>CM023357.1:48374370-48578457 GCA_013282895.1 Eriosoma lanigerum
AAATGGAATAAATATAAAATATATTATATAGGCTTGTGTGTGTGTGTGACGCACACTATAAACTGTTGTACATCTGTATACGAATAAGTATTCAATAATATAGAGCCATGATTAGGAGCAATCTATTACAAAAGGAATAAAAATAACGTGGAAAACGTATCAGATTATTTATTTATTTCATTTAATTCTCACAATTTTGTAAAATTATATTCTGATCATCATGTATATCGGTTACACACAGAGAATTCTTGAGAGCACATGCAGTTGACTAAAATTATACCCATCCACGTACCAGCTTATATAGGTTAGATAAAGACTTAGACAACACATTTTTCGACAGTTGTTTTAATATATATTTTAAATTATGAGCGAAGCGAAGAATGTAGTGGTTATTTTTATGTCTGAAGACACTTTTTGGAGTAGAAATAATGGTTGACTACCACAAGTAGGATATGCTTTGGATTGCAAATTGCATCTAGTTGGTCTTTATTAAGCATATTTTTATTTCTCAAAAGTTTTTCCTTAGGAGAAGAATAAATACTAAAAAATAACGGAAAATTGGTAAAATTTTACGATTTCCGTTATTTTGATTTTTAAATATTTTATGATAACTAAATCAGTTTTGACTTGAAATTTTTTTGAGTATTCATATAGGTGTTCTACATATGAGAAAAATTCCAATATCTCCTCGTTTATCTCTTTCTTCTATGTCAACTTATTAGAATTCTTTTAATATTGAAAATGTAAATAATGATGTTACTTTAGACTTTTGGTGGACAATTCTGTTACATACTTTACAGGATATTTAGGATATAAAAGTATAAAAAAAAATTAATAGCACACGTGGTCAATATAAACTTTTTATAATTAAAAATTTAAATGATAAAAAACAATAACTTTTAATTAATAAAAATTATACATCAATTGATAATGAAATTTGACTTAAACCGTCATCAAATTATTTTAATAATGTAATAAATAAAATGTTTTAAATTAAATATTTTTGAAAACAGTTCAAAATTATTTGCATAAAAAAAATTAAATTTCAATTAGCTGAGCATATAAAAAATATAATACTATGATAAAATGGCTAAATGAATTAAAGGCAAGCTGTATAATAGACCATTATATATGTATATAATTGAACTACTTTTAATATGTAAAATATTTAAAAAGTGGAAAGGTCGATTGTGGAGGTTCCTCCTTCGTCCCTTCGGTCCTCGGAAATTAGCGGTTCATTATAATTATTAAGATTTTAATGATATTACATTAGAAAATACAATTCTGAGCGAATCTCAATATATTAGAATATATTATACTGATAATCCATTCCAAATTTTACCACAAATGTAAATTACATATGGAAATATGTAAAATAAATTTCAAATCTCTACGATCAATATTCATGGAGTTATCATTTCATGGTAAAAATTATCAGTCACGATTTTCAAAATATTTTGTAAATAGATTAAATAGTATATGAGTAGGCTTCCATAAAAATTGTATACCTTTAAACCTTTCTAAATCTTTCTAGTATCTATTATAGTACTTATATTCACAACTGCTAAGTTAGTATAATGAATGGTCTGATGAAATAAAAAACAAACGTAAAATTATTCGAACATATGAGTACTAATCAGAGGGTACTACAAATCAAGATAAGTTAAAAGGTTTCGTTAATAATTATTAATAATAAATTTCGTTCAATAAATATTGTTGTATGGTGAATCAAGACTGTCATCTCTATCAATGTTTTCCATATAGTGTGAGGTGTGAATTGACAAAAAATATCTCGTTTGATAAAGTTATAAAAAAATTTGCAAAAGAAAAATCACGAAAAATCAATTTTAAATCTTGATTAAACCTTAATGTATATTAAAATAAAAATAATATAATTCTTAGATTTTGAGCGCAGTGAGGAATGTATTGTTTCTACAAAGATTTTTTTTTATGTATGAAACCATTTTTTCGAGTAGAAATAATGGTCCGATTACCACAAATAGGGTATACTTTCGATAGCAAATCGTATCATCTTGGTACTTTATTAAGTTCATTTTTCAAATTTCTCAAAATTTTTTCCTTAGAAGAAGAAAAACTACTAAAAAATGGCAAAATTACGATTTCCGTAATTTTTAATTCTTTATTTTGTGGTAACTAATTAATTTTTGATCGTAGGGACTTAAAAATGTTTTGAGTACTAACTTTGGTAATATACAAGTGTGGTAAAATTTTGGAACGGATTAGTTGATTATTTGGCTAAACATAGAGCTTTGAACTTTTTTCCAAAAAAAATTAATATTACCTGCAATTTTTGGTTTAACGGTTTGAAATATCTATAGAAATCTACTTATATACTATTTAATCTATTTACAAAATATTTTGAAAATAGTAACTGACAATTTTTACCATGAAATAATAATTCCTTGAATTTTGATCGTAGGGATTTGAAATTTATTTTGAATATTTACATATGTAATTTACAATCGTGGTAAAATTTTGGAATGGATTATCAGTAGGGTTCAGAAATTGTAGGAATTGCTTATTTGTTAATATGCTTTTGTTTTATAGCAGACCAATCTATAAATTTATTCTATACAAGTTCGTTTAAAAACGAAAATTAAAAATGCATATTTTGCATATTTCGTTAACTTTAAAAAAAAGTGCATATTTTGTTAATTTTTGTATATTTTTAAGCGTATTGAATATTTTTTTAAAAAATTGATGTTTTTATTTTTTTAACTATGTATTTTATTATTGTTAAAATATGTAACATAGGTTTTTAGTATCATCGTTACTCTTGGCTAGTAACTTAACGACAACAACACAGTGCATATTTAATCTAATTTTATTTTTAAAATATGTAAATGCCATAAATCGTTTATCGTTAACCGCAATTGTAAATTATTGTTGATCATTATTGGTTGTACACGAATGAGTTTGTTTTAGATGTTATTTTTATAGGATTATTATTATTTTTTTTCTAATTGGATTGTCAGTATAATATATTGAAATTCGCTTAGAATCAATTTTTTTAATACAATATCATTGCATTCAATCATTTCTTAATGATTATAATCAACCACTAATTTATCCGAGAACCGAAGGGACGAAGGAGGAACATCCCGAATTGACGTTCCCTCTTTTTTATATTTTATAATTTATATAATTTTCGATTAAGATTAAATATTAAGTAATGTAATCAGTTGTTTGAAAAAACAATTACATTTATTAACTTACATAACTAGTAATACAAACTACTAAATCTAAATTTAAAAAAAAATATTGTTTTGCGTATATGGGCCTCACTAAGGGTATATAGCCCCCCTTAAATTATAAGCGTAATCCGGCCCTGAAATTATGTATATTGTATAACTAATATAACTAATATACCTAATATACTATATACAACTAATGTTGGTTTTTACACAACAAAATGAAAAACATTTAAAAAAATAAAACTTTATAAATTAATTATTATTATAAACGTATATATATTATATTGTATAGGTACATACTATATATACGATACATCTATAAATAAATTACATGCTTCTCCTATTGCATTAATTATTAAAATTAACAAATAATATAATAGGTAATAATGATCTATTATAGTACTATATATAGTATTATAGTATTTTGTATTATATACATTTAATATTGTTATTATTTTATATAATATTTTACATAATTAGATATATTAAAATGAATTAAACTGGTTGGTGATATTTGGTTAAAAATATTTTTTATCTTGTAGGTACAAAATAAAACCTTGAATGATCTAATGGAACATTGCATACTTGCTATATATATAGTATATACTATATACCTATTTCATACAGCTGACATATTCATCATACTAAATGTTTAAATAAATAATTTTTTTTAAATTCTATTGTTTAATTATTTTAATTATAAATAGGTACTAAAAAATTGCACTTCATCGATTGCCTTGACCTAGTATAGTAAGTTTTCGTGTCGCATTTCACGATCTAGTGGTTTTGTCATATGTATTATATTTTTTAAAAGTTCTATAGTTATAACGAGTTATATATATGTTTGGACTATTTAAAGTAGCATTATTGTTAATGTTTTTTCTACAAACATCAATTGAAATGGTTGTTTTAACATTTCGCGAGTATTCATTTATAGAAAATTCATTATTAATATGTATTTAATAACACAGCAGTGTTAGTATATATACTAGTAGTATTATATACTATATACGTATACTATAATACAGTAAAAATGTCTTCTAAACATTTCTGAAATTTTAATAATACTATAATTGTTATAATTATAACTATACGCAAAGTATAATGATAATTAATTAAAATCTATTGAATAATGAATACATAATAATTATAAATCTAGAAAATTTATTAAGTGAACAAACTATACATATTAGTATATTATGATTATATTAGTATATTGATATTTATAACATTAATAATTATTAATAATATTTAATAGGTTAACTAGTATATGATTATGCTTCTATAATAATTTCAAACCATAAAACTCAAAACTGCAAATAATATAAATTATTATTCAAAAAAAAAATTACATTTTTGGAAAAATTTCAAAGTTCTATATTTAGACAGAAAACCTTATGTGAATACGTAATATCACGTATTGCACATAATATTAAGTCGACTTTAATATATTAATATATATATATATATATCGCATTGTGTGATAAAACTGGATAAAACGATTTTCGATAGTGTACCTATAAAATGTTGCTTTTAATGGCACTGTTTATTATATATAAATATGTAATGCGTGTGTATATACAGCCTGAATCCTGTTGCATCCTTACTAACGATGTATTATAGTATTAGCTTTAACAGAGTGTTATGAAAAATATATGCTATAAATATAATATTAATTATTATATAAGATTCGATCATCTATAAATAATATCATAGTATACTTTTAATATAGTATTTTCTATAATTAATGATAATACGTAATATGTAATCCTGGCACTAAATCCATAACATTAATTTTTGAACACTTAGTACATATATACGGTTATATATATTATAGGGTAGCCACTCATCCCGGATTTGTTGCCGGTATGTTACCGGTTTAGGAACCCATGTCTCGGCGTCCCAAAAATATTTCTTGGGACATCGTTTTGTACTGGTTTTAAACTTTTTCATAGTAATGTCCCGGAATTTAAAATTGTTTCCATAATATTCATTTATTTATTTGGTTATCTTTTTTATTTTGAATAAAACCTATAATATTATAACAATATTCGATAACGAACGATACTCGCTTTCTGAATTTAGGCAACCTACTGTCTTTATATTTTCCCCACAATTTCAGCAGGAAATCTCTTGTTTGCTTGTTATGATTTTTTGAATGGTAAGAACTACGATTACAAAAGATAATATTATATTCGGTACATAATATACGTTATAAATCAGTACAGAATTTATTTGCCGACGAATACAAAGTACAAGGTTTCCAACGAAATTTGAAAAATTACATATATTTGTATATTTTTAATATGTATATTATTTTTATTATATTTAAATATTTATACCTAATTGGCGTTTAATGTTCAAACTCTATAGCTCAATCTGCAGACTATCCCATACTATATAGATATGTTATACTAAATAGACAAAATAAAAAATATTTAATACTTTTTTCATGAGAATAATTTAATATTAATATCCCGGATTTTTTAAAATTGAATCTGGCCATTCTTACATTATACTTACATACATACACCGTGGTGGCGTGAACTTTTTTTTTTGACAACGCAACACGTATTTTTAACCCATTTTATTGACAATTTTGTTCTCATACTTTATATTTAGTAGTGTTATACAATATTCTAAATTAGTAAATAATAACTAATAACAATAATCATAATTCGTAACACATAATGACATAATGTCCTAACCTGACCCACCCACCCCTATTTGAAATGACGCAACTGCGTAATTATAACACTGATTACGCCGCCACTGTACATACTTACATACATGTAGTTATATAGTCATATATCCTATACAGGTACTACATACACAGTATACACGTTAGCAGTCGATTGTTATATATGCCTTATAATATTGTTTGTCTGGTTGTAATTGCTAGGTCATTCAATTCTTACCCCGCGGTAACAAAATGGCATAATACGTGCAATTTGAAACAGTTTATATACGACAAATTTGTCGTACATAATATATGTAACCTATACATTTGTTGACCATATAAGTGTGCCTCTCTCAATAAACACAATAATAATATTATATATTTATACTGTCGCCGTCATATTATAGGTGATAATACATTATGTCAAACGCTGATTTTTTTTTTCAATTCAACCCGACCCGATCCAACGACGCTGCCGGTGCGGTGGTACGTGTTCAAATAATATAACGCGAGACCCAGTAGCGCATCTTATAACGGGACATTGTGCAACGTCATTTCATCGGTCTACAATGTCAGACAATCTATATAATAATAATAATATTCTCTCAAATTCTACACTCTCATTGTTTGTTCGCATGTTTGTCCTATTTAACAAAGACAAACAGTAAATATATATACGGTTGTAAGTATCACGCGAAGAAATAATCTTACCTATTTTATGTCATTAAGACGGTTTCATATGTGGTTTATAAGTATTAAGCATGTACCTATATTATATATTTGCATTAGGTTATTATGCTGTTGATATTCGCCTAGATTTCAGTTTTCCGTACAGAATTCCGACGATCCTATATATTTAGTATATGTAGATACTACAAATTACTACTATGTTCCTCCAAGTCGAATATCAATATAGGTTGTGCCACAACTTTTTTTTAATCAGCTATTTTTATGATAATTATAACAATTATATTATTTCCCTCCTCGCTTTCTTTGGCCGCCATGTGGGAACGATATATCTGGGTGTTAAAATAGTGTAGGTAGTCATGCACAACAAAGGCGGCTTTATATCCAAAGCGTTTGCCCGCGTGAATTAAGCCGATATTATATCTGATGGTGGTTGCGATGACTATGCGATATTTCGTTTGCTGCGCGTTAAGTGTTCGAAAGATTTTCGTTTTATACGTATATTATTTTTTATTTTCTTCTACCTGTTGTTGACACGACCGGTTGATGAAATGATGATGAAGGCTCGTCTTATAACCCGACATTGAATATTACACCTATATGTTCATTGCATCGGTTTTTTTATTCACACATACGATGTGTACGGTTATATTATTAATAGGATATAATGTCTTGTAAGGTTTAATATATAGAAACGCGTGAAAAACGAGTAATGACAAATTTTAAATACCAACTATTATACGATGCTCTGCAGAAGGCTTATTTATAGAGTTTGAACTGGTATATTATATTTTTTTTTTTTTGATTTCATAATGAGTAAAAATATTGGAAGCATATTTATTCATCATTTAATTAATATTTTATTTCATAGAAGTAACAATTTACCATTAGGTAAAATAAACAATATTATATAATCAATTACGGTTTACGATCATATAATTTTAAAAAAAATTATCTTTAAAATTGGCATATACCTAACATATATGTAAATGTATTCTATAATTTTCCAATTAATTATGGCGGGGCCTATTGCATTAATTTATACTATGGTAATAGTAATACTTATAAAAAACTAATTATTATTGTTATATTAGTTATTTTTATACCTATACCTATTTTCAAATAAATTATATAGTTTTTATTTCAAAACATCAGCACTATTTCATTATAAAATATTTCTTATTAATATAATTTATATATACTTGTATAATTTTGCAAACACCAATATTTGTTTTTATCTTTTTGATGTATACAAAGTCTTAAATTAATTTTAAATATTTTATAGGTTAACCTATATTTTTGAATATTTATTTCGTAAATGGTTTTTCAAATTAATTTGTATAATATTTACGCATGTGTTTTTGCATGTACAATTGTAATAACATTTATTCGACTTTTGATTGACACTGTTTTAATAATATACTCATACAATAACTTTTTGAACATATATTATTACACCTATTGATTACTTTCGTATCGATTGGTATCAATTAAATATATATATATATATATATAATACATTATTAAATATTTATTGAAGAAGTATTTAAATTAATATCATATTTAATAATATCTGTTGAGCTTTATCATGTATTCGTAAGTAATAGAAAAAAATGCTTAAATTGACAATTATTTCTTATAAAAGTTTTCTGTTTTAATTTTTTGTCATACAATATTAAATTAGCATGTGTTTTTTTCCTAGTTTTTTACCTATGCATTATATTTAAAAGTTTATAAAATAATTTAATATGTTTCGTATGAAGTTTTAATATTAGTTCATTAATGATTGAAAAGTAAATTTAATAATAATATGTTACAATAACAATAATGATTATATTTGAAAATATATGTATTTACCATCATTTTAGTAACATGATATTTGTTATTTCGTATTTCGTATTTCGTGGGGCTTATGGTATATATTATGCAATCCTTACCATTTAAAAAAAAAAAATTATAATCACGATCATCTTGTATAATAATTAAATATAATGTATAGGTATAATTTGGTATATATATATATGTATATAAAATATACTAAATATATTTATGTTGGTATAATGCCTTATAATGGTTATATCCTTATATAGAGTTAACTGTAATATTGTATCAACTGGAAAATATTATTATTTTATGTATTGACAGTATTTTAAATACATTTTTCATATTCATTATGTTAAATGTTAACAAATTGTTTGATAATAATAATAATATGAATTAGAGTTGGTCGCTGACAGGATTTCCGGTGGTTACTTATGTAAAATAATTATTATCTCTAATAATGAGAGGTGAATAATAATAATATCGAAGGAGAGGTGTAAAACACCTGAAACCACCTGGAGACCATCTGCTGCAAGTTTAGGTTTTCCTCGTGTGAGCACCATAGTATGTCCCTATCCCTAATAAAATAATGTTACCTGATTGGTTAATAATTTAGGACAGATGGTCGTGATAATTGAATGATGGCAGGGTGCCAAAGGGGGCCTATTTAATCGGTATTATTTAATCTTCCATAATTAAAATTATATATTATATTCGTATATAATATAATATATAAATATAGTTAGTTTATTCATCCTGCGCATGTTTTATAGTATAAAAATAAATATACCTAGTAGTAAAGTTTAGAAATATTACAAATGTGTGTAGCTCTAACAAGTAAAATATTTATCTTACTTGATACATTGACTATAATATATAAAATATAAATTATTAAAGCGTGTTAGAATCAAAATAACTAGAGCAAATCAACAAAAGTTAATTGCTTATGACCGGAACATTTTACTTTTTAAAAAATTCCAGCCCTTACATTATTTTTAAATATAATATTATTATACCTATAAAATATGTATAGGTCGTAACTAGGTTAATATAACTGGTAGACTTCAATTTAAAAATCTACTAGAAAAAAATCTTAATTAGGTTCATTATATTTTAAAATATTTAATGTACTGCTATTTTTAGACTTAAAATATTATAATAACAAAATTTACTGATAAATATATATATATTGATATTATATATTAAAAACTATTCATTTGATGAAATATTATATTGCAATGTAACAGTATGATATTTTATCAAATAATTTTTCAACATATTGATAGTATTAAAGATATCGGAACAATGAAAATAAAGTGGGCGACTATCATACGTCACGAATTGTTATGATAGTATAATGACATTTAAAATCAAGATATTTCTCGCACATAACTTATAATAATAGAAATAGCGTTGAAAGATCATTTGCTGTCTCTATAATACCTAATATATTATATACATCAAACATGGTATTTTTTTAATGTATTTTAGCATCAATTATTTTACAGTATAATTAGTATAGTATATAAGTACAATTTAAATATTATATAATATCAGTGTTTTAATATTATATTTATTGGAACCGACTAGTGATATAAAAGAGTGTTGAGTTTATACATAATACCATTCATTATATATACTCTATATTTAATTGGGAAAATTTATTTAAACTATCTTAAATAGTTTTAATTATTCCAAAGGCGTTTTGACCATTAAATACATTTAAAAAAAAAGATATAAATAAGGCATTTAACTAAAATTCACTTATTTTAGATAATGTGAATTTAGTACAAATAAAATTTATACATATTGATAGTAAGTTATCGTAAGAAATTAGTTATTGCCTCATTGACTTAACAATTTAATTATTGTGTTATAGATACATATGAGTTTCCAGTTTTTAAAGGTTATTCTCGTTGCAATATTAATACAATACGCTGTTTCAGAATAATTAGTGTTTGTGATGTCATAGATTATTTCATCGTTCCACTAACAAAGGATCAATGACAGGATCAATCGGAATCCTAGGATTTTTTGTTTCGATAATATGTATAAATATATATTTATTATTAATTATTATATAATATAACATGTATATGTTATATATTATTATTTATATTTTTATTTTATATTAATATTATTATTATTATTTTATATTATCGTGATCATTAATTAACATACTAGGTCTTATTATTTCTATAGTTTTTAGATTCTGAGCAAAGCTAAGAATGTATTGGTTTTACAAAGATGTTTTTTTTTTATGTATGAAAATACTTTTTCGGGTAGAAATAATAGTCCGATTACCACAAGTAGGGTATGCTTTCGGTAGAAAATTGTGTCTAGTTGGTACTTTATTTAGCTCATTTTTCAAATTTCTCAAAAGGTTTTCCTTAAGAGGGGAAAAACTACCAAAAAATGGCGGAAAATCGGCAAAATTACGGTTTCTGTTATTTAAAATTTTTTAATTTCGTGATAACTAATTGAGTTTTAATCGTAGGGACTTGAAAATTTTTTTGAGTATTAACATAGGTAGTATACAAGTGAGGTAAAATTTTGGAATGAATTATTACTATAGTGTATTGTAATATATTGAGTTTCCCTCAGAATCGTATTTTCTAATACAATATTATTGCATTTAAATCTTAATTATAATAAACCACTAATTTCCGATAAGGACGAAGGAGGAACGCCTAAAATCGACATTCCTACTTTTTATACATATATATATATATATATAAATTGGGAATATTTATCTAAAAATGTAAAAAGATAAAACGTTGTTCAAAATTATATGACTCTATATTTCAATAAAATGATAAAATATTTAGATATTTTATATAATTAAAAAATATATTATATCTTAATTTTATAATTTCTATATAATATATAGAATATATGATATTTATTATCTATAATTGAATATAAATATATAATAAACATAAACTATATGTTTAAAAATGACTTATTAAATTGTATATTATACAAATATTTAATAATAATAAAATTATATAATCGTATATATTATATTATAAACTATATTATGATGTCTTTACTCACATAATTCTTATACTATTTAAATTAATTGAGTTAACTTTAATTCCGATTGGCCGAATTTGTTTCATATTATATATTATAATATTATATAGATATACAATACGAATACGAATTCATTCATGCATATTCTTCTAGTTATTACTAGATATAACTGTATGTATAATACATTGGATTTGTTACATTTTTGTCATTGTGTCAATAGGCATTTTATATACGCATGTTGTTTTATAATTCAGCGTTACACGTCACCTATTATATATAATACACAAACTACAAATACGAATCTCCTGTTTTGCGCACATATATTTACATCGAGCGAAATTTTAAATATCCACGAAATATTCACATAAAGAAAAATATATAATTTCTACCTAACAATAAAATGCACATAATTATAATATTATTGCTGCTAACAAGTAAAGACCCTGTTGTCATTTATAAATTTGCAATCAATATGGATTGTAATAATAATAATCATAAAACATTCAAATTTCGTTTTAAAAATATTTTATTTTCTGAGTATAAAGCGCATCCCAACGTTTCTCACAGATACATATTGTTTTTTCTGATTCCCTTAAATTTATTTATTTTTTGGACGGGCAAGATGCCCAATAATACTGAAATACACAAATAATCAAATGCATAGCGAACAATTTTCTAAATTAATCTCTTGGTGGTCACTAATTATTATAAGACATTATGTTACCCGCATATTAATTATTAATATACATTATACATAAATATTGTGAATATATCAAAAGTTAAATCAAACTATATTACAATATAATTTGTGTACAAATATTACGTGCATCATATATATTTGTATACTTCATACTTTCATAGGTTCTAGGTCCTAACTTATAAGTAATATTGTAATTACTTTTACATATTATTTAATTAAATTATTTAAATATATCAACAGTTGTACATGAAAACATATAAATATGTAAAATGTTAATTATAGCTCCATACATTTATTCATAGGAAAATTTCGACCATAATTATTAAATTAGAGTAGTTTATAAAAAGTATTTAATACTCTAATGCTGCAGTTGGGAACCAGAAAATTTCGGTTAGAAAAGAACTTAGAACAATAAAATTGTCCGATAAGTAATTTTAAAATAAAACAGAGTCCTTCTTCTTCGTATCTCTAACGATTCAATATTTAAAAGAGATAATAGTGGCTGGTAAGAAGAATAAGGTATACGTTGAGTGCCGCAATTAAAAGACAGAATTCTCAAAAAACGATTTTATATCATTTGTATCGGACATACTCTACTAGGTGATCAAACTATAGAATTGTGGTCCAAAATTGACCTCCCTAAACATATGAGCAATAATAATGTACTTTAAATGTATATTAAATATAAGTTAAATGGTTATTAAAACACTCACATCTTTGATTTATATGAAACCTAGCATATATGAAGTTTTATTTAAAATAATTATAATATAATGCTCGTTAATTGATAGAGATACATAAAATATTATATCTATGTCGTTATTCTTATAATCGTGAGTATATTCAGAATCATTTAAGTAGTATATTAATTGGAGGAAGTAATGCGAAAGTAGTCCTCTCTGGGTTGTCTGTTCAAAAACGAATAAAGAAAAAAAGTAGTACCTATATTAGTAAAGATATTATTAAGATATTATATTATAAAGATATGGTGCCTCTTTTTTTTTAAAAATAAACGTTATTAATACTTTGTATTTAGAAACATTTAAAAGTAATAAACCGTTCTGGTTACACCAACCATAGAGGTCATTTATATCATTTTGAAGTAACTCAGCATTAAGGGTCTTAAAATATATATGTATATTATAATATATTATATATAGACGTAGCACAGTTCCTGTGTATAATAAGCTCATAGCTGTCGGAAGTATTTTTCTCCCAGGAAAAGTGTCATTATAATAAATATATAAATTATCTTCTCGATTCACCGTTCACCTACAGCCTAAAACCACGCGATAGATCGTATCCACTTATATATATATATATATAGACACATTTTATAGTATATTGGTACACTGTAATGCATTTAAGGAGGAGACGATGATAGTATTATAAAGTATTTTAGATATATTGTATTGTTATATAGTGGTGGTTATTTAGTCTTACATAAATCGTTATGGTGGGGGATTAATAATAATAAAAATCGGATGACCGTCAGTGGTGGTGGTGGAGGTGGTGGTGGTGATGACGGTCAGGAATGCGGGGTCATGGGAACCGAAGTGACTCGGTGGTACGGCGGCGGAATTGGCGGCCATGTTGAATTGATGGATAATATTATGTCGGAGAGCCTCAATCGTGTCTGGACCGGGGGAACTGTATTTTTTCGGCAACCCACCGATCAACAGCAGTCGCTCGTTCGGTTTCTCGATCTACTACGTTGTCGTTGTTATATTGTCGTCATCGCCGCCGTACCAATAAATGTATCTTTTTTTAAAAAAATAATTAATAATATTCGATTTATATTTGCTGAGTATTTTTCACCTTGCCCATTAGTGCATTATATACGTCTTATAAAGCCCTAGGGACCGACGCCGCGGCTGTTATTGTCCCCGATGACTTGGCACTTTATTCACTATAACGTTAAACTTAATTTTACCTGAATACAACCAGGTATATATATATATATATATATAAAACATTTTATATACATATATTGTCGCATGGGACATTCGGTTTATCCCTCACGTATACTTTTAAAAATATTTCTTTTTTTTTTAATATCTTATATATTTCATTGTGCAGTACCTATATACGAAATAATCGCGCATCTACTACAGATTCGAGTGCCGCTACATTGTGTTGAACTTTTTCAGGCGAAAGACTTTCGAGACGTAATTCTAGTGATTATGACACCAAAACGTCGGATTTGGATTTCAAAGAACCTGCCGATTTCAAAAATAATAGATCTAGTATTAGTAACGCTGCATCTCCTAGACTAACATCAGATTTTCAAGTGAGTACCTTAACCTTCTAAACATTTTTAAAGCATTTCTTTTTATTTGTTTGTATAAACTAAAAGTGTTCAAAAAAATTGCATTCACACTGTATACAGTGTATTATATATAATATGTAGTTAGGTACTATATATTCAATATAGATTTTAATTTACAATAGTTTTCCTAAATTCTAGGAAAAATTATACAAATTTAGTATTTATGACATAGGAAAATAATATAATAAGTACCTATGCATTTTTACTATAAAATATACTATGACATTTCTATTTAATTGCAGCTGCATAAAATAATAGTTATAAAATCTAATTATACCTATTTATAAAAATGTACTTTCTATAATATCTAATAAAACCTTTATTAAAGTATAATCTATACCTAATATTAACTTAATATATATTATTTACACTATGGGTACTAACCTATATTACCTAACTTTATATATTATGTTTATTCTTGTCATTATAATTTGTAGGTAATACGATATGGACTTAACTGATAGAATATATAAAAAATATTTATGATTTATAATTTAGCCATAAAACTTTAAGCGTAGAAAATAATTGCTGTTACACTAGTTTGAAGTAAAATATAGTTTTTTTATATTCTTAACTAAAATTTTCAAAAATTTGAATTTCATAAAATTTATAATATAATAATTATTTATTTTTATAATATTTATAATAATGTATAAAATATTGTCGAATTTTCTTTGATATATACATTACGTTTTCGCCACGTTCGTGTATATATACATATTTTTTTGAATTCATATAAAAACCATATTATTCATTTTATAATAGTTAAATTGATACCTTTATATAAAGGTGTTCTATCAGGTATGTTTACTAATTGCAATATCTCTTCGAAAAATTAAAATTTTTGAATGCGGTTTAATTAAATTATTATTTAAGCAGTGGGCTATATCATTACCTCTATATGTTTTAAACGTCAAGTAAAAAATGAAAAATAAATTTTTATTTTTTAAGTTACGTTTAACTATAAGATAGCCAGTTCATAGAATATCTATATTTTTATTAATATTTTGATGTGTGGACCTCATTAATCAATATGTAGATTATTAGAAATTATTTTCATTTGTTGAAAAAATCATATTACTTACTAACGTCATTTTTCGTAATTAATTTATCTATTATATCGTGAAATGTAAAATTCATATTATCAATATTCAATATTATTATAAGTGATACATAAATAGTTGTAGCTATGAGATCGATAATAATTTCTCGAGAAATATTGTTAACTAGTAATAATAATATATTGTTCATGGTCTAAAAATAATTTTAAAAAACGCATTCAAAAATTCTAATTTTTCGCGGAGATATTACAATTGATAAATAGATCTGAAACAGCCTGTATATCAAGTATACGTACGTATATATACAAGTAAAATATATTTTATATTATTAAATACTGTTAAAAACTTATATGTAGTTAAATGCATAAACTGCAGGTATTATAAAAAGTTACTGATTTGCAGTAAAGTAATATATTATATAACAATATAACATTATAATCATATATAAAGCATGCTAAAACTAGTCAATCCCTATTATAATTTGTGACAAAAAGTGTCAACACATAAAGATTATCACTTTAGGTACAATAAATATTTGTTAATTATTTTGACTATTTGGATTATTTATACTTGAAATAATATATGAATTTAAAATATAAATATATTATGACGATTACTACCTATACTATACTATAATATGATTTTAAATAATAAATTATCAAACAGATTACTAATAAGGATGATCAATATAATATAATTATGGGTTATAAGGAGTATATTAAATAAAAAATTAAAATATTTGAATATCTTATATATTTAGGTACTAAAGCAATAACTAAAACTGCTATTAAAGTTATTTATTATAAATAAAAATATTGCAGAACTCAATATTTATATTATTTTTATTATATAAAAAAAGATGTTTTTTAACTTTGTTGTTTATACTGTTAAAGACCTATATATATTCTTTTTAAGGTGGACCATGTATCTTAAATAAATATTTATTGAACCTAAATTAAAATATATAGGTCTGTTAATTTTTTATATGATTTATATGATTAACTTATTACATTATAATAGATATTTTGGAATAATTATTAAAATCACAATGTAACATATATAGAGAATTAAATTTAATAGTTATTTTATAAATATATCATAACTCTTGTTACTTTTAAGAAATAAAATACTATAATAACTACTTTGTATTAAAAAAAAAAATTATTAATTTTCATATATCATCATCAATGAATTGATAAACAAATTATATATTATTAGTACTATTAATACCTATTGTAATTATAATTTTAACATTATACGCTGCAAAATTTAAAGGTTTGGCTACAAACCAATTTTTTTTTATTAAAAAAAAGGTTTTTTTATATTTTTCCATTAATGCACATTGTAAATAAATACCTACTTACCGATTGTTATTTTGATATTAACAATATCACTGTAATCGCGGTTAGAACAATAATATTTATGACATTTTATTTACCACTACTACTAACTATCTTATCAATTGGCTTGTATTGACTATTTAATCATGTTTTTATCGTTATATAACGAACTTCAACGTAAAATAAATATTTTTACAATTATTATTGTAAGTAAATTATTAATTAAAATCATAATAATTACAAAATATATAATACTATTATTGAGTAATTTATATTTGTATGTATTGTATATAATCTTGTGTGTAGTTTTTTGGCTACAGTGTACATGAAAACGAAAACAAACTATAAGGATTACATGGTAAAAAGCCAGTATAAACTTATTGATAAGATTGTTAGATAATGACCAATAAAATATGATAAACATTATTGTTACTGTGTTTACAGTGATAATGTTAATATTAAAATAAGGTTCGGGTTGTAGCCAAATATATAGTATAATGTAATAATAGTTGTAGGTAATATTAAAATAATATTAATAGTAGTATTGTAAATATAGTAATAATGTATAGTTGGTACTTTATTTAGCTCATTTTTCGAATTTCTCAAAAGGTTTTCCTTAGGAGAAGAAAAACTACAGAAAAATGGCGGAAAATCGGCAAAATTACGATGTCTGTTATTTAAAATTTTTTTATTTCATATTAACTAATTGAGTTTTAAACATAGGGATTTAAAATTGTATTTGAGTATTCACATAGAAAGTTTTCATGCTTGGTATAATATTGGAACGAATTGGTTGATTTTCTGATTAAATATAGAGTTTTGATCTTTTTCCAAAAATGTTTAATATTACCTGAAATATAGGGATCAACGGTTTGAAAATTTTATAGAAGCCTAATCATATACTACTTAATCTTTTTACGAAATATTTTAAAAATCGTAACTCGCAACTTTTTTATAAGCTTCTAATGTTTAAATATTTAATAGATATGAATATTATAATATTTTGTGTTTTTAAAAGTCTGATAGCGTGATTTCGGGTAGGAAAAATGATCTTATTACCACGAATAGGGTATAATTTTAATAGAAAATTGCATCTAGTTAGTACTTTATTCAACTCATTATTTAAATTTCTCAAAAGTTTTTCCACAAGAAAAGAAAACCTACCAAAATATCACGGAAACCGACAAAATTTACGGAAATTGTAATTTTAACGAAATTGATTTTAGATTTTTCATGATAACTAATGCAATATGTAGGTACTTGAAATTTTTTAAAGTATTCTCATAGGTAGTTTACACACGTGGTAATTTTTTGAAACGGCTTATTAATATAATGTATTGTATTATATTGAGTTTCGCTCAGAATTGTATTTTCTAATGCAATATCATTGCATTCAAATCTTAATTATAATAAATCACTATTTTCTCCGATGACCGAAGGGACGAAAGAGGAACGTCCAAAATCAGCCTTCCTGATTTTTTAAAATTTATATTAATAATTTATAAGTTTTATAAGTACTAAATAATCATTAATGTTTAAAAATGATATTACGTATGTAGAATACCATGTGAATACTCAATAATACTTTTTAATTATTGCAAAATAACAAATAAATTTCGTTAAAAATTAGTTTAGTCTTTTACGGGTTTTTCTTAATTTTTTGGTAGTATTTCCTCATGATTAAAAAACATGTTAGGAAATTCGAAAAATGAGGTACCAAATAGACAAAAGTCTACCGAAAACATTTTGATAATGTTTAGATGATAGATATTTAAATTATAACTATTATATATAAATCTTAAGTTACCTATAGTATCAAATTTTCTTTATTAAAAATTAAAATTATTTATATATAGTATTTCAATAGATTTTAAGCATAAATTAGTTAAATTACTACTGCTTATTACTATAGAAGATTTTACAGAAACGTGTATATCTGAAAACGCAGAAGTATATATTATGTAGAAACTGTTATTGTTATTAAGGAGTTTAAATTAAATACATTTGTTTTTAATTTATTTCTCTGTTACAATAGTTTTATAAAATGGTTTTGCACTAATACTCTATTCTAAAAGTAATATATTACAAAATATAGGTGGTATTAATATTTGTGATAAATACATTAAATTCTATACTATAAATAAGTTTTATTTTTACTCACAACTCACAATATTGAGTGCAGCGTACGTATATGCAATGTGAACAAGACTACACTAAAGTAATACAATACCACGGTACATTAGTGGAAAAATCGTATTGTAGAATGGGTGGCATGTTTTCTCTGTGGGATTCATAGTTGATTTTATATTTTTATACAGCGTGATAGAGAGTCAGCCAGAGAAAGATACAGTATATAGAAAAAAAAGTCCGTAACCAATGCTTGATTTCCTGTACACATCGATCATCCTATAATATATACTACTCGAGTGTAATATTGTCAGATGTATATTATTATTATATTTTTTATTGGGTACATTGTTGTTATTTTTCGTATATTCTATTTATTTATTATATATATAAATATTTTTATATTTTTTTTGTATTTTTCGAAAGGTGAAAGAATCTCCTTTGTACGAACCATCGTTTGAGTTTGACTTGGACGAATTTGAATCTCTTGCAGACATGATGCAGTGTTATTCTCAGCCACCTCCATCCTCCAGACATTTCCAAGTAAGTTATTTTTTTAAATTTAAATTTAATAATAATAAATCTAATAATTATTTTATCTAGTAAATCATATATAAATTGCATATATTGTTACATACAAGTTACAAAAGTTATGGATATAACATCAAGATTTAATGTAATTCCCATCTTTTTCTAGTAACATGAAATTTTGATCACTTTTTGTATATATAATATGAATAATTTAATTAGTTATCATGATTATTACTGCGGATACTGCACTATCTTTGGTATATTATTTATTTATAAGTAGTCAATTATTTCTACATATCGTTAAAATACCTACTTAAGTATAATAGTTTGTAAATATTATCATAATTTTATTTAAAAGTATTTAGAATACCATTGAACATTAAAAACAAATTAAAATTTACACAATATATATTAGCCAGTATTTGGAAAGTTTCTTTCAAAAATGAAATAGTCCACATTCATTTTAGTAAAAAACTAAATTATTTTTCGTTCCTCAGAAATTTAAAATATTTTATTGTTTTACAAATATTTAATTTATTCATTAAATATAAGTTAATTTTAACATACAATTTAATAAATAAAAAGTGGAAAGGTCAATTGTGGACGTTTCTCCTTCGTCCCTTCGGCCTTCAGAGAAATTAGTGGTTTATTATAATTATTAAGATTTGAATGCAATGATATGCATTAGAAAATACGATTCTGAATGAATCTCAATATATTACAATATATTATACTGATAATCCATTCCAAACCGATAAACCAAAAATTGCAGGAAATATTAAACATTTTTGAAAAAAGTTCAAAGTTCTATATATAGCCAAAAAATTAACTAATCCGTTCCAAAATTTTATTTACCGTAAATATTACCTATGTTAATACTCAAAAAAAATTTCAAGTCCCAACGATTAAAACTCAATTAGTATTAACAAAATAAAAATTTTAAATAACGGATATTGTAATTTTGCCAAATTTTCGCTTCTCAAACAAAAACTTTTGGGAAATTCCAAAAATGAGCTAAATAAAGTACCAACTAGATGAAATTTGATATGAAAAGGGTATTCTATTTGTGGTCATCGAACCATTATTTCTACCCGAAAAAATGTTTTCATAGATCAGAAAAAAATAATAATAAATGCTTATAAAAAAAATTGTCAGTCACGATTTTCAAAATATTTTGTAAAAAGAAGTATATTATTAAGCTTCTATAAAATTTTCAAACCGATAAACCCAAAATTGTAGGTAGTATTAATTTTTTTTGTAAATTAATTCATAGAGCTATATAGGCCAAATAATCAACTAATTTGTTCCAAAATTTTACCACATTTGTATATTACCTATATTAGTACTTAAACAAATTTTCAAGTCTCTACGATTAGTTATTACGAAATAAAAAATAAAAAATTACGGAAATTGTAATTTTGCCGATTTTTTGCCTTTTTTCGGTAGTTTTTCTTCTCCCAGAAAAAAACTTTTAAGAAATTCGAAAAATGAGCTTTATAAAGTACCAAGATGATACGATTTGCTACCGAAAGCATACCCTACTTGTGGTAATTGGACAATTATTTCTACCCGCTAAAATGTTTTCATACAAAAAAAAAAAATCTTTGTAGAAACAATACATTCCTCGCTCCGCTTAGAATCTAAAATTTAAAAGAAAATATTTAGTTTTCATAATAATACCTTTATTGTTTAAACGTTACCGCCGCGACGACTAAGTATTTATTATTTTGTCGTCAATATATTATCCAACATATATTTAATTTTATAGCTCATTATTTCAGATAAATTAAAAAAAATAATTATAAAAAATGGGAAGGTCGATTTTAGATGTTCCTCCTTCGTTCCTTCGGTTTTGGAGAAATAAGTGGTTTATTATAATTTTGATTTGAATGTAATAATACCTATTGCATTAGAAAATACGATTCTGAACGAAACACATAAAATAATATATATTATACTAATTACTAGCAATACGTCCAACATTTTACCACGTATGTAAGCTACCTATGAGAATACTCAAAAATATTTACAAGTTTCTAGGTTCAAAATTGCATTAGTTATGATGAATATCTAAAATAAATTTCGTAAAAATTATAACTTTCGTGAATTTTTCAATTATATTTTGGTAGTTTTTCTTCTCCCGAGGTAAAAATATTGAATTCCAAGAAGATGTAATTTGCAACCAAATGCATGGCCTAACCTAACCTAATCTATTTGTACTAATCGGGCTATTATTTCTACCCGAAAAAGTGTCTTCAGACTTTTAAAAACACAAAAAATATAATATTTTTTAAATAGATTAAGTATGGAATATGAGGAGACTTCTAAAAAATGTTCAAACCATTAAACCCAAAATTGAAGGTAATATTAAATGATAAATTTCAAAGTTCTATATTTAGTCATGAAATCAACTAATTTAATAAACTATAAAAATACTCAAAAAAATGTTCAAGTCTCTATTATCAAAACTCAATTAGTTATCACGAAATAAAAAATTTTAAATAACGCGAAAACCGTAATTTGCCAATTTTCCGCTATTTCTTGGTAGTTTTTTTTCTCATGGAAAAACTTTTGAGAAATGCGAATAATGAGCTAAATAGAGTATCAAAACGATGCAATTTGGTACTGTAAGCATAATCTATTTGTAGTAATCGAACCATTATTTCAACTCAAAAAAGGGTCTTCAGATATAAAAAAAAAAACCTAAAAAAAAATTATTGTAAAACCAATACATTCTTCGTTTCGCTCAGAATCTAAAAGTTTTTTAAAATGAAAAAAAAAATAAGGAACGAAAAAAAACGAATGAAATTCTAATATGTTCCTTTAAACGAGAAAGGAAGTATATTTCTGATAAGTTCCTGAAAATTGAACGAAATTAAAGGAACGCGTTCTTTCTAAGCACTGATATTAGCAAACATAAATTGATTCTACATGATTACAAACACGCTGTGATTGTATGAGTAATGAGTATAGTATAGTATAGTTCTAAGTTATTGCCAAACATTAAACAAAATAGTTATTTATCATAAAAAATATATTTATTATCTGTACACATATCGTAATAATTTATTTAAAAAACAAATTGTTTTCTATAAATCTATTAATCAATATTACACGTTTTTTATGGAGGATATTGCGATTAAACCGAGCACCGGTTTATATATAAGCACCGAGCACATCTCGCATCAATTCAACACACAGTTGTTTATATTTGTTTCATTGTGCGTGTTATCAACTTATCATTATGTATGTTTGATATAAGTACGAGGTAACATTGCATAATTAATAATATTCATATGTAAAATTTGTAATCTTGCATACATACCAACATATACCTACATGTATTATTTATATTATTTTCATCTGTATTGGAATACCTAGTACATCAAGAAATTAAAATATTCAAAATTAGTAAAACCTATGCGAACCTAGAATGAAAACCGAATAGCGGTGACGGATTTGTGAAGCGCGGCGCTGCGTTTTTATGTTATATATGTAATAACAAACGTTTCGGGTACGCGTAGCGTAACGGCGACGACTGAAACAGCAGTCTCTGCGAGGCTGTAAATACGCCTCTTCGTTACGCCTTCTTTTAAATATTTTTATCGTGAACAAAATCACAGTCCATATAACTGCTATGCATGTATTCGACCTATTTCTGCTGTTATTATTATTTTTTCATGATCTTCGATTTTGAATCGTATTTTAGTTCTAATAGAATTGTAATATATAATTATGTGTATTAAAAAAGGGGATCTATACTAAATGTACAACTTGTAAATCCTTTAAGACGACGAGTTAAACGTCATACGTGATATTATAATATTACGTATAAACGAAACCGCACTGACGAACGCAACGACAAAACAACGTGATGTCTAAGCGTTCTCTTTTATATTTATGATATTATAATATTTTATTGTAATCTTCGCGAACCTATGTATAAATAATATATCAATAATAATATTATAGTATTATATCTCTTGACAATATCGCTTAATATTATATGCGATTCGGCCATTATTAAATATTAATATACGCCCCATATAACGATATAATGATAACGTATTGCAGGAAGTATAATAATAATATATTATATTATTTGTTATATTGCCGTACGTCTATTGTGTTTTACGAATAGAGAAAGTACCGCTATATATATGTTAACGCACATTGATATAGGTGTATAGAAAGTAACGTTTTTTTATTAATTTTTATTCCTTTTTGTTTACAAAGCCTCGTGCTTATTGGCGGCAATACGGCGACTCCGACGCGCAAACCGACGACGTCGCCGTCACTGTAATAGCCCGCCGGCTGGCATTTCGCTATTTGTCGTCCGCCAATAATGAACGGCAAATAGCTTCGCGTACAATGTACGGCTGTAACATGTATATTATAGTAATAGTGCCAATAAGTTATAATAACGTTCGTTCACTTTGCTACTCTGCATGCTATTATTTTTTCCCCGTTATTGCGGATTAGTTTCACTCCGCGGGATCGGCGGCAGTCGGCGTGCATTGATTAGCGTTTTTATTTTTGGTCGTGTGACGCAACTATATCTAGTTATCGAAAATTTAAATATTTGAACACCATATTATAATAAACTATTATTTATGCATAGCAGTGTGCCGCATATCATAATTATGTTATCTAGGTATATACTGATAAGCGATAAAGATCGATGGGGATTTTTTAAAATATTATCATCTCATTTGTATAAATGCGTACCTACATTTTGAGTTCTTTTTTATGTATACATATATTTAACATATATATATATATATAGATTAAAATTCAAACACCTATGTTTTCTATACTCGTGTCATTATTTATAGTAACATATAGAAGATACATTTTGTAGCAATCATGAAAATTTGGTAATATACAAGAATTTGATCCTAAAGTCGCTTTCAGTTTTATCGTGTATATAATATAGTTAAACTGTAAACGACAATTAATGGCCATTACACAATCATTTTATTATATTTATTCTAATTAACTCATGTATATGCAATAAAATGTATTCTTCGTTCTGCAGTTGATCATTAATGTTACAAAATGTAAATCGCTATATTTATTATAGTTTTATTACTGTAGATGGTGTTGATGTACACATCATGTTAATTATGAAAATCAAATGTTTAATCTTAAACCATGAATTATATAGTGGCACACTTGTTAACTACTTTATCAGACTATAAGATACAGTGGCGACTGAAATATGATTTTGTGAGACAAATTAATTTAGTTGGTGAATGGGTGGGTAGATATAATTATTGTAAAACTACGTTAATTATGTAAAATAGATATATATAAATTAACATTGATATCTTATTATAATAATCATGGGCGTAGCTTAAAATAAATAATTTTCTAGAGGGGCTATATAGTAGTAAATATTGTAATGGAGATATTAAACCTAGGTTAATAGCAATTAACAGGTTACAATTTTAAGGGGGCTATGAGAGATTCTAGGGGGACTGTTGCCCACCCTGCTACTAGCAAACTACGCACATTATAATAATATTAAATAGTAGATTATAGGTATAACTTTTGTATTTTCCTATATACTCGTAATATATGATGCCCGATCGGGGGAAAGTCCGTGAGTGTAAATAGGATATAGGCCAATATTGTCTCACAATCTAATGTACTTTGTGCCGCCACTGACTAGTTTTTATATATGAGCTCTTGGTATATGAGAATATATAGATATTTTGATATCACAAATAGTTATTATATAATAATGTAAAGATTATATCGATAATATTTAAAATATTCGAATAACCTAAATACTTTGAAACAAATTATTTTTTACATCTATTGTATCTATTACAAAAATATATAGATCCGCAATTTGAAATTCACGGTTTTATTAATCTTTATACATAAAAAAGTTTAATTTTTAGCGTACGTGGATTTACATTATATGTAGTACATATACCTACATATTTTGTATAACATGTATTTTTTTTATTTATATATAAAAAAATAAACGTAAATTGCGAAATCGTGTTAAAATCCGTTAACTATTTTCAGTCAAGATGTCTATATAACACGAGTTATATACTTACTACATTATAAAACTATAAATTAATAAAATTATATATCTTGTTACTTATTATGTGATTGAAATATTGAAATATTATTACTTATTATACCATTTCACTATACATATTAATATTAATATTACGTATATGTCATATTAAAATACTTTTCTATTATTCTTATAAATATTAATATTAATAAGCTTGTAAATAAACTAAAGTTATCTGATTATGACAACAAGGTCATTTTCCTCAAGGTCTTTGCCGCTGACGTATGGATTTAAAAGTTCTTGTAATTATTTTCACACATTTTTCCCTCTGTTGCTACTGTATCAGCAACCGTAATTATTGGAAATATGTCAATGTGAACATGCTTCAATCATATATATATATATATACATGTATATATATATATATATATATATATAATGCGAATGTACGATAAAAGATTGATTGTTTCGCAGGAGCCATCGCAGTGGTAATTATCGAATTACACATGTGTTATATGTTATTGTCAGGTCGGGCCGGCGAAATGATGTCACCGGTACATCCATCATTGGACTAATTACAGTTTTCGAGGTTTCGAACTGTGTACTGTATAATATATGTGTAGAGGTGAAACAAAAAACAAAAAATAGATAAATAAAAACAACATGCCGCGATAAAAGGAAAGGAATAGCGTGCAATAGAGAAGATAGAGAGAAAAATAAATATCTTTTCGTACATTAGCTGCCTCTTAATTATCGCGCAAGCGGTCTTGACGTAAAGACAAAGTTAGTTACATTATATAGGTATATACATTTTTTTTCTTACTAAACACAGCTATTAAGTCGACACCTACCGATTTATGTACTGAATTTCGCTTAAAAAATAAAAATAAATAAATAAATAATAATGATAATTGACACACATTTGTCTATACGGTGTGAAATAATTTATATAAACGCTACACACTACTACGTGACCGCCAACAATATTTTCTGATGATTTATCGCGTACTATTTATAATAATATAATTATGAACTGCACATATACGCAGTACGCACACGTTATAACGTCTTTATTTACTTCTTGTTCGCGCATATACAGTTTGATAATATAATTTATTATACGAAGAATATATAATATTTGAAAATATTTTAACTCGACGAAACTTATTTAAAGTTAACCGAAAGAGTAAAATTGTGTGACGCTCGCATTGAATTCTTATTTTGCGTAGGATTTCGTTTCTTCTCTCATTGCGGTTGTATCGTATATATAATAATATTATGTCTGTAGGTGTTTTTGGACCAATTCACACACCGCGCGTCACATTTAAGTCACCGCCGCCACGATATTACACGTTGACGGCATAGTACTCAAGTATATAATATGTCACGACGATATTTCGACCTTTTGTATTCTCGACTCTCATGCCGTATAGTTCGTAGAATAAAAATAATATTATTACTTATGGTAGGAGGAAATAATAAACATATATGCCTACGTATTATTTTATAGACATCAATTTTTGTCCATTGAAAAGATTAGGTATTTAGTAAGTAAGGGTCAATTTGTTTCAATAATTCATAAAATACTAAATCAATCATTGCTTATTTATTAGATGTTTACATTTTGTCGTTGTTAAATTAATACAGTGATCTCGTATACCTACTTAATTTTATCGTCTATGGTTTATTATTGTACAATTACTATAATATGATATATATTATATAAATAATATATATAATTTCTATATAGGTATACTGTTTGTGGTAATATATCTGATTACATTATTTCAATAGTTTTATTTTTTAGTTATCCTGCTCCATATAACTAGCTATTAGCAATCGTCAATAAATGGCATTATTCAGTCGTATTTTGTCGTTAATCGTATTGTTACTTTAATAATGGGTCATTCAAATCTAGAATTAAATTCTAGAATTCTAGATAATTAAATAACAAAATAATAATATAAACATTTCGTATACTAGTTTACAATTCATACACGTATTAATATTAATTGCATTTTTTAGGTAGCCATTTTACTCAATTGGTCGTATAATTAATTATAAACAAATAGTAATTTAAAATATCTAAGTGTAAACCAATATTTCATATAGAGAGAGCATGAGTTGCGAAAAGAACTCTAGAATAAGGTTTTTTGCTACTAGTAACATCCATAATAAATATATTGCCAGACTGATACACATCGAACATGTTACAACTTTAAAAATAATTAAACCAAAATAATCTTTCGGATGACTTATAATTTTTAAATTAGTTCTCACCTATAGTTATTAGGATACAATTAGTACGTATATAGTACAAAAAATAGGTAGGTACTAGATACATTTTGTTTTAAACTATACGAGTATATAATAATAAATTATTTTCTTTTTATAATAAATTGTTAGCTGGACTACTAAATACTAGCTTATATAACCTAATTATATTATAGATACAAAATACACATGTCTGTATTAGTATGTTAATTTACAGACTATGGATACAATTATATAAGTGTAATATAACTTTCATTAAAGAATATAATATTAAAATGTATTTTAATAATATTGTGTGTTTATTCGTAACACAATATACCTATATATTTTATATTATTGTTTTTTTATGCGTCAATTGAAGAATTCGCAATGGTAACTTTATTAATAATAATATTATATGAACTGGAATGTATATGTATATATGTATATAACTGGTATAAAATATCTGAAAGTAAAATATACTAGAAAAATATAATTTTCAGAAAGAAAATTAATTAAACTAATTCTTAAATATTATATGAAAAAGATTGCATTTAATAAGATAATAAACTGCATCATTATTATGTTTTTATTAATTAGAACAAAGACTTAAGTCTATATTATTTACAACATTTTAAAAGTTATTTATAAATTTAACTTTATTAAGTTATTTCATTTAATTTCAATTATTTTATTTAACATCCAAAATTTTGATATTGTTTTCTTTGTTGAGTGCTTCTTAAAAACTAATTGGTATGGTTAGGTTAAGTCATTTCATATGGTTTGATATTTTGTTGAAGTTGAAATTATGTTTTAATAGTATATATATTACTGAAAATTATTACAAATTAGTTGGAAGATCATTTGATAATCACTGATTAAAAATTAGTTTTTTTAAATGGCAATGTCCTCTTGGTATAGTATAATTTCACACAGTCACTTAAAATGTTAGGGAATAATGTGCTATTCCAAATGGCAATCCAAATATTTTTGCCATGTTGTGTTTATTTAATTAATTGTTATTTAAACTTTAATACCATTAATTGGTATGTGAGTTAGTGATTTTTTGGTAGGGAATTGTATTGTATGATTGAAAAATCTGCTGTCTTCAACCAGTTATCAACATGTGATAGTAACAAGTTAGATATTCTTTGAATTTAACCTAATTCAGTTTGGATATTTTGAGTAATTTCATTTATCGTGGTAGAATTTTGGAGTTCTAGGAGATTACTAAATGAGTTATTTTGGATCAATTTATTATTTTAAATATTATATAAAAAATAAATAATATAAATATTATTCGATTAAGGTACCTATAATTAATTAATAAGTGTGACCTATATGTTATGTACATATCTAAATTTATTATGGAATTTACAATTAGAATGCGTTATTAACTACTAACAAATAGTGGTAGTGTTAAATGGTGTAATCAGGAAACTATGTAAAATGATATGTTTATATTAGGCGTACACTCCATATGAAATATTTGAATAAGCCTTGAACGGCTTGGATAATATAAATGTCTTTAGAATTGTTGTCAAATATTATTGTAAATATTAATGAAAAACTATTATACTATAATAAATAATAAAATGTCTATATAATGTTACAAAGGCATCCACAGGGAAGGGCAAGTAGGAGCAGTTACCTCTTGACTTTTTTCTTGGTCAATTCAAAATCTATAATTTAACACTAATCGGATAAGTAGTGAAACTAACTAGAAATTCGTTGGTTCAAACCAGTGTACGACATCAGTGCTGGTTTGTGATTACTGATTCATTATTATGATACTGATTATTTTATACAGATTATTGAAAAATTCGTCATTCCAGAACATTAAATGTACCACTATAACCCCTTCACATATTTATAATAACAAATATTACCACGCTTTTTTAAATAACAATCTATGAATCTATATATATATAATCAATGGTATAATAATATAAATCATGAACATAAATATAGATTATACAAGTCTGTGATATAAATATACACATTTAATCCTTGATATGAAAAATAATTATATTATATTCACACATAATAGTTATTAGTTAAATATATTATTATTAAATATGGATACAAATAAAAAATCATTTTGTGATTTCGTTCAAATTAGAATAATATATATTTTTAATGAATAATTATATTTTATTTATTAATAATTAAATAAGATTATTTCTTGCGCGTTTTTATTTTTCACGTGTTTTAAAATTAAATCATTTTCACGTTTAAATAAGTTTAACCAGTGATAAGACGTTAGAATAAAGGAGAAATGAGTAAGTAAGTGGTGGTATGCACAGGCATCGGTATTTCTAACCATTTCATCGATGTGGTTGAGAAAAATTAAACCGCTTTCATAAAATAGTTACACCGGTTTGACCAACGAATTTCTTAAATTCACACAGGTTTTAATTTTAAGGAAAATTACACACCGGTTTGAACCAAGGAATTTCTAGTAAAAATTGAAAAATGAAAATATTTTCGCTTACTTGACAAATACCTGCGGATACTCTTGATATGGTTGTGCATAAGTATAATGATGTTAGTATTAAATATTGTATTATTTAATTTTCTTTCAATATTTAAATTTTTTTTTAATTTAAAATAGGTATTATATATTATTATAGTTTATAATTACTTTATTTTATTTTTTTTAACTATACTTAAGCATAATTATTAGTCATTTAAAACTTTAAAGACATAATCATATATGGAATTGTGGACCTCTATATAACCAAATTTGGTAATGTATATATGCATAATATGTTGTATATTTATACTCATACATTATAATCATTATTCATTAATCAGGAAGAACCTGTGCGGTTTATTATAAAGTACGATTATATTCACAATGATAATAATGACAGCAGTGAAGGGAAATATTTCCATCCATTAAATTAATGGCAAAGATTTTTAATACACAAAATGTATATATTCTTTTATTGTAATTTTTCTTGTGTATTATGTTGTTGAAAATATTTCAACTAGGCCTGTATGCCCTTGAACGTATATATTTTATTTTATAATATAAACCGTTATTCAATTGTATATTTCGAAATATCTGAAAGTAAATAACAATGTTTTATTTAATTAAACAATATTGGAAAAATAATCGAATTCAACTTTTTTTGCTACAATACATTTGTTATATAATATATAAGTATTCGGTATAAAGAGTATTACTATTAGAGAAGTTATTGTTTTTAGTTTTATTATGTACGTACTTGCATCACAAAATATACAATATTTTGATTGCTTAATAAAGAAACATAATTTTAACATGTTACTCTTTAGTTTATATATATTCTTGCAGTTTTAAAAATTATTTACGATTTTCTTTTTTTTTATATAAAATATTTGTTGTGTGCGTTTTATTAATTTAGCAGATATTTTAAAATATAATATTAAACACGTATTTATTAAATTAAATGAGGCTAGTATCAGAGTTTGAATTTATATATACTTTAAAAACATGAAAATAACTGAGAATATTACCTTTTATTTACATAAATTAAAATTATATATATATTTCCCCCTTTAATTTCATGTATTCAAAACATATTTTATAGGCTTGAACATTTCAACATTTCAATTTTTTAAAAAATATTTGATCATGTTGGATGATAATTATTGAAATCCGAACCGTGATCATGATTACGTAATTTTAGAATATACTATAAATTTATTATATTTTAAACATTTTCTACATGTTTAAAAATATATACTTAAAAAAGTTTATAAATATTAATTTATCACATTTTAATATTAAATTATGTTTAATATGTATAGTAATTGTTATAATCAAAGAGGAAGTAATAGCGATGATTCAGATAATATATTCGCTTTATACCTACTTATCAATTTTGTATTGCTGTCAAGTGGTGCCTCAACACCCATTTATTCATTTGTGTGTTTCATACTTCAAAGCATATATTAGTTTTAAATAAGTAAGGTGTAATATAGTTTCATTTAAGTAACTTGTAATATTATTAATAGTGATTTTCCTCATATACCTATTAAATTTTAATTCTTAAATTTTTTGTAACGAAATTAAAAGTGTACGTATAATGTTATTAAAATTAATTTATGTTATTTTATCAGTTTATTATTTAATTTATCCATCATACAACATTTTAGATTCTCAGCAAGCGACAAATAAATTGGTTTTACAATAGTGTGTGCTACTTTAAAACATTTTTTTTTATATCTGAAAGCATTTTTTCTGATATAAATAATGGTCTGATTACTGTAATTAAGTTATAATTTCGGTAGATAATTGTATTTACTTGATACTTTATTTAGATTTTGATATATCTCAAATATAGTTTTATATATACATATATATAATTATAAATATTTATATATATTATAATATAGGTACCTACTATAAAGTACAAAAAATATATTTTTTTGTTAATAATTTTATAATTGTCTTTATTATAAAATTTAAATTATTTACATATAACAATTAATCTCTGTTATGATGAATTGCTGAGTTGGAATGAATTACTATAGTAGCTATTTATATAGCATATATATAGCAGTTATTATCAAAAATAAAATATTACCTGTATAACATAAAATAATTATATTAAGTACTTATTTTGCTACCCATTTTTTAACGCGACGACAGTATACGATCAGTACAGTAGTGTAGTCCTAAAATTTAGTTATGATTTGAACCTAAATGAAGTACAATATAAAACGTGGGGAGTTCTCACCTTTTTAGGTTGAGAGGACGCCACACATGCATATATCCGACAGGAAACATATATTATACGGATGGTATCTCAGCATCCTTGCTTTTCCATTGTCGTTTATCCTTACTTTTCCCTCTATAACTCCTGTTTAGGAAATTTTTGGACGAAGGTGTTTTTCCTGCAGTGTGGAAAATATGCTCTGTCACTCCTGTCTTCAAGTCCTCTGATTCGTCTTTTGTTACCAACTATCGTCCAATATTAATATCACCACACATCGCTAAAATATTCGAATCTCTTTTATATAACTATTTAAGGCCTAAATTAAATCATATTCTTATTTCTCAACAATACGGTTTCCGAACTGGAAGAAGTACTATTTCCTGTAGCGTTTCTCTCTCATTTTATTTATGACTGTCTTAGCAATGGCGCTCAGGTTGATGTCGTCTTTACCGATTTTTCTAAAGCATTCGACACCATTCCTCATAACTTACTTATTAAAGAGCTTGACCGTATTGGTATTGGCGATCCTCTTCTTTCCTTTTTGAGTTCATATCTACTCAACCATAAACAAATCGTTAAATTAAATGGGGTTTCTTCCAGTTTATCAGATGTTACTTCTAGTGTTCCACGGGGTAGTCACTTGAGTCCTCTACTATTTTGCCTTTATGTTAACTCAATTTCCAGTTTCCTAAACAAGGCTCATTTCCTTCTCTATGCTGATGACATAAAGATTTTCCTTAAAATTGAAACCCATTCTGACTGTCTAACTTTATCAAATTAACTTATTCAATTTAATCATTGGGTATCTACCCTTGGCCCTCTCTCTCAACAATAGGTGTAATATCATATCCTTCTCTAGATCACGTAATCCTATTCTTTACCCCTACTTGCTTAACAACATTCTTCTACAACGTGTATCTATTATAAAAGATCTGGGTATTTTTTATACTTCCAATCTATCTTTTGACATTATTATGGGTCGTGCTAATAAGGTCCTTGGTTTTATTAAACGTATTACTAAGCTTTTTTCGTCACCAACCTGCCTCCGTTCTTTATATCTTGCTTTTGTTAAATCCATTTTAGAATATGAGGTTATCGTCTGGCATCCATATCTTTCTATGGATCAGTTACGTTTTGAGCGAGTCCAGCATAAATTCCTTTCTTACGCTCCTTTTATTCTTAAATTACCATCCCCTTATCATAACTATTCTGATATTACACAAAAATATTATACACATTACCTATTCTTCAGTATTTCAGACATAATATACCCGCGTATTTGTATTATTTTCTTATACCTATACGCATTTTATTATTTCAACGTTATGGCTATACATCGTATGCTCCCGTATGGCCGTATACCCTCCACTATATCACTGGATCACATATATTAATGTAAGATAGTATTTAATTTTATATGAACATTTATAATATGCACATTATGGTTAGTATATGATCGTATAAAAGTAAAATATATACGTACTTATATTATAGTATTTTTATTTCCTTGTCGAAGGCGGCGGTCGCGGCTTATTTACGCAGCAAATGCCATCATAGAACGCGACACCGCAATACAGTAGTACACAATTTATAATTATATGTAATGTGCTAAATATAAAACATAAAAAAATATATAGTTTATAGCGGATGTTTATTAATTTTCAACCATGAAGGCAGATTTATCGCTAATAAGAAAAAGAGACAAAGTAGCGGCGAAACTGGCGTTAATAACAAGGTCCTGTGTTGGACTTTTACGATACGATAATGACCAACTTAAAATTTTTGCCGTGTATACTAGTTATTTTTTTAATATTTTTCTCCTATTGGCAGTGGCTGTTTTAGTTGCTGCGCTCACAATATTCATTGTCGGCGAACTTCGATTTTATGACTACATTATATACCCTAAATCATCACATGCATGTACTTATGAATATACCTCACCGCAATGTTATTATAGACATTTATTATTATTGTCATCATATACGTGCGGTAGGTATTTTTATATATACGATTTTATAGTTTACCATATAGTGTTACAAACTTCAAGTGTTTAGGTTAGGTTACCTATCTATATTCTATATAATTCATAATTTGTTACATATTAATAGATTTGCTACAATACTACCTATATGAAAATCTTTAAAATCATTTCGGTATTAAATTTTCGTAAAGGTAATAATAATAGTTATTAATTTATCTGAATAGTACGATAATATATAAGAAATCTAATATATACCTAACCATACTAATCTAAGTATCTATGTAAGCGTATTTCCTATATTCATAACAAAAAACAACGTTTCGAATTTATAAATTGATAGATAATTATATAAAATATATTACTAAATAATAAGTATTTAATAATAATTAGTATTTGTTAAAAGTTATAAAAATAAATTTTAATAATGTAGTGTGCATAATATACATGATGCACATCATGGATGATTAAAATATAAATATTAATTCAACAACTAACAACAATTAAATAAAACAGCGATGTTGATGGACATTGAAACGTCAAAATTATTAATTTCATAGTTATTTTAGTACTGATAATGCGGAAATAATATTAATAATCATACTTTATTATTATTTATGGGTTGTTTGGTAGTCGGTATAATGAGTACTGTGTGCGTTTACGGTTAATTTAAAGTTCTTAAACTATACAATATTTGGTTTTAACACTTCACGTATTTCTATAATTATAATTTTGATATAATAAAAATATAATATAGTTGTCGAAAACTAAAAATTAATGACACACAACGTTACATACATGTTTATACACAATATAAATTACGTTATAACATAATTAATATTATACGTGTATCTATATAATCCATATACCATACATCCATATGGATCAATATCAAGAGTTTTTATAACTATATTTTGACGGATACTAAGACGCTGACTTGTCCACATGGTCACGTGGGAACTAGCGCGTATTACAATGGAATTTGATAAAATAACATAAAAAAATTAAATAAACATTATATTTGTTTGCAAAAGTGAAACGTGTCGTATACAAAAAAAAAAAATGTCGAGTGCGCGTTGACGCAGTTACAGTCCTGTTGTAGGTACTTATACATATATGTTAATATGTATACATGTACGTATGTATTTACTATATGGAATATACTTAACACCTATGTATATAGTATATTTATATGAATTATAGTTGTAGAGTATATACCATTGTTGTTATGGGTGTGAAGCGGTGTCTTGTCAGGTGTGCGGGGTTAAAAATAATAAAAAAAATTCTTCCGGCATTTGTGTTGTAACTGAACGTGACAAAGACGCGCGCAATTGCCGCCGCCGTGATGTTATATAATGCCACCCTGTCACGGCGTCCCTGGAACACCCCATTGTGGTACTGCTGGTGTTGCTGTCTCGGTACGCATGTATACGATGCGGTGGTATCGTCGTCACGGTCGGCCGGACCGCGGGTCTAGTCGGTGCGCGCACGGGGGCGGGTCCATGCATCGTAAAATGCTGGATTGGTCGGCCGTCCCTCGCGCTGCAAACACAACAATCGAAAACCGCCGATATTATATATTATTTATAAGGCGCACGCGGTTTTAAAAACAGCCCTCGCCGATTATATTATTATCGCCGCCGCGTGTACACACACACACACACACACATATATATATATACATATATACACACGCCGGCGCGCACATATACGAGAAGAGAGAAAAGAGTCGAACGGAGACGTGCGCGACCTTTTCATCGTTGATTAATGATCGAATCGTATATCGGATTTTTGAACGTGCTGTATAAAATGTGTATGTATATATATTATACACACGTATATGTATGTGCCGAAAAAAGAAGGCAAAATCCTTTCCTTCTGACTTCTATACCATATAATATAATATGTAGTGTCGTGTTGATGCGGCGACCTTTGATCCCCGCGAGAACTGTCCAATGATTTATTATACCGACATATATATATATATATATATATAACACATAATACACATAATAACCGAATACACAACAACAGCGTCGGCATGTCCAACACACACCCGAATCCCATGTATTGTGTGTTGTCTGATAAGACGCAGACGTCCCGAGAGACGTACGAAAAAATATGTTAACCCGACTAAAAACGCGTATTTTTCACGTCATCGGTGAAATAGTTGATCTATTCTAAACGTATATAATTCTTCTCCGTCATACCGCATGTCCGTATCATAATATTATATCAATTCATTAATTTAATAGAAATATATAATATTATATCCAATGTCTATATCATATTATGTACCTACCTAATACCCTATTGTACATAAATATCAAATTTACAACAATAAATCATTCCTCTGAAAGGATAGTGGTGAAAAAGATTGCAAATTTCCCTCAACGAAGGGATAGTAAAAATTAAAAATAATTGAGTTATTTGCGCCCATAATTATGCTATGAGTATTAACTAGAATAGCAATTCATTTTCATTCAATAAATGCTTGTTTTGCGTAAACCAAAATACAAATATAAATATAAATATATATATGTATAATGTATATATACACCTACAGGTATCTATATACAGTGGTTGAATTGAAAAAGAAAAGAGACTATGAAACTTAAAAAAAGTATGATCCCTTGCAATAATTGAATTTAACCTAACCCAATGAGCGCTTCGAAAAATTATATGGTACGTTAAATTTTGTTTAAAAAAGATAAAGTACTCCCCCCCCCCCCGTGTCCCACTATTTCAAGCATTGTATATATATATTAATAATATATTATTATTAGTTTTACATTTAAGCGCAATTTACTATTTATATAATAATATTTAGGTAATCAAAAATTACAGTTGCATTATATTACTTAAACGATATTTGACCTTACCAATAATAAACGTAATTTACGTTTGCCGGTAGAAATTTGTGCTTTATCCTTTTGGTTTAAATTATATAATACTATACGTACTATAATAATTAAGTACTTTTCAAAAATTTATTTTAATAATTGAATTTCCTTACAAAATAATTATGCTACTTCCATAATAAAACGTAATGTATATAGCGCAAAAAAAAAAAGATAAAATAAAATGAGTTATTTTTTAATTGGAGGTTCGAACTTTGTATTGCTTGACATAAGTGGTTAATATACACACTACCACCACTTTAACTACGGTAAATAATTTTAAAATATTAACATTGTAATTTATAAAGCAATGCCCTTATATAATTATAAAAATGATCAATTTTCAATGTTTAATAGAATAAAATTGTCGTTGTAATTTTTAAATACCTATATTAATTTGATCTTATATATTAATAATTATAATAAATTTAAAAATGTAATAATCAAATACTTTATAACACCTACTTAATAATTTTACCACGTTTAAATTATATCATTAAATAAACAAGCAATCAGAATACTTTCCAAGTGTCTACGACAATTATTTTTTGATTTATAAAATAACTAAAATTAATTTTGTTAATGTTTGATTTAGTATAATTTTTGCAATCCTTAAAAAAAATCTAAAAAGTATTTATATATGAATCGTTACTAAAAAAAAATTATACGTTATTGTATAAAACTAATATATTTTTCACTTCACTTAAAATGTATATTACAATATATGCTTCTATCAAAATATAATTAGTTGAATTTTTTACTTGAACCATGACGCATATACTGCATAGTTGTTTAACCATAATAAGGTCAAGTTTTCTATATAGGAGTATAAACATTCTGACTTAAAAAAAAAATAAAAATAACTATATTAACTATATAAATATATTAACTTACTTACTGTTTTATGATGTTAAAATAATAATTAAATCTATGTTAAAGACGCTATAGTAATGGTTTGTGAAACAAATAATTTGTAAATTCAAAAGGTATATAAAATGATCAATGGAATAAACAAGACAGGGTAGATAAAGTAAATACAAAACTCAGACATAAACTAAAGAGAGCAAATAAGAAATATAATAATATTTTCTAATTTATTATAACCTATATAGGTATCCTATATGGGAAATCATTCTTGATGTAGACAAAGAATATTTAACATAAATAATTTGTTATAGAAATAATATAAATGTTAAGGCTGTAATATTTTCGTAAGTTTTAAGGAGTCGAAAAGCCATGAAGTACGCAGATTTCAATTTACGCAGTCTTATTACTACTCAATCAAACAGCATAAACATGTTTAATGCATTAAAAAAAGCTTTCGATAAAAATACAATAAAGTTTAAACTTAAAAGCATTAAATAATTTACAAATAACAATATCAAAGTATATTAACTAGCTATAAAGGTAATGGTTAAACTATGAATACCAAAAACAATTACACGTGGAATACTGGACTTATAGATATTGTATAAGGTCATGTTATAAAAAATTGAAATCTATATAGATTATAGAATATATATAAAGGCATTACACAACATTTTTAAATTAATTCTTCTAACTGAAAGAACTTTAGAACTAAATATAAACTATTTAAGTATAAATAAATTACGTCGAAGTCGATTAGTAGATATATAATATATTATATAGGTAGTGTTACACCTTAATTGTTATTGTCTTCGTAATTTTAACATTATATTTATTATTATTAAATGTTAACTGCATATTATAATATGTATACACCTGGTGTATTACACCTATAACAAAGGTATACCTATATGGCTATATATATATAGTATATGTATAATCCTTTTTCGCGACTTTCACGCATATTATTTTTTTTATGTTATTTCGGAGAATTATCCTTTTCCGTTATTCTACACACACAACACATACGTATAAAGAGATACATATTATAAAGTAATAAAGCACGATAATATATAATTCGTTTATTATACAACACGCGCGGCGCGATTACCCGGAACTTTTTTATTTGTTTTTTTCGTTCGTATACCGCGCGGTGGGAGCGCAAAGAGAAACAGAGTGTGGTCGACAGCAGTGGATGCTGCAGTTACCGCTGCCACAACCGACAACCTTCGCCGCCCCGGAGATGGGCAGTTCGTGACCAAGTGTCCGGTAGTTCGGAAGATATTTTGATATCGGTATTTGTATTTTCCGTTTTTCATTGCTCCGCGTTTATAATAAATGTGATGTTCGCGATACACGTCATTATATTATTCGCATCGATAACGATCGATCATTAATTATCATTATATTATAAAAGTTTATGCAAAATTATAATAAACATTAAACATACATGGATTAAAATGTTAATCCGTGCGAAATGATAGCCGAAAACGTATGTAGGTTCGAAGAGGTGCAGCAGTCGTTGACATTTTACAGGAGATTCGATTTCACTGACTGCAGTTCTCAAGTACGAACACCTTAATATAATTACACATAATTATTATTTGTGATTCATAGGATAGCAGGGTTCGAACGGTTAAAATATTATATCATGCAGTTATACCTCATGTTAGTTTAAGTCTCTCAAAATTACCGATTTAATATTTACAACAACGTATATATTATATTATTATATTATCAGATGAAATAATAATATGAGTAATATGACCAATTCGTAAACACAATATTGACATAAATCATTTAACTTAAAAATATATATTTGCATTGATTTTATTGATTAATACCTATGTTTATAGCATTAAACATTTAACATAAACCAAATATATATAATGTATAGTTTAGCATAACAATTAGGTAAATTAGGTAAATATACCTAATTAATAAAAAAAAACTTTTTCCATAATTTTATAACATATTTATTAGTTAAATTATATTTTTAATGCTACAGAATTGATGAAATACGTATTATATAACAGCTGTAACCATAATTCCGAATTCGGTATGCTGTAGAAATGTAATATATCGCAATAACTTCGTAATCGATAATCTAAGATTTTTAGTTATAAGAGGTAGGATAACTTACTTTGAGGACAATATATAATAATAAAAATGAAAAAATTATGTAAAAATTAAATTTAAAAAAAATTCATCTGTGTAACGATAAACGTATATGTATAGGTACCATAATTGTTTATAGTTAAACATTTGTGTAAATCGTATAAAATACCCCACAGTATTGACCAATTGGCAATTACAGTACAACATTATATAGTTTATAAAATATAATTTTTGATTATATGAGCAAAAAAATTCATTAATAATCAATATGTTATTTTTTTTATATTTTATTTGTGTAGATTTTTTTGTGTTTATTATTAAATTAATTGCACGCGTTATTGCAATTTGTAATATTTTATAGCCTTTTTTACGCAATCAAATTAAATGCATTTTTTTATTTCCAATATCACATATTATTAACTATATTATCATTAATACTACATAATTTACATTATATTTATTAATGCTTTTAATATTAATTTGTTTTTATATATTATATTATGTATTTTTTTTTATGCAATGCCATTTAGACAACTAATCTTATCGTTTATATCATAACATGTGTTATCCTCACTGATTATAGAACATAAACTAATTTTATTATAATTCTATTGCAAAAATCCTAGTTAAAATGTGAGGTTCACTGATCAGTCTACCAACCTATTTAAAAAAACCCACTGATGCTTTTAAATACAAATTAATATATTGCGGAGGTGAATTGAAATTTTAAATTAAGGAATAAATAAACTTCAACAAATTGGGGAAATAAAATATGCATCATCAAGGGAGGCGACCGGAATTTTACTAATTCTTATATAGATATTTAGTTATTAATTTATGTAGAAATCATCCCAATTACAAGGAACCATTTGAAACTATTTTTAGCTGTAGTATGTAGTACATTGTGGCTTACTAAACATGATAATATATAGTAATTTTAATTACCTATGTATAACTTAGTTTTTTAATATTTATACATGTACTATTTTGCCTTCACCTTTAAATATCGTTAATAATTTGATAATTTTTAATTATGATTTTTAATTCAATGTAATAACGCACGACTATGTTTTAATAATATTATATTATGAAATACCTATTTATTATAATGTTTTTAATTTAACAAAATTAAATGGTACAATTTGTACCTATATAATTTGTACATTTGTATTAGTTATAATCTGACACTGATTTTTGTCAAGCCTCGACTAACATCCGCATGTTATAAATAGGTATAATTTGTACCTATATAATTTGTACATTTTTATTAGTTATAATCTGGCACTAATTTTTGTCAAGCCTCGAATAACATGCAATAACATCATATTATAATAACATTATATTATTATAGTTGAAGTTGAGTACGATAGTAAATATTTGTATACTCGCTAAGAGTTTGATTAATTTAAATATTTTCAAATTTGGTTTAACACTTCTTTGTATAAATTCTATGCAATGTTTAGATTATAAGTAACTACTTATTATAAAATAAATAGTATAACGTAATTTTACTCCAAAAATACATTTTTCTTATAAATCAATTATTATATTTTGATACCCGTGAAATATATACAATTATTAGGATTATTATATATAGGACTTGAAGTTAAACATTTTTTTTATGATATATATTAAGAATATGAATATTTTTTGAGATTGCTCTATCAAAATAAATATAGCTTTTAAATAGACAAATATATGATTATTAATTGTAACTAAATATTTTTCAAACTAAAATTTAAAATGCCTTGGTTCTCGTATATACAAAAACAATACCACGATTAACATATATGCCTATAATATATTCGTTTAATAATATTGTTATTATATATTACTATTATTATCATCAACATTATTATTATTACTATATCTACTCTATAAAAGGGACACACTATTTGTTCCACGATATATAAAATATTATACCGTGTGTCGGCGATTAAACGACAAGGGGAGGCGTTGTTATAATATAATAGTAAAGGTTACGTTATGTATGAACATTCTCGTATAGTCGTCGTCCCGTCCCACATATTCTGCACCGCCGCCGCCGTAGTGGTCGCACAGTTAAATTATATTATTATATTATGAGGAGTATACCTTAAATTACACGTCGTACCTATATATGCGTTATATTTGTGTGTGTATAGCGCGCGTCTATTAAAGTAATTAGGCTTTAGCGCGAACGGGTCTGGCCGTATGTTTCTTTTCTCCTTCTTTCTCGCTTCTTTACTTTTTTAATTTATTGTCGGCTGTCCTTCAAACCGCCGCGCTGCCGCCGGCCCGTGTCTATTTGATCTACACAATTTTCCAAATTATATACATATACGCCCCCTAATAAGTCTAGCGATCAAACTCGAATAAGGTGCCGCCGCGACCGTTGCCTGAAACTGCTGTATTTGTCAACTAATGTATATGCGTGTAAAAATATATTTTTATTATTACTATTATAATGACACGTCTAACAATATGCAATATGTCACCCAGAAAATCCGTAAGAGTTATATGTGTGAACTACGAACGATTTCCATTCTGATAATTAACATAATAATATTTATTATATTATAATGTATAACAACGGGGTCAATACACATTATATAATATTATTCGTATAATAATACATTATTATTATAACATTTTCGCGTAACTTATAATTATATAATTATACACTGCATGTATTCCAATTCCAATTCACAATTCGTAGACGACTCCCAAGTTTTAATAACTTGTTAAAATTTATATTTTTTTGTATGAAAATCATAATTTGTTTAAGTAAAGATGGAATGATTATTATTATTATTATCAATGTATATATACGTAGTTATTTTATGTTTGTATCAAAAATATTGATTTACCTACTTAAAATAAGTGAAAATGGTTATTTTATAGTAGGTATTCATAATTCATTAGTTTCTTATGTTACATTATATATAGTTAAATTTCGTTACCAATGTTTTTCGTAATTGTGGTGATGATGGAAATGTGCGTTAGATATTATTCTACTACTTATTCTAGTACTGTATTGTGTAGAATCACTTATTCTTTTCTAAAATTAATTTAATCTTTACAAATTACGTTAAATAATGAGTATTTCATGTGAATGGTTTTCATCAGATACATCTGATTTATTCGATACCCAGTGGTAAATAACGACTGAGCCACACTTTTAAATTTAACACATGTTAACAAAAGTTGTTTAACAATAGTTAATTTATCAATATAATTTAAATAATTTATCAATAGATAGTGACAAGTTTGGTACAACCCAGCAATAGAGTACGGAAATTTATTCTTATATTTTTAAAAACTGTTGACAAATAAACATTCAAAAATATTTTAATGTGCCAAATTTATATACCTATGAAATTAATGATTCACTTCTAAATATAACAATTTATAGTGTTTTATCGGTAATCAAGACTGAATAATTGGGAAATTCCATTGCATAAAAGACCCTATTAAAAATTATATATAATATATAATTTTATGTCTAGATGTATATGTAAATTTTTCTTTAGATCTTCTATTAAAAAGCTTTAAATCCGTATTTTTCAATAAAAAAATTTAAAAACATCTTCATATAGATAATATTATAGTTAATCAATTATAAATTATAATAGTAACGTTTTAAAAATATTTCTAAATTTTAATAAATAAACTTTTAAATTTATGTTTTGTTATGTAATTCGTAGAATATAAAATTTTACTATAAATTTTTAACACAATTATGATCATAAAATGGTATAATCGTAATTGCATAAAGCAGAACATGACTTATACACGACTACGCCACAAGGTGTTTTTATAGCTGCTTCCTTATTAACCTAGATAGGCAGATAGATTAAGTTAGGTTTTAGGTGCATGCTTTACTACGGCGTTCAAACCAGTAAGTACATCCGAATAAGTTTATTGGAAATAAATTGTCTAACTTTAACTATAGCAGTCTCAGTTTTACATGTATAAACATAAAATAACCATTCAACTATACAAACGGTTTTACTGCACACTACACAGTCATCTCGAAGTCAACTTTAAATTAATCGAATTTAGACTTTTTTAGTTTTTTCTATAAAGTAACCAGTAGACTAGGTAGGTAGACTTACTTATATATATATATATATGTTATCATATAAATTCAATGATTAAATCACAATTATATACAGGACACCAGCATAACCCCATATAGTCGTTCTCCTGCAGTTATATACGTGCGACGATATAAACATTCTCTTTTTTCTGTAAAAATAAATATACAAATTCGTGTATATATTATAATTTATAAGTGTTCCTATATATGTGTAGAATAAACATTAAAACTCCATCGTGAACTGAAACGTGAATATTTTACCGAAGATACAATATGTATGTTATTATTATCACTATATAACTTATAACTATATAATATTATATATTATAATTTAATTTAATTATTTATTTTTACGATCATCGATTGACTGCAATAATAATTTCTCGGCCGAATGTAAAAGAATCTGCTGCTGTAACTCATATTATTATTATTCTATTGGGAACCAATGTTTGCCGGGAATATGATAGTCCGAAAGTAAAGACATTCATATTTTAATGTAGGCATATGTATATAAATGCCACCGAGATTATGATTTATTCGCCTGGTGCTGTGTTATGAGTGTTGCTGCCTCGTAGAAATATTATTATATTATATGGGCCTTCTCGCACGCATTCAATAATGTTCCTGTCCAACAATATAATAATGACCGCAGCCGCCGCGTGCGTAATAATAATTATAATGATAAAGTTACCTGTTTATTATGATAGCTCACGGTTATCATCGAGTAACGGTGCGGGTGTGGCAGGCGGCGAGGAGGGACAACGACTGAGATTTAGTACTGTACGTGTATATAATGATATGACGGTCACACAATAGAAATCCTCGTTAAAAACAAAAAATTTAAATTACACAACGATATGGTATATATTACGACTATTACGAGTATGCGCGCGAAAAAGGATTAATTCAATCGCTCAATGGTGGAAGAAGGAAATCGATAATTTTGTGTCATTTTGAAGGAAATTTATTGAAATTTATAAAAAAAAAACACAAAAAATATATTATAAACTTTATGCGGTATATACGAATGTACCTACGCGTATACTATGCGTATTATAATAACTAGCAATTAATAATTGTATTTATTAATAATAAAAAAAAAAAAGAGTAAAAGAGTTTTTTTTAAATCGCATCATAATTGTAGCATTTTTCTCTGACCATAATATAAATATAGGCAAGTTAGTAGTTATTTTCGAAAATCTGTAGATAGGTTAGGTTTTATATATAATTAGATTTAGGTACTTAATAATATTACGTATTCGCGGTATATATTATATTATATGGTGTTCTATAGAATAGAATACTACGATACTACGCGTACTTAGTGTATGTGTTTATAAATGTGTAATGTTTATATACGTATGGTATGAGCGTCCTTAAAAATGTTAATGCGCCATTATTTACCTAAGGTCGTCGAAAAAATTACGATCGACCTTGGTCCGTCGTCAGATAGACAACCAGAGACATCAATCAAAAAACTCTCTTGGAATAACGTCGCCTCCTCGCGCACCATCGCTCATATGAGCAAAATAAATGCACACCACGCGAGTTTACCGAATACGCGGTAGTTGGTATATTGTGCGGGTGAGAAGTACTCAAGTACTCGCATACTCTGTACTACGAAATGTTCTGCATAGTCCTGGTCCCCTCCTCCTCCGACCACAGACTGACGCGTTTATGTCTTACGATGAGAAAACGCACTGTTCACACTTCACACAAACTATTATAACCGCCGTTGTGAAGCATCCGATCTCTCGTGAAAACTTAATTAACGTCATTTTCTTCTGTGTGTGATGTGTATATGTGCGCGCAATTTATTTAAGATCATAATATATAATATTATATACCATATAACGCGCGCTAATGACGCGCGCGCAATGACGATCGGTGTTGATAATGATGGACATTCAAAAAAAAAAAATTATACACACACACATTATATATATATATAACAAACAAATTATGCTCTCCGGCGACTAACACGGTACATGCGGTCATCTTCTCGTTTTTCTCCATCCGCGTATACCTATATATAATAATATAAAGATTATATTTTTTTTTCTCTCCCAAAACGGCGTGTAAAATATTATTATTATTATTACCGTGTGGCAGAGGGACAATTGCCGCCGCCCGCCCGCCAGATTATTATTATATATTGTTGTAAGACTTAATATATAACAAATTACTAGGTACTATATATAAACCTATGCATTGTTCTTGTTTATTCTGTTTGTATTAATACTATATGTATAATAGTATGACATAAACTTACTATATATTTTATACACACGTATATATTATATAACGTATTTGTCCGCGGCTGACTAACTTATACTAGCATACTACATCCATTATATACCGCAGTAGAGACATAACTATATAATAGCCGTCCCCCGCCGGGTATTTGCGAAACTCTCATGCGCCACGACGGTCACCTTTTTCCCTGGTTGGACCGATCCGAGAAAATATGCTTACGGCTCACAGCGTTGCGTGAGGGATGATAACTAAATATGCGGCCGATAGTATAATACGCGTAACATATGTATATAGAAGAATTAAAAGACTGTAATACTTACGTATAACGTATATATTATTTTAGTAACCGACGTCGATCTATTATTGCTCTTTTTCTTAGACTTAGTAGTAGGTATACCTATAATATAATAATATTATGTGCATGTGTATACGCGCGTCAAGTGGGCACGAAATTATTTAAGAATTCTATTCATCAGATGCGGTTTTGACGCGTAGTCGTCCACTTTAACGAATAATACGCAAGGCGGTGGCTGAAGAATGCGGTGACGGGAAGAGGGAAAGGCAGAAAAAACGTCAGTCACACATAACATTATTATATTAACGTCGTTGTCGTCGCGGGTCGGTGGCAGTGTGTGGAGGAGGACACGTAAATGGTAGCGGACAAGTGAGACGACGACGACGGGCAAAGATAAATATTTACTCAAAATATACGTACACATAATGCATTGCCGTTCTGAGCGCTATTGGATCCGGCAGCCACAGCAGGTATAGGCTTTTGTATATCTACTCAGCCAAATGCGATGTGGTTTGACTCCAGCGCGTGATAATTATCATAACCACTCGAGACGACGAATTCACCTCGAAATGGTAAAATAATAATAATAATAATAATAATTCCGTGTACGATATAATAATATAATATAGGTACGCGTTATTATTATATGCGTTATTATTATTATTATTATTTTTATTATTTTCGAAATTTCTGGTAGACCCGGTTCGGCCGCTGCACCCCTATGTATGTCGAGTGCGTCCCTTTTCAAAGCTCTAACCTCTTGTATTTACTGTACGTCCACGCATATTATATACAATATATGCCTACCGTTTTCAATTCTGGCATTTATTATTATTATTATTACTATTATTATTATTATTATTATCATCATCATCATTATTATTATTATTATTATTTCACAATCACGCAATCAGCATTTAGGGATCAAAAGAGGAAAAATTTCGTGTTTTACTTTCATTGTGTGTGGTGCCTGTTGTTACCATCACTTTGCCGTCGTCGCACAGGTAAAACGTCGTGTGATTATAATTCATTGGCTACCTGTTGCATTTAGTGGACAAAAACCAACGTTTCGAGTACGTTTATCCCCAATGAAACCGATTTCATTGTATTTAATTATGACCACTTTAAAGAATCCGATATTAAGTAATATATTGTATATAGATTTATAAAGAGCAATGAAAAGCAATACTATTTTTTGTACATTTTAAATATATTGTCGACCCACGCTATCCAGTTTATATCATAATGTTCACTCTTAACATTACCATTCAGATTGATAATATATTATTTTCTATATTCACTTTCATCACTATAATATTTTTTTTTTATCACGGTATCTATCAAAATATTATTTAAATTACAATTTTGACAATGAAAATTTGAAAAACCTAAGTGACATAATATGCGGTCTTCCTGTTCTTCTTCAGTTATGGTTATGATCTAAATATCTATCACATCATAAATATCTTATTATTCATGGTTCCTCCATTACAGTTTATATATTTAACTTAGACTCGGGTATAGAATGACAAAAAACCGATTGGCGTTTACCTAATACACAACATGTATTATAATAAATTACGATAAATCTTCATAGTATTAACGTTAGCGGTCTACGGTACACATTAATAGATTCTCTATTAAAGTTTTGCGATATTAAGCATATTTTGTTTGAGTGCTTTCAGTTTTTCAGGGTAAGCCAGACAAAGCCTCCTTATTCAATTTTCTAAACACGTTTAAGTTTCTATCTTCTTCTAGTCTTCTTCAAATATTATTTATTTGTTTATTTATTTTATCCTTTGACCATACACGCAAAATTGTTAATTCTTTGTTTCTAATAATATAGATACTTGATTTCATGTGTTAAAAGCTTGAACGTATACAGAGGATGATAAAAAAGTTGCGATGAAATAGGTGGATGAGATTATTTACGATTTTTAGAAAATCCTTATAATTTTTATAACATACATTTCTGTTTACCTTGCGTATATACTATTAAAGTAATTTATTATGCTATATATTGTTTGCTGAATTCGTAATACGTTTCAACTATAGATCAAACTATACTATCCATATTCCATACACATTCCAACAATCAGTGGTGTACAGAACATTTTTCAGATCTAAGTTAAACTACATAATTTGACTACCCACCCATCTTTTATTTAGACAAAAATGTTTAATACCTACTTTAAATATTAAAATATAAAAATATATGATACTTAACGATTATACCCTTACAATATTTGAAAGTCGATTATTATATATTATGTTATATTTTTAATACAATTATTAAATTCAATACTGTCAATTTGATAGTCATAAATCATAATATTAATATTAATATCTAATTATAGTACTATAATTATTAGTTTGTTAATTATGAATTATGTTCAATCTCAAATCGTTATTGTTTCTGTGAATTATACATTAATTTGATAATATTGAATTATTTTACTAAAAATAATTATATTAAATCACTGATCACACCCATCCATAAATTACCCTGAGGTAATATCCTCAAAAAAATCTCTTTTTGGAATATTACATAATACAAGTATATTGTATAGTTGTATAATAATCTAAGTAATAAAATAATTAATATCATAAAGATACGATATATTATGTAGTATAAAACATAATCCGAAACTTTAAAAATAAATTAAATTTACAAACTTTATACATTTTTTATGGATTGAATATTATTAAAATGAATTTTTAATTTATGAACAAAATGTCACATACCTAATATATAAATTTGTTTATAAAAAATTAATTTCTTTGGAACGATATTACAAAAAACAAATTAATTAATTTCGTTCTTGTAAAATTGCTAATTTATAATGTAAATATAATACCTACATTAGTTTCTTGGCTCTTAAATGGAATATTATGTGCTCTAAATTGAGCATACTGCAGGTTTTATTTGATGTTATATATCCGGGGCGTCCAAACGGTCGATCGCAAACGATTTCAAAGCCGATCGTGGTAAAATTTATTTTTACGCTACGCACACGAAAATTAATCGATAACATACTTCAACAATACCCAGAACAACTAAATTAATTTATATAAATTTATGTATATTAATATACACTATATGCAAGTATGTTTCATAATAACTATAGATACTTAATAATAAAAAAAACTTTTTTATGGAAGGCGATTTTCAAAGGTGAAGTATATTTTTAGTTGATCGCGACCAAAAAGTTTGGCCACACCTGTTATATAATATTATTACTTATAGAGATATTTATTACTTAAGCCCAAGACATATTTCGTTCTTATATTATGATCCGTATTTTTATTTTTTAAATATGTTTTTCTATATTTTTTTAACATTAATCAGTTTTATTTTTATTAATCATTGGCACATTATATATATAATTATTTTAAAATTACTCTATTTTATTTACTACTTATTATAATTTTTTTTCCATTGTATTTTAACGAATGATTTTTAATAACTATAAAATTATTATTTTATCTATTCTACTATTAATTTATATCATAAATATGTTTAAAAAGATTTCCCTATAACAAAAGTTTATTTCCACATTCCACCTGTCGAATTATTCATCAATTAACTTATAATGTAATAAAAATTTTAAAAAATTGTATATAATATATTATGTTCGTAGTTTATATCTCAACATAATAAAACATTTTAATAACCATATAAAAGTACGGTAACCAATTTATTTTATTAATCATAAGGAATGGATTTCTAAGTCGATAAATGTATATAGCCGATCAGAATGTTGTAAATAATTTTATTACCCATATTGTTTTCCTTGTACTATTAATAGATTTAAGCGCAGGGTTTCTCGAAACAAACGATTTAAATAATGTACAAGTGTATTTATAATATATATATACATATATATAGGACATAGGCACCTAATCAGTTTATCACAATTCACAATATATAAATAATGAAAATGATTTCCTCGCGAGGATAATGAATAACGCAAATGTCTATACAAATTATAATTTTAAAGTATATTCTATACGTATAATATGAATATATAATATTATAATGAACTGATATTGTTTTCCTAATTATCTTAAGTGCCAATAATTATAATATATTATTACCTACCTATGTTATTATACACACTACACGATATCTTAATAATACACAGTTCTAAATCTTAGACGAGATTTAGAAATTTAACATACAGTATTATAAGATAATGAATAAAATATGACTATCGATTTCTTTTGTTTTACACCCAACTTAATGTAGTCAATTAAATACCAAAACGTGAAAGTTAAATTATTGACAATGTCCAATTTATGTATATTATGATTACGTTCGTAATACTACGCAAAACAGCGTAACAAATTTAAACAATGCACATTGCCTATATTTGATTCAATACAAAAGTTTAAAATATATTTTAATTATTATTTAATAAATAAATTATTTTAATTGTTCATTTACCGAATTAATTACCTTATTAAGTAGAGGTCAATAATAAATATATACATTTTTTTGATAAAATAAACATCAATATAATATTATATACAATAATATGGAATGGAATAAAATTAATTTATAATTTTTAAATTTTTAAACTGACTCGAATATTAAATTAACTACGGTAATATTTTATACTATATATTATATAATATTAAGCATATCTTATAAAAGCAAGAATACAAATAATATACAGTGTGATCACGATAATTGTAAACACTCAATAACTTTACAAATACTCATCATTTGTATGGTTTTTTTTTTTTTTTGCAACATTATAAACTTAATTAATATAATTACACTCTTGTTTACATAATTAGAATAATTAGAGTAATATCAATTAGTTTCGCGCATGAAAATGAGTATTTGTAAAGTTATTGAGTGTTTCCAATTATCGTGATCATACTGTATATAATGTGAATTTGGTATTTTTGAGTATTTGTAAATTATAATTATATTTATAATTTAAATTATAAATTATATAAGTATAAGATAACGTCAATTGTTATTCTGTAATTATACCTATAATACAATAATGGCTAATACCACAGAATTGAATTAATATTATTAACTACACAATGTTGAATTTTGAACAATGGCGGATTTAACGGTCGTTATACGGGTTGGAATATACTTACAGAATTAGTACGCTCACCTCGGACACCAATAAACTTCTTAAGTTCATCGATAGAATGTTTTTATGTGTGTGTATGCAAGGGCGTCCGCAGAAATTTTCAAGAGGGGGACAAAATATTTTTATTTTTCAATTTTTAGTTTCACTATCCAAATAGTGCTAAATTATGATTTGTGAAATGTTTTCTATCATGTGTATATTTTGTAACCTAAAATTTATTAAGAAAAATTTTTATTTTTATTTGATTATAACTAATATAATTGACCCAAAAATCCAAGGGGGAAAAAGCTCCTTTTGCCCCCTGTGGACGCCCATTTATGTATTTAATAGTATACTTATTAATAGGAAGTAGAGAATTTCGCCCAACAAAACTTAGAATTTGTATAACTGCATAAGTAGGTACTATAGTATGCCGTAAATGGGTGTGTGTGCAATAAAAATGTATAAAAAAAAAATTACAAATGAAAATAATAAATAAATATGGTCACTAAGTTGTAGACTTGTGGTGGAAAATTAATTAATTACATTGCCTGTTTGGCACAATGAAAATAATAATAATATAGTACTTGGTTATAATATTCAATAAATAAGTAAATCCTATAAATTCAAAATAAAAGTAATTTTAGTGATTTACGCTTATAATCATATATAGGATGCCAAGATTCATAATAATATATTACTATTACAGTAATTATAAATAAGTAACAATAATAGTTGACGATTTACGTAGAGAAATATTAACAATATAAAAATATAATAATACAAATTTTGCTTGAAATTGTCAAAGGTATACAACAATAAATAATATTAATAATATAAATAAATACAAGCCAAATAAACAATTAATAATAAATTTACACTATTAAATAACATTAGTAAAATTCAATAAACAAATAATAATTATTTAGCTATTAGCGTAAGTAATATATAATAAAATAAAATATAAAATTGACGACTAGTACCGATATAAAAGTAATTTGGCTATTCGAGCAAAATTTGACAAAATATATAGTACTTTTACAGACCATGATGCATATAAATATATTATAAGGAATAATTTATTTCAAAATAATTGTACGACAATTAACTAACAAAGGTTCACGAAAAAGACACACGGACAGCGACAATAAATATAATGTAATTTATTATACAAGATATTTACATGATTTATCGTATGTGATGTACGTGTATGTAGCGAAAACCTGATTTTAATTATGTAATTAGCGTCAACAGTCGTTTAGTCCTCCATGTTATAAGTCCTCCAGTGATTTCAAACACCTACCAACATTTTAGAAAGATATATAAAATATGTAAGCAAAAAATTATATTGCATAAAAATTGATTAATCAAATTGTTACAACACTACCTTCCCTTCTTCCGCTTTTAATTTTTCACTACAATCGTATCATAAAGTATATATATTAAATATGAACATATTATATTTCTACAAAAATATATTCGTATAACTTATAACCAGAATTCGGCTAATATATAGTATAGTTTGAACTTAAAGTTAAAAATATATATTATATAATATGGTACTAAGGCAGTAAAAAAACATGCTTATGAATTATGATAAAATGATATTCTTTGTTTATGTTTATATATATTTTTATAAAAAATTTTGTCCCAGGGAAGAATGGGTTACACGAGAACCAGTAGTAACACCATGGATCAACGGGGCTGGCAAGATTTAGCCGCGTCCAGTCCCGTATTGGCATTCCCAAGTGATGGACAACATCATCACCAGCACCATCACTACGGGCAGCATCCATCTGGCACTCTAAACTATCCACCTGGGCCCAGCATGTATCATCACCACCATCATCTTCACAACAACAATAATAACCATACTGGTAACGTGCTTTTGCAAAATGTCAGCCTATGCGCACCACCACCGGTAGCCATGTCGTTACCATCGACCATCGATATGCAAAACGTCAGTCACGGGGCATCATCGTCTTCGTCGTCATCCCTGTCCCATTATCACCACCAGTCTTCGTCGATCGGTATGTATTAACATTTTAACAATATAACATGCATAATTAAAGTAAGTGTAACAATACGCTATAAATATACACTGCAGTTCTGTCATACAATAACAAAATACAGGATGCTATAAAGTACAGGTATATGATATTATATTAACAATTATCTACATTGTACTATAAACATATTATTATACACTCAGGAAAAACTAAAAGAGCCAGAGGGGAGTCATTACTTTACTTAGAAAATTTTAAACAATTAACTTTAAAAATTAAAATAAAAACAAAGGAAATTATTTAAGAATTGTATCCTAATTAAAATTAAAGATTAATAATTTTGTCTATATATATATTCGTTTTATATCAGTGTAGAAATATTATGTTATTTACTTACAATCTATTTTGACGTTAATTCGCTTTCTGTTTTCTTTAACACACACACACTAAAATAAAATAAACACTGAACTGTTAGTTAAATACTTAAATATTGTAACTGTACCAAAATCAATAAAAAGTATACTTAACCTAATTTATTTATATTTTTTTCGTGAAGCCAAAATCAAGTTAAAGAAGGTTTTAAACAAAAATTTTAATAAATATAAAAAATAATATCATATTAATGATATTATTTAAATACGTAAATAAATTTATTGAATATAAAAAGCAAACGACTAGAATGGTTCGGCCATGTCTGGAGAACGGATGGACTAGTAATAAAAGAAGTTTTAGTTAGCAAAATAAATAAAAAACGTCCATTAGGAAGACCTAGGACCCGATGGGTGGACGTTATAGCTGAAGATATAAAAAACTGAGAAGAAGAGTCATCTTTTGACGATGCATATGATAGAGAGAAATGGAGAGGTTTTGTGATGGCAGCGATGGCCCTTAATGGGCCGATAAGCTAAATCTTCATTATTATTGTTATTATTAATGTCACAATTATTGTTCTACTCATCAATAATAAGTGTATTAAATTATCGTTTACACACTGTATATATATATATAAACGTGTAAATAAATAAATAATTTAATTTTTTTTCAAGTGAACTACTGAAAAATACATGATTTGTTATCAGTGTTATAAGTTTATCACAAAGATACAGTTATATATTGTAATAATATATAAATTAAAAATAAAACATAAAACGTTTATCTTTCTTACTGAAAAAGCATTTTTTGTTTTTTAAATTTTTAGTTACTTGTATAATATTTGTGTACATATTTTATTATGTATTTTGCTGATAAATTATCTAAATATAATATCATATTAATCCGCTCTCCAGACATGGCCGAACCATTCTATAAAGTCGTTTGCTTTTTATATTCGATATATTTATTTACGTATTTAAATTGCATTTACCAAATAAATTCATTTCATTTCATTCCAATTTCAAATCCTGCTTTTTGGCAATGTAAAATTATAAAGAATCGATATTTCAGAGTGTATTATAATACACAGGTCAAAATACAATAGTAAACCATATTATAATTAATAATAATAATAAACTAATAAGACACAAAATAAATGTTTTAGTTGTTAAACTTTCCTTTGAAATTCAAAATTAGCCATGTAATAGCAAAAATTTCATAAATTTCACCAAAAAATGAATAAATTTAAATTGCTATAACTCAGCTAATTTTGCACTTAGAAAGTTGATTTAACTACCAAAATTCATGAAAAATATGAAAAATTATTAATAGTCAAAATTTGAAGTTGCCATTTAAAAATAAAAAGTTGTATTGCGCATGCTCTTAACTAATTAACGTCAAAATAATTAAAGACTATTTAAATTTAAATTATTAATTATAACAACTAACCAAAAAAACAAAATTCAATTACTATTGTTTTACTCAAAGATATTAAATTATTGTTTACACACTGTATATATAATTATATTATAAATTTTTTTTATCAATCAAATGGATATTTAAAATAAAATATATTATTTAATTACGTATATAATTTTTTTTTATTCATAATTGCATCACATTTTATTATATACTTAGTCTTATTTAATATTGTAAAATATATCATTTTCATATATGATCTATTTTAAAACAATATATTATATAGGTTGATACCGTATGAGATATATAAGGAATTATAATAATAATTCAAATACGTAACGGAATTCGTTCCGTTTATATGACGTAATATTATATATAGCAATTAGCACTGTAGTATATAAATTCTACTTATTATTATAATAAATTAATAACTCGTATGTATACTATACGTAGAATATTTGTCTTTACGATTCTACAGTGTCCAATATAATATGCTAACATTTAGGCAGAGTCGATCGTGTACTGCATATAATATATTTACAGATAAATTGGCACGATAAACAAATATAATTTATAATATATGCAAATAATCATTATGTATTTAATTATATATTTATACAACGATGTACTTATGTGCTTTGCTCTTCAACAGGTGTGTCGGCTAATAATTGTAACCTGAGCTCGGCCGTCGCTACTTCGCTGCATTTGGCCAGCAACTCTTCCGAACAAACCATTGCGTTCAAGGCGGAACCTCATCAACATGAAATGATGTTTCCCTATCAGGTGAATATTTCGTAATTGACTGTATTATTATCACCCATCTAGACAAATAAAAAAGTTTAACGATTTAAAACATATTAACCACATTACATTTTCCATTTATATATTAATATATATTATATAATAAATATTATACATTTTTCGACGACTTTCAAAAAAATATGAAACATTTTTGTACCTTAAAATCAACGAACTGGTCTGGCCTTATAATATACACCAAGAAGCCAATGAGTTTTTTTAAAACATAATATGCATTTTAATTTTATAAAACATATAAACATATACATTTCTTCACCGTGTATCGGTAATACTTTGAAATACGATTTTGTAAATAATTATTACAAGTTAAGAAAAAATTATTGACCGAACCAAATAGTGACACATCCTCCTGATATATTATTATATAAACCTAAAAGTGTCGCCAAATTTATTAACTTATATTTTTTTTTTTTTTTACTTTTTCTCTTCTTTCCCTTTTTCCTGTATTTCTTATACGACAAATATAGAATCACAATAATGAAATGACTCCATCATCAGAAGGACTTTTGTCGTCGATTTTGAACGACGACGACTTACAACTCATGGATCCGCCAATGGGAACAGATGGTAAAATCACGCTTTTATATTTTATATATTATTATATTATATTATATATATATTATTTGACTATAAAATATAATAAATATTTTATATATAATATTAGTTAGTATTGCCTATTATATTATAATCACTGGTATTTTTTTTTAATTAACTAATAATTATAATTTATTAAATGAGGTAATACGTGATTGAATAGTAGTCTGTTTTTTGTTTCTCAACCTCTTTAGTGTTGTGACCTCCAAAATAGGGAAAAAATTAAGTCAGTCACGTCACGATCCCTTTGTAATAAATAATAGTTTGAGCTTAATTATCTGTTTTACCAATCACAAAATATATTATGTTATTAATTATTATTAGCCATTAAGAAAGCAAATAACTAGATATTATTTTTTAATTATTTCTAACCGATGCTGCCCCTTATCTAAGGGTTCGCGATTCCCAGGTTAATGAAACACGTTGGTCTAAACACATGTTTCAACGCACAAAGTCTAAGTTCTACTTCCAGTAGCCATGGATTTTTTGGGCGTGATGGCGTGTGGGACTCTAGTGATTCCGTTTACAATTATCCGAAAAAATATTCGATTAACTATAATTGTATGCTCTAGTTAACCATCTTTGACACCCCTTGACATATGATTGATACCTACCAGGTAGCATAGCATGTCGATAGAAGGAATAAAGAGAATCTAAAACTGCTATTTTTTAAATGTGTATTAAATTTTAAAAATCTAAACATTCTTTCGTAATGGACTACAAACTATTTTTAAAGTTTTTAAAATTTAAATTAGTTACTTTAAATAGCTATTGCTTAAATAATTAACAGAATAGCAAATATTAAAATGGCTGATTGGTGACAACAAAATTTATATACTTTTTTAATATCATAAACAAGTTTTATATATAAATTAATAACTACTTATAACACACATATTTAGCTAAAATGCACACTAAATGGTGGACTAACAAGGTTACCCTACTTAATTGCGTCAATAGTCATAGGGTAGAAGTGTAAAATGAAATAAACCTATTAAATTTGCCACTTAAATATAAATAATTATAATGTTAATGGTCGACGTTCGTTTTCAAGGAGGAATGTATCCAGTACGGATGATGGACACATCCAGCTCAGTGCCGTGCAACACGATGAGCGGAACCTCGGTGGCTACCATGCAGCAGAGCAGTAAAAACGCGGGTGGCGACTCGGACAGCGCCGTCAGTTCGATGGGCTCGGAACGCGTGCCCTCTCTGTCATCTGACACCGAATGGATGGAAACGAATTCGGACAGCGGACACAACGATGGTTACCAGCCGCATTCTCAACAAGAATACGGGTGGGCCATAATATATTTATCATACTTATTAATATATACTACCGTACAAGTGAAATATTTTATCTATAAATATTCAATGGGTAATTTAAAAATCCCTAGATTTATTTCTAATCTAAAATGTATTTGAATTTGTAAGTACTGTCAATGGAATGTTATTATAAATTATTTGTTAATTTAAAATTGAGAAATGATGGATAACATAAAAAAAAAATGTATTTTTATAATTTTGTCACGTCCAAAAAAGGTTAGCCACGTTTGGTATAGGTGTTAATACAGTATTGCCAATAATGGTATTAAATTAATCTCAATTTTATTTAAAAAAAAAAAAAAATCATAAGTCAATTTTTTAATTCTTTATCCGAGTTCTATTTGACAGCTGAGTATTTATTATATCTATCGATGAATCTAGCTAATGACATAAGTACCTAAAAATATTAAGAAAGTCAATAATATCATTATTTTTAAAATCAATATCACAAATCTAAAAATATCATATTCATTTATATAATATAATAATATAATATGTGTTTAGTAGTTTTGTATATAAATAAACCAGTGGCGTACTAACAGAAAATAATGAAGAACTCCCCTAAAATAAATGAAAAAGTTGATATTAAAGTGGTATTAGAATTTGGTTAGGTGATCTTGGTACACTAAAATATATTTATATTTTCCATCTAGGTGATACTGAAAATCAATCAGATTAACTTGACAACGAGAATTGAATTCTGGTGCTATAATAGGTTTAACTACAACTCTTTTTTTATACCTTTTTGTTTCTATTTATATGGTTCACATAAATATAAAAAGTTTTCTTGAATGTTCAGAAATCATCTTGTCTCGACCATCTTGACCAATTAATTCATGTGTAGTTTTTAAAATTTCATAAAGTACATCATTGTTGATATAGGATATAAATAAGATAAGATAATAAGATAATCGTTAAGATAACCATTGGGTATTGATCACCATTAATAATAAATAATAATTAATAATTGATACATTTAGAAAATGCACTTTTCCCTAATGTATCGAATAATTTTATATCAATTATATCCTGCAGGGCATTCTATAGAATACCAGATTCAATACTTTGCCGGCAATATGTATATATATATATATATATATACTATTATATATATTTACATTACCAGTCAATTTAAAAATATTACAAATAAATTAAAATTTACATTTAATAATACAACTAAAAAATATAAAAAAAATTTCAATCCACTTCAATTTCTTTAGTTTAGGTTAGTTAAATCTTTCATATAATATTTTTAATTTTTTTTAAATACTTTTACTTTTTGTAATTTTTACATTAGATTTTTCCATACTTGATAAAGATATTTTTGCAAGGTCTGCGCATATTTAATTAAAAATTTTACTTATTAATATCCATACCGATGAATGTTTTACTGCATCTAAATGAGCAAACTGATTATTCCATAATTCGCAAACATTATTTGTTATTTATTCTCGGTGTTATTTTTTCCGGTGTTTTTTTTCGGCATCTAAATAATCGGGATTATTTATTAAAGAAATCTGTACATTTTTACCCAGTACCCACAAAGTCGGAGTAATATTTAAAATACAGAATGGCAATAGAGAAAATTAAAAAAAAACATTTATAATACAACAAACTCTCAAGAATGAAAGTTTCATGGTTACAATGGTTGTGATACATCATGAGATTTTTTTTTATTTTGCTCAACCACTATCTATTTATTTACAAGGAGTAAATGTTGACCAGCTGCTGCGGTAGGGGTATAACTAATGATTAAAGTATTCTGATGAAGGTTATGCGTACCAATGGACAAACGAAATTTAACGAATTCTTTGGAACAACTGAAAAACTTAATGAATAAATTGGAGAGAAATCAAAATTCCAAAGATAACGAAATTTCAAATACATTTACGAGACAATTACGAGTTTGCTTCAGCCGAATATTATTATTGTCAATCAGTATTCATCTCTTTCGTTAACCTTACCTTCATATTATAATATTGGAATAACGATTATAAAAACATTTTTATTAAAAAAACACTTTCATATATATATATATATATATATTATATTCATAATTTTTTACCTATTGAGCTAATAAAATTATCAGAAAATGAAATACAAAAAATGTACGGATATGATATTGAGACAGTAGCTAAATTTTATAAATTCGTGCAGTATTGTATTATTGTAGTATTGTGGAAACAAAGATAAGTTGCTGTGAATGAATATCGCCGCATTTATATTGATGTATTAAATTATGATAAATTTCTTTAGACATTTATCCTAATGTTTTTCAGTTTTTGAAAATTGGTTTAACTTTTCTTGTTACGGTCACCAGTTGATCGTAATAATTGATCGTAACATCACATTTGCAGGGCCGCTATTTCAATTTCTTTTCATACGCATTTTTATATGTAAGCCACACAAAATTTTAAATAAAACATTTTTATTATTAACTAATATGTTTTTTAAGTGTAATTAGTTAATTTTTAATACGTCTATATATTCCTCACATGGTTTAAATGACGCCCCTATAAACATTTGTTTATTGTATAAAAATAATAATAAAGATTACTGTTAAAATTAATACTTTTTAATTTTGTTCAGGTCATCTAATATATAAGTTCATACCCCCTCACCTCATAAAAAATATTGGATCTAAGTACGCCATTGATTATATTGTAGAGGCATGTTATAACATATACGTGTTAAAATAGTTTACTAATATTTTTATCAGTCATAATATTATTTCATTATGTGTATTATATATTATTAAAAATACAATTTGCATTTTTACATAATATGTTTAGACATTCTTTAATAGATAAGTAAAATATAAAATAATAAATGAGTCACAAATTAAAATACTAATAACAGTAACATAAAAACATTTATTATATTAACTAAAATATTTAGCAAACAAACGTAATGAATTTTGAACACGTATACCAACAACCAACGCATTTCTGTTATTTATGGGACAAAAATGAATTTATTAGATGATATGGTAAAGTGCACATCTGCCTTGGGGTACTTGTTATAATAAATACTGTTAACTATGTAGGTTATTACCTATTAATTATAATCATACTTATTAAAATCTTTTTATTTTGTCTGATAATATTTTATAAAAATACTCTTAAATATACTCGTATTTCTTTCTTTAAATTTGACAGTTAAATTTTAAAATAATATTATAATATTTTATTAGGTACGTGTAAATTAAAATCATTATTCTGCAAAGATTTTTGCGATTTTACATGATATTTTACTTCATTAACAATTGCATAGACAAAAACAGCAATTCTCAACACATTCGGATCTAGTCAATTGACTCCCTGTTCTCATAATTCATTTGGTCTAGATTTTATACCTACTTATGCATCGTGCATGCTCTATTTTTTTATTTACAATTTCGTTTCTACCTGTCCATTTATGATTATTATTTTTGAATATTTATTGTTCATAATAATAGTTTTTAATATAAATAATAACTGTTATTAAATTATGATTTTGGTTATTATTAGTATTAAAAACTAAAAATAAAATTGTATTTTTCAGAAAAATGAGATGGTTGGACAGTTATATGTATTCCGGAAGTCGTAATCATTCGGCTGCCCCGCAAAAAAAATATATGTTGTACGGAAGACGTCTAACTGATTCCGTTTCGGGTAAATTGACATTTCAATTTTTAGTTAAAATTCCGTTTACATTATTTTCGTTATACTTTATACAATCGAATTTAGTCATGAAATTTCGTATATTTTGTATGATTATTGTATTAGCGTTTTGTTTGCCAGCATGCATCCAAATAAAACTCGAACACTTATTAACGATTTCAAAAATAATATATTTTCTAATTTTAGGATCAAACATCACTGAAGAAACGAATAGATCGAATCACATTAGTCATGTACCCGATTCAATGAATTTGCCGTACGACATGTCTGTTAGGGATGGCATACCTTTACCCAGTTCTTCGCAGTTTACTAGACACATGGCTGGTAAGTCATATAAACTTTTATTTACACTCTATGACATTCTATATTGTCTTTTCTCTGACGGTTTTTTCTCTCTCACTTTCTAAGGATGTTCGCGTTTAATGACACCCGAACATCATGTGACCTTAAATCACACTTATGCGATGCCCCCTGAAGGATCCAGAACATCTCGTAATAAACTCAAGAACAGCAAGAGGAGCGAGGAAGATCAATTAACAAGAGACGAAAAAAGGGCTAGAAATCTCAATATTCCCATCACCGTGGATGACATAATCAATCTTCCAATGGATGAATTTAACGAAAGGTTATCTAAATACGACTTATCCGAGAGCCAGCTGACATTGATCAGAGACATTAGACGCAGAGGAAAAAACAAGGTTGATATTCATTTATGTTATACTATTTATGTACTTCATAACTTATATTACTTTAATAATTATAATTATTATATTTAGGTGGCAGCCCAAAATTGCCGAAAACGTAAATTGGACCAAATCCTCAGCTTGGCTGATGAAGTAAAACAAATGAAAGACCGAAAGTTCAATCTGTTACAAGAACGTGATTACTTAATCACTGAACGTATTCGAGTAAAAACCAAATATGACTTACTCTATAACCATATTTTTGGTGTAAGCAATACACTTTTTGAACATTACTTTATATACCTACACAATTAACTATAAATTAATATTATCCCTGTTATTCTAACTTGTAGAGTCTAAGAGATCCTGACGGAAACCCATACTCATCATACACTCATACTTTACGTGAACAACCTGACGGCAGTGTTTGTATTGTACCCAGGAATAATGGGACACAAACTGACCGAAATCCTCGGTCTAAACAACACAAGGAGAAGTAATTTCCAAAATTACGTAATATTTAGTTGTATTTTTATATATAAGTGTGCTGTGATAAAAATATTGGTGGTCAAATCACCTCAAAATTATCAGGGAGCCGTGTACTTAATAATTTTGCTCAAACTTAATACACTCTTTTTTTATACATTTTTATCCCAAAGAAACAGATTAATAAAATTCTCCTTGATATAAACTTTATTAATTTTATTTTTAAATTAAGCTATTATATTATGTTTTATTAAAAACATAATACAAATAATTTAATTAACAAATCTTGATAAGTTTTTTTTTTCTTTTTTGTATATTTTTTACTTGACTCGTGTTAAAATATTTTTGGAACAAATATTTTGCTCAAAGTCATAACTAAAATATCTCATAAGTATTATAACTCAAATTGTATTATTTTTTCTTTTCTAAAATTTTGTCATTTCTTGATAGGGAAACGGATGGTATTGGTTGAATTTTACGAATTCATTTAATTTATTTTTAACTTGGTAAATTTCTATAATTTATTGTAAACTAGTTTTCTCTATATCTCACTAACCATGATGTGTTGATGATAAGTTAATATATTGTAGTTTTCGTTTTATTAATATTGTAAATTAATATTTAAGTAAGTAAAATAAGGTGGTTAATTTATATGGCATTAAAAAAAATCTTTGTTTATAATTTATTTTTTTGGTGACTATTAGATTGGTGTCTATATAAAATATATTGTAATATTATTTATTATGTGACTTTAAAAGAAAAAATGTATAATTATTTTGTATATTATTATTTACTTGTATTACTTGCAGACAATTTAGATTAATTAACATTTTTAATAATATTTTTCTTTTGCCTATTCTGAACGACTTATTTTATTATGTACTATTTAAAACCTTTACCTCTGCAACTGTCTAATTGTCCTTTTAAATACGTTTTGTGAGCTTACATCAATATCTATCACTCATAGATACAAACAGAATTAATTTATTTTTATTATTATTATTATTATTAATAATAATAATAATATACAAAAAAAAGGATGTTTTATCAATAATGTTAATAATTTATAATAATTATTGCATCTTTAATATTTAAAGTGTGTAGTATTAACATCGATTCCAAATGAATATTCTTTGAACAATAATTAATAGTATAAATAATATAATAAATGTAATACAATACTATGAAATAAGATAATAATATATCTTAATATTAAATTGGAACATATATGTGACAATATTATGTAATGATAATGTCCAAGTAGAGCTATTTTTCAGAAACCAGTAACAATAAAGACTAGATTAGATCTATAAAACAATAATCTTTGAATTATGTTAGTTTTTAGCTACCTAGTATGTACTATTTCATACTTGGGGCGGATCTAGAAATAGAATAAAGGTGATTAAAAAAGTATATTCAATACATAATGTTTGTTATTATATTATTTTTAAAAAATAACTTATAAGAAATAACTCATTTTTACTTAAGGGGAATGAAAGTGACTATACTCCTATATGAAAATACACTAAAACGCGAATACTATTTCCGAGTTTTACACTGAACGAATTTTAAATATTGTTTTTTTATAAGAAAGAAAGGAAAACATTGTCTAGGGTGGCTAGTAGCTTAATTTTTAAATTTAATATATACACGTAAATAATTTAATGTAATTTTAATCCACAAAATAAAAATCTATATTTACATTATATAGTAATTTTTATAAATTATAAATCAAATGAACAAAAAATACCCAAAACTTGGGAATAGTGTTTAAATCACAAAGAAGTCTGGGAACGTTAACATTAACGTTCCCCTTAAGATAGTTTGAAAAAAAACTGATAACAATATAACCGATACCACTGATTTTAATATATTATTTAATCTGTAATTTATGATTAGCCTAGCACTAGTTTTTATTCTATTTAATATTTAATTTGTTTCAAACAAAATAAATTTTTTGTATAAATTCCGCAATAGAGTAGATATTATAATCAAATGTCTAATACATTATTATGTATTATTAAAATATTAAATGCAGCAATAAAAAAAAAAAATCTTTACCACTAAAATGTTTAAAACATTTGTTGTATTGTCAATTTCAAAATATAATTTTAAATACTGAATATCAACAAAATATAGCATTTAGTTAATAATTATCATATAATATGTATGTAATAGTGGTCAAATAATGAGATACCCAGAAATTTGTTTTGATGTAACAGTTTAAAGTTTATTACTATTTACACAATTACTAAACTGAGTTTAACATATTATTAGTATAATAAAAATTTATATTATTCCAATCTAATATAACAATATTACCATTGACAAAATATTACTAATTGACTACTGTAATTAAACAACTACAATTTACTAATTTTTGTAAATCAACAAGATTTAAAATTTAAATAAATATAAAATGTACAAACATTTTATATAATAATTGTATATTTATCAGTTATTAATAAAACAATGAATAATAAATGGTTTATGCAGCATAAATTTATGCCATCAGGCTTTATTCTTCTTTCTTAACAGCCCGTAGGCTACAGATAATTTGTGTATTCTGAGCAAAGCGAAGAATGTACCTTATGGTTTTACAATTGTGTGCCTATTTTTTGCTTTCGGTAGATAATTACATCTACTTGGTACTTTATTTAACTTAAGCTCATTTTACACATTTTTTCTTGGAATTAGAATTATCACGTTAATATCATGTAATTTACACTAAGAATAGATTAACTTATAATATTTGAATACATTTTTTGGATAATCAACTTAGGTATTTTTTATTGTCACATAATACAATTGCTCTGCTGCTTGGATCTGTTTGGCCTTTTCAAGTATACCTACCCAATACGTTCAGGGGCAGCAAGAGCAACCCTGCAACCCCTGTGCGCACCCCTATGCTTAAAATACTATGATCATTCATATGATTTATAATTAACTACATATAAATTTGATTTTCTAAAAAATTATAGTTATTGATTTAATTCATATATATATTGTATATATTAATTATATTATAAAATATTCACAATTGATACCGACATAATTTAAAGGATATTATGATAGTCAAATGGTCTGTGTGGTTTTAAACGTACCCAAACTGCAATTTTATATAAGGAGATCATAAATAATATTAAATTTAACTATAAAGAATAAAAAAATATATTGATTTGTTTAAGTAAGCGATCATAATTTACGCATATTGTATATAATTTTGGACTTTGATGTTACACTATATGATAGAATTGTGCTTAATGATAAATAGTTTATCAATTATCACAATAATAAGGATTGCAATTGGATTTTAATAACAAATTATTCTACAACAGTAAAAAAAAAAAAACATACTTTAATAATATTGCACATATTAATTATTACACATAAAAAATGTTGATGCTAAATATTACACAATAAGATTAAACGTAATTTAATGAAATAACCTATTTAGAATGACTGTTATTTAATTTTAATTACAACTTGTAAGTTTTACAGTTATAAAGAGTAAAATCTATAGTTAGTTAAGTTCTCAAAACTTTGTTCTAATTATCACAGAAACAATCATTTTAAATTAAAAAAAAAATTTAATACATCAATTTTTACTTCCACTTATGTTTTAAGCTAAACAAATCATAGATAATAAAAATACTTTTAATCTATAGTAAAATATAGTTTGATATTATAATTTACTAATGTCTACTGCTTGACCCTGCATTCTTGATCTTTTCCTAAACAAAATAAAATAAAACATGAATTATAGTAGACATTTCGTACAGTACATATAACACATAGTAGCATAAAAGTTTTTAAAATTAATTAATAGTTATGGTTATTTAAATATTATATTCTATTAATAAAAAATAACTTTAATGTAGTCAGTACTGTAGCTTGTAATTCAGTGACCATAGGGTCTGTATAATAACTCTAAACCTAATTTTTCTTAAAACTATGTTTATTATAGAAAAAATTTACATTAATTTATTTATAACATATAATATCAGAAGAATAACATTTTCACTGTAGGCGTAAATTAGTAGATATGACCCTTAAAATGTATGGTTCAAATTTTTTTTTAGAGAAACCTAACTTAACCTGAGCTATATTTAAAATTTTAGCCCCCCTTCTAATAAGTCAAATTTATGCCATGAATTTCACATAATATAATGTACAATTATTTTATTATTTATGATTCTTATTTTAATTTATAAGTAATACAATAAAAATTGTGGTGCCCCATATTTTCACATTTAGGTTGAAGCCCTAGGGGCTAGTGTCTTGGTGGCTCCGATCTAAATACACCACTGAATGTAGTAAATATATATATTATAAAGCCAGAGATGTATTTACATTTTTGGGACCCTGTTATTTTAGTGCCCTTGACTCTTGAACATAAGAACATAAACAAACTGTGGAATAAAATAGTTATTAAATATGTTTTTACATTTTCAATATAAATATATATAATATTTTAATATTAATAATAATAATTAATAAAGTACATAAAAAATGTATATTTTTGTTTTGCAAAAATTTTTATAATATCATCATAGTTAATTTACAATTATTATTAATTTTTGATAAGGATTCAATAAAGAGAAAACAAACCTACTGAGACGATTGTTAAACATTCTTGACCTTCAATAAAATTTAACTCTTTTAAGCGCAAAAAAAAAGATCTCCCAGATGAACAATAAAAATAGTTAAAGTATGGAAGCAATTCTTATAGTGTCTCAGTTCTGATCATTTTACTAGTATCAATTACAGTTTGTTTACAGATAAATTTATTAAATAAAATGTGAATTGTATACATTCATTAGCAAATGAAGAATAAAAGTCGTTTATATACATTTTATAATATTTCTGCTTATTTGTATACATCTGATGGTGATAATTTTATAATATGAAACAAGAAGTTAAATTTTTTATTATCTTCATTTTAATATAAATTTTTTTTTCTAGTTCAGAATATAGTTACAAGTAACAAATAATGCAATAATATACAAAACGCATATAACTATATATATACATATATATAAATTAAACCATCAACAAAAAACATAAAATGTTTACATTGTAAAAAGAAAAACAATGATGCACTTTGTTTTTGTTTGATAACATAAACTGACACCATACGGTAATAGTAAATTAGTAAAATTACTCTACGTGACTAACACGTAACATAATATGTCTCTATATAAGACAATTAATTTTGTTAATACTTAATAATAAAATATTAATTATTGGCAGATTTATAAATATGGAGCATATTAATGTTAATATTAAAACAAAATATGATATGCCTAGCAAAGTTGATCCAGTCAAAACAAATATTAATAAATAAAATGTTTCATAACGTATATTATAAAACAGATCTTTGAATACATTGTTCTTCTTTTCGTCAACAAACATAAAAGTAATTATAATTATGAAATACATTGAACTTCATTTCATTACATGTAATATTTAAAGGCGATAACCTAAAGAACAAAATTAAGTAAAAATTTTAGTCAGAGCTGAAATGGTTTAAATCTACACAAACTCCTAAACTCATTATATTTATGTTAAGAAAAAGTAAATTGTGCTTAATATTATCATTGATAAAATAAATAGATAAAAATAATAAAAAATAGATCATTGATGAAAAATTATGAAAAATTTATTAAACATCTTAATATAATCATTTTTATTTAATTAAATTTGTTTAATATATTACCAGTAATTTTAGTGAACTTTATATCAACAAGTAGTCTTTAAATGCTTTTAAGGTTTTTAGCTGTTTACGTAGTGATGATATAAGATCAGTAGGTTGGACTAATAATGATATGTCTAATCCAACTGCATTTAGACGATCTTTAACTTCGGTATCTTTAAACAACAAATTTAAAGGGCGAGAATTGATTTCTGTTAGTGTCCAAGTAGTTAATGACAATCCATCTAAAGTAGGAGTGCGTGATGATAGACCATGAGCAGCAGCTAAAGTATTTGGTAAAATATCTTTAATTTCAGCTGTACCACCTTCTTGGATAATGCCAAGGTCTTGGCCTTGTTCTTGTCGTCGTACTACAAAAACTCGACCGCAAGGAACACGCCTAATAATTAGTTCAACCTGAAAAGCATGATCGTGTATTGTTATTTCCAATCACATTAATATCAAACACATTAAATTATACTTACATAAAGACCTGGCCATGCTCGTATTAATTTATGAGCATCTATTGAACATGATACAGGTTTTCCAGCAACACTCAACAATTGATCACCTATGTGTAAAGCATTATGCAGCATGGGATGTTCTTTTTGTTTCCAACCAGCTACCCAAACTGTTTGAAAGACATCAACCAATGCAATTGTATTAATGCAATCTTTACGTCTCAATTGCAACCTAACTCCTGCAAGATGAGACATTTCTTTACGAAGCTGTAGGACTTGTTTCTCACGAACAGTTAAACGACTAGGACTAAACAAATCTCTATTTTCTACCTATATTATATAAAATAAAATATTTAAATACACAATAAAATTTCGTAAAACATATTATTTCTTGAATAACTTACTGGGATATAAGGTGTTGGAACTGGTTGTAACATTCGGGGACTACTATTTACTGCTACTCGAATTCGATCTGCTCCTACTATAGGATGTGAACTATCACCATTTACTTTCCGACGAGCACCTCGACCTCGACCAATTGGTAGCTGCAAGACAAAATAAACATTAAGTAACATTGGATTAAAAAAAATTATATGAAGTTTACTTGAGGTCTTGTTGGTAGTATAGCAATATCTGTAGGAATAAAATTAGACAAAGCAGGCGGTGATCTTGACTGCATAGCTGTAGGTAATACTAAATGTTCATAATTGCTAGTTACTTCCAGATCAGTTGCAGGTGGTACAACTTCTTGTCTTTTAGGTCTTCTTCGTAACCGACCATCTTCAGGTTCAGCCACTCTAGTTTTATTTCTTTGACCTTCATTAGACAATTCACTAGTAGATCGTTGTGGAATATTGTCATTGATTTCTGAATGATTAGTAGACCTAGCAGCACTAACTGATTCCTCTACTAGGGATGTAGTACGAGTTTGAATATTATTAGTAAACTGCCTTGGAGAAGAGATAGGATTTTCAGATATACAAGAATTTGTTGATCTACTGGGTCTGGGAGAATTAATTAATGGTTCAGACAATATTTGAGAAGATGTTTGTTGGTTTGTTTGGTTTAGCACTTGTTCCATTTGATTGAAATTGAATACTTGATTATGATTGATTACTTCTACAACGGTAACATTATTCACTGGTTCACTAGGGCTCCTACAAAATATAAATATATATTATGTAAATCAACATAATATAATATTTATAACTATTTTTATAAATTATTTACTTTAATAGAATTTTACTTACATTAAGCTAGGACTTATAGGAGGTGTTATAAATATTTGATCAATTTCTGAAGAAGCCCCTTCATCCCTACCTAGTTTAAAAAATACAATTAAATAACAAACTTTGTCGAATGTTTGAAGATTGTCCTTACTTAATGATTGAGCTACTGTAACAGGTTCAACACCAGGTAAAACATTTGATGGCAAGTCACGTAATGGAGGAGGAGGTAAAGGCGAGTTAGGATCTCTAGTTGGTAACAAAGGGGGTCTAGACTCTGGTGGTTTGGTATAAACATTTTCTTTTGGTGACAATATATGCATCTCACGCAATTTCATATCTAAACCTTGTACCCAATCCATCATCTGATTCCTAAAAAATAAAAATTATGCAATTAAAACTTAAATGTTTAACTATTAAAAATATTAAAAGAACCAACAAATTGTATACAAACCAAGAAGGAGCAGCCAGACGTACAACATCTGAGGTGAGGGTTATAACAAATTCATACTGGTATTGTTGTTGATGATCGCTAGGCATCACTGGTAATGGACATATAGTAGCAGAAACATGGACGGTATCTGATAAGGGTACTGTATTATCCGGACGATGTGCAGCCGCTTTCTTTTGATCTACATAAAATTCCAACACGGGTTCTGTATCGTCGTGAATGCAAAATACAGTCCATAGTTTTTGTCCACCCGTCAATTTCAGAGCAGATTTCTTGTCAATTCCAGCCGGAAGTTTTCTTAACCAGGAGTTTTTATGTATTTCTCTAAACTGCACTCCGCTCATTATTAATTATTGACAACGGTGAAGATGTATATTTACACAAAATACTATTATATTATAAACATAATAAATAATTATGAGAGCAATGTTGTATAATTTAAATGAAACGTGGAAACGCTTAATTAATTAATAATACTTATGAAACAGCCATTGTGTTGATTTCCAGTAAAAGTAGAACATATGTTTTTTTTTTTTTTTAAATAGAGAGTAGGAAGGTACTCACAATTGACACAATCATAATGGTGATTTCCACAAACTCGTTGTCTAATTCAATATTATACAATGTTTCTTAAACGAAACCGCTCGCCATCGATTTGAATACTCAAAGGGCAATTCGTTAAATTTGGTGGTAATCATTTGAATTTACAAAAAATTATTTGATTTATTAAAAAGATAAAAAATATATATATATATATATTTATATAGGTATGATAATTGATAATATTGGATAACTTGTTTTATTGTCTGAGATTTGAGTATCAATGGTTTAGCGTAAATCATTTTGATTAAAAAGTAATTGATAATATCAGTCTGCTACTGCCATAGAATATAATATAGTTATATTCTATGCTACTACATTAGACATAATATTATATTAAATATATATATATATATATACTACCTGCCAGTTATCATTATCGTGATGGCTACACTGCATTCGATTATTGGGCAGAGATCTTAGACCACGGTTATGTTTCAGACCGTGAACATCAGTACAACCACAGATTATATGAAAAAAGTTTGATATAGTCTTTGTCTCTGTGAGTTTAAGATCAAGTTACTTCAATGTTCATTACTTCATAATCAAAAATCATAACAAATATCAATCATCCAGTAATAATAATATCAATAAATTATTATAAGATTAATATAGATTGTAAAAATAAGCAAAACGACAATACGTAATACGAATAGACTACTCTATAATCAATAGTAATCTGTATACATTTGTACACTTTATATGAAAAAAATTAACAAAAACAATTTTGTAGATATTAAAATCTTGATGATTGAAAGTTTTTACTTATTTGTTTTGTATTTACTAATTTAAATAACTGTATAAAATATGAGTTCATCCACAATAACCAGTATAAACAATCAAACTAAAAAGGCTGATCGCTTGAAAAAACTTCGAGATCTTCACATCAAACGAGTAATTGATAAATGTTTTGTTTTATTTATTTGTTATATTAGTAAAATTAATAAAAATGAAATAGACGTTAAGAGAATGTTATATCCGCATGTTTTGTCTTTGTCTATTTAATACAGAGTATAGCAAAAACATAGTAACGTAGTATATTAATATGACATTACCTCCAAAATATCTTTCTCATTAAATTTGTTAATAGATATTCATACACGTAAGTTCAACCCAAACGTCACAATTAGTGTTCTACTTTGGTATGATTATACTTTATATCCCGTTAGATAAATAAGAGTCAACGTCATTGAAAAACATGCTTGTATAATGTCCTTTTAATAATAACCATTTGAATCGTATGTTGTATCATATTTAGTAAATTGTAATATTATTCTTGACAAGGTAGTATTTATAATTTTTCTAGTTGATTCCAAAATGTCTTATAATTAAATTGTTTCTAGATAGGTAGTTGAAACAATTTTGAAAATTCCGGTAATAATAATATTGAAAAGTACACAACCCGAACACTTAACCTAACTCTAACCAGTGCTTAAAATGGGAAGGGAGTGCCTCTTCTTTTTTCATTACCCTTTCTAATTATTCAAAACATGAGTTAAATTAGTTAAATAATTAAAAGGAATGCTACTTTTTTTTAAGTCTTATAGTCTCCTTTTTAATTTTTCCAATTCAAGCACTGACTATAACTTTTTTAAATCTTATTATTATTGATCTATATTATTTCATCAATAGATAATTAAAACTTCATTAAACTTGTTACGAAAATATCAACTTCTTTGAAGAAATTTGTATTTACTACTAGTGTATACTTATTAATGTTCCTATTGTTCAAACAAATTGATCATAGAATATGACCCCTATACATATTTTCATTGATCTATTGAATTATTTATAGATATATTACAAATTTCATAAAAATATAAGCATTGGAAAATTGTTGTTTTCATTTTTAAATATGTTTTGTTTTAATCTTTACATAACAATTTGTTCTATAATTATCAAATTAATTGATAATGTTAAATATTATATTAATTTAATCTTAGAATGAAGCAAGAGTAAATAACCATCAAGAAGTTATTGAAGAAGACAAACAAATGAAATTACCATCTAATTGGGAAGCAAGGCAGAGAAAAGCAGATTGGCTTTTAAATGATGATAAGCTTAGACAAGAGGCCAAAGATAATGTACTATTTATTTATTAAATACATTCTATAACTTTTAAATGTATTAATAATAATTTTAGGGACAAGATTATGATCGTTTAAAACTCTTAAACATGACCGCAATGGAAGCAGATGCTATTGATAGGAAGAAAAAGCGTAAAAATCCGGATCTTGGTTTCTCAGATTATGAACAAGCAACTGCTCGTCAATATAATAGAATGATTTCCAACATGAAAGTAGACATGGGCGCCTATCAAAGACAAAAAGAAAAACTAGGCAAAGCATTCTACGCTGAAGCCAACACTTATTTACATGATAAAATCAAAGATTCAAAAGAAGGCATTGACAAGATGGTTGACGATTTAGAAAAACAGTATGTATTTCGTTGCAATTTCTTTATTATCATCTTCATAAAAATTATGCTTTAAATCTAAAATATTTTTTTTTCTTATAGAATCGCGAAACGTAATAAATTTAGTAGAAGAAGAACACACAATGATGAAGCAGATATTGATTATATTAATGAGAGAAACATGAAATTCAATGCAAAATTAGAACGCTATTATGGAGAACATACTACACAAATCAAACAAAACTTGGAAAGAGGAACAGCAATTTAAATTTATAACAACCATCACTAATTGTAATTTTTGTATATATATATATAATATTCAATAAATGTTTCTACTATAATCATTCTACATTTAAATAATTTATAATTTGACATCAGTAAACACATGTGTATGTTTACAAATTAAATCAAATAATCTTAAAATTGGAAACATGTAAGATAGTAATATTTTAAAATAATATAAATTATATACCTATAACCAGTCATGTTATCAAATTTTTATGACTGATTGATGGTTTTAGAGAAGTAAATTGAAAAAAATAGATATATTTTCAGAAACTTTTCCCTAAATTACACAATAAAAAGAAAAGATGGCAATTTATTTATATGAACGGTATTATGATTGTAATTATTAAATATAAGCTATAACTTATTTTGTAATAAACAATATTATTATAAAAACAACAAATATTTTAGGAAATAACATCACATGGTAAAATAAAAATTCAGTTATGATTATATAGTGGGAATATAGATGTAACGACAGTGTTAATAATACAGCGATAGTTAGCTCAGACACATCTGAGTACTGACTGATTACTAAGGGTTTATATGAAAATGGTAATAATTAACCACTAGAAAAAAAAATTAACAATTCGAAAACAATAATTTTCATAAGTAAAACAAAAACGTAACTTAAATAAGGAAGAATTATTTAAATTAAAACAATTATCATTAATTTTTATATTTATTTAAATAAAAATGTAATAATTAATAAACAATTTAACAATTTATTGCATCGACCCACATTCCATGTATAACTGCATATTTCTAATATATATATATATATATATATCCAATAACATTTAAAAATTAATGATAAAACGTAAATAAGTGGTTTTCACAATATAATATAACAAAATATAAATACACATGTGAAAATGATAATTCTTTAACAATTTTAACAATGGATAACAATGGATATTTTATAAAATAATAAAAACATTCATAATTTGCTAAATCGTATACACGAAAAAAACATATTTTTATTGCTAATAGATAACATTTTAATTTTCACTTATAAAAAAGTATTAAATTATCATTTTATTTTATATAAAAATATATGTTTTTGTATAAATACACAAAAAAAATTGAAGGGAATTTTCAATTTATTTGTGAAAAGTTTTAAAAAAATTAGCTTTATACTTAAATGTATCACATAATATTAGGTAATATTTAATTTTGTCAAATAACCAATAACCAATTTTATTCATATATTTGAAATGTCTGCCAAGTTAACAAACATCCAAAATTCTTCAATATAAGCTTATAGCCTTTCCTTAACAAACAAATATTATTATCAGTTTCAATTTAAAAAATAATGATACAACAATTACTTATGGTTTTTTAAGTGATAGAGTGACTGTGAAAACATGATAAACACACTTAAAAAAACATAGACAATTGTACAATATTTTTCAGCATCTTTAATAATAAATCAACGTACTTTAGTGATTTATATGATGTGTAATTCTTACATGAATATTTTCTGAATATAGCTGAGGTTTTCCTAAAATGAAATTTCACATTTACTTAGATATTTCATTATATAAATTATTAGAATTATTTATTAGTAATTAAATTTATGAAATGTATACAAAAATAATATATAAAATAATTTATAGTTAATGTTATACATTTATGTTTTTAATTCAGAAAAATGTAATTTATTTTAACGTAGAATGAAGAAACTAAATTAAAATTTGGCTTTATAAATATTTTTAAGCAGTGGTTCCGAAGTGTATGTTGTTGTTAGGCTACAATAGAGGCAACATTAGGTTTAATTAAGATAACCTAAACGAAAACTGTCCCAAAACCACCAAGTTTTATAATATACCCTTCATGATTTTATAACCCTTAAAATTTGCAGCTTATATTTGTGAAAAGTAATTAAAAAGGTAAAAATGATAGTAATGTTTAAGTGCTCACCAGAAAATAATATGAAATATATCAAACTTATGTTAAGCATTATCTAATTATGTTTTAGGTTAATTTGGCGCACAAGGGTATATTGTTGTTCACAACTGGCATAGTTGTACCCAAGTCAAATCGAGCCATACCACACTGTTCACATCTTGGCAATATGGGATGATTCTGGAACGTGCACATAGGACAAACCCAATTTTCACTTTCTAAATGTTCTAACAAACACATTTTTAGTAATAATAAATAAAATAAATATCAATTATGTTAGTAATTTAAAATAAATTAATATCTTGAACTAACCTTGGTATTCTTTGGGTATTTTTCCAAAAGAAACTTCCTGTCTGGTATACAATTGGTTATAAAATTTTTCATTTGTCAAGTCAAATGGAACTGTAAAAAAATAAAACAATTATTTATATTTTTAAAAATCATAAGGTAAAATACAAATTTAAAAATATATTTTACTTTTTGATTTACTATTATAAGTAACTTTGATAAATAAAGAATAATATACCATAATAATTTCAATTTGTTTTAGTCATCCATGGTTTAAAGATGTATGCATGTTCATATTAATTATAGAAATATAACATTTTAACATAACAATTCTTCGTATTTATTACAACTATAGGACTGTCGAAAGACTTTTTATGGTACTTTGATGTAATTTTATGGCAATTTTTCTTATACTATTTATTATTTTCAATATTGACGCTGCGAAAACGTGGAAACAGCGTTGAAAACAAGTCGATGCGCGATGGGAAAAAGTGACCTTTTATAATGTAATTGGCCATTTTAAACGTTGAAACATACGTAATATTGTGTTTTGCACCTCATAAAGGTATTGATCAACCATTTTTATCCAGTTCAAATATATTGAAACTATATTATATGTTCGGTTAGGGCTCCTAATTATTGATAGGTAGGATTGTTAGATACGTAAGCAATCACATTCGAGTCACATGGACTTGATGAAAAAATATAAGAAATTGTCTTCGCAACTTAGTGTTGATTTCTTTCCCGTCAGACAGACCCAGTAGCAAAAAAAAAAATTTAAAAAGTCAATTTTGTATGTTCCTCCTTTGTCCTTTCGGTCCTTGGAGAAATTAATATAATACAATATAATATACCGATAGGTCATTCCATAAGTTTAGCAGGTGTGTTAACTACTTATAAGAAAACTTAAAACAAATTTAAAGTACCTACGTTTAAAATTTCATTAGTTATCATGAAAAACCTAAAATCAATGTCATCAAAATTACGATTTCACTAGATGCAATTTGGTACAAAAATGACACTTTATAACTCCCTAGGATCACATCCTAATAAGTTATTATGAAATAAAACAATCTAAATAAGGTATACCATAATTTTGCCGATTTTCAGTAGTTTAACTATAAAAGCTCTTAAAAACAAATTGTCAATCACAATTTTTAAAATATTTTGTAAAAAGATTAAGTAGCATTTGAATAGGCTTCTATAAAATTTTCAAACCAAAGAATATTAGAATTACTAATATTTAAAATTTTAAATTTAAATAATTAATCTTAGACTCACAATTAATTAGGTAATGTTTAAATTTATTCTGATCCAGATTACAAGATAATATAATATACAAAAATGACATAGTACAAATTACCTTGATTCCCTTTAGCTTCATCAATTTGAATAATTAATTTGTTGCATTCTAATTGTAACAATTCAATATCGTTCCTTAAACGTTCAGTCTATAAATATATTAAAATTAAAAAGATAATAATAACTTCACAAGAAAATTTTGCCCAATATTTTTATAAGATATTGGTATAGATATTTAATCTACAAACCTTTCTGGAATATATACGTTTTTTGGCATAATCTTCTTTCATCAAAGTAATATTTTTTTTCATAATTTCTAACCTTTGTTTATGTGCTGATAACTCTGAAATTAACCTCTGCTTCCGTTCTAGTTGAGCACTTATTACCACTAAACAAAATTTGACAACTAAGTACCTAATTTTTTAATTATCTAACTTTTAAAATTATTAATTATAATAAAAAATGAAATAAAATATATATACATATTATACAAAAAAATAAGTACTTACTTTTTGTTTTGGGTAATATATTATCAAAATGAATTGAAGCAGGAACTTGATTTTCAGTCACTTTATTAATAGACTTAATATTTGTGGGAGATACCATGATACGAGAAGTAGTTACAGTTGTTTCGCCTTCTGGATTTACACTTATATGAAGTCTTGACTGATAGCAATTATTTGGATCAGTAGTTGGATCAAATGAACAAGCTGTATAAGTTAATTTAGATCCTCCTCCAGCAGATAAATCTAAAGGAGGTAAAGGATCTTTAGTGGGTGTTCTCAAAGTTAAACTTACAGAAGTAAAAGGCCGACACTGTGTATCTAAAAATGGCACAGAATCCAATGAGAAACAAGATTTATGTTTATGTTCCCCATGGAGCTGTTGTGAAGGAGTTGATGGGGCTGATACAGATACACATTGACATTTATTTGTATTAAAATCTATGTCTATAATTTGAGTATTATCTGATTCACTTCTGTTTAAATTTATTAAATCTTTAGTATCATAAAACAGTTGTGATTTATTTGAATATTGTAATTTAGACAAAGAAATATTGTTTTGAGTCATTTCAAGAGATTTTGGCCTGTTAGCAATTTTATCAACAATATCAGATGGAAAAGTTTGTTGAACATAATTTTTCTGAATGTTTTTTAAATTTAATACACAAGCTTCTCGATTTATTGAATTCTAAAATAATCAAAACCAATAATTGATAATCATTAATAAATATATAAACAAAATTACAGTCAATTATCATTATTATCATCAATTATTTCACCTTAAGTATACAATCAGATACAACTTGATCAGGTACTGTAGGAAATTGTTGTTTAAGCTCGTGAAACATCTGCATCAGCGAGATTCTTGAATTTTTTCGTTGTTCAGTCATTATTCATTGCAATTCATCTGCATATTGATTAATTTTTATTCCTGAAAAAATGATATTAATATTAATAAGTACATACATAAATTTTTTAAATATTTTAAATAAGAACTTTTTATTTTCGAGAATGTTATATATTTTTACAGCTTTTTTTTATACCATAGCTAAATATTATATTGATTAATTAAATATGTATTAGTTAAATAAATTATTTTGTTAATTTTTTCATAAAAGTATTTTATTCTTTTGTATAATAATTAATCAAAAAGGAAAAATATACTCATGAATGAGTGCCAAAATTAAAAACGGAATACTATAAGATAAAAAAGGAATCAACAGGTGATTTTACAAAAATAGTATCTCTAATTTGTAATATATGATAAAATTATTTTAGTTGTCATAAAGTTTGTAAGTAGGTATATTTATATTTTTGACTAATCATTAACAAATTTACACCTAAAAATAACTCATGTATGGTTTATTTTAAATGATGACAAACAACTTTATAGAAAAATTTCTTGAATTATTAACACCAATAAACAGTGACGTATCTGGGGGTGGGGATCCATGGAATAGGATCCTCTCTGAAATTTAATAATAATTACAACTTTTTGTGTGCATATATAAGTTTAATAAATAAATTATCAACATTTAATAATATAATATTATGTTAAAAATTCAATTAGTAATTAAATAATTAATAATAAATAAATGAGTAAAATTAATCAAAATAGTTTTTAACTATTACTTGGACCCCCCTAAATAAAATCCTGGCTATGTACCTGCTTACAAAAATGTTTTTTGTATTACACTTATCATATAACATATCTCAAGATGTCATAAAAGTTTTAGGCAATAATCATTATCACTTGTAAGTAAAATGTAAAAACAGACTCTTTAGAATAAAAATGCATTATTTATCCTAATTAGAAATCATATATATTTTGTTTTTTAGTAATAAAAAATAATTATACAAAAATTTATAAATAATAATTTTAATGAATCATATTAATTATATGAATGATATAGAATTAATCTCTTTAATGATAAAAACACAAAAGTATTTTTCCCAAATTAAAAATATATTTTATTATTTTGGCAGGAAGTAGTTATAAAATGTATTCTAAGAAAACAAAGATTAAAACTGAAGGTCATTAATAAACTATGTAGTACAACTGACATAGTATTACTATATACTATCATACATTAAAATTAAATAAAGAACATTAAAGAATAATGTTATTTAATTCTAGAAATGATTTGACAATAAAATTATTTTTTAGCTAAATATAATGAGTTACAATGTAAGAGTAACATAATTCTATTATTAATTCTCTAATAATAGTTCTAAAATATTTATAAAATTAAAAGTGATTTTACTTTTATAACAATTTTATTAATTTAAATAATAAATTAGTTCATAACTTCATTATACATAGTAAACACTAAAAATAAATTAAAGAAAGTGTATTAAAATGTATAATTTATCAAAGATAATAGTATCTTATATCAATCTTATAGTGAAGTAAATCACAATGGTGTAATTTTGATATAAGTAGTTAAAATTTAACTTTTAGGGAAGGCTTATTGAGAGTTGCTGTTTATGGCATAAGACATAACTCTATTGTATTAAAATAAAAATGTATAATTTTCAAAAAGACCTCTCACTAAATATTTAATATATCACAAATATAATAAATAGAACGCTTTAAAACCATACTATTATTATAATTATTAGCTCACCAAACTCTCCTAAAAATATTTTTTCTAATATCCATTATGCGATAAACACTAAATAGTTTAACGGGAAAATATTTAATTTACTCTCCCTGATAAAATGGCCTTATTTGCACCAATAGATTAAGGGTAGACTAAGATTCTACATAAATGTGTCATTCCAATATCTTAGTTATATTATTAAAGCCCTATAAATGATTTACCAAATAGTTATATATTAAAATCAGATAATACTGACCTAACCAATAACTCCAGAGTAGTTTAAAGCCCTAGTTAGTAAAGTCCTAACTTTACTTTATAGAACCAAAGAGCAAAAGCTTGCAGATTTTTGTATCATAAGATAACTAATATTTATTAAAAGTTTTTATGAATAAAAATATAAGTAATCCATTAAATAAAACTAATGACAATACTTAAGTAAATAAATTTAACTTTTAGTGTTAATTTACAATTTTTTATCAAATATTACAAATTCGATATTATAACTAGGTTAGTTACTTAATGCAAAAATACCTTTAAGTCAGGCCCGGATTAACCTAGCGAGTTACCAAGAAAATCTCAGTGGGCCGGTAGTAAAATACATAGGAAATGTGTTGAAAAATAATAGAAAAATAAGATATTAATGTTACACTCCAATTGTATTGTATTATAAAATAAAATTTGATAGAAATATTATTAAAATATATGATAAAATTATAAAATATGGCCGGGTATAATATTGATATCTCGGTGGGCCAAATTTACCAAATCCAGCCCTGCTTGAAGTTATGGTCTTTAAGACAAATGTTGCAGCTCTTAAAGCTCCCTTAACAAAGACATGTAGCTAGGATTTTTTTAGGGGGGATGTTATAATTTTAACATTTTAAAATGTTTGTCTTAGTATAATCCACCTTGGTGAAAATATTACATTAATACATTATATTATTATTTGTCAATGTGCATAATATTCATAATAACTGCCTTAATCTAATAGGTATGTGAATAGTAATTTATTTTCTAAATTGAATAATTTTTGAATATTAAAATAATTATAAAGTAAAGTTTATTTCAATTTTTTTTATAACTAGGTACTTAACTATCATAATCATTAAATATTTTAAATATTGTTTTCATATTTCATTCAATGCAGTAAGTACGCATACTATGTTTCTAAGCTTCGCTATAGCTGTTAATATTATATTAATAGTTTTTATTATATTTTTATTAATATTGTCAAATACCATAATATTGTTGTACATTTTCTAAAATATATAGTGTGTAATTAATCTTATGTTTCTGATTTTGGATTATTATTATTCTTTCAATTTATTGTTATGTAATATTTTGTCAAGAACATAAATAAACAAGTTTAAATAGTTTATGAATTATGAATATTAAATATTATAAATATAATTTAAATTAACTATAAAATATGTATGTATTGATTTATTTTTTTTTTTTTTTTTAAGTAGTTATATAGGTAGGTAAATACAAGCAATACTTAAAAACAACTAATTTATGCATTAATATAGGTGCAAAAAATTGACTGATATTTAACATGATTGTATTATATATTTAAAAGAATATTTAATTATTATTGCACAGGTACGTTCATATTATATTATAAATATTTTACTGTTTTTTTAATGTAAGTTTTAATCAGCTCTAGTATTAAGTATTAAGTTCATGACAAAAATGCATAAGTTACATTATTGTACAGTACCACTTATTTTTTTTCAAATATATTAATCTAAAATACTGATAATTATATTTATAATTTCAAAACTAGTATCTTACATGATTGAAAAAGGTTGTTTTTCATTTTTTGGGGAATATGTCCGTAATCCATAAACATTAAACATGTATTATCTGCAAATTATCACGTAAAAACAGCAAGAAAATTTAATTTACCAAAAACTCGATGAATGAATAATGAAGTATTTATAATTTAAATTATTTTTATAGCCACCATCCAACTATTTCTTTCCTTATTCCTTCAGGTCTTCAGGGTTCATTATTCATTATTAAATTCAGGTTGTTTTCATTTTCCCATCAGCCTTGAACTGATCAAACCATATGGAAAACAGTGTTGGCAATGTTAAAATTATAAATTGTAAAACAGTAATAATTGTAGTTCACGGTGCATAAACTATTATGAAAACAAATTAACATCTGAGCGCTGCTGTACAGTAGGTGCTGCGGGTCCCTTTTCGTAACAAATCCGGGCTCTGTTATCAGAAATCAGACTGTATATTTGAAGACAAAACAAACAAAATTTATTTTGTTATGGTGTATTTAATATTCATAGTTATTGATTTAATAATTTATACTATAAAATACATTTACCAAATATTTATTATTTTGTAATTATTCAAATATATATAATATTATATAATTTTAATTGTTCCGTTTTTTAAATTTATATAAATTATTTTACGCTTTTCTTGCAATTTAATGGTAATAATAATGTCACTGTTATGCTGTAAGCATTTAGTTTCTGTCAGAGGCGTGCCGAGGGGGTAGTTTTGGGGGTTCAAACCACCCCTGAATTGAAATAAAAAAGTGAAATATTTTATTTGTTTACCTATCTGTTTTTACTTATGATATTTAATGCATAGATTAAATATACATGTATATTTATTCTATGTTTGATGCGTCTGAAGCATCAGTTAAGTTAACTGCTTCATATGACATTAAAAAATGTAATGCATTTAAATTGATTTTATGTACTTTCTGTAACTTTCATATTTAACCATGAATGTTTTCTAGCCATTGATTGTATTTCCAGGTGATCGTTCTGATTAAAGTCTCCTCTTCGCTGTTGGTCACTTTTCAATTTCCTCAATATTGTAGGCAATTAAATTTTTTTCGAAATTCCATATACTTTTAGTTTTACAGACAAAGCTTTCAAAACGTATTCCTGTCTATATTTAAATACACTTTTATCTTTCATTATTTCTCCAACAATTTTCCATTCAGCTGAAGCGTTAGCAATACCACACGCGACTGAACAAATGAAAACCTAACCAGAAAATAATTTATCATTCTTAGTGACTCACTTAATGTGATTAGGAATATCACCAACAAATTCCATCAGGAAGATATAATAACCAAAATCACTAATCAAATAATCAAAATCATAAACTCAGGCAAAAAAATCACCATTGTATGGATTCCCGGACATATCGGCATTTTAGAAAATGAAACAGCAGATAAAGCCTCTGAAGCGACTACAAATTTTTTAACTAACATCATAAATTCATTTACTATAAAAGACTTAAATAACCAGATAAATATCATCACCAAGAATAAATGGCAACATCACTGACAGACAAACTATTAAATTTAACGAATTAAAAAATGCCATTGCAAATTCCCCAAAACTATGACATCTTAACACGTAAGCAAGAGGTTATTATAAATCGTTTAAGAATAGGACATACCCAATTAACACATAAACACCTAATGAAAAAAAAGAGCCTCCAATGTGTCAAACGTGTGGAACACCGCTCACAATAAAGCATATCCTCAAGGAATGTTTAGCATATGAAGACCATAGGCTGAGGAACCAATTACCTCACTCACTATGCCAGATGCTGGGACTAGACCCCATCAAAATCACAAAAGTCCACCAATATCTGGGAGAAACCAACCTTACATACTAAATTTGAAGACTAACACAGTAGTTAAATTATATATACATACCTAATACCTATATATTTATGTTAACAAATCCTTTTGTAAAAAACAAATAACAATGTAATACCATAGATTAAATATACATTGTATATTGCATATTTAATCTATGGTAATACTAATATAATATGTAAACAAATGCTAATGGCGCGCTCACGAACATGATAATGAATGCACGAGTTGTGTGAAATTGGCTTTTGATACAATGAAAATAATATTATAAAATATTTCATTAAAAATGAAAAATATATATTTATATGAACCTAGATGTGTCTTTAAGATCAATAGAAAATTTATGTTTTATAACTAGATGCAATTTTTTACCGAAAGTATACCCGCGGTAATCGGACCATAATTTCCGTCCGAAAAAATGTGTTCATACATGAAAAAAAAAAGCCTTTGTAAAACCTTATTTAAAATTAAATGAAAATATGAATAAATTAAACGTATTATGTAAATAAATAACCGATTTCCTAAAATTAAAAAAATACGTTGTCCATAATAACTACCTATTTGATATTCAGTATTCACACAGTACAATATATTACGCGCCACCTCCATTCTATTACAATATATGGCACATTTTTTTTGTAATTATATTTATTTTAATTTTTCACTTTTTTAATGGAAAATTATTAATTAAATATTATATTAGATTCTAAGCGGAGCGAAGAATGGATTGTTTTTACAAAGATTTTTTTTTTTTATGTATGAAAACATTTTTTCGGATAGAAATAATTGTCCGATTACCACAAGTGGGATATGCTTTTGATAGAAGTTTATTAAACTCATTTTTCGAATTTCTCCAAAGTTTTTCCCTAGGAGAAAATTGGCAAAATTACGGATTCCGTTATTTAATTTTTTTTTACTTCTTGATTGCTAATTAAGTCTTGATCGTAGGGCCTTGAGATTAATGTATAGAGCTTTGAATTTTTTCTAAAAATGTTTAATATTATCTGCAATTTTTGATTTAACGGTTTGAAATTTTTGTAGAAACCTAATTATATACTATTTAATCTATTTACAAAATATTTTGAGTCGTGACTGACAATTTTTATCATGAAATGATAACTTCTTGAATTTTGATCGTAAGGATTTGAACTTTATTTTACATATTTACATATTATATCCAAAAATATTAAATATATTATGTATTATTATTCTAAAGAACTAAATTAAATAAATAGAATACAAAATTATTTTAAAATATTTGAACGCTAATAAGTAATGTTATACTTATAATTGTATATATCCCTTAGTCAAAAGTTTTGTTATTTAATTTAATAAATATTATTGATTATAATAGTAGCTATATAGTGTTATTTTAGGGCAAACAAATTACCTACTACATAACAATATTAATATGGGTGTTTTTTTTAAGTTACAATTTATAATACATAATTAGAACAATTATCTAAAATATAATTTAATCTTTTTTTAATATATATACATTGTAGTATTGCAAAAGGATATTAATAATAAATAATTAAATATAAAACTAAATTAACATAATTCTATTGATTTTTATTGTGAATTCAAAACATACTATATACATAATACCTTTACTTATCAATTATACATATATGTCACAAACATTATTATAATATATAATGTAAATATAATATAATATTTACTAAATTAATTGTAATATTTAATAAAAAAAAATATATATAAATTAATATTTATTTTATTCATTTCACTATATGGATGTTCAAATGACGGAATAAGTTCTGCATAGTGAAGTTTACATGTCCATTTCGTGAAATGTTATTCAGATAGCGTAATTATGCATTGTTAGTGAAAATTATGAAATGGACAAAATATCTATTTCACAAAAGGACAATTATGTGATATGGGTATGATATATATCTAACAGTGGTAATCAAAAAGACGAAAAACAAATATCAATATTTTGATTATTACAGGAGGATGTCTAGAAACATGAAATTGGTGTTTTACAACCATGGATAAGTGAAAATGTTTTTTTAAAGTTTGTATGTACACATAGTACTGGATAAATTGAGAGTATTAGGACCCTGATATATTTGTTTAATATGATAGACCAGGGCCTATTAATATTTGTTTGCACTTAGGCTACTAGGTATTAAAATTTGATACAACCAAATAAATATATTTTATAAGGAATTTTTGAGACCATGCAATAAGCCTGAAGCTGTTTCTTGAGGATATCTATATAAAAAATTAATTTTAATATATACTGTGCATAAACATTATGGTAACACCTAGTTAACACAATATTCAATCTTCTAATGAACATATTAAATGTGGGTTTAGATACAAATTAATCAAAGAACAACACAATCGAATATAACATAATATAGGTACTAAATATAATACCGTAAGTTATTTATCTTTAGTTATATAATAATAAATCATTTTGTATAATGTCTAAATATAATTTGTTTTTCTTATTACATAATCTAAAAACAAACTAAGTTTAAATCCATAACATTTATAATAATTAAATTAATTTTTTACTATAAAAGTACTCTATTTCAAATTGTATTTAGAGTCTAAGTAATTCAGATTATTGTAATCGTTATTTTATATTATCATTCATTTAATTATGAAATTTTGTTTCTTTTTTAATATTCAGATGTTAAATTATAACATACAATTTAAATAATTGAACTGAAATTTAAATTTTTTAGTCAATGATATTTATTTTAATTTAATTTTCCACAACTTAATAATAGTTTTAGAAAAACAAATTAAAATTAAAATTTGAACGAAATTATAAGCATTTTTTCTAGGAAATGATGTGTAAGAGTTTTATTTTTCAATTTTCAATAAACATGTTTTAAATTGCATTAATAAAACACAGGATATAATACATTTTTCATGTTTGCTGTAAACAAATTGCAATGTATTAAAAATGTTATTTCAATAAAATATCATAAAAAATCACAATGGATATTTGTTCTTCATTATTGTATAAATTATATAAATGAATAAAAACAATTTATTTTATACCAAATTATCTTCATTTTCTATATTATCATCTTCATCTTCTTCATCCATCATTTGTTTAGCTAATATTTTTGCAGTCTGAAATTCATTATAATGTTCTTTTCTTTTTTTTTCAAATACTGTTCTTGCATCTGAAATTTTAAAAATACTCATAAATATTAATATTTTTATTATACAATTTAAAAGTATATTTTTTATAAAATCCAACTAACTTTTGTTTTCTGGAGATTCTTCTTCATCTTCAAATTCATCTTCAGACTGATTTAGGCTACTATGCCGACTCCCACCTTCTTCAATTCTATAAAAATTAAAGTAATTATTTATCCTAGTATAACATGTATAATGTATTTATTATAAATGTATTAAACTTATTAATACATTTTAAATTAATATACAGTTATTAAATTTAAAATTTAAAATAAAATGGTGAACAAATTATATTTTTCTATAATGAAATTATACATTTAATAGTACCTTTTTCTTAATTCCTCTGCATTAACACCACCATCCATTTCATCATCTTCTTGGACTTCTCGTTCATACGGTGTTTTAGGCTCATCCACCTTCATGTGACCATAATCTTTATCTGGTGGATGTAAAGTCTTTATTATGTTCATTTCATCCCATTTGGCAGACTTGCTGCTGATTTTTTTTTTACTAAAATGTCATATAATTCACAATTTGTATAATGTGATAATGTTCTACTGCATTGCATTGATATTTAAATGGTTTGTACCACAACAATAATTTTTAAATTGACTTACTCTTTTTCTTCGTAACTGACTGAAGGTTTCAATATACCTTTAGATGGTTCTTTTTTTAAATTATCAGTTGGATCTTCTGACGAACCAGACGTTGAAGCCATTTTAATTTTTGGCTTTTTGTTAAATTTTATTGATATTTTAATAGGAACTTCAATAAAATTTTAAATCTATATTAGAAAGAGGTATTTGAAATCATTAAAAAATTGTAACTTGTATTAGTATTGTATTCTTATCATTCATTCAACTTTTTTATATTAATCCAATGTTAAAACGGTTTGATATCATATTCCAAATACACAGTTGCAGTAACAGTAAGAATCGCGCTGAACAGTATTTAAATTAGTTTTCAATAAATTGTACAGAATTAAAATAATAAATATTAGAAACAAACAAAACTTATAACGTATTATGTGTAAAGAATAAATGTCATTACTGTATTAGTGTAGTTACGAGTATATTTATTAATACAAATATCATATTATTTATTAATAATATTTCCATTGGAAACAAAAACAATCAACAAATACAATATAAATCAGCCAAGAACATTAAGTTAATTAATACCTTTTAATTAAAAATTTAATTTGTATTCACCGTGCATAAACATGTACCTATACTATGTACAAGTATTAATTAAACAATGATACAAATATACTCGACTTGCTAATATGTAACGCAGTAGCTAAATGACATACCTAAATAAAGTATACAAGTAGTACCTAGTTTATCAAAAGTGAAGATTCCACGAAATTAGAAAAATGACCTGAATAAAGTACCAACTAGTCAAGGGCGACCACAGAAATTTTTCAGGGGGGAAATATTTTCATTTTTAAATTTTTAGTTTCATTATTTGAATTATGCTAAATTATAGTTTGTAAAATGTTTTCTTTTATAGGTATAGGTAATTTAGTAACCTGAAAATGATTAAAAAATATTTATTTTGTATTACATAACCTAACCTAACCTAATAATTGACCCAAAAAAGTCAAGGGGGGCAAATTCCCCTTTCCCCCTTTTCGGACGCCCATGCAACTAGATAAAATTCTAGAAAACATACCCCATTTTTTGTAGATCACCTCTACTACTTGTTAAAAAAAACAATGTGCATTAGATGGCGTATCGTGATGAACATCTGTAGAGGGACTATAGCCCCCAAATAAAAAAATACTTAGGAAATATAAAGTACTTGATACATTTTAAATAACGGGAATTGTGTGTTGTAGCTATTTTAAGGGGCTACAGCTCTGTAGCATCCCCCCACCACCACCCATACACTACACCAATGCCTGGAGGCGATATCCCCCATCATTTTGAGAAACACTGCATTAAAACGATAAGTTGATTTCTAATTTATTGTATATGGTACATTTTAATATTTTATATTTACAATTTTACATAATGTGCATTATGAATAATGAATTATTATATACCTACATACTTATAATTATATTTTAAAATAAAAAAAGAACTACATGTCAACATCGAACCCTATTATACGCAAATATAAGGTATTATAAATAATGTGATGTAAATTTACGCTATATTTAAATAAATAATACTTTTAAAATAACTACCTGGCTGTTAATGACCCGAATAAAAATCGGGAAAGTCTATTTAGGACATTCCTAAATTAGTGGAAATTAGTAGTTTATTATAATTAAGATTTGAATGCAATAATATTGCATTAGAAAATACGATTTTGAGCGAAACTCAATATTAACAATATATTATACTGATAGGTTGTTTCATAGGTTTACCACGTGTGTAAAAAGGCAAAACTTTTGAGAAATTCATAAAAATGAGCTAAATAAAGTACCAACTAGATGCATTTCTATCAAAAGCATACGCTATTTGTGGTAATCGAACCATTAGTTCTACAAAAAAAAGGGTCTTCATACATGAAAAAAAAATCACAATATTCAATTTTACTAAAAGTATTCAAGTTTTAGATGCTTATAAAAGAAATTGTGACTTACAATTTTCAAAATATCTACCGTTATCTACCTATTTTATGTACCTACGATGTATTTTATATAAAATTATTAAACTAATAATGACATTAAATATAAGTTTAGATTCATCAGTCGAATGGGATAAATATATTATGTAAAGTATATCAGTAAAATTTGATTTGATTTCATGACAGTTAAAGATATAACAATAATATTGATGACCTATGGAAAACGCACAACGCTGGAGATTTTTTGAAAATATTAAATAGTTAATGACGTATCCAGAATTTTGATTTGTGTGGGGGGGGATGTAAGAAACATAGATTAAATATACATAGTATATAATATACAATATACATAATATATGTATATTTAATCTATGGCTTAAAAATTAAAATATCATTATTTGTCATAGAATTTAAATATAATGCTGCCCTAGTTGAAGTTTCTTGAAGAATTATGGTTAATAATTATTTTAATAACTATCTAGAACAATATTTTAGTATAAATTAATACTTAAAAATTATTTTATTTTCACCTGACATTTTATCATTCTTAACAGTGGCGCAACTATAGCTAAAAATCTTATAGGGGGCTTAGCCTTGTATTAAAATACCTTATATTAAAATATAACATTTTTTTTAAAACTGTAGGACATTTGTTCATGCGTTAAATGTTATTATAAATAACAAACAAGTAAATTTGAAAATGTATTTTTATTTTATGTATATTATATTTATATAATTTATTCAAGATTTATTTTTATTTTATTTTTTCAATAAACATTCCTAAAAAATTTAGGAATCAATTATAATATTTCGATATTCATAATCGATAATTCACTAAATCGGTCTTGATTCATAGTTAATATGTAAATATGTACCTATTGGCTATTTATCCTCCTGAAAAGTAGCAAAGGCAATTGGTAAAGTTAAAGCAACTTGCACCATTTTATAAAAGTTAGGAAATAATTATTTGTTTAATTTTCTTTTATATAATTAAAATCATGGTTATTATCATTGCACATACTTTTTTCCATATTTTTATTTATATATAATATTCTGAAAATAAATAATATTAGGTATTATAATTACTTATATAATACCCTTTACATATTTATAAGTATATATTATAAGAAAATTTTATAGGTCCTACCTATAGTTTTGACATAAATGATACATTATTTAATTATGAGTACTTTTTGGTAGCTAAGCCGTTTCAGGCCCCTCTCCCTAGTTGCATTTATGATGCCATAGCTACACCTACACGGAACTACAGAAAACGACTATAATGCATTTGTTATATTATACACAATATTTTTCCAAATAATTACAACAAAAATTGGTCACCATAGCGGCATAAACGAAAATAATGTATATTTATTGAAAAACATTCAATTTTATTTGTGTTATGTACCAACATTATTGTACTTACTATAATAATATTACAATATCATCAACTAATATTAAATACTGTCAGCGTAGTGCGCATGTCTACTTGTATATTTATAATAATTCATAATTTGATCAATAGTCAATACAACAAATATATAAAATAGATACGCATTAACTCGTTTAGCGATGAGTTCAACTGACCGCCTAATGACGCAGATAGAAGGAAAAGAAGGCGATAATTATATCCCGTTCTGCAAGTGGGTGTCGTTAGCATGCGACAGTGACCGGTTCGACATCGATTGTGGTCGAGTTCGTTGCCGGTACGTGACACCCGATTTTATGGCTACCACCGATGGGGATACGCTGATTGTCGTGCCCGCCACGTTCCGCTTTGCATCACAGATGATCGCGCACGGCGTTGTGGCCAACCGTGGTGGAAGTAGACGTTACGTTGACATAGCTATCCGCCGGCTATCGGTTCGATGCGCTCGTCCGTACCGGTTTGCTTACATTGACTGCCGACACTACGATGTAATGGGCGTCAGTGGTACGTTCACGTTCGTCCACCGCAACGACGGACATTGTGACTGCGATTATCTAGCGGCTACTGCAAGTGGTACTGCAGATGATATCGATTCCGTACTAGCATCGTTACCGGATTGTCTAGCAACCACAGCTTCATCATCAGGTCATACTCAGACCACCGCAGCCGCTAGGTTGAACTCGTTCATCTCGTCACTGATGGACACACAGTCCAACGCTACCCAGTGCTCGGTGTGCAGAGTCCCATCTAACTACCGACAAGTATTAGAATACTTGAAGGAAAACATTGATCGCTTGTCCGTAGTCGACTCGAACATCGACAGAGAATGCAATAAGTATAACTATTTTTAAATATCCATACAAATTTAATGATACTTTTATCGGCTAGATTTACTGTAGGTGTATTTTTTTTTCTAGCATTATAGATTATTTAGGCTCTTTGTTGCCAATACTAAATTCTTCCACTCCTCTCTATTTTACGCATGATTGTACACCATGTTAATCTGGTCTAAACTCCTGCAGGTCTCTTTTGATTACATCTAACCACCGTTTCTTTGGTCTACCGCGTGGTCTTTTCCTGTTTAAATTGTTCACAAGTACCATCTTGACAATACTGTTGTCAGCTCTCCAAACATGACCTGCCCATTCTAGTCTTGTACTATATTTCTTTTTCTATATAATTGTTGTACCTGTTCATTTGATCTTCTCTCCCACACTTGAGTATCATGGTTATAGACGGGACCATACATTTTCCTTAACACCTTTCTTTCAAAGATATTTAGCTTATTTTCATCTCCTGCTATAGTAACCCATGTACAACAAGCATATGCCACAGCTAGTCTGAGATACGTAGTATATAGTTTCTCCATAGTTTTTCTGGACAATAATTTTGACTTAAACAGATGTTGCATAGCAAAACAACATCCATTTCCCGCTTTTAGACGGAGTTTAACTTCATTATGCATATAATTACTATTATTTATGTTGACATCAAGGTATTTAAAGTCCTATATTTGTTGAAATAATTAACCCATTAACTTCCAAGTCGGATTCATCTTCAGCATCTCGTTTTTTTCTAGTCATGAACATATATTTGGTCATTTTTTGGTTTATCGACAGCCCTATATGTTTGCATACTTCCATTATGTTTGACATACTGTTTACGGTATCCTGCTTCGTATCGCCCAAAATTATTATATCGTCAGCATAGGCAAGGAGTGTATAATTTTCATTTATTTATATTGTAAGTTGCTGTGGCATTCTCCTTATCACACTTTCTAGTGCTAAATTAAATAGCACCGGTGATAACACATCACCCTGTCTTAGACCTTTACTTACATCTTTACTTTTTCTTTAGCCCTTGATGCACAACACACTTATTATGATTTTAAAAATGCTAACTATGAGAAGATTATCGATAGATTGGAGTGTATTGATTGGAATAACGCCCTAGGTTCAGGATTGGCAGATCACTTACAGAAATCACTACTTGCTCTTATTCGTGAATGTGTTCCATTACGTAACTTTCGTAATTCATATTTTCCAAAATGGGTCTCAAGTAAGCTAAAGGAACTTCTTGCCATGAAAAAACCATCACATAAACAATATAAATTGTTAGGTAGTCATAATCGTTACTCAATATTCTCTAATCTACGTGCCTAATGTAAATTTGCATCGAAGCGTCTCTATAGGGACTATTTGCAGAACATGCAGGAGCGTTTACGTATTGATCCTAAATCTTTTTAGGAATTTGTTCGAAGTAAACGTGGTATCTCTACAATACCAGATGAGGTTCATCTTGGGGAGTCTAAGGCCTCCTGTGATCAAGTTTCTTCTTTGTTTGCCTCTCACTTCTCATTTGTATATGGGAACCCACGGTTTACTTTCAATGATCTATCTGATAAGTTTACAAACCATCAATTTTCATTCCTTCCTTCTTCTTTGTCCATATCGATTGATGATGTTAAAGCAGCGCTTAACTCCCTATAAAATGTACGTGGCTCTGGCCCAGATGGTATTTCATTTTATTGTACCACTGCCGTGCCTCAATCAGCTTACCGGTCACTATAATTTTTAATCAATCACCTCTTGAGGGTGTTTTTCCTTCTGTTTGGAAAATAAGTCGATTTACGCCAGTATTAAAATCTGGGAATCTGGCTCATGTTGCTAACTATAGACCCATCTCTGTCTTACTTGTCCTAGGTAAACTGTTTGAGTTTATAGTACTTAAACGAATCGAGTGTTCCTTTTTAACAACTTCATCAATTGATCAACATGGGTTCTTTCCTGGTCGCTCGACTGTGACCAATCATGTAGACTTTGTATCCTACCTTCACGCGGCGTTTAAATTGGGTAATCAAGTTGATGTGATATACACGGACTTTTCAAACGCGTTTGACTCCATATACCATAATGCACTTATTTATATCATTGATAGACTTGGTGTTGGTGAGTCATTATTATTATGGTTTAGTTCCTACCTTAGTGATCGTCAACAATTTGTCACCCTCTTAGGGAAGTCATCTGATCTCTTCCGAGCATCTTCTGGAGTTCCGCAAGGTAGTCATTTAGGTCCCCTATTATTTAATATTTTCATTAACACTATGTACTCATCTGTTTCCTCTTGTTGTATTCTACTGTTTGCCGATGATTCGAAAATCTTTCACATGATATCTTCTAAAAATTATTGTCTCACCCTTTAAAATACCCTTGATAAATTCACTAATTGGTGTAAAACGTTTAATTTATTTCTAAACATCTCTAAATGTAAAGTTATGACTTTTTATCGTTCTAAGTCAATGACATCTTTTGACTATAGGCTAGGAGGTATATCTATTCAGCGTGTTAGTCAGGTCCATGATTTAAGCATTTTATTTGTACCTTCCCTCAATTTCAGACCTCATATTGATTTTATGACTAGTAAAGCTTTTTGTGTTTTGAGATTTATAAGACGTCACTCGACCAATTTCAGTTCTGCCAGTTGCCTTCTGGCCCTTTACAATGCGTTAGTCCGCTCGGTAATTTAATATGGGTCCGTTGTTTGGTCACCATATACCGCTGTTGACATATGCCGGATTGATCGGATTCAAAATAGTTTTATGCGTTTTGCCGGTTATTGCCTCAACATGCCTCATACAGCAAATGATTATGGGCCAATAAATCATGTTCTGAGACCCTTTTTCTGTTAGGCGTCTTAATTTTGACATCACTTTTGTTCAGTGTCTGATTAAAGGTCGTTTTGATGCCCCAAGAATTGTCACTGGACTTAACTTTTGTATTCCCAGTAATACTAGGCTTCATTGCAATTTTTATGTATCCTCCTATAAATCCAACTTTTCTAGGAACGCACCACTAGTTAGATTGATGTATAGTTCTAATAGTCATATTTATTACGGAGGCTCAATATTAATTTTTCTTAAAATTAATATTTATGTAGCCAATAACTTGTGTCTGTCTGTTTTACATCTTTTCTTGTTTGTTAATTTTGTAAAAGCCGTCTGGCATTAATTATAATAAATAAATAAATTAATTTAATGAAAAAAAAAATAAAAATACATCAAAAGGACCTGATAGCTCCCCTTGTACCCAGACCACACATTTTGTGTTGCTGTTTTATAATTTTATTAAGTTTACTATTTTAGCTGGGAAGCCTAAATTTATCAAGTTTTTCCATAACTTACTTAGTTACTTCTAATTATATTATCATACGTTTGCTTAAAATCTACAAACACTAGATGGATATTTTTATTATATTCATAATATTTACTTATGATTTGCCGTGAAGTCAATATGTGATCTATCGTTGACTTCCCCTTCTAAAGTCACACTGGTAATCTCCAATCACTCGTTCCGATATACCTGTATTCTTCTTAGAACGAACATAGATAGAACCTTATATCCCACATCTAAGAGAGATATCAGATATACCTCTATAATTTTCTACGCATTTAGGGTCACCTTTTTTTAGTATTGGACAAATAACGGATGTTCTCCATTCTTCATTATATCCTACGCATAAAATTTAATATCTCCTCAGTTAGCCTAGGACCTCTTAGTTTTAGTAGCTCTGCACCCTTATTATTCTTAAGTGATTTAATATCACTTAACTACTTATCTACTAATGATCAATTTAATTTCTGCTCTGCTGAATCCACTTCTTCGTTCTCTAAACTGTTGTTTGTGGATTCCTTCAAATGTGAATACCTTCGTCGTCATCTTCTTCTTGGCTTACTCTTTTGAATTCACTATTCAGACGTTGGTTAAAAAATTTTCGAAACTCCTCTGCTTTACTTCTAGTACTTAATAATAGCTCCCCTTCTTTATTTACAATAAATTGCGTTATTGGCTTATATCCATTTTTTAAAGTTTTACGCTGCCTAAAATCTCCTTGTTTCGACATGGAATCACTTTGAAATTAACTATTAAGAAAGAGAGTAACATTGAATATTTATATAATATTATAAATTTATATTTTACGTATAATATATTATATATTTATAGGAAAACAGAATCTCTAAACAACTCCACAATAATGTTACAATATCAAATTATTAAAACTAAAATATTGAATCGAGAAATGGAAAATTGTCGTAGATTTGTAGATGGTTTGGTATCGAGTTTGTTAGAAACCGGTAAAGCTATTTTTCGGACGAGCGATGTTATGGTTTTTGTGAAGATTGACGAAACTCATAAAATCGAATATTCCGCCAGCGAACGGTTTATGAACTCTATAATTAATTCACAAAAACAAATTATTGCAAATTTAACAACTACATACAAAGAAGTATCGATTATGATAAATACAATGCAATTATTTGGAAAAGTATTGTAAATGTTTTTACATGTTGATCATGTGTTAAATTTACTATATTTAATTATGTTATAAATTGGATATATGACCTTTATGACTTACAGGCAATACATAAAAATTAATAATTAATTATTAATTATAAGTTTAATTTTTTAAGTTTCTAATTCTGTATGACTTTAAACAATATTTATATTAAAATATAAATATATGAAATTTGCAAGATGTGCTTAATTATTTGAGGCATGTAGTTTGCAGTTGTGTTTTCCACTTAAATGATCTAATTTTATATTTTCGTTGTAGGTACTATCTAATACAGAATATATAGTCAGTTGTCTAATTATGATCTATTCTGTTCATAATATATATTATAAGAAAGTGGGATGGTCGATAGTGGACGTTCCTCTTTCGTCCCTTCGGTCCTTGGAGAAATTAGTGGTTTATTATACATAAGATTTTGCATTAGAAAATACGATTCTGAGCGAAACTCAATATATTACGATATACGAGTATACTAAAGTGATAATCAATTCCATAATTCCATGTGTGTAAACTACCAATGTAAATATTTAAAATCAATTTCAAATTCTTACAATCAAAATTCAAGTAATTAAACCGTTAATCCCATAATTGCAGGTAATAATCAAACTAATTAAGCATGATACAAAATTAATTGTTTTTTTTTTTTTTACATAAAATTCTACAAGTTATAGAATAATAAAATAAAAAAAGTGGAAAGGTCGAATGTGGACGTTCCTCCTCCGTCCCTTCAATCCTTGGAGATATTAGATTAGGAGATCCTTCGGAGAAATTAGTGGTTTATTATAATTAAGATTTGAATGCAATGATATTGCATTTAAAAATATGATTCTGAGCAAAACTCATTATAATACATTCCAAAATTTTACCACTTGTGTAAACTATCTGTAAGAATAATCAAAAAAATGTACAAGTCCCTAGGTTCAAAATTGCATTAGTTATTATAAAAATCTAAAACCAATTTCGTCAAAATTACAATTTCTGTGAATTTTGCCAATTTTGTTATTTTTTGGTAGTTTTTCTTCTCATAAAAACTTTTATGAAATTCAATAAATAAGCTAAATAAAGTACAAATTACCAACTAGATGCAATTTGCTACTGAAGGCATACCTTATTTGTGGTAATCGAACATTATATCTACCCCGAAAAATGTCATAAAAAAAAAATCATTGTAAAATCAATACATTCCTCGCCTGCCTCGCTCAGAATCTAATAATAAAATTAATATTATTTTTTTTTTTTTTAAAGAAACATTAAAAACTGATAAATAAATTTATTTATAAACACATGTATGATACAATTATTATATGATTAAAATGACATAATTCATAAATATAATAAATAATTAATTAAAAAAATACACATCTTAGAAACATGACTATATTTATATAGTTGGCTAATATAAACTATAATTTGTTAATAATATTATTATCAATTTTATGCACAAACCTAAATAATTTTAGGTGATAACAATTATAATGTATTAAATGATATTATGTACATTTCATAAAATACAACAGTATAGTTTTCAGTTTCCATATTTGTTTAAAATGAAACAAAAAAAACTAATTACTAAATATTAAATCAGTTTTATTTTTTAAACAATAAATCACAATAACAATTAAGGTATCTATAGAAATTCTACGAAATCAACAGATATTATACCTGTGTACAAAAATATATAAATCATATGTATGCATATATTATTTTTTGATATTATATATAACAACTATATTATTTATAAAGTATAAAAATTTGCTGTTACTGTATAACATAAATTATTTAACAAGTGATAAATTGTTTGTATATTAGCTTAAAGTACAATTTTATAAATTATAAGTAAAAAAAAAAAAAATATATAATATATATATATATTATATAGTGGTTAACCTGTTAACAGGTATTATTAAATACATAATTCAATAATAAGGACTAGGTATAATACACTAATATTTATTACAACTAGTTAATTTATTTCATTTTTTTTAAAAAATTCGGAATCAAAATAATGGCATTTTGTAAACATTTTAAACATTTTTATTATATGCTATATTTGTATTTTTAATCACTATCATCAATTGATGAACGTTTCTGTTCACCATCACCTTCATTCATTGGGGAATGATTATGATCATTTTCTGAGTCAGTATTATCCAATGAACCAGATGGTTGAACTAATTGAGAAATAGTTCGTGGAGCTTCACTTCCTTTGGGTCCATCTTTACCAGAAACTAAATGAGAAGGTTCATTACGATTTTGCAATCCTTTTGAATTCTTTTCACCTTTTCGCCACAATGTTATTTCCTAGAAAATAATTATTTATATTAAATAATAGATATATTATAACTATTAATAATACAAGTTTTAAACTAAAATTTCTATTAAAGATTAGATCAATTTTCCCAAAGATATTTAACATGCTATTTAAAGTTTAAATAAATATAATATAACAAGAAATAAAAAATTAAGTATATTTGAAGATAGATTGAATAGTGAATACTAAAAATAAAATAACAAGAACGCAAAAAAATTCTATGTAAACTGTGATAAATATAACTATAATCATGGTTATACTATGTGCTAATCTATCCTTATATTATAGATATATGATTTAGTACTATAGCTCATAATTTTATATTTTAAAAATAAGAATATAATTAAAATGAAAATATGTAATTTTTCAATAGCTAAGCCTATATAGGTATTACTCTATTTAACATTGAAAAAAACATGTGTACAATATTTGAATGATTCTGCCAAATAAGGGCCTATGTCGGAATTCTTTACTTTTCAGGAGCGCCGAAAAACAAATTTTAACTTAATATTATTAATTACAATGTCTTTTGGAGTGACATGGGCCCTTTCCACTGTAAAATTTGAAAATAAAAACTTATTGCACATGTAAGTATATCATGTTTGTTTATTGAATAAGAAAAGAAATTATTGCAGATATTATAAAACATATTTTGGTTATAATATAATTAGATGATTGGTACATTAAATTGAAGGCAGTGTTATATAAAACTGTGAAATCAGTCATGAACTTAGTCATAACATAGGCCATTTTACTACTGAAAATCCTGTCATTTCTGTATATATATATGCGATTCTCGTGGCGTCTTTTAGTACTAAAAACCATAGAAATGCATTCTATACATGATATAAGACATTATTTCATGAAAATTTTTTGAAAAAATCCGACATAAGCCCTTATTCGGTGGAACCTTTCATTTAATATTTGTTTTACAAAAGTTTATGCCACCCTAGAGCAATAATTCTCTTTTTGCTCCCATGTTTATCCAGCTCTGGCAGTAATATGGTAAAAAGTTAAATAGCATATTTGCACATTGCAATTTTTATGTCACTACGAGCTTTGTTACATGAATATATGTTGGATTTTGAATCTAAATTGAATGAAGAAAGACTTTTCGGGAGAGGATTATAACCTCTTACTACCTCACTGAGTGTGTCACTGAAGATATAAAATGTTGTTAAAATACATATAGACTTAAGAAATTTAGAATAAATATTTGTATGAAACAGGCACATATGTAGAATAATTTTTTTTCGGTGGTGGGATATTTTTTCATAAAAAAGTGGTTTTTCTATTGTAATAAACATTTTATTGGTTTATGTAGGGTACATTATAAAAGCCTAATAAATTATAAGATTATATTAGATAGGTACAATCAGCGGCCCCACAAGGGGAGGGGGAGTCTATGGTCCTGGGACCCGGACTCTTGAGAACCCCATGCAGAAATTATAGATTAATAATTTGCACATTGTTATAAATAAAATAGATTTAATAATCAATTAGGCAGGACCCAATTTTTGTAAACTACTAGGACCAAAAAATGTATGTAGAGCGCCTGGGTACAATTTATTATATTTCTGGAGTCTAGAAAAGGTTGATTGTCATTATTGCATATTGCATAATAGTGTTTATTTATTAATATAAAATGTTATTATATTATGATGTTGATAAATGTGAATAATAATAATATTAATAAATGATATTCCCATTCTCCAAAATATACAAATTAATTTTAGTAAAACAAAAAAATATTTTCCTAAAATTTTTTTTTTGTGGGTGGGGGGTTAAATCCTTAAACCCCTTGAATATGGCCCGGATAAAAAACATAATTTCATTTTTATTAGATATAATTATCTACAAACCACAATTACTGTAGTCCTAGACAAATCAAACTTACTTGTTGTTTAAAATATCGTCTATCTTCTTCATCCATCAGAACAAGATTCAAAAAATATCTCACTGAAAACCTCTTGTTCACATCCCTCATTGTAGGTGTAAGATCATAACCAGCAAGAAATACTCTAATAGGAATACTTTCCCCTCGAACAGGAGCTCCGTCCATTATTTCATACTTTGCTATAGTTTCATTTTCATTAAATGTATTAGGACCTAATGAATAAAATATGTATTTTATCGATTAGCTCATAAATACAAGAATATAAAAAATATGTTTATCTAACCAGATCCAGTTGTTTCTCGTTTAATTATGGCAATTTCCATATGTTTTATTTTTATTCGTACAAGTAGAAAATAAATTTTACCCACAATTACATCTTTTAAATGGTATCTAAAAAATACACATGTATATTACAATATAAATAAAATACAAATAAAAAACAATTTAACTAACTTGCACTTATTGTATTCAAATTCAATATGTAAACAATCTTCAATTCCTACTTCCATTTTTATACTATTATTCATATCAGGATAAGATGATAAGGTATGTACAATAATATCCATTTCTTTAACAATGTCATATATTCTTCGTATGATAGTTACTCTTAAAAAGTATCTATAAAAAAAATAGGTTAATTTTTAATTGTTATGAATTATATTTATAAAATATTTCAACATACCTTAACCTCACGTTGGAGCCAGTATATGTTTCATAAGGTTTTTCTACATTTAAAAATTCAAAATTATATGAAGTATTCTGTAACATTTCACCAGGTCTTGCCAATTCTTTGACTAGTGATGTAAACTCATGATGGTTACCTCGATCATAATACATTTCTATTTGACCTATGAATTCAACTTTAATACCCTGATGTTCCAAACGACTGCTTGACTTTTTTAGTATTACATTTACCTATCAATATCAAATACAAATTATTATAAGGAACTTATATTTATAAAAAAAGCCTGGCAGTTACTAATTCTGGACATTCCTCTTTTGTCTCTTTGGTTTTCAGAGAGATCAGTAGTGGAAAGATATTGTCTTACATTATAATTAAGATTTAAAAGCAATAATAAATAAGTCTGAATGAAGTTTAGTTAAATATAAATACTAATTATTGTTTATTAAATTAATAAGTAATATAGTAATATGATTACTATTAGATACTCATTATAGAGTTTACCCGTTATTAAACGAGGAATATAGACAAATCACAGCAAAGCAAAATATTTATTGTGACATTTCGGTTTAACTAAAGTATAAACATATATTAGCAAATATAAAGTAATCATATTTTGATGGTAATATTATATCTTTTTTTATATAATATCACCTTACAAAGAAAATATATATAACACTTAGTACATTATAACTTCTTTACTAGGTGATATTTTACAAAAAAGATATGATATTCCTACCAAAATAGTATTCTATTTAAATTTGATGATAGATGTTTATACTCTTAATTCTTAACGTCAAAATTAATCTTTTGTGTTACTGTAATTTTGCTATATTCCCCATAAAATAGAGAGAGCAGTATCATTAAAAATCATGCTGGTATAACATCCTCTTAATAATAATCATTGAAATTGCGTGTTGAATCGTATTTAGTAAATTGTAATATTAATTTTGACAAGGTAGTATTTATATTTTTTCCTAGTGGGTTCCAAAATGTGTTTCCAAAATTAAATTGTTTCTAGATTTAATTTAAAAATCTATATAAGTAGGCAGTTAAAAAATATTTAAAAGACCCAAAAAATGATCCACTTCACTCATAAAAAATATAATAATTAATTTCAATCATAGATTATATATGACATTATATTATGCTATAGGTAATTAATAACTATTAAATTTAATTTTTCTTATTAGGATTTATAAGTAATAGGTATTTGTTAATGTATAATATAAAAAAAATACAAAACTAAGACAAAAGCTCTTCAAGTAAATAAATAATAATTATAATATTACAATATATAAATTCAATTTTTGTTTTAATTATTTTTTTAAAAATATATTATTACTGTAATTTATTAATACTTTATTCTATTTAAAGTTATTAACAACTAAAAATACAAATTACTATTATTATAATAATTTTACCTATATTAATATAAGAATAAAATAAGATAAAAATAAATTTACTTTGCCAGATACTGTTTCTCCATCAAAATATATTAAACTTTGGTCTTTTTTACTAGTTTCATCTAATTTCTTTTTTCCATCGGGACGATCTAAAACTATTTCTAATTCTGCTGTTTGTCCAAGTCCAAAAAAAGTCTGTAATATTTATAAAATAAAAAATAATTTATATAATACAATAATAATTGTTTATTATTATTATGCATTACAGTTTTGAATGAGAAATTATTATACAGCAGTGATGTATTTAGAAATTTTTTGAGGAGGGGATATAAAATTCAGAATGACAAAATGTAGATATAATATATTACCAATTTAAAATTTGGTATTCAAAAACTCAACGGAAAAAATTAATAAAAATTGGTAAATAAGACTGTAAATACATTAAACAAAAAACAATTAATGTAGGATAGTCATAAGAAAACATCATGGAAAATACTTAGAAGAAATTTGAAAAGGTAACTATAATGAATAAAATATACTTTTATAGACTATCAAAGATTTTCAAGTATATCAAAAACCAAACCATAATAAATATTAATAATATAAATGTAATTGTATCCTTATAAAACATAGCTGACAACTAAGGGAGATGATAGAGAAATTAGTATTCTCTGATAAAAGAATACTTAGGAGAATATATGGACCAGTGTCTTATAAGATATCATATAAGATGATAAATGTAAATGGAGGTAAAATGGCCTAATGAAGTGGTTCTCTAGTGGATACTCAAAAATAATACTATATGCTGCTAAAACAAATGTGACTAGACAAAAAGTCTAATCAAAATTTAAATCCTAGTTAAAATTTGAATACAAGTCTGAGTAGCAACAACTCAGAATAGATGGAAATGAGCACAGTTACAATAATGAACCTCAATGGCCTTTAAAAACAAAGAATACAATTTATAAGTAAATTAAAAAAATATATTAAACATTTTATATTATACATTTTGGCCTTGACATATTGTTTTAGTTACAGAATTTGTTAAAATTAATTTGAATTTAAATAAAATGTCTAATCTTTGTCTAATCTTAAAATTTTAAATAAAATACCTAAACAAAAAATATTTCATAACATAGTTACTGTTTAAAATGTTTAATTGAATATAAATAGGTAAACTAGATACTTTCTAAATAATATGTATACCTACTATTAAAATTTATTACCAATAAAACAACTAAAACTAATACGTTTTTTAATAGTATGAAATAATAAATAGGTGGGTACATACTGATAAAATTATACCTAATTGAAATTTTCTGTTTTAAGAACACAAATAATTTTTTAATTAATCATAGTTTATTATAACTATCTGTTACATAATATATATATTCATCAAAGGTATACCAGTATACAATTTATACTGATAATTTATAACAAAAATATTTATAATTTTTACTACCTACCTAATTCTACATTAAACATTATGAATGTACATTTTCACTAATTAAATATACCTACATGTTTAAAATCTTCAGCGTTTTATTGAAACTTTGAACACTATTCAAAAACAGGTAGGCTTATGATGATACACATCGACAACCATGTAAGGATATTACAATTACTTTTCTAGATCTCAAGCACTCACCATTTTTTAATGTTATTGGTGGAATTTGAACGTCGTCCACGTAAAATAGTCGTTGTAGCCGGCGACGAGTGAACACGAAAATCAAGTTAAGATATCCACCAACAGCAAAATAGGCTTGATCTGTCGTGTTCTTAATCAATAAAAATCATTTTTGTCGGGCAGACTTACTGTTCTTAACATACGAAATACGAAATACGAAACACAACGTCGTTTGTGGTTTGATAGATTTGAGTAAATTTTTAATTTTTTTATCAATTATATGAATGACACAATAAACGTTGGGAAAAAAGAAGAAAAACACCCACAAGTAAACGACAAATCACAAATCACGATATGTAATTTATACATAAATATAATATATATATATAGGTATATAAATTAATATGTGTGTATTCTTGTCTATAGTGTATACTGTATTATAATAAATATTATAATTATATATACAATACACTCATATTATAGTTGGTGCAATATTTTGAGATAAGTTTTTATTCACTTAATGACGGACTATTCCTACAGTGCTGCCACGTCCATCATGCAAAATATTTGTATCATAATATAATATGTAAATTATAAATTAAAATTTAGATTTAAATTTGATTTAGTATAAATTGGTCATTTTAAATAATTTTTAAACTTTCGAATTCGAAATATGTAGGTATAACCAATTTAAGGTATGAGGTACCTAATAGTCATAAGCACAACTAGGGTTGGCTTGAGGAGCTTAGTACCCCCTAAAATTACTCACAGCCCCTTAAAATAACAAGAAAATTCTCAATTTTAGATTCTGAGCAAAGCGACGAATGTTTTGGTTTTACAAATATTTTTTTTATGTATGAAGACACTTTTTCAGGTAAAAATAATGGTCCGATTACCACAAATAAGGTATACTTTCGGTAGTAAATTGCGTCTAGTTTGTACTTTATTTAGCTCATTTTTCAAATTTCTCAAAAGTTTTTCCTTGGGAGAAGAAAACCTACCAAAAAAATGGTGGAAAATTGGCAAAATTACGATTTCTGTTATTTTAAATTTGTTTATTTCGTGATAACTAATTGAGTTTTGATCGTAAAGACTTGAAAATTTTCTTCAATATTCATGGAACGATCTATCAGTATAATATATTGTATTATATTGAGTTTCGCTCAGAATCGTATTTTCTAATGCAATATTATTGCATTCAAATCTTAATTATAATAAACCATTAATTTCTTCGAAGACCGTAGAGACGAAGTAGGAACGTCCAAAATCGACCTTCTTGCTATTTTTTTTAAAGTTTTTTTAATTTAGGACTATAATCCCCCTAACTTTTAGCACTAGTTGCGCCACTCCTAATAGTTATGAAAATGGAAATATTGCAATAAAAAGAGCGCATATTGACATATAATCATCATTTAATTATCTAAAGTTGCTTAAGGAAAAAATAGCTAAATGATTAAATTAGTAAAAGTAGTTTAGTTTTAGTGTATACTCAGTGTTGACGGAGAAGTAATTGTACATACTCCCATCCCATGTATTATTTCGCGAGGCAAAATTATAATTTGTTCCCTGGAAATAATTTAGGTATAGCATAGATTAAATATACATATGTATATTTAATCTATGGGTAGGTATAGATACTAAAGATTATGATGTAATAATGTAATTTTTATATACATACATATACATATACACATAGGCGTAACTAGATCTTAAAGTAAGGGGGGCTTCGTCCCTAACATATATGAAATAAGTAATAAATGTGGGGGGCTCTGCCACCCACACCCCCAACCAATCCTCTCAAGTTTGTCATCCGATCATCGTTACTTGTTATTCGTTATCAATATTTATTAATAATCGTATAATAAATAATTATAACTATTTTATAATATTTTATAACTATTTTTATATTTAGTTTATTGACAAAATCTAAGTAACTAAGAACCAAGTTCAGTTCTAAGTAACTTAACCACGAAGTGATACGTCCTACACAGCCACACAGGGTCATCATGTACAATAATATAGTTTGATAACCAAAAAAAATAAATATTTTCCAAAATATTAATAAAAAAATAAAATGGGAAGGTCGGTTGTGGACATAATTAGTGATTTATTATAGTTAAGATTTGAATACAATGATATTGATTCTGAATGCATTAGATTCTGTGCGAAACTCAATATATTATAATATGCTATACTGATAAATGATAATCCATTCCAAAATTTTACCACGAGTGTAAATTACGAATGTAAATATTTAAAATAAATTTCAAGTTTCTCATAACATATATAAACTTGATAGTTTATACTTTTATAGTATTTAAACTTATAGTAACTGACACTTTATTTATTGATTGTTAGATTTATTTATAACACTATAATAGCGGTACTGAATTGGCTAGTGATAAATAAGGTTTATGTAAGTATTGAATACATATGAATTGAATGAGTTACTATATTTTTGCGAATACATGACTTGTCGAAATTCAATCAACTCGGAACTCTTTAAGATTCATTTTAATCAGTAATCATTATGGTGACACTGAGTCAAGTGAGTTGCTGATCTGGTTCATACTGATTCAACTGATTCAACTCACATTAGTGAATCAACTCTTTGAATCAAATAACTCATGAACTACCCACCTCTAGCCGCTATACAAATTCATAGGAAGAGTGTTAATAAAAGTAAGATTTTCTGGATAAATTAAACATAATTTAAGTACATTTAAAGGATAAAATTTATAAGATTAGCCATCAAAATAATATCTCGATGCCTCAGTGGGCCAATTTACCAAATCCGATCCAGACTATGCGCTATGCCCATAGAGTCAATTAAATGAATGATTATTCATTCGAATAGAATTATCGAATGATTATTATTGATTTTCATTCAAACTATCGGTTATTCATTCGATAGTTTAGTCAAAACTACGTCATCGACGAACCCGGTTAAGGTAGGAATTCCTAGACACGGCTGGCCGCGGCGACTGTCGCCGAATGACTGTTACCAATGTTACCATTGATTAATTATACATTGTACAATTGTACACGTATAATTAATTAATGCTGTTACTATGTATTTTCATTAAACTGGTTTCCTACACGCGACTCAACATTAGTCGCTGCGGCTGAAATCTATACTGCTTTGAGAGCAGTGTATCGCGACAGTCGTGATGCGGCTTGTTATTATACTATTGTAAGTCATCAAATTTCAAATTTGTATACTATTGAATTTTTATAACATTTCTAAATTTTAGAATTATATTATATTTTTCTATACATAGGTATTTCGCACAATTATCTGTAATATATGGAGTTGCCAATAAAAATAAAATTATCTTAAAGTTTTGATTTATATTTATTAGTGATAAAATATTATGTCATTAATTTATCATTAAAATTATATTATTATTTAAAACACAAAATTCCGTTATGACTCGTAAACGCCCCGGACGTTTCAAATGAAACTGTTTAGTTTTACACATTATAAACGTATCAATGTATAATTTTTTGGAAAGCCGCGGCGGCTAGTTGCGCCAAGGAAACCGTAACTTTACTTTCCTATAAGTCATAAGGTTAGGAGACGTTTTCTATCAATAAACATTTTTGTATTATCAGGAAATCCCGTCTAATTATGTACACTGCCATAGAATATTAAAATGTATTATTGTATTAAATATTAATATGTTTTGTTTTTGATAAACATGAGAACATAGCGTTCGAAGGCCAAGACTAAACATATTATATTTATAATAAATTTATTTTTATTTAAATATTGTATTGATGGATATTCGAACACTAATATTTTTAACTTTAATGGTTTTGGTAAAATCCAATCTGAATTAAATTAAATTATTGTTATCTATAGCTATATATTCACTATGCTCTATGCATTATTATTCTTTATTGATTATTGATAAATTATAATTATTATTTCTTCTTGGACTTCTAAGATTTAAATATATTTTTTTACTATCATTTTTAAATCTTCATTTAATTTGGTAAATTTTTTGACCACCCACCATCCACCTATTAGAGGTGGAGCAATTGCCCCACCTTAGATATGATTTCGGCGCAACTGAGACTATGGTTATAAAAATTATCATAATATAATGATTATCACCACGGTTGTAGACGCTTCTATTTACAACCGTGATTATCACTTACCATTATCTTTTATAACTCTACCGCGGTTATTAAAACTATAAACTTTAATCTAGTATACTGATCTGTGCTTCAATCGCTTTTCAATTTCTACCAATTGAACGTTTCAAACGCTGGCAATTATGTTTATATTTTTATAACGTTTTCCGCTATGGAATTTATACATAGAGTATACATTATATATGTTTATGTGACTTGTTTGTAAACAATAACTAATCATGTTCCAGATAATAATGACTTTTATTTATTTATGTTTATTAACAGATGTATATAGAATAATAATAGTATTATTTTCTTGTTATGACTAGTTCAACACTTATCTGTTCCAATAAAAAAATTATTAATGTCATGTTTTGAAAACTTAATACTAAAAAGTAAAAACAATAAAAACACGTTATTTGTAAAATAAATGTCAATTACATGGTCATTTTAATTAAGTATATACAGTTGTAATGGCGCATCCAGAAATTTTACCATTAAAAACATATTAACACTATTATAGTGATTTTCAAATGTGAATTAAATGACCAATAAAAAAAATTGGCATCTTTAGCCATTCACCTGGCATATTTAATATGTATAAATATACAGAATCGATTAATACAGAAAACATTTTTATAACTTAAATAAAGATTTCATATTAAAAATAATGTATGGTTCAGAACCTGTAGGTAAACTATTATTATCAGTTAATGTTGTAGTCACATTAAAATAGCAAATACTTACATAAAAAAATTAAATATAAAATTGAATAGGTATGATTTACAATGTGATTTTTTCATAAAACAAATTTACAAACATACATATTTAGATTTTAACTGAATAATGATTAATAATAATTAACTTAATTATTAGAATATTAACTAATACATTTTTTGAACTATTACACTAATATATTGCAAAAGAAATTGTTTAATGAAAATGGATGAATTAAAATATTAAATTGACTACAATTATGTTAAAATTAAAAATAGTCTATATTATAATTATTAAAAATATAAACACAAGAACCAACTAAGACTCTAGTCCACTATTCTATTGATAATTGTTATTTTTGTTAAATTAAAATAAAAACAACAAAAATAAAATATTCCTAAGGTCTAGTTCACTTATCCACCCTGCTAGTCCGTCTCATGGTACATGCTAATTTTCAGTACATGTCAGAATTACTATTGCAATGGTATGGCAACTATACATTATTTTATTTCCATCCTTTTTTTTTTTTTTTATAATTCCAATGTTTAGAAATATAATAACTGAATCTATTAATCTAGATAAAATTTTATTTAGTTTGGAAACAAAACTGTAATTATAATGAAAATATATTACATAAAATAATAATAAACACATTGCTTGTATTAATTACGTTGAGAATAATTAATATTTGTTTTTTTGATCTGAAAGAGTTGATTATATAGAAAATAGTTTAAATTGGATTATTAATTATTGTTTTTTTTTTTATATATACATCAAGTACATAACCGTTTTATAAATCTAATGATTTCGATTTTCAGTCAGTATTTTTTTTTATACTAATTTAGGTTGCGAACAGTTGGTTATAATTTAACCTAACCTATAGATTATAATAATTATAGTTTTAAAAAGATAAACTGAAAATTAATAAATTTAAATCAAAAAATAAGTAATAACCAGTCTTTTAATCTCGATTATGATTACAACTCTTTGCACCCTGTCTACATTATCACCATTTTAATAGATATTTTTCATATTGATTCAATTAATGATTAATGTAATTTAAATATACATAATACAATTTGATTTGTGCAAAATTTTTTTTGTTGTTATTAGTCTAACAAGTACAAAATATTATTAACATATCATTCACAGTGACATGAAACATACAAAAATATATGACCTAATCTAATTTTCGATTTCAAATTTAATATAGTCTTATATAATTTTAGTAAATTTATCAGCTAATTAAAATTAGTTTGTATTAATATTTAGTTTTTGTTATGTAAGAACATGGACATAAAATAAATTGTATTATTTAGCTTTTAAAAAGTACAACTATAAATAAAACCCAAAAATACAGAACAGTATTTTTTAGTATTACAAATGTTTTACCTACAACAATTTCTGAAAACTCAAAAAATTAAATATTAAGACCAAAAATAATTGAGGAAAACTATGTTAGTAAATAGAAATAAAGTAATTATCAATATTTTTTAAATCTTGACTAATCAATATTAATTTTGATCTTGAAAATTATAATATGTATGTGATTAATACATATTTTAAATCAATTTAAATAATTTTATTTCTATGTTATATTATAACAGAAAGTTATAAATACTTGATTTTATCAGATAATTTAAATAATTCAACATAAAATAATACTTAAAACAGAATAAATGACTTAGATATTTGTTAAGGCTATGACAGATAGTCTATGCATAAATATTTGTCAGTTATGTTTTAAAGGTTTTTGGGAAGTTTAGCACATAAATATTTCCTGTTACTAACAGGTACATATATATAGCACCATAATTAGGGAAAACCTAGCCATAAATATTGGTTCATTTTCTAACAACAATGTTAAAACATAAACGAACAGATTTTAAATATGTTTAAAAATTTTGTTGTCGTTTACGTTTTTGATCCATAGCATCTAGTATTGGTTGACGTTTTGTGTGATATCGACGTCGTAACTCATCAATTTCATGTTCCATTTCAGAATCCAAATTGGACATTCGTTGTTGCAAGTCATCAAAGCTTAAATACTTTAACTAAATAATAATAATTAAGAAAATATTATTAGTAATGTTAAATACATATTTATTTAGTTAAATATATTAATTGTAAATATATTCCAATTTATTGGAAAAACACCAAATCTTTACAAACATAATTTATATTAATACCTATCAGAATATATCAACACTAATTAATATTACTAATTTATATTTTAAAATGGGATGAGCTCAAAATTCAAGATAACAATAAGTATAATAAATAAGTTTATAAGTATTACACAATAAAACAAACTAAATAACATCAAACTAATTTAACTAAATAAAAATTTGGATGATTAACATAAGTTGAATAATGGCAGGAATATTTATAATATTGGGATGAGAACAAAGAATTCGGAAAAAGACAAATTCCCATAGGCGCAACTAGGGGGTCACTAACCTAACCTAACCCCACAATGATTAGCAGTCCATCAGTTTTTAAATGAAATTGTACATTAATTATTTAAGATTAAACTGTACTGATAATTGTTTTATATACATAAGTAAATTGTAAATATTATCTTTTAATTTTATATATAAAACAAATCTACATAGTCGAATATTACGTGTAAAAAATATAAGCCCCAGATTTTTTATCTTAGTTGCGACTATGCAAACTACCACATCACAGAATTTTGAAATTGTAAATAGAAAGAACATTAAATAAGAACACAAAAATTGACATGTTATAACATCCTATTTGACCAAATGCTAAAAATCAGCCTAAAATTAATGAATATAAAGATTGAAATATATATATATATATATATATAATTAATACATACAAATAAATTCAGTATTAGAAGATGATTTATGTATAAAGGAGTTGTAAAAAGTAAAAATATTGTATATACCTACCATAATTATGGTTAAATTTAAATATATATATATTTTTACTGTTCAACAAAATATAGACATTCAGTATTAGTGTAGGTTTTACACTTGCTAATGAGAATATAAAAATAAATACATAAATTCAAAAATGTTTGTCGTAATTAAAAACAATTGAATAATGTTTTTGTTTTCATTATGTTGATTGAATTAAATAAACTCATTTTATTATTGAAACATTTTATATTTATAAAATATAAAAATTAATATAATTTATAAGACAATTTAATTAAATTAACCAAATTTGTGAAATTAGATTATGTTTATTTAATATTTGTTAACTAATACTATATTTACCTTATATATAATGTCATAATATACAAGGTAGTTACTAATTGCTAATTGATATTAAATCAAGTGAATGTATTACTTTTATAATAATAAATTTCTTAATATATAATTTAATTATACAATGTTTAATTTTAAATAGTTAACATTATTAAATATAATTAACTAGGGCTCAAACATTGATGCATTAGCATGTTTTCTTTATGATTTATTATATTTATTGTAAGCTTAAATTTATTTAATAATATTATGAATAAAATATTATAAAATTTTCATGTATATTTTTGCAGAAAATATACATTTGTACATTTTTTTATTTAGAGGTTTTTCATTTTTAAAGCATATTACTATTACATATTATTATTTTAAGGTATATTAACTTTACAATTTATTATAGTGTATATTTGTGAATATTTAATTTTTAGTAACAATATTATTCTCTTTAACTGTAAGACACAATATGGTATACATATTGCATCCTATTTACTATGATTTATAGTTATAACAAATAATTAAATATGATTAATATGTTAAAGAATTGTGGATTTGATACAATAATTCAAATTTATAAAATATTAACCGAAGACGAAGTTTATTGGAAGGTCTTCCCGAAGATTTGACTTGTGACAATATAATTTTTTTTATATGTGTGCCAATAATGTCTTCTAATGTTCAACGTAGCTTTTTAAAGTATAAAAATTTATTTGCAGATAATTGATAATCTTTTAAATTTGAAAACACAAAGACATTTTTGATGGTTTAATGCAACAGTTTCGATGGTAACAATTGATTTTAAAAACAATTTATCTCTTATAATTAATCATACATTTCTAATTAAAGTATATCTTTGAATTAAAAATTATTATTATATTAAAATATATTTTCAAAGTAAAAATTATTATTAGATAAAATTCATCTTTAAATTAAAAAATATTATTAATTATAATATAGTTCTTTTTTTATATGCATATGTATATTTTTTGTTATTTTAAGTGCATAATTACAAGCATACTTGGGACATTTTTAGAGCATTAAAGTTCTAGCTTAAATTAATAATAATAATAATAATAGCTTTAAATAATAATAATAATAATGAAAATTATAGATTATATGCTATCATATATTATTATAAGCATATATTTAATACAATAATACTTACAAATTCAAAGTTACCTTCTACAATTGGCGCATAGTTTCGGTTTTGATGAAGAGGTCCTGGTGCAATTCCATCAGATCTGTTGTGCATTTGTGACATAGGAAATTGATGAGAAGTTATAGTTTTATCACATTCATCAATCTAAACAAAATATATAATAGTTAATTACTTTTATTTTTTAGTTATTCATCAAGCATGCTTACCTAAATATTTAACTTTAATAAGGAATTTTTGGGAAATTTTAGTTTACCTAATTTAAATATTCTCTAATACATACTTAGATATTTTATGACACTTAAAAAGTATTTTAATGTTTTAAAAACCATTTTTCAAGTGAGACATTGATTTTCTGACTAAATTATAGAGCTTTGAAATTTATCCAAAAATGTAATATATTTATTAAAAATGGTTGACATTATCTACAATTTTGGGTTTAACAATTTGAAAATTTTATAGAACTATAATAATAATATACTTCTAGATTAAATATTGCTTTAAATTTTAACATTTTACATTGATGTTTGATTATAAAACTTTTCAAGAAAAAAATAGTTGAAAAATCATTTTGAGGAAAAATATAGAAATATCCAATTATAAACAACATTTTTATGATCACAAAATGAACTTTGAACTTTTTTTTTTTAAGATTTTTAATAATAGACACAATTAATTTTCAAAGAGCTAAAAAGTGGAGTAAGTATATTAGATGAATAATCCTGTATATAAATGATTAAATTTGAATTATATGTATTGTACTATTATCTATTTAAAATGAGAACAGTAGTTGGTAGCAACAAGTTTCTGTCAGTTATGGTAAAATATTTCCCCCACCAAGTCGATAACCTGTTAACATTGAACACTTGCAGCATTGTGCTTTGTGCACATAAACTTATCAGAGATTTACTAAATAATACGGTGTATCACTCACACCACACACTGGTCACAAAGTATGTGCAATAGATTTTAAGTTATGTAAGTTGTCAATATTAGAATTATTTTACACTTCTGCAGACCAAATGAAGCTTGGACCAAATTGGGAAACAAATTCATGCCAAAATTGTTTTATTAACAAAGTTGTATGTCTAATAAATTGTTTATGAACATATATCATATGTAATTATGTTCCTATATTATAAACTTTTGTTGCGAGTTATGTATGTATTGATGATTAAAAGTTGGGGTAGGTGGGTAAAAATAAATAACTGCTTTATGTCATAAAGTAGTTTGTCATGCCATTGAATATACATAATATAGGGAATAGTTTGTGCGGGGTCCATCTTATCACAAAATAACTAGTTTTCCATACAAAATTATCATTCTAAAATAATTATAAAAAAATATAATATATTATAAATCATTAAATTTCATACTAATTAGTATGTGATATGAATGATATTAAATATAGGATACTAGTTATATGCAGCAACCTACCTATATCCTACAATATATTTGTTTATTTTTGCAGTAAGCATTTTATATATTATATTTATTTAAATTATTTTATTAGATTAATTTAACTTTGTTAAAAATACATACATTAAACTAATAGTAGTTGTATAGTTACTTTTAATTTTTCTGCAATTTTCTTATCAAAATGATCTAAGAATAATGGTCTATACTTTTTACCCGATTCGTCTGGTCCTGTATCATGTCCTGAGTAGTATACATATAAAAAATAATTTAATATTTGACTATTTAATTAATACTTAACACACATACTTTTCATAGTAGAGTCATCTTCTCCATCACTATTAATTACCATTGTTCTTAATCCCTCTACAAAAGAATTACTTTTTAAACTCGTTCCTTTTGATCTATCTGGTACAAGTGTACTATCATCAACTATCATTGTACGACTATCAATGTCATCATCCTAAATGAATAATAATAAATATAAAATAGTAACTAAATTTATGTGGCTATTTTTATTATGCTAGCAGTTGTCAATTACTCTAAAATTTGGATCTTTTGAATCAACGGATGTGGTTATACTTGACAATGAACGGAAAGTTTGATTTTGTCGAATTTGTCTTGCTTCAGTTATCATTTGACTCAAAATTTCTGGTGGTTTTGGATTACCTAATTAATAAATAATAATATATAAAAAAAAGTTATTATTTAATTATAATTTTTCATTATCATACCAATAAATTCATGTTCTAACATTTTTGAAGCTGTTGCCCTTTCTTCAGGATTTTTCACTAAACATTGGCTAACAAAATCAATAAATTCTGGTGTCCACTTATCTGGTTCACGAAATGAAGGTGGAGGCTTAGTTGGTATCATGAATATGGCACGCATTGGATGTATATCACCATATGGAGGTTTTCCTTCAGCCATTTCTAGGGCAGTTATTCCTAATACAAATCATATTTTATTTAACATATTCATATATTTAAAATTTATAATTATCATCAATTCAATAAAAATATTAATTCAATATTTTATTTTGTTTAAAATAAAGTTTATTTAAATAAATTAATTTACCTAAACTCCACATATCAGCAACACAATCATATCCTATTTCTTGGATTACTTCAGGTGCCATCCAAAATGGAGTTCCTATAACTGTATTTCTTTTGGCCATCGTATCCTAAAACAATTGAAAAGTAATATATTAAGGTATTTTTATAATTTAAAAAAAGGGTGGGCTTTTTTTTTCAAATTATAGTTTGAAACATAATATTCCCTCTACTCTCCATAAAAAAATTGTTAACAAACCTTTTATTCTTTTTAGTTTATCTTTTTTTTTTTTGTATTACCATTGATTTTATAATAATATTAGTATACATTTAGTATCTAAAAAGATGTATAAAACTGTACTGAACTGTATACAGTTTAGTGATAGCAATACAATAAAAGAAACAACAAATTTATGGGCGTCCCCAGGGGGGGTAAGACAGAGCACTTTCTCCATAGCAATTGGTAAAATTTCCAATGAGAAATTAGCTTCTAATAATAATACCTAATTGTAATTATGATGAAACATAATAATGTACTATAAATAAAATGTATAAAAATTTAGTTTTATTTTTTATATTAATTTTGCCCACCCCCCTCCCCGAGAAAAATGTCTGGGGCCACTCATGAACAAAAGCTAATTATAATTACTAATTAGTAATTATACCCTATCATCTGTCAACTCGCATCTCAGTAATAAAATATTAACCTGTAAATGGTATATAGTACAGAATTCAATAAAAAAAACCTCCCATATTTTAAAAGGTAATTGTAAATAAACAAACAATGATACAAAAAAATTATTTTATTTTTGAGTTACAAATATATTATAACATACAAGTAGCCGTTTTCTTCGAAAAATACAGACTTAACACATCACCTTGTGATTTATTTTTTGGAGACATTTAAAGACGCATGTATAGTCATCACCCCCCATCCCTGTAATCACCCAGGAAGTGGTTACCATTACACCAGAAATGACACGAAGAGACAATTTCTGGGAGTCTTCATCAATGTATCAAAAATTGAGAAAGCCATTTAATGGACGTAATGTTTAAAAATGAGTAATTTTTTTTAATGTAAAATGACATAGTATATGTGATTCAAAAATAAAATAATCTTTTCTGTATCTTTGTTTATTTAGAACTGCCTTTTAAAATACGGGAGATTTTTTTTCGGATCCTTTATATACTCTAACATGAACAAATTATTTATTACTATCTAAACTATTTATTTGATTATTTATGAAGCTATGGCTTCAAAAGTAATATTTTTATTTATTGAAATTATTTACAATAAGGTTAATACTTTTATAGTGTGATAAATGGTAAGAACCAGTATTATTTCACATTTGGTCAGAATTATAAAAACATAGAACTGTACATTAATTGCTAAAAACTGGTAGTTTCCTGACATTACCATTTCAATTTAAAATAATTAATATTAACCGTTAACTGTCCAGCAACTCCAAAATCAGCCAGTTTAGCATGTCCTTCAGAATTCAACAAAATATTTCCAGCTTTAATATCTCTGTGTATTTTTCTTCTTAAATGCAAGTATTCTAATCCTTTAAGAATATCTGATAATATAGTAGCTATTTCGTCTTCCGACAGTGTTTTTTTTCTTAACCTCATGATATCGGATACTGATCCAGCACCACAATATTCCATAACAATCTACAGTAGGAAAAAACAATTAAAATTTACAAATATGAATAACAAAAACTAGAAAATTAAAAAAATTATTTACCCATAAATCAGTATTCTTAAAATATGAACCATAGTATTTAACTACATAAGGGCTATCACATTGTTGCATAATAGAGATCTCTTTTATAATTTCCTGAAGATCAGTGTCGACTGGTACTTGCTTAATAGCTAGTACTTGGCCAGACTCTTTATGCAATGCTTTATACACACTTCCATATGAACTAAAAACAAACATGGAATTTAGCTTGAAATCATTTCTTAGGAATAAGCATATTTACCCTTCTCCAAGTTTACAAATTATATCAAATACTTCTTCAGGTTGCCTAGTTAAGCTTTCCTCTGACAATTTTTTTAGTCCACTAAAATTAAAAGTAATTTCACGTAATTAAAAAAATACCACAGATATAAATTAATTTTAGAATTTACCTCTTTGAAGACATAATTTTGTCAGTAGTTTTATAATTTGCATCACAAATATTTAATTCTGATTGTGACTTCGACATGTATTTAATTAGCTGTTTAATTATTTACAAATAATAATTATATACGTATTTATATTTTGTAGAACAAGAACAAAAAGTATCATACCCAATTATAGGTATAAAAATTGTTAAAAATTATTGTAGTAGTGTAGTACGACTACTACAACAAAAAAGTAGAAAAAATGCTTTGCTCAGTTATCGTTATCATGTGTGATATTTAAGTTTTATTTAATCAGTGGTATTATCACAGAATAGCATAAAACCCATAGTGTTATAGATAGGGTTGGAGACAGCATGGCTAAATATAACACGGCAGTTGACCGAAAAATGATAAGAATCCAAGAATGATAAAGATTAGAAATCGAAAAAATACTACCATATAGACCATATATGAAATGGATAGACCATAGAATTATAATATATATAATATTATCATATAATATAAGTCTATGGGATAGACCATTAGCTATATCACACATGTAAATAATTTGAAGCTCGTATAATGTGGACGGTACCCTTTCGGAGCAAAGGGTTGACCGCTAGACTGCGCTAACCTTAATATTAAATTTGTGCATTCCCGCAAATTCTTAATAAACATCATTACTTACTATTCTATGATTTAAATACAAAATTAAAAATGTTGAGTTGGATTTTGAGAGGTAAAACTTTATGCTTTGTATTTTAAATTTTATTATATTAATGTTTAAAATGTATTATATTCTATTGTATAATAATGATTAAATTATAACTATTTCTTTGTATAATATTATATCACAAAATATAAATGCATAATCACACACTACTATTATCGTATGCAACGTGTTATGTAATATAAAATTTATATTGCTAGTTGGTGTATGTGTAACATAACGTATTTTTTTCCTTATTATTGTCACACTGCTTATCCACCTTCGGCGTTTCAATTTTTGTTCATTAAAGCCTCTCTAGGACTGGATAGTGTAAATTTGGCTCACTGATAACTCAATATTTTAACGCTCCATATATTTTAATATTATCTTTTAAACGTATATATATAGTTAAATTGTTTATAGTATTTCTAGCAAATTTTATTATGAACTACAATACAATTAGGATGTAACATTTATATCTTATTTTTCTATTATTTTTCAACACATTTACTATGTATTATCTACCGTCGGCCCACCGAGATTTTCTCGGTAACTCGCCAGGCCAATCTGGGCCTGGGCCTCTATATTATTCTATTACTCTGAACCAATGATAAGTTATGTGACGGTTAAGTGATTGTTGATGGTACACTGATTTTCTTGCCCCCAATCAGATTTTTGTATAACAATTTCTTTTGTTTTCGGCCGTGTAATCTATCTGTTTTCATATAGTCTATGCCTCTATGGTATAGATATCTGTGAACTCTGATCGTGGCTGGTATTTGTTGCTAGTTCGTTACGCTCCTCAGAACCATCGCTTTGCTGTGCAAATCGAAAATATCCCTTGATTTGTTGTGCAAAGTTATAACATAACAAATCAGGTTTTTATATTATAAATTAGAATATTTCTTTTGTGGAATTTTATAAATATTCGATTCTTATCAAAGTGTATGTCATAAGGTACATACAATACTCATATTAGTGTTACCAACCTACAATATATAATATAAAATATAATTACCTATATTATGCACATATTTTAATTCTGTAAATTTTAATTTTTACATTTTAACAGACATAAACGGAAAAATGTGGAAATATCGAAAGACAGTAAATACAAATTTTATTTGTACGCCCATCAATAATAATAATCCGCAATCAGAATTTAAATTTTTTAACGATTCACACGGACAGTGTCGGTTTTTGGGTCTGGGCAAAAATGTCAAAAAACAAAATTACAACTTTTATTCATACTGTCATCAATAATAATAATCTACACAACAATAATTTATACAACTTTATTCGAGTTTTATAGGTTTGGGCACTGATAGATATAAGTTTGTTCGTTTGTTGTGCGTTGTGCCTAGACCTACATATATATTAATTTAAGTTGATACATTTATGCATTTATACATTTTTGTTTATGTATTTAATACCAAAAATTATTTTATTATTGTTAATAATTTAATACAGGTAAGTATATATAATTATAATAATAAAGTACATGATACATATGGTATTTATATAATATAATATATAATATTTATTAAGTTGTATAGATTATTGTTGTGTAGATTATTTTTATTAATGTGAGTACGAATAAAAGTTGTATTTACTGTTTTTCGATATTTCGACACATTTGCCCAGACCCAAAAACCTACTCTGTCCGTGTGAATCGTTAAAAAATGAAAAATTTAAATTCTGATTGCTGATTATTATTATTATTATTGATGGACGTACGAATAAAAGTTGTATTTACTGTTTTTCGATATTTCCAAATTTTTCCGTGTATACTGTAAAAATGTAAAAATTGAAATTTACGTAATTAAAATGTGTGGGCAATATAGGTAATCATATTTTATATTATATATTGTAGGTTGGTAACACGAATATTAGTATTGTATGTACCTTATGACATACACTTTGATAAGGACTTTTACAGTTTTTCGTCTAGACCCAAAAGCCATACTTCAAGCGATTAATATTAATGATGAACTTCAAAATTCAATGTTTAAAAATAATATCCATTTCACAATTTACTGTTATTTACATAATTAAACTAATTACTTAGTTCTCTTTAAATATATCTCATTTTCTTCTTTGTCTTTAGTTTTTATAATGAGTGACAACTGGCAACTACTAGTTAAGTCTTTATATATAGTTGCTAATAAGTTGGTATTATTAGTAGTATAGTACTTCTTAATACTTATACATGACTTATAGATATTAATGCTATTTGCAATCCCTAAAAATTATTTAAATTATTTTTAAATGTAATAAGTTAAGTAAATGATTAAGTTACAAAAAATGATTATACAAAAAATAGTTTATAATTTGCGTCATTTAAAGAGATATAGTGTCTTGGCAAAAACATTGTCTGAAGAATTTAATAAACCACAATCAAAATTCAAATTGTTTGGTAAAAATCAAACTGTAAGTAAATTCACCTTGTTTTTAATAATTGTATGTTTATAATTTTATAAATTTAAATAATAATGTTTAGGGCCTTTTTAGAATACCAGAGTTGATTACATTTGAGGGATTTTATGCACTTAAGGAACATACTAAAATAGAATGTGACAATTTGGTCAATGAAATATGTGATCCGTATCGGTAATTTTTATATATCTTATAGTTATATTTGAGGAATAAATATATATATTATGTTCCACAAGAGAAATGTAGTGTTAATACATATTATCAAATACAATATGCTTTGATAATATTCTTTTCCACTATTAGTGTGTTCCAGAGTGGAGATGCACTCTTATTATACTTGTATACAGTGGCCTAACTTCAAAATTTGGGCATATGATATTTTCAATAGGCCCCCCTTTCATTCAGACAACTATAAGGGTCAGCATTAGATGCAGCTCTCTTATTACAACTATTTTGAACTTTTTTAAAAAATATTATTGTTTATTTTATTACCTATACACACATCTTATTGTTATATAATTATTAATTTAGTACTTATTATTTACATAAGCGCCCGGGCCCGGATGCGACTGTTACCTTCTGATCCTTCTTAGTTATGCCACTGGTTGTGTAGAAAATCAAAATAATAACAGTGTAATTTTTATTTAGTTTTAATTGAAATAAATATTTAATTCATAATAAAAAATGTATTATATATTAAACATTTTCATCATTATAATCAGTGATGGCTCGCAAGTAAATTCATTGGGGAAATTGAAAATTTAATACAAAAATAACGAAAAAAAACCCTTTTTTTATTATTATACAAATGTGTAATTTTAATAGCTTTTTAATTATAAAAATAGATAATTTATATTCTAATTCAATTTTTCTTTCTTTTTTTCTTTGGACGCACGACACGCTGCAGGTTTTCGTGTTTACAGAAAAATACGTGAAGCGTATATTATAATATATTCGCGGTGAAGGGAACAGCAGAAACTTTGAATGAGTGTAGTCTCAATGTACTGAATAACATCTATACAATCTACCCCCGTCCTCCACCTTGTCATGCATATGAAATTTGTATAAACAATTGAGTCTTTTGAACGGCAGACTCCTGAACTAGCGACTGTCATCATTATCGATATTTTTCACCCGTATTATTATTGTTGAACATTATTCATTATCAATGTAAAAATAGAATACAAAATATTATATTATCAATATTAATACCGAAAAAACCATAATAATTATTTTCAAAATGGATAAAAATATTAAATTTTAATACAATTTTCTAATTTCTTCAAACTTTTGATTGCGTATTACTTTTTTTTTTTATGGGGAGTCACTGTCTTAAAGACTTCTCAGATTGATCATTTTTTACAGCCTTCTGTGTATCTGATTTAACCTTGGGTTCTGAAGAAGCAGCTTCCACAGTTTCTTTTCCCTAAAAATGAATGAGTTAAGTTAATGCATAAAATGTTTATATTACAAAGTAATAGTATTTATTTTACAAACTATTGCTCACTAGCCAGTTTTTTTAACTTTATGCTATTTACGTTCTGAACAGCCCGGTTTGTAATCACTAGTAGAGAGTAAGAATGCAGTACACCAATATTCAGTTTGTATACATGTTTAAATAATAATAATAACTTGTTTAATAATGTATACAGTATGCCTTTCCGCATACTTCTAGCAATTGCAACTGTCCAGAACTTAAATAGTACGCTGTTGAAAAACCGGCCAGTGAGGCAATCTATAGTATTTATAATCAATGATAATATATTTATTAGTGATCAGTTTAATACAGAGCATTCAATTTTTTCTATATGAACTTTTTAAAATGTTGCTGTCTCAAAGACTCCCCTGACAAGCCTCCACTTATTATAATTATAAAATGTTTCAGCACACGTAGTGCTATTACAAGTATTTGTGTTTTACAATTATATTAATAGTATTATTTTTACAGTGATATTAATAATATAATAAATTTTATAATGATCTTCATCTTCTGATGATGATTCTTCAGTATTTGTTAAATGAATGTCCTGAGGAAGTTGAGGCTGCAGGCGTCTATTGAGTGTTTTTCTTCCAATTTTGCAATAACAGGCTCTATCCAAGACTTTCAGCTTGGTGTGAAAGTTTTTGAATTAGGTTCTCATCCATATATTTATGAGTGGTTTACTTGTATCATTATGGATATTAAACTTTAAATAATAAGTCGAAGTATAAATTATAAAAATTAAAAATAAGTAGTTAATATGTTTTTTTAGTGTAAAGTTATTAGTTTTAATTTTATAATTTCCAATATTATATGGACTCAGTAAATCAATAATTGAATAATATATTGCATAAAGAATTCAATGATTTACGCATTACATAAAATTTCAAAATATTATTTTATTTTATCATTTAAAATTAGCAAGAGGAATCTAGTGATCATATTTGACCAGCTATCTAATAGTCTCTGTTGTCTTGCTGATTTGGCTGAATTTGTTCGTACAGCACATCCCGAAAAATTGTTTATTGCTGCTGCTGAAGATTGTTGTATTTCTATGAACACTATTGTGGAAAAGTAAATAAGTATACATAATATAGTTTTATACTTTTCAAGTATATTCAATGGTTTTGGTTTCAGGTTAAATACTAACAAAGACTTATATAACAATCTAAAACAAGTTATTGTAGATGGTGACATAGATCCTATGACTGAAGAGGACCGGCATGTTTGTGAATTATTTTTGTATGATTTTGAATTAAATGGTATACATTTAGAAGAACGCAAAAGACAATATGTGGTTGACTTAAATAATTTAATCTTACTTACGGGACAACGTTTCATGATTGCTGCAGAAAAACCTAGTCTCATAGATCAAACTGGATTACCAGATGTTTTATTTAAAGAGTATGTTTATTAGTAAAGTTGGATATGTAATTATTTAAATAATTGTAATTTATTATTATTGATCAGGTATAGCCTAATAGGAGGAAAGTTGATGATTAGACATCCTAGTTCACATTCTGAAGATCCAATTTTAAGAGAAGTTGCATTTAAGGTTTTTAATAGTCCTAATAAAGAATCAGAACAATTATTGGATGATCTTTTAGAAAATCGCCATAAGTTAGCATTAACATGTGGATTTCCATCTTATGCTCATAGGTGAAAAACTAAACAAATATAAATTCTTGATGATTTAATTGAAAAATTATTTTTCTTAGAGCTTTAAAAAACAGCATAGCAGAAAATCCTTATTTTGTAATGGAATTTTTGGACACTTTAAATACAGAACTCAGAACTCGGTCAGTTGTTGATTACAAGACTATGAAAAAAGCCAACAACAATAATGTAATTTTTTTTATAATATATATGAATTTTTAGATGATTGGACAACAAAAGAAAAAGAGAAGTATATGTCATGGAAAGCGTAGAGAGACAATAATTAAATGGGTAGAGATTTAGTTTAAAAATAATATGGAAAGTGTTCCATTTTAACATGGCGTTTATATAATGACAAGAAGAAGTGTAATTAAGAAAGTGATAGTACAAGTGAGCTGGGAGAATATAGTGCCCAATCTATAATATAATTAAAATTTTATTTATTTATAGACAAAATAATGATTATTCACAAAACTTGTACAATTGTTGATTTAAAAATAATTTTAATGAAATATATTTGTACTAGAAAATTTGTCTTGTAATATTTATAAAAAAATTGTTTTAATTTCTTTAGGCTGTTTCGCCGTGGGATGTGCACTATTTGACTAATAAGATTAAACAGGATCACCTTAAATATTCTATTATTGATTATGCATCATATTTTTCTTTAGGCAATTGTATGGAAGGATTAAATATGATTTTCAATCATTTATACAATATTAATTTGTTATTTGAAGATATAGAGCCAGGTGAAGGATGGGCTGACCGAGTATATAAATTAGCTGGTATACTTATTTAAATATATTATTTATTTAAATAATTTTTATACAGTTTATTTTGTTTAGTTAGTCATAAAACAGAAGGTTTATTGGGTTACATTTACTGTGACTTCTTCGAAAGGACTGGCAAATTACACAATGATTCACATTATGTGGTTAGAGGAGGACGGCAATTACCAGACAATTCTTACCAAGTAAATATTATACTATAATATTTCAAAACATAATGTAGCTCAAAACTTAATTTTATATCATACTCAAGTTTTATAATCAAATGTTTTATCAGACACCAATTGTAGTAGTTATGTTAAATGTGGTATGGCGTGATAACAGTGGTCCAGTACTTTTGCATCCAGGTTCTGTTGAAAATTTATTTCATGAGTTTGGGCATGCCATACATTCGATGTTAGGTCGAACACGTTATCAACATGTCAATGGTACGCGATGTTCAACAGATTTAGCAGAATTTTCATCAGTGTTAATGGAATATTATGCTATGCAACCACAAGTAAAATTAATTTTGTGTTCAATTTTATAATTAAAAAAAAAAAATAAATATTTGCAGGTTATAAAATATTACGCTAAACACTATAAAACCAAACAGCCTATGCCGGAGGACATGTTGAAAAAATTATGTACGTCCAAATATTTATTTGCGGCTTCAGAGATGCAACTACAATTATTTTACTCTGTACTAGATCAATATTATCATACACAACCACCACAACAATTGAGTACAACTGATTTACTTGCAAAATTACAAGTAGAATATTATGGCTTACCATATGTTAAAAATACAGTAAGACATTAATTATAATAATTCAAACCTACAGGTGGAATTATGTTTTTTAATTTTCATAGGCATGGCAATTACGTTTCTCACATTTTGTTGGATATGGTGCAAAGTACTACTCATATTTGGTATCTAAAGCGTTGGCAGCACGTACATGGCATGAATTCTTGAGCAATGATCCTCTGAATAGAATTCAGGGTGAACGATTACGCACAGAATGCTTACAATACGGCGGTGGAAAACCAGCAAAAAAATTAGTTTCAGATTATCTGAAAACACGTGTTACACCCAAACTTTTAGCATCTTCTTTAATACAAGATATTGATCTAGGTTGTAAAACCACAAAATTTTCTATTATTTAATATATACAAAAAAATGTATTGTTTAAACCAATTACTTTTAATTATAAATTTAATTTATAATTTAATAGCTATTAGTTTCATCTCTCCAGAATTCTACCTTCTATCTTTACTCAAAGCGCTCTATTTTCCCTGGTATGTCTTATACTTGAATACAGTTATATTTTCCCTATACACTGCTGACTCTATATTGGCTAACACATATTTTATCCAATCTTATTTCGCTGTTGTATATCGCTTGTGCTAGTGTCCCTCAGTTTATAAATATTAAATATAATATACTAATGTACACGGAAATTTAGTTTAGATTAGATTATTAAACATCTATTCTATCAACAAGTATCTACTTAAATTGTATTAGTATTAAAAATAATTTTTTCTGTATATTATTTATTATATATTTATATGGATTATAAATAATGTCGGCTTACATATTAAAATCTTGTGTACAATTATTTCCCTCGGCAATACTTCTTTTCTTATAGATTAAAATATTGCAATTTCATTTTAATATTGTATTTTTGGGCATGCTTGTACATAAATAAATTATAATTGAGTTTTAAATTCTTAATAAAGGACACAATTTACTTTTCCTTTTTATATAAAAGTTAATAGTTATAATCTGTAGTTAAGACTAACAATTCATCCAATTAAGAATTGGATACCAGCAGTTTTATAAGAGTGTTTATAGGCAATTTCTTGTTGTGAGTAGTAAACAAAGGCGAGTGTAATTTTTCATTTTTCCGGTACGCCACACAGTAAGTAAGAAACCAGTTAAACACATTTCTAATTTTAATTTGTAATTTCATGGTCGATGGCACGTTAACAACATCATACTCGCATATTCTGCTTTCGTCCAACTAACGAGAAATATAGCAAAATCAAAGTAGAATTTAATTTGTGATGTTTAGGTTTAATTTAGAGTATAAACATATATTAGAAAATTTAAAAAGAATCACATTTTAGAGAGAATATATCTGTCTTGTAAAATATAGAATGGTACCATTCTTAGGTGTCACAGAGTATAAATTCAGAATTATTATGGCTTGATAACAACTATAGGGTTGATTTGGGTGAAAAATCAGTTAGTATCCATAATATTCTGATGTTATTTCTATAAAATTGACAAATAAATTACTAGCGATTGTAAAAATCCAAGTATACCATTGTTATTTATTATAAATTTATAATCATTGAAGATTAAACTAATACTATGAACTATTTAATATTCAACTATTATAAAAATAGAGGAAATAACCTCAAAATGTATAGCAAATTATATAATTGTATATTTAATTAGTTTTAAAAAACATGTATAATTTTTTTTAAAACCTCTAAGATATAAACCTGAGTAAAATTATTAGGGTTTTATAATTGTAATTTTTCAAATACAATAAAATTGATTATGAAAATTTAAGTCACTAAATAATGAAAATAAAGAAATGATTCATTAGTAGTAATACATTAAAAAATCTGTAGCATGTGCGTAAAAATTTATTTTACTAATAAATTTAAATATGAATAATAATAACACTGAGAGAACAGTTTTTTTTCACTATGGAACTGTTATTTCACCGTCGTCATTTGCTCTTTAGTTGCACAGTAAAACATATATAAAAATTACCATTTCATAATCATACCTTATTCATGGTAATCGGATTATTATATCTACCCGAAATTGTGATTTCTGACTTAAAAATGTGGCAAGGTTGATTTTGGATGTTTCTCCTTCATCCATTCAGTCTTCAGAGAAATTAGTAGTTTATTATAATTAAGAATTGGATGCAATGATATTGCATAAGACAAAATTATTCTGAGCGAACCTCAAAATAATAAACTGACAGGTCATTCCATAAGTTTATCATGTGTGTAAACTACATACGAGAAAAAAATATAAAGTACCTACGTTCAAAATTGCATTAGTTATCATAAAAAACCTAAATAAATCAATTTTATCAAAATTATGATTTTCATAAATTTTGATGTTTTCCCATCATTTTTTGGTAGTTTTTCTTCTCCCAATGAAAAACTTTTAAGAAATTCGGAAAATGAACTAAATAAAGTACAAACTAGATGCAATTTGCTACTGAAAGTATACCCTATTTGTATAATCGGATTATTATTTCTATCTAAAAGTGTCTTCAGACAAAAAAAAAAATCCGTATCAACCAAAAAATATGCAGTCGCATGCTTGCACTATTACTAAAGTAGTGAAGGCACATTTTATGATTCTTTGCTTGCGTTCTCGTCTCGGTATAACATCCTCTTCTTAAAGCAACAACTTTCTTATTGTTATCAGATATTTAAAAAAAAGTAATCCTTCTTTGATTTTTAAGTATTTTAATTAGAAATTTCACTGAAAGGCCACAATTCAAATTCTATGTGGATAAATTAAGACCATTATATTATAATTGTACTTTAGTACATTATTACAGTTTGTAATATATATTAAAAAATAAATATAAAACGAACTCAACTATATACATGAATATTAAATAATAGTTTTTATAATAAATGAATTTAATTATTAATAATAACATGTCTTTTATTAGAAATATAAAAATACCAATATACACTATTGTAGTATTACTGTTATTCATGTAAAATAATAACTGTTTTATTGATACAGAATTAGCATTATTAGTACATGCATAGCTTCACATCAAATAATTGATAGTAATTAAATATAAGTATAAAAATTAATTTTAACTAAGTAGTGATATGATTAAAAAAAATCTCGAACAGTCTCCATATGTATAAGAGTATGATAGTATATTATATAAAAAAATAAATAATATTTTACAAATTAATGTAACATCAGATCAAACCAAATTTTGCTTTAAATAGTTTAATAAATATGAAATAATAATTAATAAATTGTGATGGTTTCTTTGATGGTTAGTTCATTGCTTTTTTAAGCTAAAAATAAACAAATAAAATGATAATTAATTTGTTAATTATTTAGGAATTTTATCCATATAATGGTATTACCATGGATTTTATGATATACTATTATACAATGGTATTATTAAATAAACAGACATAATTTTACCTTTGAGCTAATTGCACGTTAATACATAACGGTATATCTGGTGTATCAGGTTGAGTTTTATAAAGTTGAATACAAGGCACATCATTTAAAGGTGCATTAATCAAATTAACTAAAACTTTATCACCTCCAATAATTTCATATATCTTTTTTGCAATATCTGGTGTCATGATACTTGGAGGCAACAAATTCATTGATACTTTTATAGCCTAAAAATGATAAAAAAAAAAAAAATGTATAATTATAATTAAATACATATCTAAATTAGTATGTGATTACTGATTAAGCTACTATTATATTAAAAATCAAAATTACTTGAGGTGGAATCTTAGCCATCAATGGATCAAACATATCTAAATTAACTAGTTTTGATATTTCACAATTTGCAATATTACCATAGTCAATATAAATTATTTTGGCCTAAAAAAGCAATGAATACCATACTGTTATTAAATATTACAATTTCATTTATATCAAATAAAATCATTGACTAGGTGATTATTTTATTTTAAGGTGGACATTCATACCAGCATATTTTTAACCTTTAGTTAGTTACCTGATTTGAACACTAATTTTTCGAAATTAGTAATGCTGGGTAAAAATTTACCCCCCTGAAAATAAATGATTATAATATAATATTTTTTTAGTTTTTTACAAATACTTTTTTATATTTATAATAGAATAAATGTAAAGGATAATTAACATAAAAGTAGTATATTATATTAATGCATTAAAAAATAATAAAACAAATTCATTTTTTTGAGTTTTATTACAAGAAAGTATGTTAATATTTCAAAATATATTGATTGTCCTTTAAATAATATATAATATTTATATCTAATAAACATTAAATAATTATAGTAAAAATGTAAAATGTAAAAACAAAATATTGAATAAATATATTCACGGCAAGCTAGTAACGCAAATATTCAATTAACTTGTTCAGAGACTAAATTGAAGAATGAAAATTACTAATGAATTTATTATTGATAGGTAATGAGATTAATGAAGATACCCAAAGTTACATAATCATAGGTAAACCGTATATGATAAACAAGTTAATTTAACATTTAATCACCGTGATGATTAAATTTTTAACCTACACACCCAAATGTTGACTCAGGAGACAAATGTCTATCAAATATAGCAAAATCACAGAAATGCAACATTATAATGATCATTCGTATCTTTATAATACTATTCCAAATTTGATTTATTTTAAAAAAAAATGAGATGTTGTACAGTAACATGTTTAAAGTCAAACTAGAAAAATTATTGAATAAAATATTAAGCATAACAATTTTGATTAATTACCCGATTTCAACATTTTGTTTCCAATATATCACAGTAAAACATTTTTTTTTTTAATTACATAGTATAATTATCATGTATCATTATTGTAAATATCATAGTATTAGAAATACTTTTACTAAATATTTTTTAATAAATTATTTTCTGGTATGATGTTTCCTTAACAACTTCTGTGTTGTATTTTTTTTATTTTATTTTATTAATAACCTGAGTATCATTAATTATTTCAATAACTTGAACACGACTCCATATGTTGTCAGCTTCATACTTAATCAAATAAACTTGATCTTTTAAAACATCATCTTTACTCTTTAAAAAAAATTCTGGAAGTAAATATTCATCATTTGGCAATATTTCTTCAAGTGATGATACAACGTCAAAGTTCAATTGTAAATATAAATGGCCAGATTCAACAACTGATGATACAGCTCCATCCACAACAGCATTTTCCTAAATTCAATAATAAAGTATACATTGCAGTAAAACTAATAATTAGTTAATGATATACCATTATTGTTTACCTCAAATGATGGAAGCTTAGCAATAGTTTTCTCTAAAAATCGTTCAATTATCATATCATTTACATTAAGCCTATTGGAATCTTCTCCTTTCTCATACAAAGTAATCCTTGCATAACCATCTTCTAATGAATCGGGTACAAGAAAGAATGTTTTATTTAGAATCATTTCATCTAGTAATTCTTTTAAACCATCAAATTGCCCAAAATTATCCAATTGAGTTAGCATACATTCAATAGCCTAATACATTCAAAAAAACACAATTTTTAATAAACATGTTTTTCATATTTTAATTTAAATTTATAGTACTGTTTCTTGATAAATAATAAATGTGACAAAATGTAAATAAATTAAACTTAATCAAATGTAATTTTATATTCTTTAATTATCTAATATTAATCAGTTGTATTGTAAATGTAAAGAAAATATTAATTATTCAATTAACCTGAGTTTTAGTTTTCATAAACACAGGTTCTAAGTAACATATCTGATCTACATCTATGTTTAATTGCTCGCCGGTGTCCACCATGAAACAAGTAACTGTATTGGAATCTTCTTCTTTAGGGCTAGTTATTTGCACTCTATGCCAAGATGAATTATATAGTACAGCATAATATTCACCTTCATTCAGGTTTTCAGCTACACTAATATCTGTAGTGTTCATGGTATCATTGAACTTTTCATTCATTTGAATAAAATTAACCTACAAAATATTAAATGTAAAATCTAATTCTACACATTTCTTCTTCTTCACCCTCGCCATATACTCCTAATTATAGTCTATTCACTTTAAGTGTGTTAGTTCGCATCAACATATTTTTATCAGCCATGGTCAGGTGTCTCCCTTTCCTAGTTGACCACCTGTTAGCATATTCACACAACCAGTTATTAGGTTCTATATTGATTATTGTATATATGTACACGTTGATTGTCAATACTATAATAATGCCATACTCCCATAGACAGTGGTGCTCGGAAAGAAACCATGCCCTTGCATAGGTAGCCACCGACTACCGATCTTAAAGTGAACAGATTATATATGACTACTAACGTGTATACAACGGTTAAACAATCCAGTCATATACATAACACAAGCATACGGGCGTTCAGTTAGTTAAAGCAGGTGGTTTAATTTAGTAATAAAAATGGTAAGATGTGACCTGAATGTTCCTTCTTAATATGAACAGAGTATAGATGGAATTGGCCACCCTAATCTACTATCACCATAGGTTTCGATCACCTACCTCATTTTAATTCACATTAACTATCTTCATAATCACTCACCTCTATTCCATATACCAACCTCTTTTTAGATCTTCATGCCTTCTTCCGTTTATACCTTCTACATTACTTTCAATAACAAATCTTACTACCTTTGAGTCATCTTTCTTCATACAAGTCTAATCTATCTCATCCTATTTTCATCACAATTACTACAACTCTTCTTCAATAAAATTGATACTCCCCCTTCTGTATTCATTTTTATTCTACTTTTCTAAGTCACTACAGATCTATCTTAAAATTTTCTATTTTCTATTTCTTTTTCTTATTTCACTGTACAACTCGGATTCATACAAAAATGCTGGAATTTTGGGCAAAAATTTATGATAATTAAAATTAATTTACATCTGCACTTTGTGCGACAAAACGTATCCAAACACTAGTTGAACCATAATTAGCAGAAACAAGTACAGATTTTTCTTCATAATCTGTTAATAATGATGGTGTACCCGGAACAATGATTAATTCTTCTATTGGAGTTTCAAGACCCTCATTTATATTATCATTACTTTCATTGTCATCATCTTTTTTCTAAAAAGTAAAAAGTAATTAATCTTATTTGTATATTAAACACAAATACCATATAAGATTAAATTAAAAGATAATTACTAAATATATTATGACTTTGTCTGCTACTGGTTTATCAAATGAAAAATAACTAAATACTTCTAAAAGTTGAATCCAATTATCCGGTAAGTTTTCTTGGTATTGTTCTCTATACATGCGTTCTAAAACATCATCCATAAGACCAGTTCCTTCATATCCTGATTTTAAAAACTAAACAAAATTATAGTATAAATATATATAATTCATATAATGAAGGAAAAAAATATAATTAGAGAAGCTAAGTTATGTAGGTGGAGAAAGTAGGAAAATGGCCTATCATAGGGTAGTGTTCTAACACTATTTAATCTGTACAATCTGACCTATTTATAGACCTAAAGATAGATCTTCAGTCTTTACTAGAAAATACAAGACACTTCCTATATGTGGATGATCTAGCAATAATAATAGCCCAGGATATACCTTTTAGGAAAGTACAAGATAAATTAGCGAGAACTTTAGAATCCATGAATGAATATTAATCATCAATTAAAACCAAATTCAAATAAATATCCTGTTTTTACACTAACATTTAAGTAACATTGTATTAAAACAAAAATGAAAGTACAGAACAGTAATAATCTACTGAAAAAACGGTCAGGTACTTAAGAGAATGCCACACCGAAATGAGAACGCAAGCAATGAATCATAGAATGCGCTTTTACTACTTTTGTAACGGCGCAAGCACGCGGCGAACACATATTTCCTCTTCTAATATATCGAATTGTCGTCGTTGTGCCAGCTGATTGCACTCGATAATATTTGATTACGGGAACAGCGCATCATTCTAAAATCAGTTGTCAGCCGGTTCATTATATTATATTTGCCTTGGTTATGTAATTATGTATTACGAAAAGCAGCTATAACCAAAAACTACAGAAAAATGGCATAAAAACGGCAAAAATCTGTTATTTAAAATTTTTTAATTTCATGATAACCAATTGAGTTTTGATCAAAGGGACTTGAAAATTATTTTAAGTATTAAAATAGGTAGTATACAAGTGCGGTAAAATTTTGGAACGGATTTTTTGGCTAAGTATAAAGTTTTGAACTTTATTAGAAACATATTTAATATTTCCTGCAATTTTTGGTTTATCAGTCTAATAATTTTATCGAAGTTTAATCATATACTACTGCATATTTTGTTTTTGTTTAGGTATATTTTTATAAATCTATGTAAATGTTTTCACTAAGTATACCTATAAATTTTGTCAAAAATGAGATATTGTAATTTATTGGTAAATTGAAAACCTTATTTGGTAATCTTTCTAGTGTAACATCAACATTTTATACACAATTATCTGTAAGAAATCATATGAATGATCTAAACATTATTTCTTTCTAAATAAAAGGTGTCTACAATTTAGTGGTGTAGTGGAGCGTAGTAGTATACGGCATATAAAGACTTTTTGGTTTTTACTATAGTGCGTATACTTATAAAATAATTTGTATACGAATGTTTTCATAAATACTCAATTTAGTTTTTTCAATAATTATTATTCACTAATCGGATTATATATATATATACCTTATGAAGTTAAAAAAAATTAAAACATTTATGTCAAAAACAATTACAATTTTCAAATTGTTAGAAACTTGGAATATAATTACACCACTACACTACTGGTCTACATACAAACTAAAAAAAAAGTAAACGAAATACGTAGGTATTGTAAATAATAAATATATTCGCTTGGCTATGAATTTATTTTATTATTGTCAATAACAACAAACGTTAACAGAACTTTTATTGATTACGTACAAAAACCATAATACGTATTATTCATAAAATCATTATTCTACAAAAACCTGTTTGTTGAGAATGAAAATATAGTAAACGTTGAACACAGAACCACTATATACATTATAAACAATTGGCTGACCACTATTATGGACGGTGCGCAGCATAATATATTTTTCTTTTAAATAATAGTTCATCATTTTTCCTGGCAGAGAGTGTACGGAATTGTCTAAAAAATTAAAATATTCTCTTTTATACTTAACTTGGTACTTCATGGATTTTGAGCTTCATAATGGTCAGAAATCATTGATATTGGTATCAAATGAAAGAATAGAACTTTTTCAATGTTTTCTCAGAGGTTTTTATTTTTAATCATTTTAGATTTGTAATGGTTGATCATCAAACAAATCAAAATGTATAATATTTTAAATTGTGTATAACAATTGTAGTTTATCATTTAAAAAAAAAAAAAAAAAGGGCCGAGACAAAACACGGAAAATGTTGTACACTTTAAATTGATTTAAAAATTATTTATCTACGACCATTCTGGCCATTGCAATTTATGAAGTATGAAACTATGTTTTGACGGTCAATTATTAGGAGTGTGGCATCCTCTTAATGGGGACACATCCACACACAATGAGTATGCATTAAAGTTATTTTAGTTAAAAGATAAAAAAAACATCCCACGTTATGGTATAAACTAAAAGAAAAAGATTTAAATCCTGACATTTTATTAATTCGGTAATAAAACTAAAAGACTACTTGACTGCCCAAGCTAGACTACAGAGATGGAGAATTGAACTGGAATTAGATGACTCCATCTAACTTAACCAGCCAACACCTACTACAAGATCTACAGTGGAACCTATGAAAAACAACCATTTAACAGATTGAGAAATGAGATCTTAATAATAAGACAAGTGTGAATTCGGCGAATGATTAACAGATGAACACTTACTTATATGTACCATGAACGAAATGCAGTATACCAAGGACGAACAAGTATAAAAGAACAAGACCATAGACATAACTACACATTAGCTATAATATAATATTTGGCAAAGTTACCACCTATTAATATTAATTATTTATTTTGCTTATAGTTTTATATTTATTTATGTACTTACTATTTTATTACGATCTGTGATTATTGGCAATTTTAACAAATGGAGAGAAACAACTGGTGTTTTATGTGATAGATTATAGCAGATTTTAAAATACAAATAATGTTATATGGATGGAAATGTTGGCCAAAGTCAAGAAAAGTAAATAAAGAATGAATATAACAATGACAATAATTCTATGATTAATATGTAGATTGACTAGGATGGATAGAATAAAAATGAATACTTGAGAAGTGCAAATGTTTCATTAATAGTGGAAATAAGAAATTGAGATGGTTTGGTAATGAGATGAAATGAGTCGTAATGGATATAAACAACCCTATAAGAGTAGGGAATCAAGTTTTGTAGAAGTGTATGATTAGGGTAACTAACTCCATATAATTGGTAGTGACATATTTTAGTATAGTAAATAGTAAAGTATATTATGTAATCTGTCAAAAATCATATTCAATTATTTAATTTTAATACCTCTTTAATATGCGATGCCATTGTATTAATATCGTTAGTAATTGGATAAATAACATTTTCACCATACTGTTTTTTTAATACAATTAAAGCGTGTTTTGCAGCAACTTGTTTGGCATAATCAACAGTACTACATTCAACAGGAAAAGAACTACTAACATTCTTTTCATTAACCTGTAAAATAAAGATTAACATTTTACATTAAACTATATTAGTTATTCTAAATTTTATAATTTTAAAACACAATTTCTCTAAAAATGAATGAATAAAATAAATAACTAAATTCTCACATATTATACAACTTATTAATTTAAATTTTTAATTTATGGGAAACTATAATTATTTCTAATAATTAACTTATACAAATTTAAACAATAATTATAATTATAGTACTCATATTTTGAATAAAATATGATTTATTATGAAACACGTAAAAATTATTAAATACTTTTTTTGTATTATTTTTCTTCTTTTATATATCTTGAACTTAGGTATATAAGTAAAGCTTGACATTTTTAAAGTCATTAGGATAAGATTTGGTAGGTTATGTATGTCCAGATATTAATGATTAGAAAAATCTAGTATCCCACACTTATAAAGAAAATATTGAACAGGAAATGCCAGTTTTTTTAAAATTTGTATTATTTGTAGTTCAGTTCATACGGTATTTAAATACAGTTAAGTATACATATGGTTGTATTTTATTAAATATTTGTAATTTAAGGTTATTTTTAAAAACTGTTCACTAGTTGAATGTAAAAAATATTTTATTCAAGATTTATGTTAACTATTACTACAATGTGACATGTGTAACAATTTAATATTTTTAGTCATATAATTAAAAAATAAAAATATTGTATTATAATACAGTTTTACATTACAATGCATGGTTTTTTGTCATTTATAACTTTTTTTTATACATTTTATAAAATGATCATTAACATCTAGCCATCTGTGCTTTTAAGTCATAGAAATGCATAAGTTATAATATATTATATAGTAACTAATACGGATATTGAAATTTCAAAATAAATTAATAATAAATATTAAATAAAATTATTTTTACAAATATTTATATTGAAAATTTAATAAAATATAATTGAATCTAAACTGGGTGATCAGAATTTCATAAATTTGCAGTTTGATGTTAGTAGTGCTGATTGTATGAGAAGAGTTATGCATACACAATGAGTTTTTTCCACTCAAATTACTTTAAACGAAATTAAATATACTAAGAAAAAATAAAAGGATATTTCTCCTCTATGCTACTGATACACTTTAATTGAAGAGAAACATAAATTATAAATACCTTAATTGTACAAATGTGTGAATGTTTTATTCTTTTTCCCGATTTTTCTTTTTTCACCATACAATCATAATATGGTTCTAACGAGTTAAGATTTTTTAAATATGATTCCAATTCACCAATGTAGTCTTTATCATCAATCACCTGTTAAATAATAAATATAAAATTTACAGATTATGTATATGTCAGCGGCTTACACAATTAATGACTAATCGATCACCTTATTTACTTAACCTAACATGTACCTATTTCAAACTACTACTATGAAACAAATAAAATGTAAAATATAAGATTAGAATAAATAAATAAATAGAAGTATATTAAATTGCAAACAAAATAACTAATAGTTAATCCAAACATATATATTAACAATATTCTACGGTACACATTTAAGGTTCAAAATATTCTAGACACCCTGCAAACATTTTTTTAATATCTTAGTGTTTTTAGAAAAGTTTATATTAAATTGTTGTTTCTAATGTAAAGTGTATTTTTTTAGAAAACATTACAATAATGTATTCTAAATAAATAATTTGATCCATATAAAAGATAATTTAATCTTTATTTTGCATTTTCTTTTTTTAAAATAACATATTCACTCATTACTTGAATTTAATTGCATCATTGAAAAAAAATATTTTGATCAAATTAAGATAATTTTTTTTTTTTAAATATAAGTAAAAATTTTATTGACTATCTTTATTTATTTTAATATGTATTTTACTTGCCTACTTGTTTTTCTTAATTATTAATTAAAAATATGGCTTAAACAGTCATCTAAATAATTAATAGATATAATATAAAGAATGATCAAAATTTTACGTTATAAATACTTTCTTGTTTAAATAAAAAAATAGAGACAAATGTAAAATACAAAAAATTATAATATAATAAATAAAACTAGTTTTAAAATATTACTAAACACTAAATTTTTGTTAAATTTTCTACGTGTCAATATTTCAAATTACATAGGAACTTTACTCTACTACCTTATATGTAAAATTGAATTGTGACATGCTTAACTTGTATATAATTATTACTATATTATTACAACCGCATAAATCAATATTGTAGTATTTAAAAAGTGGAAAGGTCGATTTTGGTTGTTCCTCCTCGTCCCTTTGGATCCTTGGAAAAATTAGTTGTTTATTATAATTAAAATTTGAATGCAATGATATTGCATTAGAAAATATGATTCTGAGTTAAACTCAATATTATACCGATAGGTCATTTCATAAGTTTACCACGTGTCTAAACTATCTATAAGAAAACTCAAAAACAATTTTAAATACCTACGTTCAAAATTGCATTAGTTATCATGAAAAAACTAAAATAAATTTCATAAAAATTTCGAATTTTTGGTAGTAAACTTTTGAGAAATTAGAAAAATAAGCTAAATAAAGTACCAACTATGTCATTTGTAACCAAAATTGTTTTTTATTATTTCTACCCAAAAGTGTCTTCAGACATAAAAAAATATCATAATATTTAAATTTTAAAAAAAATAGAAAAAAGTTGTCAGTTTTAAAAATATTTAGGGAATAATATTTGAATAGGCTTCTATAAAATTTTCAAACCGTTAAACCCAAAATTGCGTGTAATATTAAACATTTTTGGAAACAATTTTAAAGCTCTATACTTAGTCAGAAAATCAACCAATGATTTCCAAATTGTTTTTTTAAATGTAGAACATCTATGTAAATACACAAAAAAAAAAAAAAAAATCCAAATTCCTATGATCAAAACCTAATTATAATTATAGTTAAGTACCATGAAAGAAAAAAATTTTAAATAACAGAAACCGTAATTTTGCTAATTTTCGGTAGTTTTAAATTTGAAAGCTAAAATACTAAAATTGTAATAAAGATATTATGTGTAAATAATTTAACAAACCTCGTTATATGGGTCAACTTCAATTCCAGTAATTTTATCTGATAATTTTTCTAATTCTTCAGTTTGCAATTTTTCTTTAATATTATTCTACGTAAATAAATAACAATAAATAAAATAGATATCAATACAATACAAAAATTAAAAATATTAGATAACTTAGATCGTACTAATTCATGTTGAGTAAGCATAAATTCGAGTTTTTTACACGATTCTTGAATATTTTTTAAAATATCAATACAATTAGTAATAAATAATGTACAATCCATAACTAATTTAGTTTGCAGGTACAAATTTAAAAAAAAAAAAACAATTAGTTGTTAAATAAAATAGCAAAATCATAAAAATTAAAATCAATCGATTGTTGTTGAATAAAAGATTAAAACAATTAAATTTAAGAATAATAAGGAACTTAAGAACTATTAATATTATATGAACATGTGGTATGATTTAATAAATAATGTCATGCTTTTATTTTCTGAACAAAATCATTGATAAAATTATTAAATATAACAGAATACACATTTCACAAGAAATAAAAATTAAAACATTTATAAACAAATAACTTAAAAGTTAACAACTGTCAACGAACATGTGGTATATCATATTATCATATTGTATATTGTAGTGATCGCTATAGGGCCACAAGTGATAAATGATAATATAAATTGACAGTTTAGTCACAGATTATATGAAACGATAGTTTAGTCATATTTATAGGTATTACAAGTTATTATTATAGTTATTATAATAGAAACAATTGTCCAACATTGGGTAGGGGCGTGGCTTCACTACAAGCATGGACCTCGGAACGGATTAAACACAGCCGATGAGAACATCGCATTGTTGCATAAATATTATAATAATAATAATTGAAGGGGTTAATGGATAAAGGTGTTAACTTACATTTTTTTTTTAAATGCATTTTATTGCATAAATAAACGTATTATAGTATAATAAAAAAGTTATAGTGTATTAAAGAGTATCCTTAGACCAATATTTCACTTCTTATAAGTTATTTGATATATTGAATATCAAAAAAGTTCCATAATTATTTAGTATAATATTACATACAAAAGTAACGTTCCTGAACAATTTCAGAAATGTCAGTTAACACCTTTATCTGCTGAACCCTTCAATTATAGGTCTATAATAGTGATATAATAATGATGGGTACTAACATTGATTATATAATATAATATGATTCTATTCTATAACTAATGATATTACTGACCTATAGTTTTGACCGATAGCCGATAACTAAAGCTAAAAATTAAGCTTTCATTGGATAATAATATTAATATAGACCGAAATTAGTAATGGAATATTGTATTATAATTTATAATTATAAATTTGAATGTAATAATATTTAAGGGAAATTCGGTCTGATATACACTATATCATATTTATTTTTATAAATTTTCATTATTAATCTAATTAAGTGCAACAGAAAGATTAGTTATCATAAAATCGATGGTCGCAAGCGCCATTTTCAAGAGAAAACTACTGTTTACGTTTTACTACGCGTTTTTCGGAATATCGCTTAATGCTTACGTCTTTTAATTCTCGTTTACAAGTGATATTTTTCAATCCCGCCAATTTCTTTAACGATTAGACCCTTCATAGGTTAGATTTTATCGATTATTCTTTATAATCTTATAACATCAATGTTTAAGTTAGACAGGCACGTAGCTAGAATTATACAAATGAAGGGGCCTCCTAATAGTGGCTAAAATTTTTAAAGAGGTGGCATGTTCACTTCAAAAAAACAAGTTTTTTAAATGTTATAACTTATAATATACCTATTACAGTTAATAAATGTGTCAAATTTTATAATATAAATGAAAAATAAATATAATTAGTTTTTTTTTTTTCTAATATATAAGATCATTAAATGTATTTATAATAAAAAATATAGAATTAAACTAAAATAATTTTTATGGTTTGAAGAAACTTTGTTAATAACTTTTTCTATATCTAATGATTTTGCTATTTTTTACGATGTTCATCATAGACAAATTTGAAAGTTGATCATCTGTTATTTTATTTTAACTTTTAAGTTTTTAATTGCTTTAGGCAGGAAAACGTTCTTTCACACGCTGCACTTGAAACAGGAATAGATATTGCTATTATAACTAATTTGTATGTTTCATTAAAAACAACTTTACTTTTCTAATAAATCAACAAAATGTATTAAATTTGAAATTTGAATTTTATTTTTTTATTGATAAATGTTTATTGTATTTGGTAATATTTTAAGTTCCATTATGATAATATGTACATAGAAGTTATACCTATATATGATGTTAATTTAAAATTTCTTATTATTTGATTTTAAATATCCAAATAATGGGGTGGCCAGGCCACCCCTCAGCTATGTGCCTGAAGTTAGATTAATCAATATAATTATGTCACTTGCAAACCCTTGCTTTTTAACTATAAATTAATCATGAAATTCAAGTTCCCTAAAAATGTGGAATCCATGAATTTTTCTGTTATTGATGGCTTTTCCTGTTTCATTAGAAAAATATTAAGAATTTATTAAAAAAGGAGAAGTCGATTCTGGACGTCCCTTAGAGAAATTATTGGTTTATTATAATTAAGATTTGAATGCAATAATATTACATTCTAAAATATAATGCTGAGTAATAATACTTAATCCGTTACAAAATATATTATAATGATAATCCGTTCTAAAATTTCACCATGTATCTACTAAACCGTCTAAACTTACATTTAATAGGTAGTTTTTAGTTTGTTAATTTTCAAAATTTCTATTCAAGAAAATGGCTTCAGACATGTAAAAATAAAATAAAATAAATGCAAAAATATTTTCTCATATAAAGAGTACATATTTTAATACTCCAAACAATTTACAAGTCTCAAAACTGCATAAGTTATCCCAAAACATTTAAAATCAAATTGACGACAACATGGTCTATTTATAAAAAAATTAATGTTTTTCTTTTAAATTAAATTAATTTAATTTATACAATAAGTTACATTACTACTGATAACTAATAAGGATAAAAAATAAATAGGTAATTATTAAAAATACGTTAATTTTATATTCAATCTATTTAAAAAAAAATCTAATCAAGCAGAAAGCAAGTAGAATACTTATAATCTTTAATAATGAAAAATAAAAATTAACTTACCATAAATAATGGCTCATCACATTTTTTAGGATATTTTTGTAGTCTACTTTGTGCAGTTGATGGTTTCATAGGCTGTAAATTATTAACAAGAAAAATAATTAATAATACACAAAAAATTAATTGAAAAAATATTTTACTTATTGATTATTAATAAGGCTAGGGACTATGCCAATAGTTGCTAAAAAAAAATAACTAAGTGATATAAAAATTTATTTTGTAGCAATAGGATTTTATATTTAAAATTTTTCGCTATATTTATATAATGTAATTTATTTAAGTAAATGAAAATAAATGAATAATATTTAAATAAATCAATGTTTTAAGTAAATACAAGATTAAAAAATATTTTTAAGTTTTAGAATAAATTCCAAAGTCTATACTTATGCAAATCAAATTTTAATTATACATTTATACTTAATTCAATTAATTTATAAAATTTAATTATTCATATTACTCATAATAATTATTATTGTTTATATTTTTTGTAACAAAAATAAGTTAATTTGAATATTTTGGATTTTTAATAAATATATTTATATTTTTATGGCATATTTGGAGATTTGTTAGGCCATAAATGCATGCATATTTTAAGGTTTTTTAGGTTATTTTAAATCCTTATTCTAAGTTATTAATAAAATATTTATATACATCAAATCAGGCACATAACTATGATTTTACCTAGGGGGGGGGGGTCAAAACTATTTTGATTAATTTTACTCATTTATTTATTATTAATTATTAAATGTTGATAATTTATTTATTTAACTTATGTACACACAAACAATTGTAATTATTATAAAATTTCAGGATCCATGGACTCTTCCCCTGGATATGTCACTGAATAAAAAAATAATAAGTGATTAAAGGAATTAGAGTGTAACATGAACAAATCACTTCAAATATAATTAAAATATAATATTGGCTCAAAGAAAAAAAAAACTCCACTCCTTATTTTTTAAAAACTGAAATTACGCCACTGTAGAATCCTATCAGCAGTCTCATGTATGTTTTGTATAAACAAATTAATTAATATTATTGTACCTATAAAATAGTTAACAGCTGGATTTTAATAATAATTATAATTCTTAATTATTGTCATTGTTCTATTGTATGATACCACAATGTACCCACTATTGGAATTTCATATGTACTCAAAACTCAACTATGTCTATAAACGTTAAACTATAATATATTACATATATATAATACAAATTTGTAGTATCAATATAATACAAAATATAAATTTTAAATCCCTAAATAACACACCTGACTCTTCAATAAAAATTAAATAGTTGTTCTGCAAAATTATTAGTTTTTTAAAGTTTTAAATATGTAAATCAATAAATTTGTTCATGAACAAACTAAAAAAAAATATCATATTTTTAAAAAATAAGAACTGAGTTCATATTTAAGTCTTTTTAGTAATAAAATGTAATTATGTGCCCAGTTCACACAAACGCATTATTTCCCATTAAAAGTGGGCTAAAAACATAGTTATATTTTTTCCAATATACATTAATTATATATTTATATTAGTTTAATAGTTTTAAATACAGAAAAAATATTCTTAGACTAAACTGAAAGTGATAGAGAACAGAAAATACTTCAATGCCTAAAAGAAAAAAAAAACAATTTGGTTTAGTAAATCATATGAAAGTGAACTAACACGAATTGGGTTCTAAAAAGAAATACCAATCTTGATTTATACTTAAAAAACTAAATATTGTTGGCTCTACTTTTCTGGTTACACGTAAAATGTGTCTGTTGAGGTTGGCTCAACCTTATTTAAGTGGCAGACTTGGTGGCACTACCTCGTACAGAAACTTTAATTCAATTGTTTTAATAAAATTAATTTAAGTTAAGTTAATATTAAATTGGGAATACAATAAAATACATTAAACTTATTTGAAAAATATAATTAATCCTAATATGATATGTAAATATTATTTCTTATTAAAAAAAAAAAATTATTCTACATATGCACCTAGACTACATGAGTTAAAAATATTGGATTCAGAGAAATTAATAAAAAATCTATAAAACATATATTATAGTAAAGTCTTGTATGTTCCACTAATCAAATTAAAAATATACAAATATGAAGTGTTCATTCTTTTCATAGACTCAAGATATATAATTACATAAAACTACATTTTATAGCTGAATGCCTTATTAAATAAAGCTATAAAAAAGTATGCTTAAGCTACAGCTACACAAATATTAAATATAATATATATGTATTACAATTTATTAAAAATAGTAAATAACCAATATAAGTAAACATCACTTACCATATTTTGTGTTGGTGAAAACTTTGTCATAATTACGTGTGGCTGTGTTAATTCTTTTTTTTCCTCCTGAATAATAAAATATAATATTTATCATTAAATCATAAACAATAGACATAGACATAGGTGTAGTTTTTTTTTTTTTTTATAGATATAATAAAGATTTTGAAATTACCTGATTATAAATATTCTTTGGAATTTTATCTCGGTAATTTCTGTTAACTATTTGAGTAACTGTGTTATTCACTATATTTCCTATTTGAAATTTGTCTAACTGAAATATACAAACATTTTAGCACTTAAAAATGCATATATTAAGATTAAAGAATATTTTGTGAAAAATCACATGTTTTAATAATTAATTGAGGTTTTATTTGAAAATTTCACAAAAAATGTAATGGTTTTGAAAAAAATGCAAAAAGAATTGTGACCTTTGTTAATTTCTACCCCTTAAACACCAAAATTAAATCATGCGAAGTTTACCATTTAACATGAACGCGATATATCAAGACGAAAATACGCGATGCAATATTGATAAAAAAAATAATAATTTTTTTATTTATTAATTTTATTATTCAAAACATATTATTATTATTATTTTTTTTGAGCTCATAAGGGTGAATTTTAAGTATATAAAATATAACTATTATAAATTGTTACTTTTATTTCTTTTTTCAATATTTAATACATTATTATTGAAGAATCATATATTTTCCAAATATGTATGCATATAAAAAGATTATTTTGACAAAATTATAGAGCAAAAAAAAACATCTTATATTTAGGTTTTTAAAGGCATATAAATCTGGTCTCTATTTATATTACTATATATATATATATCACATATAATCCAAAACTTCACTACCATAAAATTAAAGTTTTAGATTAGACTTGAGCATTTTGGTGTACTGTAACTAAGTATTAATGTAATCTGCATACACATTTCTAACAGGTCCTGTAGACAGAAATTGTCATTTGGGAGAGGGATTCATAATTAATTTAAGTTAAAATTTTTTTTGGATATGCCTGATTATAATAAAAAACAGGAAAACTGGAATATACTAAAATTATTATAAATATATTATTCTATCAAGTATTAAATTTATGCAATGTTACTATGTTAATTTAACATTAAATTTATGTGATACTAAATCTTACAAAGAAGTTTTCAACATCAGTGCTGTAATTACCGGGGGTGCATAAAATGCAAAACATTGCTTAAATTGTTTAAAAGACTATTATCGGATAGAAGTTTCAAAGTCCAACTTAACGGCAAAATAAGTAAAAAGAAAGTTCTCCGAAATGGCCTGCTACAAGGTTCAATATTATCCCCAATTTTTTTTAACGTGTATATGGCGGACATCGTAAGAACAATCACTAGAAAATTAATTTACATAGATGACATCAGTATCGTAAAGCAAGGAAAAACATTTAAAGAAATAGAAAATACTCTTGGAAAAGATCCCACAAAAATTCAAAAATATTTAAAAGCCTGGCATCTCATTCTGAATACAACTAAGTCAGCTGCTATCGCCTTCCACTTTAACAACCGTGAAGCAAATTACAAAATCAAGGTAAATGTGAATGGGGAATTTATCCCAAATGAAGATTCTCCCAGATATCTAGGAGTAAAGTTGGACAGAGCCCTTACGTTCCAATCTCATCTAAAAGGATTAAAAGACAAGTTAAAATCACGAAACAATTTAATCTCAAAACTAGCTGGTACAACCTGGGGCTGTAAAGCAAATACTTTACATACCTCAGCAATGACGTTGGTGTATAGTGCAGCAGAGTACTATGCATCAGTTTGGACAAGAAGCACTCACAGTAAAAAAATTTAAACGCAGTTAAACCACACCATGAGAATTATCTCAGGAACAGTAAAAAGTACTCACATAATGGCTCCCTGTTCTTGCACATATTGCTCCTGCGAACCTGAGAAGGAAAGCAGCAACCCACTCCTTGTTAAATAAAATAAAACAAAACCCAAACCTTCCAGTATACGAGGACATTAATCCACACCCAGTAAAAAGACTCAAGTCTAGAAGCCCGGTGTAGATTGAACTTGGAACAGAAATGACCACAGAGAGTCAATGGAAAAGACGCTGGAAGGGTGCTGAAGCAAAAAATGCTGAGCTCGTTGTAGACCCGACCCAAAAACTTCAAGGATATGACTTTTCTCGCTCATTATGGACTACAATGAACAGAATAAAAACTGCTAATGGTAGATGAAATCACATACTCCACAAATGGAGCATGTGTGAGTCATCTCTTTGTGGTTGTGGAGATATCCAAACAATGAGACATATAGTTGAGACCTGTCCTTTAACAAAATTTGATAGGGACTGAGAGGTATTCATGAAGGTGGAAAAACGGAATTAAATGACTAGAAAATCTGGATATTCACCTTTAAGACAACTTAACTTAACAGTTACCAAATTCTTAGTTGTAGTTACCTACTTCTTTTCTTTTTGTTCATATTAATTAACTATTTGGTTATTTATTATTATTATTGTTATTATTATTATTATTTATTTATTTATTTATTTATTTATTCTTATGCTGATGCCATATGCTAATATAATATTAATATATACCGTAAAAAGTTAAATAAATTGTAATTGACTAAATATATATATATATATATTGTCATTGATTATATATTAGTATATATAATATATTATGTATACAATATAGATATAATTTTACTTTTAAAATAAGGGCCCCAATTATTACTTTGCACTCGGGCCCCAAAAATTAAAGTTGTGGCACTGTCCAACATCGATATAGTTTTGATGGTTTTGAACAGTACTATTTACTGTTTAGATAATAGATATGTTATACAAGAATATGAAATATACAAAATAAAAATTCTAATAAGAATGTATAAATATATTTTCAATGGAACTTATTAAATATTAAAATTATATTTATTTAGGTTGAAATGTAATGATAATAATAAAAGTAATTTACAAATCATAAAAAATAAAATATGAAAATAATTATTAGTTAATTCAGTTAAAATCATTTTAATATTTATTGATAATAAAAAATAACTGTAGATAAATTTTTACACAGCAATAAATTGGATTGTAATTTAAACTCCTAGTAAACTCATTATTACATGTAGATTAAAAGAATTTATTTTCAACATTGTTAAAATAATTGATCTGGTAAATTGTTGGTGCAAGCAATGATGTTTTGACAATATAAAAACAATTTGATTTTGGATATAATTATCAAGGAGAAAATTTGTATATAATGTGTATACATTCAGGTGATTTTGTGAGTAAACTAAGAAATAAGTAGTCTATGGTATAAACATATAAGGGTTTTAACATATTTATTTATTATCTAAAGAATTAATAATATAGTATGCAAATATTATTAATACTTAATAAAATTCATAAATAATCATATTTTCATTATTATTATATGTCATATTTTATTATAAGTGGTACCTATGTAATTAATCATATTTATAAAAATAAAAATATATAAATTTAATAATTGAAATATAAAGCTTACTGAATTTATTGATGTAGGTTTATAAGTATAGCTAGCTGAACTGGAACTGTATGTCGATTCTAAGCTACTACAACTGCTAGTTAGTGGAAGTTTTTGTTCTAGTTTGGTATAAGATTTACCATTAATATTGGATGGATTCATATTCTAGAAAAAATATATAATTATAAATTGACACAATATAAATGTAAACCAAATAGTAAAAAAAGCATGAAAGTTGATTTTGACATTCCTCCTTCGTGTCTTCAGTCCTCGAAATAATTAATAGTTTATTATAATTAAGATTTGAATGCAATAATATGCTTCTGAGCAAAACTCAATACAATTAAATATATTATACTGATAGCTGTTTCAAAAGTTTACCATACATTTACAATAACTATGAGAATACTCAAAAGTTTCAAGTACCTACGTTAAAAATTGCATTACTCATGAAAAATCTAAAATCAATTTAGTCAAAATTACAATTTCTGTAACTTTTACCGATTTTCCATCCTTTTTTGGTAGTTTTTCCTTTTTGGAGAAATTTAAATAATGAGCCTAAGAAAGTACTAACTAGATACAATTTGCTACCAGCAGCAAACTCTATTCTTGGTAATCGGATCATTATTTCTATCAAAAAAAGTGTGTTCAGAGATAAAAAAAAAAATCATTATATTCAAATTTTAGAAGCTTATAAAAAAAATTGTCAGTTTAAAAAATATTTTGTAAAAAGATTAAGTAGTATATAATTAGGCTTTTATAAAATTTTCTAAAACATAAACCTAAAATTACAGGTAATATTAAACATTTTTGAAAAAAATTTCATAGCTCTATACTTAGTTACAAAATTAACCAAATTTTACCATGCGTGTAAACTACATAATATGTGAATTCTCAAAAAACTATTCAATAAAGAAAACAGTAATTTTGCCCATTTTTTGGTAGTTTTTTTTCTCCCAAGGAAAAACTTTTGAGAAATTAGAAAAATGAGCTTAAAAAAGTACCAAGATGATACTATTTGCTACCAAAAGCATACACTATTTGTGGTAATTGGACCATTATTTCTACCCGAAATAATGTTTTCATACATAATAAAAAGTAAATAGGTTAATTGTGGTCGTTCTTCCTTCACCCCTTCGGTCCTCGGAGAAATTAGTGGTTTATTATATTTAAAATTTGAATGCAATGATATTGTATTAGAAAATATGATTCTGAGCAAAACTCAATAAATTACAATATACTATACTAATAATCCATTCCAAAACTTTACCACGTGTGTAAATTACCAATGTAAATATTTAAAAAAAATTTCAAGTTCCTACAGTCAAATTTGAAGGAGTTAAACCAACCATTAAACCCAAAATTGCAGGTAATATTAAACATTTTTGGAAAAAATTTCAGAATATAACGGAAACTGTAATTTTGCAGATTTTCAGCTATTTTTTGGTAATTTTTCTTCTCCCAAGGAAAAACTTTTGAAAAATTAGAAAAATGAGTTAAATAAAATACTAAAGCACTTTACTACCAAAAACATACCCTATTTGTGGTAATCGGACTATTATTTCTACCCGAAAAAGTGTCTTCATACTTAAAAAAAAAAACCATTTTGTAAAACCAATACATTCACATACACATACACGTTCTAATAAAACGCATTTAAAAAAGTAAGCAACCAAATTACATTTGAATAAATATATCTCCAAAGAAATTATTCTTTTAGTAGTTTAAATTTAAAAATATGGAAATTTTATAAAATGCACATAGGTACAAAGATAATACAAGCAAAATAGTGACATTAAGTTATCACAATAAAATACATAGCTATACTAATATATATACTAATAAATTATATTAGCTATACTATTATTCTTCTGCTTTACTTTATACTTCTACTAGAGTCAGTCACACTTATCCTATACCTCGTAGCACGAATATTTGTATTTATTCTTACCAAACATTACTGATGTATATATATATCATAAATATAGATTATTCTGGTTTTATAAATATCCATCAAGATAAAAAATACATTTTTATTTTAAGTAAATTAAGATAAATTCTTAAATAATCAAAGTCTATGAACTTATATATATTTTCACGTAACTAAAAACTAAAGTAATTTATTTACCTAAGAAATATTACAAGGAGTATACACACCTCATATTTTTTATTTAACGATTATGTGCATAAACATATACAGTGCCCTAAGGTTGGGGAGGAAAGGGCAGTGCACCAAGTCCCGAGTAATATATAACAAGCAACAGAAAATATTACAACAAAAATTGAAATTTAATTTAATTTTTATTTATGATAAAACAATTGGTAGGTATATGAATATTGTGATTTATGATGTGAACACTTTTTAAAAATTGGTATTTTATCATAATAAATTAATAGGAAACTAATATAAGCTTATTATTATATAATATATTATAATTAATGAACATACAACAATTTTAATAGCATATTAAAACTTTTGCCCACATCCCAGACGGCGAACATAATATTATGTTTTTATTATTAATTGTTTTATTAATATTTCTGAAAAACACACTTTAAGCCAATAATTTACATTTATTATTTTTATTTTTTTAATTCTGGGAATTAAATAAGACACGTGTCATGTAATATGATTTCTGTAATGGACATGGTAATAATATAATACTACCGATCAGCATTGATTTTAGAATCGTTAAATTGTAGATTGTGAAACTAAAAAAGTTATCTATTTAAATAAAAATAAAATTTGAATTTCTAATATGACTAAAATTTGTAACATTATACATTATACATATATTATATTAATTAAATACTAAATAAGGAGTATATAAACAACTACAACAATTTATTTTTATTTTTTAAATTTCTGAATACCACAATTCAATTGGCCAAACAAAAAAATATATAAAAGTGAGAAAACAACTAAAGAATAAACTATGAAACACTATTTTTTTTAAATATTCTATAATTATGATACATAATTAAAATAAATGTAAATTTAATTACAAAACCATTAAGTTCTTAATTTGTTCCAGGTGTCCATTATATTCCAATAACTATTTAAATTATAGTAAGTATTTTAAAACTGTAAATATATCTCACTTTAGATTTAGACAAACCCACATCAGAATTTGATTGATAGTTTCCATAATTATTAGTATTCTTACTATTGTAATTTATAAGAGTCTGAGGCTATAATAAAGAAATGCCATTATTAATAGTAATTTTAAAAAAAGTAACATCTACTAGATATTTTCCCTCTGCAAAGAAAATTGAGGAATCATAGATATGTTTTTGGGTATTGTTATTACCAAGAAACAATTATTCTGTATTTTCTCTACGGATCATTGAAATCATACATGGATTGTTTGTTTATAGATATAAATTCAATCTATTATCCGATAGTTATCATAATATGATGGTCCACTATGGTTGTCATGGAAATGAGTCAAAAAATCTAGTCTGAACAATAATTTTATAACAGTTTTTATTGATATTATATGCTCAATCTATCATAAGTTTTTGATTCGGTTGTCAATTAGATGGTTACATGGGAACAAGTTGGTCAAAAAAAAATTAGTTTTATTCAGCCCAAAAACATATTTATGATAAGAAATTTTTTTTTTAAATTTAATGAGGAAATAATTAAATAATTAAATTTACCTTATTATAACTTCTTTGATCAAATATTTTTTGCTGATAACTCTAAAAATATAAGTATAATATTTATGCCTACAATAATCAAAATACAGTAGCTGTGATAATCTGTGTTCTGTTAGATCACTTTTAGATTACCACAACTATTTTGTAGAAAAGGTATATTATAAATAATACAATTCAAAAAATGCTTGAAGTAAAATTAAAATAAATTGCTAAATCTACTGAGGAATTAATTAGGAATAAATAAATAAATAAATGAATATATATAGTAAAGTGTTTTAGTATATTATTTAACTCATTTTTCTAATTTTTCATAAGTTTTTCCTTGGGAGAAGAAAAATTACCAAAAAATAGCTGAAAATCCGCAAAATTACAGTTTTCGTTATGCTCGTAACTTCTAATACAATATCATTGTATTCAAATCTTAAGTATAATAAACCACTAATTTCTCCGAGGATCAAAGAGATGAATACAATCGACCTTCCCACTTTTTGTTAAATTTGCTTAAACATTATATTTCATATGTGCGTGTAAAAATGGGGTTAAGTTAATATTTAATGAAAAATGAGTTATTTACACTGAAAAATTCAGAGAAATAAAACTATCACTTGTATTATATAGTTTATATAATATTGTATTAAAATAATGATTACTATACATTTATACAAATGATTGTTGAGTCTTGTCTTTTTTTCATTTTTTCATATTAATATACAATTGTCTAAAATATTGTTATTTCATTATTTTGGATAATTAGTTAATATTATTAAAAATGTTTTAAAAACTAAATAAATAAAATCAACTCTTTAGGATTAGTCAATTTATGCACATTAAAATACAATTTGTTTAATAACTTATAAAGGTACATAGGTATCCCTTGTGCAAACTCAATTGGCGATCTTAGATCACATACCCCATTTGCATGGCTGCTGATACAATGTTAATCAAATATATTTGGTTCCCATTCAATGTTCGCAATCAGCATACAAATTTAGAACGCTCTGCAAGCAATCAGATCGCTTTCCCTTGGCAAACAAACTATTTTGAGGTGGAAAACATTTGAATTATTACCTATTTTCATTATATTAATATAATTAAAATGTATCATATTTTAGTAAAATACAAGATTTTTTTATTAAACTGCATAAATACTAGATCTTACATAATATTTTATATTTCATTTCTTGTTTCCTTAAAAGTTTAAAGTTATTAACTTAACCCCTTTTCACACGCATTCACAATTTAATACTTTTACAAAGCTTTAATATTTTCATAGTTTATCGTTATGCCTTTATTATGTATCATAAATAGTAACTACGATTTAATGTTTTTAATGGATATCTGTTTTAAAAGAGGTAGTTTTTAATATATAATAAACACTTCCCTAGTAATTTACATCATAAATTTTAGACAGAAGGATGAAGTTAATGGATAAAAATAAATCTATATATATTTGAATTTGATATCTTGGGAAATTAAATTTATACATTAATATATGTTTTTGGTAGAAAAATAAATAATACAGGTAAAAATTAAATAATATAAACAATATCAAATCCAAATTTTGATTTCTATCGATAATCTAAAAATTTATAATAACAGTAGATTACTACTCATCAATAATTTTATAAGAAATAATATCAGTATTTTATATTAAACTAATTACTATTATACATACATTGTACTGATTATGTCTTATATTGTTATATGATCCAAATGTTTTATGAGTGTTTGTGTAATTAGGAATGGATTCACTTCGAGAGTTATTTCTTAGCTAAAAAAAAGTATATTTTTAAATGTATTAGTTTAATTATTTTTACTAATACTATTGATTATAGAATAAACTATTCAATGCTAATGCTTACAGGTCTAAAATTTGAAGCATTATTTCCTTGTCTGGAATAATTATTAGGCCTGTTGTTATAGCAACTTGAAGTATTAAACTTTCTTGAAACATTTTTATTACCAATAAACTAAAAAAATTATTTATATTTTAATACTCACTTAAGATGTCAATTTTAAGGAGATAATATATATATATATATTATAATATATTAGTGTTATATTAACTTAATTGGTTCATTAATGCAAAACTTATACAATTTCACTAGTCAATATAAGCAATATAATTGTAATATATACAATTTGGTCTTAGGTAATGTAAATCATATAGAACTAAATTAGTTCTCAAGTTTACACATTTTTTTTGAAAAAAAAAAAAATTAATTAACATTTTTAAATAGGTTTTAGAAAATAAACTTTCACCAATAAATACAAATAAACAATAAAAATAAATTTATAATTTGCAATTTATTATTCTATTTTCGCTAATTTTTTAAAAAATGCTCATCTTACTCCAATTTTGTAGTTAGTCTCAGAAAAATGTAAAAGTGATTTGATGTTATACAGAATAAATAGTTAATAAAATAACTTATTTTTTAAAATTATTTTAGTTATAGATTATCTGAAATTGTTTGTTATGTCATATAATAACGTTAACATATATATAAAACTTAGATAGAATAATATCTAATTAAATTATATATTAATTGAGGTAATAAACATGTTTGATGTAATTAATATTTAATATTATGTATTACTATACAGTAAACTATAATATTTTATACAATTTTATTGTATATTTTCATATTTTTATCTGTGAAATGCTACAGTTAAACTGTAAAATAAAGAAAAAGTATGTTTTTAATTATTATATATTTTATGTACTTAATTACACTGCAAACATTATGAAATTCAATTCTAACTTATTAAGAGCTACACTTACTATTTTTTTCTTTGGCGGTTTGGATTTTTGCTTTTTAATAAGATCAGTCAAATGTTGCGTTTTTTTAGTAATTAAAGCTTGTACGACTTTGTCCCCTCCACGATTTTGAATTGTGAATTTCCCTGAAGAATTCAATAAAGCTTCTAAAGATGAAAATCCTAAATTTCTAAATGGAATATGTTCACCATTTAATTTGAAATAGTCATCTGTAACAAGTATAAAATATATTCTTCTTATTTTTGAACCACATGAATAAAATAAAATTTTAATTTTATCATCCCTATCAAATTTACTTCAAAAAGTAAGTAAGTAATTGCTTCAAAGCATTTTAACCATTACTAAACAATTATGTGAAAAATGACTTATATTCTAAACTAATTTATTAACCTATTATTGTCTAATTTATTAGATATATATATAGTCTTTAAACATAAAATTGTGGGGATCCGCTAAAATTTCAAACATTTATAAAATTTAAACCGGATAATCTAAAATTTTATACTGTCAAGTTAATGATTATGAAAATATCTTTAATAAAACAATACATCATTATTAATGATCTTCATTTTCCCACAACCATAAGTCACTATAAAAACTTCTCTTACTTTTCCTGAAAACCTTCTACGCCAGATAAGATTCTGGAGTGGAAACTTTTTTCTACCTACTATAACATAACCTTTTTTTATTCAATTAGAAATACCTATATGGCTAAATAATATATATTACGTTGACCCATTAGACTCTATCCTCCTTATTCCACCAAAAACCATTCTCTATTCTCACTCACCACACCATTTACGGACATAATCCACTCCACAGAATATTATGTTGTCTTAGTCTAACCCACCCCTGTTATAAATTATGTATTAAATTGCCACAAGGCATACATTTATCAAAATAAAATACTACTTATTATTAATATTAATTATATATAATATTTAATTAAATATTTACGTTTAAATTAATAAAAATTCAGTAGAAATGCACCAACACTAATGGATCACTTTTTCTCTTAGGCCATATCTTGTTATTTATTATTATTATTTAATTAATTATTGTACAAAGATATACAGATTCTACATTTGATTTTCTTAATAAAAAATTAAAATATATAATATAATAAATTAATTTAAAATTAATTAATATTAAAAATATTATTAAGAAAAGTATTTTTGTATAGTAAAAATTGTTACTAAAAATATAGTTTTAAAACATAATTTATACCTGTTTAAACCGATTAATTTTACTAAATACTTTAAAATGATAAAATAAAAAAAATGTTAAATAAATAGATTTAAAATTAACTGGGACGTATTCGAGTTTTAATTTAGAATATAAAAACATAAAATAGAAAGTTTTAATATAATATGAATTTAATTCATTGGTACCATTTCTAATGATAAAAGTAGAGTAGGTAAGGTTACCCTCTGGGTAACCCGCAACTAGCAATTACTAAAAAATAATACATTTTTCATTTTTCTTAAATTTGTTTACCAAATTTCTTAATAATGTAAATAAATGATAAAAATTGCTATATTTTACATGTAAATTTCAAGAATCATAATTATCTCACTTTTTGCAATAAATATCATTTCCAAAAAAATAACAAAGTAGAGTCCAAGGCATTTTTATAATAAACTTTAATAAAATAAATAAATATATAAATATGTAATGGTGTACAAATGAAAAAAAATTAAGGGTATTGGAATCTTCTTTTCAGAACTTTAAACAATGTTAGGATTTTCATAAATCATCATGATCAAAATTAAATACTTCTTTTTATCCCTCTTCATACTTTTTCAGTAATATAATTACTGTTATGTGTTTAAATTCATGTATAACTCTAAAAAAAAAATCTTTAATAGAATTGAGACAAGACATTAAGATTTTGCATAAAATAAAATAGTAATACAGTAGAGCATCAATTATCTGCACTACAAAATTTTTGTGCACAAATGTATTTTTAGTTTAATTTAATTTAGTTTTATCTTTCGTTATGTTCCTTTTATCGTGTACATATTATGAAATGTGAGATTACTTTATCTACTATGGCTCACTATGTAGATAATATGTTTGTATATAATCTTAAATTGTTGAATCAGTAAAAGAATCAAAATTGCCTTCTGAAATTGAAAATGAATATGAAGACACCGAAAACTATACTGGTCCAATGCCTGGTAAAGCCTTTACAGCATTGGAGTCAACAATGCAGTAGTATAAACAACAACCCCAGTGTAATACAACTGAACTGGTGATGTATAAAAAGAGTTCATTGGAAGTGCAAAAAGAAATTGATTATTATTTCAAATAAATACATAACATACATATATTTTTATTATATTTTTTTTGAATATTATATATAATAAATTGGTTTTTAACTTTATTTTAAAATTTTTAATGGTTGTTTGATTATTCGCATTCCCTTTGGTCCCAATTAGTGTGGATAATGGACACTCCACTGTAGTTTAAATAAACATTTCAAAGCATTTACAATTTTACATATTATTTGTATTGAGAAAATGGTAATGAATTATTTGACGATTATAATGTTAAGTCCTGGTTACTCTACCTAGTCAACTAATTAAATTTGTGAATTTATATGATATTTGAGTACCTATACTTGTTGGTATCACTACACACCACCATTATATATATATATATTTATTTATTTATATATATATTAACAGGCGTTAGCCCAATTACAATAAGTTATAGTAAATTATAACATAAATTTAAATATAATTTAAATATTATATATAAAATAAATATAGAATAATGATATAAAATACTAATACTGTATGGTACTATTAGTAATATGATAATTGCAAAATTATATGCTAATAGATAAATACAAAATATAAATTAGTATATAACATACACAAATAGTTATTTCTAGTAGTTAATACTAAGGGGAAAAATATCATTTTTAAAGGTATTACCAGCTGATAGAAAAATATTAATGAGGCAATGGGACATAAATTTTTTAGTGGATTGAGTAATGTAAAACAGATGCTTATTTTCTGTATTATGATAGTTTGTTTTGAAAGAGATGAGACTAAGAATGAAGGGAACATTTATTTCATTATTTAATAATAACCTGACTGCACAGAATATTTAATCTCATCTTATCTTTTTATTCTATAATTAATTAAGTTCTCTATATTTTACAATATAAATTAAATATGTACATTGAATTATAATATTATGAATGTAATTGGATAGATACTTAAATAGATCAAGCATTAGAGGTTGATTCAAAAAATCAACTTTTGTATAAAAAAAAAATTGATTCAGATGAGTAATTTCTAACTTCTTGCTGATATGTACAATGAGATCAATATTACTTTATTATAAATTATATAAACATAATTTATGTCATTTATTTAGGATCACTGAATACAGGCAGACTGGGTATTAGGCTCGGGTAGTAATTAGGTATAACAGCTCGTAATTGGTCTTGTTTAAATATATACAACATAATAACAACACATTATAAATATTATCTTATGTATGACCAAAATTAATATAGGAGATACATGCACACTATTAAAAAAAGTATTAAAATTGAGACATTTTAAGGATAAACTAAATAGTATCTACTAACATTTTACACCACAACTAATTCAAATTTAAGGATGTAAAATAAATGGGAAATACAATAACAACTTACTTTCTAATTGACTTAAAGGTATTCCACCTTTGATGGACACTAAACAAGCTTTTAAGTTGATTATTACTGAATCCAAGTCACTCATTTTTTTGATATAGTTCTGAGAAAAATTATTAAATGGATATTTTAATTTTCATTTTATTATTAAATACAAATTTGTAAAAAAATCCATGAATATTCTACACTTTTATACTACAATAACGACATGATTATTCATACAATAAATTAGAAAAGCGAGACTATATTCTTCATGTCATGTACTCATCAGAAATCATAATTACATATTATTTTATTATGATCATAAATTATTAACAATTCCTTATACACGTTCTACCGTCATTGTAGTTTAATCCATATTGTTTATTATAGTCTATAATATATTATACATGCATAACGCATAAAATTATAACGAATAGCGAAAACATTTAAAACACACGTCGTGGATTTGATTGAGATAAGCAATAGAAAAAAAAGCAAATAGGTATATCTTAAAATTAAGTAAGTCGTCGACGTCTGATGAAATATAAACGAAAAATTTACCAACACAAAAAAATGACCTAACACAGTTCTCTCTCTTAATTTGCAAGTGCGCGCAAACGAGTACACTATAAAAAACTTAATTGGATTCAACTATATTCAATTAAATAGATATTGATGTTCTGACGGAACGCAGACCAAACGCGACTGCCAGACTGCGAATGAAATAAAACAACGATTAATTAATTTAGAAAAAAAAGTCGCCAAATTAATTACTATAAAATTTTAACATAAGTACTGATAATTGCTATTGCTATTGATAGTGAATAATAATTAATCAAAATCTCGACACCTAGATCCTTGAGTTCAGAGGAAGAAAGTACTATAGCGGCAAACTGCTTAATCGGAGCACCACGTTGAAAAATGCAGAACACGATGAGAGTACAGTTCGTAACAATTAATAATATAAATATTCTACATACCTACGATATAATCGATGGATTTAATGCAACTATGCAAGTAATCAAAATAACTCGTTAATATTCGTGGCTCGTGGGCTTGGGCCGACAGAAACGTAGACGATAGCCGATAACAAAAATGCAAATAACTGCTGAAGTGTCGACTGGTACATAACCCATTTTAATATACGTGTGTCGTATAGACGTAAGAATTGTAATATACTTTATATATATGTGTGCATGTATATATATATATATATATTTATATTGTAATTTTTGCCTGTATGAGTATCCATAGATAAGTAATTGTATATCTGTATAACGTAATTAAATATATAAATATATTTTACACACAAGTTGGCGGGCATCCCTTTTTACCCGATTAAATTCGTGATTTGTTATCAAACCCGTGCGGGTTTATAATATTATATACTCCATGGTTTATATACATGAACGGATCGCAACGGTTCATACTACCCGTACCACAATTGGTATGGAAACATTGGAAACAGCGTTCCAAATTTCCAATCATAGAAAAATGATTGTATTGAAATTTCTAATCAAGTAATCAGTAATCACAGACCTCAATAAAAATACGATTTTTAATCTATTAACAATTCCAATTTCCAAGGTTGCGCTCTAGTGCAATTGATAAGAACTAATGGAAAGTAGAAACCACAGACAATCACATTATACTATAATATATATAGTATAATATAGATATCTGTGGTAGGAACCAAGATATAAGGTATATCATGGTAGGCACCTACATAATATTTGTTCGCTTACAGACTTACGGTCTACCCAACGAGGCAAGGGGCAACGACCAACATTAAATAGCCCATGACTAAATTACAGATATCAGATATTATACATAACATTTCGCGAAGGTACCGAAATGAAACAGTTTACTACGAATCGTTTTGGCGATTCTTTTTGATTAAAACAGTAAACTATGTACTTTAGTAGTGTGAAATAAAATAGATATTAAATTTGTATTATCAGTTTTCACTTGTTTTGGCGATAAACTCGTTATCTAAACTAATTGGTATCAGTAAACAGTCTGTAAATATTTTGCTTTCTGTACCTCTCGTGAAAAACGCTTATTGTATAATATAGATATCTATGGACTACGGTTGTAGATAGATCTATTCTATAAGTCTATGAAATACACAGTACTTCTAAAAAACAATAAGAAATCCTAATTAAATGAATCTTATCTTTGGAAGAACGGCCGATACCAACATCGAATATTTTAATTGATGCGAGAAAATAAATTTTGTAATTTATAGTATAAAACACTGACTAGTTAAGTTATAACATTACACAACAAATCGAGATACGATGGCGTTGAGTAGTCATGCGCATGCATTATATTGATAAGCATGTAGTTAGATCACAGATTATATGAAAATATAGTTTCATATAATCTGTGGTTAGATTTTTAATTAGTTAAATTTTTAATATTTTAGAGAATACTTTTTGTTTTCAAAGTTGGTATCATACCAAAAATGATAAGAATGAATGATAATAATTTTGAATTATTTGGAAGTACGATACCAACCTTGAAAAAAAAAAGTATTCTTTAAAATATTAAAAATTTAATTAGATAACTACTCTTACAGAAATATACACTTTTGATATGGACTTTCGAATTTTTCAGCAGTACCCAAGGGCCAGACTTTAACCCGCTGTGCAAAACTTCAAACATTGAACTATGAAAAACTCGTTATAAAGTGGTAAATATTATATTATTATAGTAGTTACAAACGCTTTATATCTCACCAGAATATTTTGTACTACTTTAATTTATTCTAATCAAATTTTAATTTATAAAATGTCAAAAGTTCTTAATTGTACCGTTTTTAAACTATCTGGGTCGTTACGTGTAATGTTTGGCAAGCCAACAATGAACCAAGTAAGAAGTGCCCATAACGTTCCTCCACCACGTATGAAGTATCCATTATGGTATTTGCAGCAAGAACGTACAAAAGACGATCAGCAACTGACGGAGGACAATCGAGCATTTGTTAAGGAAGCTGTTCATGATAAATTTGGTATGCCGACTGTGATACATGGTATATCCACATACAATTTACGATCGCCATTAAACGAAAGCTCTGTTGAATGTGATAATGGAGAATGGACTCCCAAGACGCAACGTACTGGGCTAATTGCTCGAAAACTTGGCAATTACCCAATGTGGTTTAATAATGGAAAAAGTGTTCTTACCACTCTTTTGCAAGTTATAGACAACCATGTAATTAAATATATACCACCTAGTGAATTTAATCCCCCAAGAAAACCATATTCGTGCCCAAATCATAAAAAAGAACTTGGATGTCTCCTAGTTGGTGCAGAAAGTGCTGATCCTCAATATTTTACTAAACAATATTGTGGACTATTTTATAAAGAAGGAATGATGCCAAAAAAATACCTTGGTAGATTTATGATATCCCCAGAAGCTGCTTTGCAACCAGGTACGCCACTCTTAGCTTCTCATTATCAACCTGGGGATTTTATTGATATTCGTGGTAAAACTATTGATAGAGGTTTCCAAGGTGTAATGAAACGACATGGATTTCATGGTATGCCTGCTACTCATGGAGTGACTAAATCACACCGCAGAGGAGGTAATGTTGGCCACGGTGGTGAAAAAGGTAGAATATTTCCTGGAACAAAAATGCCCGGACATATGGGTAACAGGTACAGAATACACAGAGGTGCCGAAATATTAAGAATCAATCACAAGTACAATGTTATTTGGGTAAAAGGAGTAGCATCACCAGGAGAAACAAATTCTATAGTTTATTTATACGATACAATACTGCCATTAAGAAAATATAAATCTCCACCACCATTTCCCACATCTAAAAAATTAGAAGACAATCAGTTAATAGATTCATATAGTAAACATGTATATAATTTTAATGACCAAACTATTACTTTTGAAGAAGAAAAATAAATAAATATGTAAACAATCTCTTGTTGTTAATTTTTTATATTAATAAAATATTTAGAACGCCACATTAATTAAAATTAATTTTATTTAATAATTGTATTATTTTAAATTATTACAAACTTTGAACTTAAAAAATATAATTTTATAAATACAATACATTTTAAGAAATGTAACATATTGTATTATGTTGCATGACACAATATTTAACAAAAAACAAATATTTTCTCTCTTAATATAATGTAAAATAAATCATAATTAACATAAATTTCAATTAAGTATACATCATGTATAAAAAAATAATGGTGTATATTACTTATATAATATATCAATACAAAACTTAAAACAGTAACAAGATAAAATTAGAACTTAAATTTTTTAATGTTACCAAAAATACTATTTGAAAATTAAGTTATTTTAAGTTTTTTATTTTAGATTTTAAGTCTTGAAGTAGAGGCTTAGTGTCTTTTATATGATAAAGTTTTGACACTCCAGCAATTGTACAAAATAAAGCTTTCATAACTATTTCATAGTTTTTATTGGAATTGGTTGTGTAACTGATCTGAAAATAATTAATTGAAATAGTTAAAATTAATATATTGTTTAGAAATGTGTGAATGAATTTCAAATTTTTTATATTTATGATAAGCAAATCACTATGTAATTATATATATATTTGTATTTTGTATACTAAATTCAATTATTTTATTATTTTTATATTTTCCAACTAGATGGGGTTGACTACCCTAGTCTTACACCTCCATAAATCTTCAATTCTTACCTCTTTTTCATTCGCACCATCTATCATCATATCACTCTATTCCATCTATACATCACTTTTTCGGTCTTCTCTTCATTCTACATCTAATCATCTCTTTTCATAACATGTCCAAACCACCTCAGCCTATTCTCTCTCATTTTCACCACAATTGATGAAAGTTAAACACTTCCCGTCCAATTACATAATAAAACAGTTATTATCAATAATAAAATACATAATATATACAACTTAATAACAAAAAGTGAAATTGAAGTGACAAAAGAAAGTAAATACATTATTATAATAAGTATGAGGAAAAAAATATAAATAATGAAATTATTATTAAGAGAATTAGCAATATGCAACAGAGTATTAATAGGGGAGTTAACTATGTATCCATCTTAAGGGAAGAATGATTAATATAAAATGTATGTATATTTGTCGGAATGTAATCATTCTTTATTGTCTTTAGTTACCTAACACTTCCATCTTAGATTTTGATCTTAGTTACACTCATCCTCTGTTTTTCTTTTTTTGTTCACTTCTTAACCCCATCCATAAAAATTGCTAGTCCTATTATAGTTTTAAAATATCTACCTTTAAATCTTATCAAAATTCTTCTGTTACATAAAACATCTTCCACTTCGTCAAAAATTATCTTATTTTTCATATCCTCAGAATAACTAATCCTACAATATTGCCCTATCAATTCCTTGATCACTTTTTTCAAAACTATACTCTATTGCTTCTGTTTCACTCCTATTAATCCTTAGTCCTTTCCATTACTAATAATTATCTTATTAATTGTAAATTCTTCAATAATTTATAATATATTGTACTATAATAGTAAAGACTAATACTAATATTGACAAAGCATCTATTATAATATTGTTAATTAATTTTATAATATATTTTAGGTCTAGAATGTAGATAATATGTAATTTAAATTTAAAATAACCATCATACAGGATATTTTTGTAAAAAGTTTTTAATTTGAGAAATATTCTGTATATTAAGTAATAAACTAATCACTATTACACCTTTGTAATAACACTAAATTGAAATAAAATATGAGGAATAAGGTAAAAATGATTACTTACTGGCAATGTATATAATATGTTATTATTTAAATTTTCGGATGCAGATTCTGCTGATGTTGAAGTTTCCATTTTAAGCTTTTTACATGGTGGAGGACTATTGTCATTATGAAGTTGGTTATTATTATTATTATTTTCTTGTGAAATACACTTCTTATTTCGACGAAACACTGTATTTTTTTTTAATCGAGTATCTTTTTCTTCTCGTTCCATGTCTCGTTTAGGACATGTACAAATTTTCACTGGAAGTACACGACGACCAAGTACTTGCCCACTGAAAATGTAATAGAAATAATTGAAATTAAAGCACAGTCACAAATCTACTAGATTATCTAATACAGACTATATTACTAGTATTATAATACGAACGTGTAATCTTCTAATGTAAATATGACAATTATAGGACGACGTTCCATTCCACCTAGGCAAGAAGTTTTGCATACAAATCTATAAGATAATCTAGTACTATCAAATCCGTGTTCAGGTCTAGATAAAAGTGTCACTACACTTTTACGTTTACTAAACTGATCTACATGATAAGTTGTACTATCATTATCACAACGTATAACATGTTCTAAATCAGTGAACCCTAAAATCAATAATTTATAAATTGTAAGCATCAAATAATAATAATAATAATTTACTAAATATAGAATATAAAACTTATTTATTACCTTTTTTATCAACAAAAACAAATCATCTATGACAAAAAAAAATGGAAAGGTCGATTATGGACATTCCACCTTCATCCCTCGGAGAAATTAGTGGTTTATTATACTTAAGATTTGAATGCAATGTTATTGCATTAGAAAATACTATTCTGAGCAAAATTCAATATATTACAACAGTGGCGCCGAGTACGTACTTAAGGTGGTGCATTTGAACCACCTAAAATTGTGGGTGGGTGGGTACCTTAACCAAAATAGTTAATACTAATACTATAATAAGTATAAAGTAGGTATAGGTACAGAGATTTAAGCAATTTCCAGTAACGTCTTCATGTATAACCTAGATATTAGTGATATTTTAGGTGGGTGGGTGGGATTTTGTAAGAATTGAACCACCTTTTTTAACTGAACTCGGCACCACTATATTATAATATACTATAATAATAATTCATTCCAAAATTTTACCACATGTGTAAATTAACAATGTAAATATATAAAAAAAACTTTAAGAAGTTAAACTGTTAAACCCAAGATTGCATGTAATATTAAACATTTTTTGAAAAAATTTCAGAGCTTAACAGAAACCATAATTTTCTGCCATTTTTTTGTAGTTTTTCTTCTCCAGAGGAAAAACTTTTGAGAAATTCAAAAAATTAGCCAAATAATGCAATTACTAGATGCAATTTTATACCAAAAGCATACCCTATTTGTGGTAATAAGACCATTACTTCTATCCGAAATGTTTCATAAATCAAAAAAAAAAAATATATATATATAATAGAATATTCAATTCTACTAAAAATATTCAAATTTTAAAAACGAGCTTAACAAAGTACCAACTAGATGAAATTCGGTATGGAAAGGGTACCCTATTTGTGGAAATCGGGCAATTATTTCTACATGAAAAAATGTTTTCATAGATCAGAAAAAAAAAAATTGTCAGTCATGATTTTTAAAATATTTTGTAAAAATATTAAGTAACATATTATTAAGCTTCTATAAAATTTTCAAACCGATAAACCCAAAATTGTAGGTAATATTAATTTTTTTTTTTAAATTGTTCATAAATCTATATTAGGCCAAATAATCAACTAATCAGTTCCAAAAATGAGCTTAATAAAATACCAAGAGGACACGATTTGCTACCAAAATCATACCCCACTTGTGGTAATTGAACAATTATTTCTACCTAAAAAAATGTTTTCATACATAAAAGAAAAACATCTTTGTAGAAACAATACATTCCTCGCTTCGCTCAGAATCTAAAATTACTATTATAACTATTGTAAAAGGTAAAATAACATTTTGGTTTTCTTAAAAAACATTAAAATACTAAAATAGTAGACTACAAATTAATACAATTTTTAAAAATCTAAAAAATTATTTTCTAAATCTAACGTATACATTTATCAAATTTACCATTGACAATCTTGATTTACTCAATTATAGGAAAACCATTAATACTAGGGTTCTTAACTTATGAATATCAAATATTGTTTTGTTACCTTTGTTAAACTTATCAATTGGTGATAAATGCTGTAAACAACGGTTAACAGGTTCTTTCAACCAATCGGCTGCACTGTACATAGGCATAGCACGTACAAATAATGGAATATTACCAGAAATCTTTTCATAATCACATTTGAAATTTAGAAGAAGCACTTTATTTATATCAATGAATAGTTTTTGTAATGTAACAGAATACTAAAACAAATCATAAAAATTAGAAAAAATTATTTTAATGCATATTTTTTAACATACGTTCCATTTTTGTCGATAAGATTGAGAACTTGTATCCAACATTACTTCAAAATTCATATTTCCACCAAATTCATCCTGGCACGGTATAATTCCAGTTGGTGATGACTTTACTGAGCCAGCTGTACATGTTTTAAGATTTTCTTGATCCTTTTTAGGCTAAAATTATAATATTAATAAAATTAAAAGTTAGCATATAAAAATATTTGGTTTTATCTATCCCATATCTACAGCAGCGGTTCCCAACCTGTGCACCGTAAGTTTATTTCAGAGGCACCACGATCTAAGATCCATACAATAATAAAAAAAATTATTTACAGTTTAATGTAGTTAAAAAGATAAATAATTTGAATGTGTTATTTTAAAGAAAAATTACTATGTATTCTCTGTATATTGTTTGTTAGATATATGTAAGTAATTATTATGCTAAAGTAAAGGAGAAATCAAAAGAGATTTATAGTAATCATTGCATACTTCGCAGACACACTTTGGCAAAAAAAAACATGCTTCCTTGCTTAAAAAATAATATAAAGGATGAAGTCATAAAAATAGCGAACTTTATAAAGTCACGGCTTTTGAAATCCAGACCTTTTAAAATCGTGTGTGACGACATGGGCAATATTCATAGTAGAAATCAGGTGGCTATCTCGTAACAAAACGCCAACACAGTTAATGGAATTATAAACTGAAGTGGCTTCACTGCTAATAGACTACAACTCTACATTAACTGAAATCATGAATGATTTGACACAGCTTAGTCAACTTTTGTACTTGGCAGACATTTTTATCAAAATATACTAGCATAATATTTCCTTACCAGGAAGTACTTTCACCATTATTTATGCTAACCACTAAGTATTGTCATTAAAAAGAAAAATTGATTATTGGGCAGAGTTCTACTAAAGGAGAGCTAGAGTGATTTCAAATAATGCAATCCTTATTGGAGAAAAATGAAGAGCAAGCTTCCATTTACATTATCAACAAGATTTTTGAACACCAGAAAAATTAATTTAAGCAATATTTCCTTACAGCTTGAGAGATGTTAAATGACAATGAATGGGTAATGAATCCATTCTCAGTTTGTACAAAACCCTCAACTTGTCTTCAACTTAATATGAGAATTTGATCGACATCACTTCAGATTCAACATTGAAATCTATCTTAAATTAGCAATTCATATGTTGAATTTTAGCTATGTTTGACAGATAAAAGTTTTGAAGATTTGCATCAAAAAGCAATAACACTACTTCTATCCTTGTATTACTTACGTATACGAGGCAGGATTTTCGGCATACACTGCATTATAACCAAAACAAATACCATAACCGTCTTAATTCAGAACCTGACTTTTGTATTCAGTTATCACAAATCAAAGGAGACATTAACAAACTTTGTCAAAAGAAGGAACCTCAAAAATCATAGTAATATTTGATTCACATTACCAGTCTTTCCATCTTTTAATATTGTTTTTGTTCTTTATTTTCTTATAAAAATATACTAATTAGTAATTACTAATATTAATAAAATAATTTATATTTTGTAATTAATATATATATATTTATATTTTGATTAAGAAATATTTAATCCCCTTAGAAACTTATATCTGAAAAACTATAAAAATAGTTTATTCTCATAAAGACATTATTTTATCTTATAAGACTTTATTTGTATCTACGTCCCTTAGTATTATTTGTTAAAATAAAAAATAATTTTAGGTACCTAAATAAAATACATGTTAAGAACTAAGTAAGTAGTGTTATAAGTATGTTCAATATTAGTTTTGAAAAAACTAATTTAGATAATATTTATTATATACCGATTGTAACCTAACCTACCGATTCAGGAAGATTCAAATCCACAACTCTTCCATTTTCCATTGGCACTGTCCAACAATAATCTGGGTCTACAATTATTCCATCAAAATTATGTAGTAGGGGATTCATCATATGTAAGTTTTGATTATTTCTAATGAAAAAAAAAAAATTATTATTATTAAATAGGATGAGGATGCTAAAATTAATAAATTAAGAGTGATTAAAAATCAGATGTTGTCAATTAAAACATACCTATAATAGTTTCTATAAAATATATTCAATATATATATACACACAAAATTTATTATTATAATATATATTCCATTTAATGTTAAATCAGAATATTAAAATATATATTATTAAACCAATACATAGAAAAGCAAATAAAAGAGTGAAGTATGTATAACATTAGAGAACATGCTTATACTTACGGATTGAAATTAAAAATGTCGTCTTCATTGGAAAACTGAATATTAGACAGAGCTGTATGTTTTGTATCGTCCATCTATTATAAAAAAAATAAGTACTACAAAAAACTACTACTTAAAAACTAAATTCTAACATATATTAATTTCTAATAGTATAATTTATGGTGGTGCAAACAATCAAGTTTTTTAATTATACATAAATATTTTATACAGGGTAGTTATCATAATTTTGTTTCATAATTAAATACCTAAATAATGAAAATTACACATAAAATATTATTTTATATATTTTGTATTGCACTTAATGGTAAATAAATCGTATAATTAAACAAATACAAAATATCTATTATTTACATTTTAATAAAGATTTATTTATTATTACTGCCATATTAATTATCATTACAGTTGTAAACACAATTAAATATTCTGGTAGGTGTGTATGATTTGACCCAAACAAACATTGTTTACATTATTGAATATTTTTTTTTCTTTGGGACTAAGTTCCAGTTAATTTATAATAATTATATTAAAGGATAAAAATGTTGACAGTTATAACATAAAAATAATCTCAAATCTCTATTGAAATCAAACTGTGAAGTAAAAGTGGATGATAAGTTCTCAGATGAAATAAAAATCAAACAAGGGGTTATACAAGGTTTTGTTTTATCTTTTCTATCATTCAATATACAAAGTGATTCAATTTTGAAAGAAACTATACTATACTCCATGAATATATTGGCATAAAAGTAAATAGGAGATTTGTTAACAACCTAATATATGCTGATGACATCAATATTCTGACATCTGTAATCTACAAAGAATCACGGATAGGCTCAACATTGCATGCAAAAAATATGGACTTGAGATGAATGTTAAGAAAACTAAATTCATGTTAATAACAAAACACCTAACATAAATTGCAATAATGAAATTAAATTAATCATGAACAACGCTACAATAGAAAGAGTACATTCATACAAATATTTTGGAACATGGATAAATAGTAATAGGGTTAACTCAAGAGATCAAATGGCTAGATTGACATTCTTTAAAATAACGAAATGTTTTACAAATAGAGATTTACCATTGGATTTAAAAGAATGTTTAAGTGATAGGTGTTTTCTACCTAATAATTTAAATTGGAGGCTTGGACACTAAAGAAAACATAATTATGTTAAAAAAATTAAGTATTTAAAATGTTGATTCCATAGGATTTTCAACATATCTTTTATTGACAAGGTTGCAAACGTACATGTTTTTGAAGACAAGAGTAAATAAAGAACCAGAGGTGATGAATAATATTAAATCTAGGATGCAAAATGCTAAATGCAATATTTTGTACATAAGCTATGGTTAGAAATATCAGATCTAATAGAAACTTAATAAAGGAACATAAAGAAGAAGGGACTTAATTTACTGATTAATTGACGTGTATTGTGATTGCACCACTATAATCTGATAAAACATAACATTTTGGAAACAAATTCCAATAATTACAGTTTTATTATGCATCATATTAATTCTAAAACAATTAACCAATTAAAGTGAAATGATTTTAGGTGCTTTTACCAAAACTAACAACACAATTTTATTCTACATGATTTGCAGCATTTTTTTTTTTTTTTTTGTAAAAGAGTGCAAGTGCAATATTTTTAAAAACAATACAACTAAACATTAATGACACATTTCGTTTAGAAAATACAAATAATTAACTCACCATTAATTAAGTTTGAAGTTGAAACAGAGCGCTTTATTAATATGTTATATTTAATCTGTGTTATTATTTGGTTATTCAGTTACTATAACGAACTTTAGTTAAACCCTCATACAATATTATTACTTACAGTACTTAGATTTATTAGAAACTATATTTCAAATTTCTTTGTAATTTTAATAGGCTTATTGTTAAACGATCATTATTCATTAAGATCACCAACAGAATACAGTAAACTACAGTATGAAAAAAGTACAGGTAAAATGTAAATAATAATGAAAGAAGACCTATACTGTATTTTACATTAGTTTTACACCTGTACACCTGTTACTCTGTTAGAACATGATTATAATCTGTGATCACATACTAAAATAAAATTTATAAGTTCATAACCTTTAAATTGATACCGTGCATTGGACCCATAAACTTCAACTATTAAATATATGAAAATCTATCATCGTTTATCACTTTCATCTATTCATATATCAAATTATATAATTTTTATCAATTTTATATTATGTTATATTTTAAATAAAATATTTTAACAATATAATTAAAATATATTTGGATTGCAATCATTGGTAGTATTTTTTCGAGTTAGTCTGTCATTCTTGGTTTCTTATCGGTCAACTGCCCCCAACCCAAACAGCACAGAAACACAACAAAAATATTTATTATCTTTATCTGTGGTCAACTGCCCCCAACCCATGCTTATTCCACAGACTATATTCACTGAACTGAATACATTATAAATAGTAGTTTATTATAACATACCCCTTCCAATGATACAGAACACCATGTTTCCACAGATTATATAAAACATTTCTTAATGTTTCATCTCTCATTTAATCTGTGATGTACCTACGTCTCTTATTAGTTTCATACACGGTTGGAAGTTCTATCCATGACATTGGTTTCATATTAGCGGAATCGCCAATAGTCTGTTGTTAGATTATGGTAACAGTAGAAATTAAAAAACATTTTATTAAAAAAACTTTTTATTAAGACTTTTTTTCCTATTAGTGGTCACACTGAAATTAATAGGGATCTGTTTGTTTACATTTTTGAGAAGTACATGGGATCAATAGTACAACAGTTTTTGAAGGTTATGTTAAAATTTACTATTATTATTTATCGTTTTTAAACGTAAACATTTTACTATAAAATAGTATAATTGTATTTAGTTAAAATAAAATTACAAACTGTATTTCCAATTTTTTTCAAAATATATAAATATTAAACGATCAGTTTTTAACTTATTAAATGGATTCTGATCTTTATGATGAATTTGGTAATTATATTGGACCAGAATTGGAATCCGATGAAGAAGAAGAAGAACAACCACTATCACCTGAACCGGAACATCAGGATATTGATGTAATTTAAATATCAAGTAGATACACAAAACAATACATATAAGTATATAAATGTTTTTAACAATTTAGATGATTGATGAGAGTGAAGATGGACCGGAAGAACCAGGTATGAGTGTTGTTCTACATGAAGATAAGCGTTATTATCCTAGTGCTGTTGAAGTATATGGGCCTGACGTTGAGACATTAGTTCAAGAAGAAGATGAATTACCATTAACAGTTCCACTAGTAGCTCCTGTTAAACAACATAATTTCCAAATTAAAGAACAACATTTGCCACAAACAACATATAATATGGAGTAATATATTTTTTCTTAAACTTATATAATATATAAACTCGATAACTTTTTGTTTTGTTATTAGGTATTTGGCTGATTTAATGGACGTTTCAGGCTTAGTTCGAAATGTTGCGCTAGTTGGACATCTTCATCATGGTAAAACTAGTTTGGTAGACTGTTTAATTCGCCAAACCCATCCAGACTTAGGACAGTTAAATTTAGATTCAGCTGATGCTGATTTGATGCGCTATACTGACACTCTTATGACTGAACGTCAAAGAGGTGTTAGCATTAAAGCAACACCTGTAACATTAGTATTACCTGATGTAAATTCCAAATCATATTTAATGAACATTTTTGATACACCTGGTAATACTCCCATCAATATATTATTTTATATCATTTACTCATTAATTATAGCTTATTTGTTGATTAGGCCATGTAAATTTTTCTGATGAAGTAACTGCTGCCCTTAGAATTTGTGATGGAGCTGTAATATTCGTTGATGCAGCAGAAGGTGTTATGTTAAATACAGAACGATTAATTAAACATGCAATACAAGTTTGTACTATTTTTAAAATATATATATATATATATTTAATCATTATTATTCATTTAATTTTAAATATTTAAGGAAAAAATAGCAATCACTATTTGTGTTAATAAAATTGACAGATTAATGTTAGAGCTTAAACTTCCTCCCCAAGATGCCTACTACAAAATTAAGCATATTATTGACGAAGTAAATTCTCTATTAAGGTATATACTATACTATTTTATATTAACTTGTTACTTTTTTTTTTAATGTAATACTTATATATTTTTTATGGTTATAGTTTACATTCGCAAAATGATCCATCTCGTATTGTTTCACCGATTTTGGGAAATGTTTGTTTTGCATCAGCTCAATATGCAGTTTGTTTTACCTTAAAATCATTTGCTAAACTTTATGCAAATCATTACTGTAATATAAAAGTTGATAGTTTTGCTAAAGTTTTATGGGGAGATGTTTACTTTAATCCTAAAACAAGAAAATTCTCCAAAAAATCACCCCATAATAGTGTACAAAGAAGTTTTGTTGAATTTATATTAGAACCATTATACAAATTATTTGCTCAAGTAATTGGTGATGTAGACACTACATTACCTGATGTTTTGGATGAGCTTGGAATTAAACTAACAAAACGTGAAATGAATATTAATATACGACCACTATTACGACTTGTTTGTGGACGCTTTTTAAATGATCTTAGTGGTTTTGTTGACATGTGTGTTAATCACATACCATCACCAGCAGAGAATGCTAAAAACAAAATAGACACAATTTATACAGGACCTCAAGATACTGAACTTGCCAAGGACATGCTTGATTGCAATCCAGATGTAAATTTAATTAATATAATTTTATAATTTATGATTATTTTGTAATTATGTTTTAGGGTCGTTTAATGGTACATAGTACTAAAATGTATCCTACTGATGATTGTACATTTTTCCAAGTCTTAGCTCGTGTAATGAGTGGAACATTGTATGCTGGACAAGAAGTACGAGTTTTGGGAGAAAATTATTCCTTGGTCGATGAAGAAGATTCTAGAGTAATGACAGTAGGAAGGTTATGGGTACATGAAGCTAGATATAAAGTTGAAGTTAATCGAGTACCAGCTGGTAATTGGGTGCTAATTGAAGGAATTGATCAACCAATTGTTAAAACTTCAACAATTACAGACCTATTAACAACTGATGATTTATATATATTCAGACCATTGAAATTTAATACACAATCAGTTATAAAAATTGCAGGTAGGTATGACTTATAAAATAGTAACCAATAACTATAGATTGTATGTAAATTTAATATCGTATAAAATTACATTAGTTGAACCAGTTAATCCATCTGAATTACCTAAAATGTTGGATGGTTTAAGAAAAGTCAATAAATCATATCCTCTTCTTATTACACGTGTTGAAGAATCTGGTGAACATGTTATACTGGGTACAGGTGAATTATACTTGGATTGTGTAATGCATGATCTAAGAAAAATGTATTCTGAAATTGGTAAATATTTATATAACTAATATTTAATTTATTTATAAATGAATATATACTTATTTAGAATTGTTTTTAAGATATAAAAGTGGCAGATCCCGTTGTTGCTTTTTGTGAAACTGTTGTTGATACATCATCACTAAAATGTTTTGCTGAAACGCCTAATAAACGTAATAAGATTACAATGATTGCAGAACCTTTAGAAAAAGGACTTGCTGAAGACATTGAAAATCAAGTAGTTGATATTTCATGGGACAAGTAATTCTTAACAATAATTTGTTTCATATATTAAAATTATTAAAAATAATATTTAACAATCATTTTTTTTAATTCAAGGAAGAAAATAGGTGAATTTTTTCAATCTAAATATGATTGGGATCTACTTGCAGCTCGTTCAATATGGGCTTTTGGTCCAGATACTACAGGTCCTAATATTCTTGTGGATGATACCCTTCCATCAGAAGTTGATAAAAATATTCTTAGGTCTATTAGGGATTCTATTGTTCAAGTAAATAATTTATTTAATATAAATAATAATAATTGTAAAATTCATATTTACATTAGGGTTTTCAATGGGGTACCAGAGAAGGACCACTATGTGAAGAACCAATTCGTAATGTTAAATTTAAAATATTAGATGCAGTCATTGCCCCTGAACCACTACATAGAGGAGGAGGTTAGAATTTGGAATTCCTTTCTAGATAACTATATATTGTTTTATATACTTAAAAACAAATTTTAGGTCAAATTATACCTACTGCTCGCAGGGTTGCATATTCAGCATTTCTTATGGCAACTCCACGTTTGATGGAGCCATATTTGTATGTTGAAGTTCAAGCTCCTGCAGATTGTGTTTCTGCTGTTTATACTGTATTGGCAAAACGAAGAGGACATGTAACTCAAGATGCTCCTGTTCCAGGATCACCGCTTTATACCATCAAAGCTTTTATTCCAGCTATAGATTCATTTGGTTTTGAAACTGATTTACGTACTCATACTCAAGGACAAGCATTTTGTTTATCTGTTTTTCACCATTGGCAGGTAATTACATACAACTAACAGCAGTTAAATTAACATATTGATACATTTTTATTCCGTATAAATACTAAATAGTAATATAATTGTTTTACATTAGGTATGTAATATTTGATGTTACAATAGATTTCCCTTTTTTTATAAAATTTGACATGTTTAAAGAAAATTTGATGTATGTTTTGTATTTTCCTTTAAATGTAGAATAATATATTCTAATTTCGTAGATTAAATCAAAACAATATAATATTACAACATTCTAGTAATACAGGTAGTTAATAATATAGTTATTAGTTATTCATTTTTGATAAATTATGTAATATTGTATTGCAATGATAGGTAATTGGTGAACTACACACGATGATTAAAATAAATACAAAATATGCATTATTAAAGCAAAAAGGATGGTGAGCACGCTTAATAAATCACTCCATAAACAATCTGTCCATCCATTTTATTCATGAAATTTTTAATATTCAGCCCTTAATGTACAGAGTGATCAAAATTGTTACTTCAATTGTTTTGTTTAAAATGTAAAATATTTAAATATAAATAAATATATATAATAGGAAATTACAATATTTTACATATTATTTAAAATGTTTCCAAGATTTATTATTTAAAGATAAAATCGGAATCTACTATTTTTGCTTTAAAGTTATATTACTGTAATTAAAAATCCTGATAATTTTTATATATTACATTAATATATTAATTATTAAATAATTGGTTTATTTTTTATGGAACTACATAATAATTTTAAGACTTGGCTCACAAGTATTTTATGTTGTTCTTTGAGTAACATTATACTATTATAAATATAATAAACATTAAATAATAAATATGTTTAAAATTTTGTGTTTTTCTTGTTATAAATTTAATACTAACGTTTTAAACTTAAGAGGATGGAACACACCTACATGTGTTGTCTTTGTCTATCCAACAAGTAATATATAGTAATACTAGCTTTGTATGAAACATTTTTATTCGATCTGTATTGTTGGTAGAACCACCAAAATTTAACAATGAATTGAAGAAAACAATATTTGTGTCGTAGTGTTTAAATCATTATAATAACACAACTCGATTAGTTAAATTCAACAAATTAAAAAAGTTTATAGTATAAAACAAATTTCCATGAAAATAATTTTTCATAATATGCTATGAAAAAAATAAAAACACTACAATATAGATAATGTTCCCCTCTAATAATTGTTAAAATTTGGTATTCCTACCATCGATATAAATTGAATAAAGTTGTCCCGCACAAAGCCTGTCGGATAGACAAAGAAGACACATGCAGGTGTGGTGTACTCTTTAATAAATGATCATTTATTTAAAAATAATTTTCAAAAGAGTTTTTCGAATATATGGCATTTTAGATAATACAAATGTTAATTTTTTTAATCAAAATTATTCTTATGCCATGCTATTACACGATATAATGAATTAAAATTTATAGGTATTATATACTATTTAATCCTGAAAATCTAACATACTGTAGAATTATTGTAAAATGTCTTCATGTCTTCAGATACATTTTTTTTCTAAATTTATTTCTATTTTATTTGTATGGGAAAATATATAGCATTATTTAACATAATTATAAAAGAAAATTATATTTTAAAAATTGACTAAGAAAATTAAAGTAAGTTATTTGAATCATCCCATATAGCATGTTTATGTTCTTTTTAAAAATGTAACACTTATTATTTAATTATTACCAAACTATTGGTAAATTTATTACTAATTAAAAAATTATATTTCTAGATTGTTCCTGGTGACCCACTTGATAAAAGCATAGTAATTAAACCATTAGAACCACAACCAGCTACGCATCTTGCTCGTGAATTTATGGTTAAAACTCGGAGGAGAAAAGGTTTGAGTGAAGATGTATCTATAAATAAATTTTTTGATGATCCTATGTTATTAGAATTGGCTAGACAAGATGTTTCCTTAAATTATCCAATGTAAATAATATGTGCTAGTAAAGAAATTATACTTTTTCTTTGCTATTTATATAAATATGATTTAATTATTAAGTAATAAATCATTAATTTATCAATAAAATTTGTAAAAATGTTGGATTAATTTTAAATATATTTAATAAATGAATTACATTTTTTTTTTTTTAAGTGTTTTTAATTTAAAAACATAGTAAGTAAGGTACTGGACAATTGTTTAATTAATTAGACTGGATTGTCACTATTATCTGTTAATGTAGGAAAATAATAATAAAAAAAATGGAGTATAATAAAATAATGGCAATTATAAATTAAAATACTATTTTACCTACCTGTATTATATAATCTTTAATTTTTTAAGTTCACATACAATCAATGATATTTAGAAAATTTGACATATAAATCAATGTAACAGTTCCTAAATTGTTTCTTATATTTAAGACATCTCTGTTAATAATGAAAAAAGTGTTTAAGCTCTCTTACATTTAAAATTGCATTAATTATGCAATATTTAAAATAAAGTTCATCAAAATTATAGTTAGATACCTTGAAATTTGTAGTTTTAAGGTAATTTTTCTTCTCCCATAGAAAAATTAAGAAATTCGAAAAATGAGCTAAATAAAGTACTTACTAGATTTAATTTGCAACCGAAAGCATACCCACTTGTGGTAATCGACCATTATTTCCATCCAAATGGTTAGGTTAGACTTAAACTGAAAAAATATCATATTCTACTAAATATTCAAACTTTAGAAGCTTATAAAAAAATTATGACTTACGATTTTCAAAATATTTTGTAAATAGATTAACTAGTTTATGATTATACTTCTATAAAATTATCAAACCGTTCAATTACAGTTAATATTAAACATTTTTGGAAAATAATTTTAAAACTACACTTAATCAAAAAATCCATCAAACCATATTAAAATGTTTTTCTCATGTATGTATAACATCTATATGAAAACTCAAAAGAATGTCAAGTCCCTATAATCAACAATCAGTTAGTTATCATGAAATAAAAAAATTGGAAAGGTCGATTTTGGACGTTCCTCCTTTATCCTTAAAATTAGTGGTTTACTACAATTAAGATTTGAATGTAATGATATTTCATTAGAATATAATATTCTGAGCGAAACTTGATATAATAAAATATGTTATACTGATAATAAGTTCCAAAATGTTATCATGTATGTAAACTACCAATGAGAGTACTCAAAAAAATTTCAAGTATGTTCAAAATCACATTAGTTATCATGAAAATCTAAAATCAATTTCGTCAAAATTATGATTTCCGTGGATTATGGCAATTTTCTGCCATTTTTTTGTAGCTTTTTTTCCCAATGATAAACTTGAGAAATTCGAAAAATGATTTAAATAAAATACCAACTACATGTAATTTGCTACCCCGAAAGCATACCCTATTGGCTATCCATAGTAATCGGACCATTATTTCTACCTAAAAAATTGTCTTCAAAAATAAAATATAATATTAAATTCTACTAAAAATATTCAAATTTAGAAGTTTATAAAAAAAAATTGTGATCTACGTTTTTCAAAATATTTTGGAAATAAATGAAGTACCTATTATATGAATGAGTAGGCTTCAATAAATTTTTCAAACCATGAAACATAAAATTGCATTTAATATTAAACATTTTTGGAAAACATTTCAAAGCTCTATATTTAGCCAGAATATACCGATCCATACCAAAATTTTACGACGCGTGTATATTACCCATTTAAGTACTCAAAAAAAAGTGTCAAGTCCCAACGATCAAAACTCAATTAGCTATCACGAAATAAAAAAATTTTAAATAACTGAAATCGTAATTTCCTTTAATTTTTGGTAGTTTTAACTTGAAAAGCTTATAAAAATAATTGTGGATTACGATTTTCAAAATATTTTGGAAATTATTATTAATATGATTAATTATGATATTATGATTAATTATTATATGAGTAGGCTTCAATAAAAAAATTAAACCGTTAAACTCAAAATTGCATGTAATATTATTAAACATTTTTGAAAAAAGTTTCAATGCTCTATATTTAGCCAGAATATACCGATCTTGTATTCAGAATTCAAAATTTTACCGCTCGTGTAAATTAACAAACTATGTGAATACTCAAAATAACTTTTAAGTTCTTATAATCAAAACTCAATTAGTTATCATGAAATAAAAAAAATTAAAATAACGAAATAATTTCTTCTCCAAGGAATAACTTTTAAAAATACGAAAAATAAGCTAAATAAATTACCAACTAAATATAGATGCAATTTGATACGAAGAGTATACCTTATTTATGGTACTCTGATCCTCGAGTACTCGGTCCTCTGAGAAATTAGTAATTTATTATACTTAAGATTTGAATGCAATGATATTGCATTAGAAAATACGATTCTGAACGAAACTCAATATATTACAATATACTATACATCTATACTAATAATCCATTCCAAAAATTTACCACGTGTGTAAATTACCAATGTAAATATTTGAAATAAATTTCATGTTCCTACGATCAAAATTCAAGGAGAGTTATACCGTTAAACCCATAATTTCAGGTAATATTAAACATTTCTGGAAAAAATTTCAGAGCATAACGGAAACCTTAATTTTGCGATTTTCAGCTATTTTTTGGTCATTTTTATACCCCCAAGGAAAAACTTTTGAGAAATTCGAAAAATGAGTTAAATGAAGTACCAACTAGACGCAATTTTTTACCGAAAGCATACCCTACTTGTGGTAGTTGGACCATTATTTCTACCCAAAAAAGTGTCAAAGACGTTATAAAAAAAAAATATCTTTGTAAAACCAATACATTCCTCGCTTTGATCATAATCTAAAAAGTGAGCCATGGCTCACCCTGTTGCCCCCCAAATGGCGCCCCTGGTCTTGAATTCCGGCTCCACACTTAATATTATATATTTTTAAGTTGTTAAATAAATAAATATACCTATTATGTGATATTTATCTACATAAAACTGTGAAAATGAAGATAGTATCTACTATAATAATAAGTAACCTTGTGCTTTATTGTACCTATCTTATAATTATACTACTTTCGAATCAGAAAAAATAAAACATGTAACTATATATATATATATAGGTATTAAATTTATTAATGTATTATTGTAAGTGTATAATATGTGTATATACTATATTATCTGAGAATCGATATACAATTATTTTGTTTATTTTCTTTTTATTTAAAAACAAACCGGGTTTGTGATTTTTTAATGTACTGATGAGAAGTGTAGGTTCTACAGAAGGTCATCTAGTATAGACGTACTGTTTGTAGTTTTCATTGATCATTTTATATTAGTATATTTCATTGTTAGTTTATATATCAAAATGTTCGTTATAGTTCTATGGTTAAGTTCCTTATTATTAATATTATTTCCTGAGACAAGTCATAGTACGACAGTTTATAAATGCGGTACAAGTAAGTTTGTTTATTAATTATAATAATTCAATTATAAATAGGTATTATTTTATATAAATCTAAGATTTTGAAATGTTTCAAATCACAAATATTAATATAAGTAACTTATTTATAAGTATATAGGTTAGATAATATTACCAATATAATTATCTATGTAACCAATTAATTGATTACCTATGTCAAAGTGTCTTTACACATACCATAACTTCTTACAGTGGCGTACCAAGTACATAGAATTTCTAAAATGGGATATGGCTGTTAAATTTAGTGATCATAATAAATGATGATTTTAAGGAAACACAAACCAATTGATCACTATTAATAGTACAATAGTTATTTAACTATAAAATATGTTATTATAAGAGAATAAAAATAATTTATTTAAACAGCTTAAAATATAAACTGTCAAGATTAGGCCAATCTTAATAATAAAAATATACCTATAATACGACAAATGGGGGAGGATTCAGCCTCTGGGGAACCCCCCCTCCATCATGTGTACGCTACTGACCTCTTACTATATTATAATATTATACTAAATAAGTAGTTTACTCAACTTTCGATTCACGATTTTTTAAAAATTATATAATTGTATTATAATGTATTAAATAATATATATAACTGCAGTTTGTAAGACGTTCTAATTTTCAGGGACGTACTAAGGTTAGGTCTTAGGTCATATATTTTAGCTATAGTTATTTTTAAAAAGAATTCATCCATTTTTTTTATTCTTTAAAAATATCTATTATTATTATTTAAATAATCCAACGGAACTACTAGTTTGTCATAATTATTCATATTTTAAATTTAAATTAAAACATTGGTTTTTATAATACTCTTCAAACACCTAGTATTAAAGTGGGAATTTTTTCTTCTTTTTATATACATATATTATATTATTTACATATTTCTTATTTTATTAAATTATTTTAAACTGAACTACGTTAATTTTTGTTTTTTTGTTTTTGTTTTTCTTCTTATTAACATTTAAAATTTAAATCCTAATGGAATTTTCACTAACTAATAAGTACTCTTACTCTACGATACAAGAATCTTCCTCAGTGTAGAGTAATTTATAGTAATATTTATCATGTTTGTTATACCACTTATTATTTTCTTGTTACTAGAATATATTAATAAAATAAAAAATAAATTATAAGAATATTTAAAAATATAAACTGTATTTGAGAATGTCATAAGTTCATGAATTTAAGATAAGGTTTAATTTTTATTTAAGTTACACGAGTATTTATATTATTTAGGTTGCAACATAATGAAACTCAATTATATATAAAATATGTCTTACACAATATCATACCCAACACCTATATTATTTTTCAGGACACACAGAAGTTTTAATCAATGAAACAGTATCGCTTGGAAATTGTAATACAACTGCATTAAGATGCCCTTTAAAGCGAAATAGTACAGTACATATTGAAATCAAATTTAAACCCGGTTTGTAAATACCTATAATCTATAAATAATTTATACGAAATTAAAAAAAAAATTACATTAATGTTTAATTCAATAATATTCATTTTTATATGCATGGGCAATAGTTTGGTTGGTGGCTGGGGGGCTATAGCCCCCTCAGAACCTCTCAGAGCCCCCAAAACATCAACAACATTATACCAATAACAGACTATAATATTTTTCCAAATCACTATAAGCTCTTGTAAGCCGCATTAACAAATTAGCTCAACATCATGTGAACGTTCATTCTTTGTTAAGAGAAAAATTAAAAATTGGTTAGGTTAGGGTTAACTTTTTCACGCATTATAAAACTACAGAATACTGAATAATATTAAATAATACATATTAGGCACACAAAGTTGAGTCAAATAATCCATAAATGTATCATGTTTTCTTTATACAACTATGAACCAATTACATATACATATATATATATTATATTTATATTAATTATTATTGATAAAACATAATTATTAAATTATACCTAAACACAAAAAATAAGTTCATAAAAATTTACCGCCCCCAACGTTCCACCAAGAAGGGCAATTGTCCACCCTAGCTCTTCCATAAAACGGGCTTGCTAACGTGCGTGATTATGTTAATATATTTATAATTTTAGTCTCACGATAACACTGATGTGGTTATCTTATTCCTAGTAGTTAAACGTTAATCAATACAATATAATATAATTTACTGTAGTATACTATTTTAAATTCTGAGCGAATCGAAGAATATATTGATTTAAAAAAAAAAATTTTTTTTGATGTATGAAAACACTTTTTCGGGTAGAATTAATAGTACGATTACCACATGTAGGGTATGCTTTTCAATCCTTCATTAAGTCACTTGTTCCATATGAATGGCGTAGTGTGGGTTTTAAGTTTAACCATTGATTAATTATACAGTAATTATTGTTATATTATTATTATAATTATGTAGTAATTAATCAATGGTTTAACATATTGTATGCGTTGACAATTTTCAGATCGAAAGCATATGCAATAATAATGTAGCATACACGAGTGTAGATTTACTTTTTTTGCTGTATAATTAATAAGAAATTTCCAACTATACATATATTTTCTACAGATATACGAGGATGCGAATGACAACATGCATACAGCAAATACAGTATACTGTGTATATTCTATTTCAAATAAGAATGGTAAGGTTTTGCGCATGTATACTGACAAAAAACCCGCAGCCAAGTCGACAATTTTATTTTCTCACCCGAACAATGCCGACATATTACGACTGTAAACGACTTTTTCCAATCAGCGCTGCCGTCGCCAACTATACACCGTGCTCGCATATTAATAATTTTTTTTAAAACTATACCAGCCCTAAAAGGTAATGGCTGATCACTCATAATGATTATGAATAATAATAATAATAATAATAATAATGATTATACAATTTAAATTAAATATAAATTTATTATACGCAGTAGAAAGAAAACGTAACACTTTGCGCGCTATGTATAATGCATACGCTACCGCTATCGTTGACAACGGCAGTAAACGTAACTACATTTTTCTGTGGCATGGAAGGGGAACTAGATAGGGTGAGGTGTGGAGATGCGCTAAACCGACCAATTTTCGTCCGCCGCCTTACCACTCTTATTTGAAACAGAGTATACACAAGAAGTACAATTTACAAATTTATAAATAACTATTATCCAGTAATAATGCCACGCGGGCGTTGTTGTAATTACTAGCATCTTTAATTTTCCAAACAAATACCATATTATTTCAAACAAATTGTTTATTATATGGTACATTACCATGTAATATTATCAGTGTCGGTTTGCAAGTAAATTCATTGGAGATACTGAAAATTTAATACAAAAATGACAAAAAAACCTTTTTTTCATTATTGTAATTGTAAAAGCTTTTTTAATTATAAGAATGGATAATTTATATCATTTTATACTCTAATTCAATTCTTTCTTCTTTTTCCTTCGGATGCACGACAAGCTGCATATTTTCGTGTTTACAGAAAAATACGTGACCACAATGGGAACAGCAGAAACTACGAATGAGTGTCATGGTCTCAATGTACTGAATAACATCTATACAATCCCCGTCCTTCACCTTGTCATGCATATGAAATTTGTATACACAAATGAGTCTCTCGAACGGCAGACTCCGAACTCGCGACTGTCATCGAAATGTAAAAATAGAACACAAAATATTATATTATCAATATTGATATCGAAATTATTTTCATTATTATTATTAATTATTTTCAAAATGGATAAAAATATTACATTCTAATACAATTTTCTAATTTCTTCAAACTTTTTGATTGATTGCTCCCCTGACGAGCCTCCAATGAATAATATTGCAAGAAATAAAATAATTAATACCTAATATGATTATATGAGTATAATATGACAGATTTTGAAGTGTATGCTATGCATATACGCAACGCTACTGTTCCATATCATTCTCTACTTTAAAGACTTGGGCGTACTCAAAATCATTGTTTTCTCCATTTGCAAACTTTTTCTTTGCTTTCCATAAACATAATAAGCACATGCAGCGATTAATATACCGTTCTCGGAAAACATAAAAAACTTAATAAACAGAAAATTTATGCTTATCAAACAAACGTATAAATATCATATAAACGACATTTAAATTGGTTTTGGAAATCCGCTGCACTCTGGTTATCATCCTACATATATGCTCCAGAAGGCAATTTATCTCTATAGATGGAATGCTTTCTGACCTTTGCGTCATACCTTAAGGCGCGTCCACACTATGCCGATATATGCCATCTGGCAAATGGCATTGCCAAGAGTGATGTGGACTTTTTGTTGGCACGTGCCATTTGGCAAAGTATTGCCAACTGACAAGCCAAGCCGAATCCGACGAGTGTCGGTCAGGATCAAAGAAAGCCAAGTGGCAAAATGAAGCGGGGACGTGCCAATGTTAGCAATGCGGTTAGCTTTCTATGGCCTGTTGATACTCGACAATTGTAAAATACTCGGCCAATTCATTTCTAACTTTTTGGGCATCGATTGCACTTCTTCTGGGAACTCTAGCAATATTGTTGAGCCCTCCTACTGACTCAATTGGATATGTGACTGAGCTACCCACAACAAATGCTCCGTTGAGATTATAAACTGTTTTAGAGTGTTTTCGTAGAAAATTATGTAAATAAACTATGGCCAATACAACCTTTTTAGCAGTTTTTGGTTCCAACAATATTGGTTTTTTAAGTATGCGAAAAACAGAACTTATAATTCCGAAAGTGATCTTAGAATCTCTACGAGCTCTACTAGGTCGATAATTAAAAATTATTTTCATTTTATCCTTTTCTTGTGTCCCGGCGTATGGCTTCATAATATTGTATGAGAGGGGGAACGCATCATCAGCACTGCTCGTCATTCGGAAAAAGTTCCGGAAACCAGTTCCACATCGGTACTCCAGATTTAAATTGTTTACTTTGTCTGAAATTAAATCATTCATAAAATCATTGACACTGTACTTAGGTCTACCACTTTTTAAGCTCGGACGTACCCAAAATGTGATTTTCTGGCTTTTTCATTTTGGTCGACTATAATTACAGCTGCGGCAGCAATAAGCAAGTCGTCGTCGGCATACATCGTGGTTAACTGAATACTGAATAGTTAACATACTTATATAGTATATAATAGTTATATACTGAATTTACAATGTGAACACAATGAATGGCACTTGGCATTGGCATCTGATTTTGCCATTTGGCAAAGCCAGATGGCATATATCGGTATAGTGTGGACGCGCCTTTAGATTATATATACTAGTATATATAATTAATGGTCATACCTTTTGGCGTTCCTTAAGGTGGTCATCTCGGCCCTCTCCTGTTCCTACTCTTTTTCAACTCTCTTCCCGATTTTCTTCTGTATTCTAAAGTTTTCCTTTTCGCCGATGACATCAAACTTTTTCTTAAAATAAACTCTCCATCCAACTGTCTCCTTCAATCTGATCTAGATATTTTCTCTAATTGAGCCAAGCAGCTTAACCTTACACTTAACACCAAAAAATGTCATGTTATGTCCTTTTCCCGTAAACTTTCATCTATACATCATACCTACTCCCTCGAAGGTTCAATACTCAACATCTTCTCCATTATTTTTATTATTTTCTCCACCTTGGCATTTATTTCTCCCTTTCCTTTTCCTTTGAATTCCATATAAATAATATGATTGTTAGAGCTTCAAAAGTTCTAAGCTTTATTAAACGGAATACAGCTAATTTCTCCTCTCTTTCTTGTCTGCATGTTCTTTATTTTTCCCTGGTTGGTTCTATATTGGAGTATGGGGTAGTAGTCTGGCGTACTTACCTAGCTTATGATATACTTAAAATTGAAAGAGTTCAAAATAGATTTCTTTCTTACTTACTATCAATCATCCTTCTTATGACTACTCTCTTATTCGTTCCGACCTCCAGCTTCCTTCCCTGACCTCCCATCGTTTTGATGCCGATAATTAATTTATAAAATCCCTTTTCAATGGTTCCACAGATTTTCCTGATCTCTTATCATTAATATCCTTCCTACCGACAATACTAGAAACCACTCCCTTTTCCAACTTCCTCATTATACTTCATATGGTCAAAATTATTCTCTCCATAGAATGCTAAGGCTACTACATGAGTTTAGCCCCGATTACCTTTTAGAATCTGAGTGAAGCGAAGTGATTTTTTTTTTGATGTATGAAAACACTTTTTCGGGTAGAAATAATGTTCCGACTACCACAAGTAGGGTATGCTTTCGGTAGCAAATCGTGTCTAGTTGGTACTTTATTTAGCTCATTTTTCGAATTACTCTAAAGTGTTTTCTTGGGAAGGAAAAAACTACCAAAAAATTACGAAAAATCGGCAAAATTACGGTTTCATTATTTAATTTTTTTGAATTTCAGGATAACTAATTGAGTTTTTATCGTAAAGACTTGAAACTTTTTTTGAATGTTAACATAAGTATTCTACATCATAGAAAATGTTTTTGAAACGATTGGTTGATTTTTTGACTAAATATTGAGCTTTTAACTTTTTTCCAAAAATGTTTAATATTTCCTGTAATTTTTGGTTTATTGGTTTGAAAATTTTATCGAAGTCTAGACATATACTATTTAATATTTTTACAAAATATTATGTTAATCATGACTGATAATTTTTTTTTTATAAGCCTTTAAAGTAAAAGTTCTTGAAAATCGGCAAAATTACGGTTTTATTATTTTATTTCTGGATAACTAATTAAGTTTAGATCGTAAGAAATTTATTTAAAATATTTACATTCCTAATTTACATACGTGGTAAAATTTTGAAATGGATTATCAGTGTTGCATATCGTAATATATTGAGTTTCGCTCAGAATCGTATTTTCTAATGCAATATCATTGCATTCAAATCTTAAGTATAATAAACCACTAATTTCTCCGAGGACCGAAGGGACGAAGGAGGAACGTCCACAATTAACCTTCCCACTTTTTTTTTCAATAATTTCATCAGAGTTCCAAAAAAAATCGCAGAAGAATGAACAACACAGAATGAACAAGAACTCATAAAAATTGATTAATGTACTTATACAGAAATATAGAAAATGAGAATGAAGAATTGATTTAAACCTATGCATAGTTATAGGAGAAAAGTGATAGTTAAAAGCAATGGATTTAAGTGATTAAACTGGTGAAAGAGTCGGTAATAATAAAACAAATATTTGGTGTAAGATGAAATACAAGAAGGGCATAATAATAATTCCAATAATTACATATTTCACTGAAAGTTACTAGAAAATGAAATATGCAAATAGAGAAGAAAGGAGTAACCGACAGATAGGATCGATAATGAATCATCAGTAAAAATAGGGCTGTTCGATTAATCAAAATTTTCATTAGTTAATCGATTTAATCGATTATTTTATGTAATTAAAAAAAAAAACCATTAATTGTAATTTTGATTAATTGCTTTCTTCAAATGAATAAGAATAAATTAATAATCTATTTATAATACTTAACACAATATACAACACGAGATGAATATATTATGTAAATAAATTAGAGAGTCGACTTATAACTGTGATGGTTAAAATTTTAATTTATATTTAAATTATTTCACATCACATTTTAAATAATCGTTGCCTGTGCGTGCTGTCTCCGCCTGTCATTCGCATTTCCATTGGTCAATCGTTTAGAATGTTTGGATCCAGATATTAGGTGTATAATTTATGTTTATTTTTATATAGATATTTCGTTGCTAAAAATATATATTCTATTTGTTGCTAATATGAGAGTTTTACTTATTTGAACTAAGATTAAATACGAGTCTTGGTAGTTTCTCAGGAAGCATAGTGTACCTATACAGGTGTTTTCGTACTACTCATTTAATTCAATTTTGTTTTCTTACAAAATATTTAGAACTTACTTAGAACCTTTCATTTTTATCGACCAAGATGATACGATTTGCTACCGAAAGTATACCCTACTTGTTGTAATCGAACAATTATTTCTACTTAAGGGGATTGGAAGCGGCGATTTTCTTTCTTCGTCTAACACACATGAAAAATAGGGATTTAGACGTTTTCTATTTCCAACGTTACGATAGATCTCGTGATGCGATAAGGGATCTGAAAACTGATTTGAATTTATCATCAAGTCTACTTTAGATCGACTTTCCCACTTTTTCGAAATTTTTCTGCTAGGTCTTTCAAATGAAATTAAAAATTTGTAAATATTCAATTTTTGAACAACTTAGGACAAAAAAATTAAAAAAGTGAGGAAGTTGATCTTTAATATCTTGTATGGAGAATTCAAATCTGTTTTTAAAATTCTTATCGGATCATTAAATTCATCGTTACGTTGGAAATGCGTTTTCATACAATTTTGAAACAGTAGCTGATTTTTTACATTTTTACACGTGCGTGCGATGACCGTATTTCACGACGGCGCGATGTTCAAGTTTCGTTAAAATTGTAAACAGGATATAAATATTACATACATTAATAGCAATCGGTATATTTTGGGAAACACAAGTTGGAAATAAACTAAATACGGTCAAAACACCATAATGTCATGGGATAAGTAATAATTATTTTATTATCACTCCAATTTCAAGCACATCGTATTACTGTATTTGGTTGCAATATAATACATTACTTTTTTTTTTTATAAATAATTATTTATTACTATGAATAATCCAAAACAAACATTTTATTTATTTGAAAATTCCCTAGTGAGGTATACTTGTTCTTTCATGAAACCCCATAAAAACAAGTGATATGGGTTTAAATCAGGACTACGGGGTGGCTATTTTATGGCATATGATATTCAATATTATTTCCAGCTTCTCTAGCAATAAGACAGTCAGGAAAAAGATAATGTAATTGTTGTCTAACTGCATTCGTATGATGAGGAGGAGCACTATCTAACATGAACCACATTCTTTCTTGCTGTTTTAATGGTACGTTTTATAAAATTATTGGGAGATTGTACATAATAAAATGTAAAAATCCCTTACCATTTAATATATCTGGTAATTCATGTGGACCTAATAAAATATTTCCAATTAAACCATACAAAATATTTATACTAAATTTATACTGGAAACCTCTTATACGAATGGAATGCGGGTTTTCTTCAGACAAAATATGTAAATTGAGCCGATTAAAAATTCCATCTTTTATAAATCTAGCCTCTTCAGTAAATAAAATACTTTTTAAAAATGTCGGATGTTGCGGATCCTATCAATAATAGTTTGCGAAAAAACAAACCTTGCAATAATATTAACCTTATATTTTCATTAAAATACAAATTTTCATAAATTTTTGTTAAAAAAATTTGGAACGTTTATTCTATTATTTCAACATTTTTAATATGCAATAAAAAATTAATATTATGACTTCTGGTGGAGGGGTATAACACCATTCGTTGAGCCGGTTTTTATATACAACATAATGTACACCCTTATTATTATTATTTACGTACTTGTATAATTTTATGCAACTTATTTGTATTTTGTAGCAGTTCAGTATGCTCATCATAATGTGATGTGATGTAACTGTGACTAGACCGTTGTATTACCTATAATATAAATTTGGCCTAAATTGATTTATATTATTGATATTGTAATTAAATATTAAATGTTTATATACTACTATGTTATACATGATTTTATTATAAATGAACCCTTTTTTCGATCAATAAATAATTAATAATTATATATATATACACAATGTGTTCACGTTGGTACCACTAGATATTTCAGTAGTATATCCTTGGAATGTAATATGTGTATCGTGAAGTTTAAATGTTTAAATTTTCCCAAAATGTGTATTTTTGTACTCCCTATAATCTCCCGAAAATGCTATTTCATTCCAAAGATATCCCGCTGAAATATTTAGTGATACCTCTTAGTGTGAACACATTGTATATAAATATATAAATTATTTGACATCTGAAACAATAATTTCACAAATAAACTCCTGTAAATTAAATCATAATCTGAACGAAGTATTAAATCTTAAAAAACAATATTATTGTATATTATAATCTCTGAATATATTTAACATTATTTTATTATTATTATGTAGCCAACTCCATCATTGGGAATGATAGATGATAGGCCAAAATAGATTTTATTATTTCACTAATATTCTGTATTTATACTTATGCCATTATTTTATATTTTATTTATAATTCATATAATATATGTTAATTAATTTAATTAGTAATTATGATTAATAATTGTATTTTTACTTAATTTTTAGAATTTAATGTAAAGGATTTAATCACAGAAGTTTATGGCAAGGCACTAAACATACCAATACCTTTATTGGGAGTAGATAACAAAAGTGTATGTAATAATCTCTTTGGGGAAGATGGAACGAAAAAAAAATGTCCTTTACTTAAAGGAACTATTTATATTTACAAAGATGATATTTATATAATTGAGGCATATCCTAAGGTAAACTATAAACAGATTTTACAAATGTTGAGATAATTTAATATTATAACAATTATATTTAGTTTAAGGTAGATGTACATTGGAGTTTAAAGGATCCCATTTCAAGAAATGTTGTTACTTGTTTTGAAGTACCATCAAAAATTACTGATTGACATTTAATTGAAAGTACTTTTTTTATTTTAATTAAAAATAAATAAATAAACAAATATAATTTAATTTTCTATTAAACACTTGTATATGCACAAAAGTGTAATAAAAATTATAATACTTATAAGTTATAAACATACATAAACACACTTAGTTATAAAAAAAGTATAGCAAAACATTTAAATGTATAAAAAAAAAAACATAAAAAAATTGTGATTAAATAACAATAATATAAAGTTTAGTTATAATAATAATTATAATACTAATAACCAATCATTAAAAAAACTCTTATATTTAATTTTTATTAATTATATATATGTTATTATATTATATTAATTCAAAATATTTTTGTATTAAGAAAATGTTTGAAAAAAATATTAAACAGTAATTTTATAATGTTAATAATATTACAATATTTTTCTAATTTTGTTACTTGATTGATTGTGAATATGGTTAAATAACTTTCATGAATTAATTAAATTACATTTTAATAATTAATATTTAGTTATAAGTTTTAACATTCAATGTAATCAAATACGATATAACTCTATACCTTAGATAGTATAATATATAATGGATGTGTGTCATTTAACAAATCTACAAGAATAATGAAATAATTTGCGTGCACAGATTGAATTCAGGTATACTTCAGGACTAATGAAACCTCTGAAATATATATTTATATATGTAAGATATTAATAGTGTTTTATACATAAATACAATTTGTTCAACAACAAGTATGAATTACGATTTATTGTTTATTTTCTGTAAAATTGAAATAAATGGTCGTAATAATTATAAATATTTGGAGTTTTAAATTATTTAACAAAATATTAATATATATATATGTTCCATATTGATTGATTATATTTCTTAAATTACAAATATTATATAACAAAATATTTCTATTTATTCGGTGTACTTATTTAAACAACAACAACAGCAGTACTATATATAGTATAGTATTTTATATTGTTATAAAAAGCCCTCATAAAAAAATGTCTGAATTCAACATGGAATGAAATCATTTTAACTAATATTTGTTTATTTTGTGAACATAATAATAATCCCATCAAAACTGATTAGATGTACGCATGGATAGATGTATTACATTTATATTGTTACACTATTAATTGTAATAAGATTATATTTTACTATAATATAAATCTATAATATTATTTTGATAGTTATTAATGTTATAAATATTATATATCCATTAATTGTTTAATAGACAATAATTTTATTTATGTAATGAAATAAATTAATATATTTAATGCTATGTTACTATGTTAATCATAAAATTATACGAATATAGTATATTTTGTATTTTAGAAAATATCCGCATTAACTATGAAATCTAAGAGAGAGATGGATATAAATAACAAAACATTTTAAGATTTAATTTCATTATATTTAAATTAATCAAACATTGATAAACACTAGTTTATTTCAATTATTTGTCCTACAATTATATCACCTGCTTAATATATTTAAATTGATGAATATTGAAAAGTTTATAAATAAATTAAATGAGATTATTATAATTTGAAAGTTTAACCTAATTTTACTACAGATTTTTAGTCTTAAATTAAACTTAAATAAAAAAAAAATTCTATTTATTTATAAATAGTTATATTATTGTTTTAAAAATAAATTAAAATTTAAAAAAAATAAATATTTGTTACTTTTAATTTACCATGTATAAAAAAGGTTTGTTATATTTTTATTTTATAATAATTAATAATAATTTTAAGTAATAAACTAAATAAATATGTTTATAGACTGCAATTTTATTGCATAACTAATACAAATATTATTATTAGCATATTAAAAAGTTATTAATTTTAGTGCATGCAATAAATAAATAATTATAAATTTATAATTAAATAATTTTATTTTTAATGGTATTTTTAATAATTGGTCATTAACAAAAATTACTTAATAGTATGTTTCTTTTTCTAGCCATCCACCAGGATTACGTCTTATATAAAATTTCCTCACTTCATCATAAATAAATAAAGCTAACATGAAAGGTATAGGAGGAATCCACCAAGTCCATCTGCAGAAAAAAAATATAAATTAATAAATACTATTTTAAGACAAACTTATTAATAAAACAAAAAAACTTAATGTTATTTACTTTAAGGGATACATGCGTAATGCTTCGTCCATACCTGGCAAGTAACATAAGAATAAAGCTAAGACAGTTTCAAATATTAAACTAAAGTTCAAAGCCATATTTCTGGAAATTAAAATAATTAAATTAGTATCAGATAATAATTCATAATAACATTCTTGTTTAACCTCAATCCTTGATGTGTAATTGAATTTCTTCTTGTCTTACATACAATAAGATTAGCCCATTGTACTATTACAATTGCTATGAAAAAACCTGTATGACATGTATATTCTAAAGACTTACGATCTTGATAAGTCTAAATATTAAATTGAATTAATTATTTTAATATTTATTTATATAAACATTACGAATAAAGAAAAAAATAAAAAACTCACCCATTCTTGATTATAAGAATCTGGCAAATCATTTACTGCCCTGGAATCCCATTCACGGCGTATACCAATTAATTTATATGGCATAAATCCATTTTCGGCCATGATAACAAAATAAGTGAAAAAACCAGCAAATGCCTCAATAACACCCAACTGACCAAACGCCAATGAAATTAATCTTAAAAATATTGTTTAATTAAAACAATATTTACAATAACATTAAGTAATTATTTATATGCTATTAGTATACGCCAAAAACTACTTGCCAAGCAATTCACTAATGAAGACAGGTAAAATAGACAAATAGTTAATCAAGTTTACCTGACATTAAAAAGAGATTTATTAATAGTTGGACTCTTTTTCATCAAATTTGATTCGCCCGGTTCAAATGCCAGTGAAATGCCAGGCATCTAGTAGCCCCAAAAACAACAAACAAATCATCCACAAAAACATTTTCTTTTTTTTCTTCTTTTATTATTTGTTACATTGAAAGAATAGTAAATTAAATAAGATTTGATATAATTAGATAATTAAGAATATGGATAAATATTATTTTAAAAAATGTTAAATAAAATTATAAAAAAATTTATGCTGGCCTACTTATTTGATAATAAAGAGTATTAAAGCACATAACTAATTTATGACAAAAAGCATAAGCAAAATACTACGCAAATAAATAGTCACCTGTTATTCACAAGTTTATCTCTAATTAAATTTCTAGGAGGACGCTTCATTATATCTGATTCTGGGTGTTCATAACCCAATGAAATGGCAGGAACCTATATACAACAAACACATACTAATTTCTAATAGAGTATACAAACTACAAATTCTAATTTCTGTTTTTTTATAATTTTTTATCTATTTATTATATTATATTAAGGTATACTGACAAATATTTATTTAAAGCACTAACTAATAGTGTAGAAGCATATTTACTAAAATAAAATATGTTTATTTTTTTATTACACTACTAAATTCTAAAAATATAAAATATCAATTAGTACTGTTAAAAAAAAAATTAAATTCTCTACTAAATTTGCACACTACTTTATGCATGTACATAATTTAATATCACATCATTAATTACATTTACAGCTAATGATTATATAGCAATTAAATGTCATACAATTGTTTAAAATATTTCTTTCATAAATATGAAAATATACTTAAAACATTTTAATTTTATATTTCTTTGTTAACCCAGGAAATGATAAATTAAATGTGGAGTTAATAATCGATTAGATATAAATTGTAATGGCTTCTAGAATAGTAAAAAAAAAGTCAATGGTTTACCTCATATGCCTAATTATAATCAAAACTGTAGTGAACAATTGTCAAACCAATTTATTGGTTATTATTACATATTACATATGTTTATTATCAACATTCTGCCAAAGAAAATATCTGTCAACGTAACAATAATTTAACAAATCTATGTTTATGCTTACCATATCTGTACCAAGATCAATACACAATATAGCAATAGCACCAATGGGTAATGGAATGCTTAACATGATAAAAGCAATGAATGGCAGTAATTGAGGAACATTAGATGTTAGTGTATATGTAATAGATTTTTTTAGGTTGTCAAATACTAAACGACCTTCTTCTATGCCAGTGACAATACTTGCAAAATTGTCATCTAAAAGAATCATATCTGCTGCTTGCTTAGAAACATCCGACCCAGAAATTCCCATAGCCACACCTGATTAAAAATAATACTAGTTATTATATTTGTCAAAAATATTCAGTCTGTCATTATAATAACCAATGTCTGCTTGTTTAAGTGCAGGTGAATCATTAACACCATCTCCAGTGACAGCAACAATTCCTCCAATTCTTTGACAACCTTCAACAATAGTTAATTTTTGCTGAGGCGAAGTTCTTGCAAATACTATTTCTTTATGATACCTTAAATATCATATTTATCAGTAAACGTATTTTTAATTATTCTAAAGTAGATTCTTATTACCTTAAAATTTCATCCAATACCTCTGAAGGCAAATCTGATAATTCAGAACCATGTACAACAGCTGCTTTAGCATCTCTTACATTTACTTTAGATACAGGTATATTTAATCTTTCAGCAATATCTTCAACTGTTTCATTTCCTTCAGATATAATTCCAACAGATTTTGCTATTGCTTTAGCAGTAATTGGATGATCTCCAGTAACCATAATAACATTTATACCAGCTGAATGACATTTAGCTATAGCATCTGGGACTGCTGCTCTTGGAGGATCAATCATGGACATTAAACCCACAAATCTCATACCACGTAATGGGAAATTAGGTTCATCAACATCAAACATGAAATTTTTATGATATCGGTCTGATGGTAACAACATATCGCAAAAACCTAGAACACGTTCACCAAGTCCACCAAGTTCTAAGTAAGCATTGTTGAATGCTTCACGCATATCTTCATCGAGAACTTTTTCTTTACCCCCAATAAATATAGTAGAGCAATGATCTAATACATGCTCAGGAGCACCTTTCATAACTAATAAATATCTGGCATCTGAAGAATCTTCAGTTTCGTGAATTGAAACCTAAGAACATAGATATATGTATATCATAAATTTGTCAAACTATAAGTAAAACCTTTTTTATTTTTTAATGATGATATTTTTATTTAATAATGATTTTTATATAAAAAACTACCTGGTACTTATTTGTTGAATTAAAAGGTATCTCACAAACTTTACGGTTACGTCTTCTAATAGACATTACATCTCCAAGAGCAAGGGTCATACATTTCAATAAAGCAGCCTCTGATGCATCTCCATTTACTTCCCTAAAGAAAAATTAATTTTATTATATTTCATTATTTCATTTTAATATTAACAAACTTTTTTAAAGTGGGTACACCATCTTGACCAGCTTTAAATTCAGCTCGATTGCATAGTGTTGCAATTCTTGCCAAAGCCTTAAATCCAGGACTAGAACGATCATATTGTACACCAGACTGATCCTCTGTAGTGTCAGCTTCAATAATCTGATTATCAAACCACATGTGAGCAACAGTCATACGATTTTGAGTCAAAGTGCCTGTCTTATCAGAACAAATAATTGAGGTTGAACCTAATGTTTCCACTGCTTCTAAATTCTTTACAAGACAATTTTTAGATGCCATTCGCTTAGCAGTCAATGTTAAACAAACAGTTACAGTGGCTAATAAACCTTCTGGAACAGCAGCAACAAGGAAACCTAATACACAATTATTAACATTTACAAATAGTTTAAAAATGAAATAAAACAATAAACTAATGACCAACCTATCATAAAAATAATAGCATCCAACCAATAACAACCCATCAACAATGAAATGACGAATAGTATTAATCCTATCACTATAGCAGTAATATTAACAACATTTACAAAACGAATAATTTCCCTCGCAATAGGTGTTGGTCGACTTTCTAAACTTGAAGCTAATCCTGCTATTCTTCCCATAATAGTGTTGTCTCCACATGCAATAACTACACCCTTAGCAGTACCTAAATTAAAATAATTTGCACATTAGCTTAACAATTAATATTTTTGTTGTTGTAATAATGGAATATAAAAGTAACTCTAAGACCTTCAACGGCATGAGTAGAGGAAAATGCCAAATTTTTAGTTTCTAAAGGATCATCATGAGTATACTCTGGAGTGCGACTTTGTGGTTCTGATTCACCAGTTAGTGAAGAATTATCTACTTTGAATGAATGAGTTTCTATTATTCTTAAGTCAGCTGGTATACGATCTCCAAACTTAAGTTCCACAATGTCGCCAAGAGTAAGATCTTCAGCTCGTAACGTTAATGATTCACCTGATCGTATAACCACTGCAAACTAATTCAGTAATTTGGAATTAAAATATAATAAATGTATAGCCTAATAAGTTTTAGTAAAATATGAATTGCACATTAAATATTTAAGCATAACTTAAAATATATATTGTTTAGAAAAAGCAAACAATTAATCATTTTTAAATTAAGTACATTTATAGTAAAAATAAATTTAACAATAACTAATGAGTTATTCTTAATTACAGGCAGTGAGGGCTCTACAGAAGAGTATGGGGTACTGGACTTTCAGATCAATGAAAACTCAATTAAAAGTACATTATGTACAATAGGTAAATACATATACATGTATTTATTATTATTACCTTACTACTAGTGCGCAGATTTAAATGCAAAATGTTTTTTTTTTTTTTTTTTTTTTTTATTTTATTAAAAAATTTTTTTTAATGTTTATAATTATTTTAAAAAATAAAATTTTTAAAATTTAAAAATTTTTTTTTTTTTTTTTTTTTTTTTAATGTCTTAAAACATTGATTTCCATGCTTATAATTCATTTCATACATCAAATTATTTAAAATTGATACTCCTATTTTGTATTTTTTGGCTTTTTTACATTTGAGAGCAATTCTTTAGTGTTTTTAGGGGCATTTTTTTACTTTCTAAAGAATTTTTCGCATATTTTATAAGAATTGAACAAATCTTAATTAAATTAACTCACCCCTAATTAATCATTCTAAAAAAAAATTATTGTCAAGCATTTTACATATTTGGCACATTTCTTACATAGAGTAACTGAGGAAATACATTGTTTTAACATTTTCCCTAGTAGATGCTTTAATATCAAACAAAATTAATTTTATTCAAATATTATTCTCAAGTAATGAAATTTAAAGAAACAGCACCAGAAAATCCAATGGTCATCAAAAACAATTTTTTAGGACATTTTTTAAATATTTTAAGAGCATTAAATTATGTTTAATTTTGTTGTTATATTTATACATTAAAATAAATAGAATAACGCAAGAGGTCGATTTTGAATGTTCCTTCTTCGTCCCTTTTGTCCTCGGAAAAATTAGAGGTTTATTATAATTAAGATTTGAATGCATAAGTTTCTCATACTACCTATGAGAATACTAAAAAAAATTCAAGTACCTACGTCCAAAATTGCATTAGTTATCATGAAAAATCTAAAATCAATTTCGTCAAAAATACTATTTCCGAAATTTTGCAGTTTTGCCGTCATTTTTTGGTAGTTTTTCTTTTCTTGTGGAAAAGCTATTGAAAAATTTAAATAATGAGCTGAAGAAAATATCAACAAGATGTAATTTGCTACCTAAAATATACCCTAGTTGTATTAATCAGACAGTTATTTCTACCTGAAAAAATGTATTTAGACTAATAAAAATACAAACATCAAATATCAATATAAAAAGTTTGTAGACCTATAAAATACAAATTTATTTTAGATTTTCGAAATATTTTGTAAAAACATTAAGTAGTGTATGATTAGGCTTCTATATAATTTTCAAACTAATAAACTCAAAATTGCAGGCAATATTAAATATTTTAAGAAACAATTTCAAAGCTCTATACTTAATCAGAAAATCAATCAATCCGTTCCAAAATTTTAACACACGTATAAACTACCTATGTTAATACTTAAAAATAGTTTCAAGTTCTAATGATCAAAATTACAATTTAATTAATTGTCACGAAATAAAAAAAAATTAAAATAACAGAAACTGTAATTTTCTTGATTTTTTACCAAAAGTTTTTCTTCTCCTAAGTTAAAACTTTTGAAAAATTCAAAAATTAGGCTAATTAAAGTACCAACTAGATACAATTTTCTACCAAAAGCATACCCTATTCGTAGTAGTCGGACCATAACTTCTAACTATAAAAGTGTCTTCAGACATAAAAAAAACATCTTTATAAAACCAATACATTCGTCGTTTTGCTCAGAATCTAAAAATTTTAATAACATTTTATATAAAGAAAGTAGTAGAAAGAACTATGATAATCAATAAGTAATTAAATTTTTACTGTAATTGATTTGTAACTATTTTTAGAGCATAGAACGATTTTAAGATAATAAAACTTTATCTATGTAATAAAAACACATTTTAATTGATAAATATTAAAAAAAAAATTTAATTTAAATTTGTTTTAAATAAATATATTTTAATTTGTGTTAAAAACATTAATTGGTATATGGTCATCATTGATAATTAGAATGAGCAACAATGAAAGGTAGCTGTTTAGTTGGGGAGGATGCCCAGAGTAATTGTGTTATCATGTGTATCAGCTGTCCAGTAAGTGTGGCAATTGTATGCATAAGATTGAACAAGTAGTTTCTTTAATAAGTAATTGGAGGAAGGAAAATTACAGGAGCAATATAATGTATATATATATATATATAAAATAGAGAAAGTTTTCTGGTACTATTTGAGGGTAAGGGTGAGTGAATGGGTGATGCATAAGTGTTGAAATTATAGACGTATTAAACTTATTAGTTGTAGTATCGTAAGGTATTATAAAATCAATTAGAATTTATGTCAGGGAAATTAACAATAAAATAGACATATTGTTTGAGGCAGAAGTACAGGGAGAAGAAATGAAAACTGTGTATAATATTTTTATTTAGAAAACATAATTGATAGAGTTTCAAGAGAGATTTTGAAGTAGATATTAAGGAAAAAACTCATCCCAAATACATGAGACAAGTAGAATCTGTAACAGAATCTGTGGTTTTCAGACGACCTACTTTGATAAGTGTAAACAGTCCTTAAGAATGGTGTATAGGTTTGGTATAATATATTCATGATTTGGCCTGAGCCAGCATTAAACCATTATAACATGTTCTCTTTAATAATAGGTAAGATTAAGAAAGATATAAGATATCAATTTGCAAGATTTATACCAATGATATGTTAGTTGGAGAAAGCTCAAAAGAGATATAAAACTTGATGAGTAACGCATAGTGTTTGAAAAGAAAGGACTAAAAGTAAGTAGAAGTAAAACAAAGGTGTATAATTTTAGATAAGATGATCTAGGAATTGATATAACAAGGCATGTAATAAAAGATGAATAATGATTAGTATGTAAGGTTGTTAAGTTTAATTACTTAGGATCAGTAGAACAAAATAATGGTGGCTCTAATTAGAACATAAAAAGGTTTAAGTGTGGATGGATGAAATGGAAATACTAAGATGAATGTGTGGTGGAATGACTAGGAAGGTATCAATTGTGGAGATAATATGCTTAGATGGTTCTGTCATATTGTAAAAAATGATACAAACAGTGAATTATAATAGAAATTATTGTAAAAGGAAAGATGATAATGAAGACCGAAGAAATAAATGAAATATAAAGCGATATGATAGTAGAAGAGAGCTGTAGGACTAAAGTGGCCAATCCCACCTCCCTTTGTAAAGCAAAGTAGAGTAAAAATGCAATAAATAATATAAAGCATAAATTTAAATTAATATAATAATTTTGAAATTTGATTATTATTATACTAATGTAATACAAAACTAATAAAACTTCTACTAACACAATATGTATATAAAACTACATTATTACATTAAATTAATTTAAATATACAAGCAAAAAAAGTGTAGTAATTTTGTTTTATTATATATACATAAATGTAGTTATATATATATATCGCATCCACTTCATGAAATGGATAAATTTGGGTTTATCCATTTAGTGAATTTATTCTATTAACATTTATCTTATTAAATACTTATATTTCTTTTGTCTTACCCGTAAAGACTATACTCGCAAAATGATATATAATAATAAAAAATTATATGAATATATAATAATAAAACAAAGCTAGCGGCTTTATAAATCTTATAAAATAGAATGTAGTTACATGTTTGATAGATAAAATAATTTTTTTAAAATTGTATTTGATAAATTAGTATCATTTAGCAATCATAGCACAGGATAGTAATTACACAATTTTTAATACTCCGTCCATTGGCAAGTAAAAGAGCAGCGGAAATAAAAAGTCATTTACTTCACATTTGGAGTATCAAATATTTTACAGAGTGACAATAATTGAGAATTTATGAATTGTGTATTGGAAGACCTAAAACCATTCTGGTCAGAATATATTATTGTACATGGACACCCTAGTCACCTACAAAGTCAAAGAAGTATATCAAGATATTGAGCATATTATGCTAAGAGCATAGATGCAAAGCCATCAGTCCAAAAAGTGGTCTATTGGACTTCAATTTGTACAGTGGCAAAAGAATTGTTCTTTTCATCACATTATTGGAAGAAGTCTATATAATGTGTTGTTGATCCGGAAATTGATCAGAAGGATGGCTTACAAAGATCAAGACAACCACTAAAATTCATTATAAAAATAACAACAGAGGAAGAAATTGAAAAAAATTGACGAAATAGTGGAACAATTTACTTTTAATATTTCCATTTGTATATGTAATATTATGACAGAAGTGGAACCTAATCAATAAAAAGCAGGGGTAATTATTTGTAAATTATGTCAATCAAAAGAAAATAACAGAATTCAACATAAAAAATGCTACTTAAATATATTTTAAAATTAATAATAGTTTTATAGTTATAAATAAATAATAATTAACTTCTTTTTCAGACATGTCAAAAAAAGGTAACAAATTTTGAAATTAATGATTGTGTTGTATTGATTAAACCAAAAGTTGACAGACCAACAGATCCATCTTATATTATATCTGTAATAATTAAAGAAAAAAAAAAGCGGAAAGGTCAATTCCGGAAGTTTCTCTTTCGTCCCTTCGGTCTTCAGTGAAATTAGTGGTTAATGTGGTTTTATAATTAAGATTTAAAGATGTGGTAAAAAGAGACGCATAGTCTTTAAATGGAAGTTCAGATTGGAAAACAAAAGCAGCTGCCCGATTTGGAGAACTGGATGTTGACAGGATGATCCTAGTGGCCGTTACTACCCAAGATAGATAGATGTATATATACTTATTTAGTGCCTAAATTGTGCATCTAAAATTGTGATTTAGTATCAGAATATAAAATTAATTAATCATCAGACCTGTATCTATTTAACTATTATAATTCTTTTTATTTCTAAAACTTTAAATTTTTGTATTCTAAAATTTCAATCATGTTATATTTACTAATTTTTAAAATATGTTTGGGTATAAATCAGAATATAAAACATAAAAATTAATTACTACTAA
>CM023357.1:48578467-48612126 GCA_013282895.1 Eriosoma lanigerum
TATAAAAATATGTACTTCGAGTATTAAGTTTTATATAAATATATTTGATACTTAATAGCTTATTTAAAAAAACTATATTCACTACAAAACTGTGTGTAAACTATAAATACTAACTAGTATTTTAGGTAATTGTAAAAATATATACCAATACAAGCACCATAAAAATTAAAAAAAAATTATTTTTATTTTATCCATGTCTTTAATTATTAAATTTCTGGAGAGTATATTCACTAGCTGATTCTTGTGAGTTGTCATTATATATATATATACTTTGAAGATACTAACTATAGATATGAAACATCAGTTCATAACTGAAGATATGGATAATTTTATAAAATAAAAAATTTTTAATTTGCAATTTAAAAGAGAAAATTAAATAAAGATTGACACACCTGTGAAGTTGTTTCATAGAATGACCGAATGATTGCACCTTGATTATACTGCCGACAATAAGACAAAAAGCCAGTAACTACAATAACAGCTATTAAACTTGAACCTAGATATATCTATGATAAAAGAAAAGTTATAAGCAAGCATAAGTAACTACCTCTCACCTGAACACAAAACCCACAATCATGCTGCTATAAAAGGCACAGAAAATGTTTGGTGTAAAAAAGCTCAACTACATCAAAACAATTATTTGAGCTGTATCTTCATCTTACCTGAGGAACTAAGTTCCTAAATGAATCCACAATTGCAGAAGATTTGGCTTGTTGATAATAAGAAAAGATTCCTGTGATGATGACAACAGCCACTAGTACTACTCCAAAGTAAAACTGGATTGTAGTACAAAGGGTAAATTTATTAGTTTTTACAACATTGATAAATATTTAAAACTAATATAGATTTAATGAAATAAGTTTAGGAATTTGCATGGTTGCAGGTATTCATAAACAGGCTATACAAATTTTAAACAATATTATATAAAAACATACATAGTCATCATTTGGGTCTTCTGTAGTACTAGTTTCTGCTGTATGAGCTAGAAAACATAAAAGTGCTCCACACCACAATAGTACTGAAAACCCACCAAAAATTTGTTTTGAAAATTTAATCCATTCTGGTGTTGTAACTGGTGGTGTAAGAGTATTAGGTCCATCCCGTTCTAAATTTTCTCTAGCTTTTGCATGAGTTAATCCCTAAAATACAATTAAAAATTATTTATACAAATTAAGATTATAGTTTTTTAATATCATGTTAATTCATCTAAATAATTTTAATTAATTTTTTTTAAATTATAAATGATTTATTAACAGAATTTATGTTAGTTAAATTAATACAACATTAGAATATTATTGTTTTTATGCCATACTAAGTTCTATTCAACATAAAGTTTAATTATTATTAACTATTAACATTTGTTAAAAACATAATACTGGACCAGTGGCATGCCCAGGAATTTTAAATGGGGAGGATGTCCGTGCCTGGATAGGCCAGTCGAGCATTCGAGAAAATCTTGAAAAGCTGCAAAATTGTTTGGGTCTAAGACCACTCAATAAGTATTAATACAACTATAGAAATTTTATGGGATGAAAAACTTAAAATCATTAGTGTATTTTTACTATTTTTATTTATACATGATTTTGGCAGTTGATCAGAGTTAGACAATGTTTAGTGATAAATGATAATAAACAGAATTACTGATATCACATCAGTGGTTACAGCACAGAGTAGATTAAATGGTTGTAAGATTGTTTTAACAATATTAACTATTAAACGTTACCATTTCTACTTAAAAATATTTAATCATTGTCTTAACTTAATTTCTTAAATATCTTTATTTTTTTCTTCAATTTATTATACTTTGTCCTCTGTGTAATAGAATGTTGATGTACAAAGTAATAATAACAGCTTTAAAAAATTATTGCTGTTAAATTAAATGATGGTAGAAAAAAATACAATGGGGGGATATAACACCTAACCTTTCCCCCTTTAGGTTAAGCCGCTGTACAAACTAACTACTAAGCTAGTTATACGTACAATTGTACTATTAAATATACGGTAAAATTATAAATGTATAGGTTCATGTAAATTAGTAAAAAGTTAAATTAAATTAGATACTTTCAAGTTTTACACTAAACACTGTATATTACTATATGTATAATATAGACACAATAAAAATCTAAATAATATATATTATATATTAATATAGGAAATATTAAATAAATTAATACTTACAGTTTCAGGATGTGTTCCAAATCGCTGATACAATTCATCTAAAGATATTTTATGATAGTCTAAATATGGATCTTCTTTAAGCTCATCTAAGTTTTCAGCATGACTATATTTAGTACTAACTGATGAGGTCGCTTTTCTTCTAGTCTAAAAAAATTATTTATTTTATTTTTTAAAATATGCCTAATATAATATAAAAATTGGTTACATATAATTTATTTTAAAAATAAAAATTCATACTTTTAATTTTCCATCAACTGTCTTATTATCATCAAAGAGAGATGGAACTGTAGCAACACGATATGAGTCTGTTCTTCCATGCTAAAATGAAAATGCTATGATCAAAACTAAAACAGTGTCTCATTTACAAATTTATTATACTTATGACTTTTAATATGAACTACAATCAAAATAAATATTAACTTTTTGAAGTAAATAATTCTTTATTATTTTATTGTAAATAAATTGTAGATATTAAAAAATAAATTCATAATTATTGTATTTATTCAAATTAAAATTCCACTCACTTACTCAATACATATGTGACATACAGAGAAAAAGAAACCTTTACATCTAAATTTGTATAAAAATTTAAAAAAATACTAGAATCAAAATCCTAATTGTATAAAGCTACAAAATCTGAAATAATGCAGTTTTTTAATATAATGCTATCGTGTACTGATAAAACATTAATATTTTCTCTTAATATTCTATAACCCAGTAAAGTAATACTTATCTAATTAATTTTTATTATTTTTTATTAATATTTTCCATCTTACTAAATATGATAAGTAATATGATAATTATATAAATCTAATAAATTTAAGTTCATATTTCATCATAATATATAAGTACATATAAAAATATAAAATAAGTACATGAATAGTACAAAATAAATAACTGTGTTAGTTATGTCTAGTATAAGTATCTACTAATCATAGGATTGCACATAGGGGCAGAAGGGTGTGCACTTGCTGGCCTTGACAGGTTCGGGTAGGTAGACTTGAAAGGGCAGAACAGATCCTAGCTGTGCAATCATATAATGTGGCAATAAAAATACCCATGATGATTATTCAATAACTCTAAGTTAATCTATTCTAAGTGTAAATTACATGAATAAAATAAATTACGTAATAATTCTTATTCCATGGAAAAATTTAAAAAGCTAAATAACGGCTTATATCTCCAAAGACCTAACCCCCCAATACCTATGTGTATCACTCAAAAATATGCATTTCTATACTAATTATTTAATTATATATTTGGTATATACAAATTAATTCTGAAACATAATTTACATGTTAATAATAATAGATGGTAATTTTGTGGATTATTAGTAATTAAACATGGGTTAAATAAAGTATGTAAAAAAAGTTTTCTGTTAAAATGTTCAATTATTTGTAAGAAAAAAACTTTATAAAAAAAACTAATTTCAAAAATACGATTAGGATATACTCTAATAAGAAAAATAAATCATTTTCTTCAAATTCTGTGATCAACAAATTATAAATATACAGTGTGTAAACGTTTATTGTAAACAGTTAATAAATCTGTGAACAGATATTAAATGTAAGTTCTAATTAATGAAATCATTTTTATACATAATAAGACACATTTACTCACATTCGTGTAATTGTAACATTTAAAAATAAATTAGAATTACGCACAAATAAACTTTTTTTTAAATGGCAACCCTGAATTTTTTTTATAAATTTTAATGGTCGAACAAACTTTCTAAATCAAAAATTCGCTCATTAGAGCGAATTAAATATATGATATTATTTGAACTTGTCATTTTTGATATTTTTATATTAGTCACCTAAATTTACCAACAATTGGGTTATTAATAACAAAATAACCATTATTGGGAGCATCAAAATCCTCACTGGATATTCAAAACAAATAACCAAACTATTTTGGATATAAATGTTTGGTGTAGTTTAATTGAAGGCAAACTATTAGGTCCTTATTTTTACAACAGAACATTAAATGGAAGACGATATTTAGAATTCTTTAATGAATGAATTACCAATCATGTTAGACGATATTCCTCTTGCAACAAGAGACAGTTTACAACAAGATGGAGCCCCGGCACATAATGTAATTGCTGTACATAATTATTTAAATGAGAACTTTGAAAATATATGTTAGGAACTAATAGGATTATTCAATGGCCACCATAATCACTGGATCTTACACCATTGAACTATTTTTTGTGGGGACATCTAAAAACTGTCGTTTTTGCAGATCCTCTGAAAAATCTAATTCATTTAAAAGAAAGAATAACCACAGCATGAATGAGATTATCAAAAAACAAATTACAAATCCAACAAATAGAGAATTTTTAGGTAGAGCAGAATCATGCTTAAATTATAATGGAAGGCAATTTAAAAAATGTATAACATAAATGTACATTTTAATTTTAAGTAGTTACTTACGTATTATGTGATTTGTTTTTATTTTGTTACCTTGCACACAGAAAAATAAATTATTAATAAAATAAGTGAAGTTGTGGAAATAGGATTTAATCAAATATGATAAAAAATAATTTTTAAGTCACATAATTAGTGAATAATATAAAAATAAAAAAAATGGCAAGTTCAAATAATATGAAACATTTAATTTGCTCTAATTCAGCAAATTTTAACTTAGAAAGTTAGTTTAACCAATAAAATTTATTAAAAATATAAATTAAAAATTAAAAAAAAAATTCCAGGGTTGCCATTTAAAAAAAAAAGTTTATTTGTGCGTTGACAATTCTAATTGATTTTAAAATGTTATAGTTACATGAAAATAAGCCTTATTATGTATAAAAATAATTTCTTTAATTATAACTTATTTAATATCTGTACACAGATTTATTAACAGTTTCCAATTAGTGTGGTTACACAATAGATATATTTGCCCATACAATTAAAAATCCTCCGTCTACTTAAGACTTAAATTTCTATATGGCAATAAGTAATTTTTTTTTATATTATCAATTTTAACATTATATAATTTTTTGGCCCAAAATCATACTCAAATATCTATGAGGAAGTTCTAACTCTTAAATATTACTTGTATATATGAATGATTATACATTTAACATTAAAATACAACAATGTCAAAATTTAAAATTAAAAAATTATAATATTGATTTTTGTATTTATTCTAAAATACATTTAATCCATATTTAAAATTAAAATTTATATCAGATAAAGATTAATATTTATACATCTAAAATGTTCAATTTGGTTTATAAAAAAAATTATAGACTACATAACAATAAGGTCATGTTTACATTAAAATGTTGATTAATTACGAACAAGGAATATATTTTTATTTGATAAGTTGCCAAATAACATCAACAAAACTATAGTCAGTTAAATATCTATTTTGGATATGTTAGATGACACAAATAACATTGCATACTGAATACCCATTTATCTATAAAGTTAAATGACAAATGTTACAAGCATGTTTTTTTTATAAAGTTTTAAATAAATACAGTAAATATAAAACAATACACCTTGACTTTAGTAATTTAATAAATATTAATTAAATTTTAAGGAATAATAAATGATTGTTTTTGGGTTAATAAATATTTTGATGTAATTGGAAAAAAGTATTTTAATATTGTATCATATAATTTGGTAGTAACATTTTTTATAAATTTAACTGATTAATAAATAAATAAATAAATTTATCTACTATAATTTTAATTTAATAAATATCTACATAAGTACAATTATTATTAACAAGATACTAAATAGGGTAAATTAAGGACAAATATATTATTTAGCATATATTAAACATATAAGACCTATAATGTTCTGCAAGTAAAGAAGGCATAAAATTCAAAAAAGTGTTTTAGACATGAATATTCACAATTTATATACAAATATTTTGTTCTTAGCAAAATTATTGTATCGTAATTTTTTTGTATGCTAGTTATTTATTTTGTTAATAGTTAATGATATAAAAATTGTTACTAGTTAAACAGATAGATTAAAATGGGTACGTAATATAAGGTGGTTGAGGGGATTGACTTTTTTTTACATATTTTGGGGGTCATGACACGAAAAAGTTAGAGATACAATGGTTTAAGTAATTAAGGTTAAGAGGATTCAAAATTCAGTAACATATTATGGCGTGCTTCACGTGACATTGTTTAACTTTATACAAATGTTTCTATTTTTATAAATTGAATACATAAGTCCTTAAAAATAAATTCCAACAGTTTTAAAGTTAATAATAAAAACATTTAAATTCAATAAAAAAATTAATTTAAAATGTAATACATCAATTATATTTTGTTGTGGAGTTAATCCACTATTAGGCCCTATTTATTTGTCCCACCCAAACATTCTTTTAAGCAGATATTTTAAGTCCGTTGTTAATTGGTATTTTTATACTAAGATCATTACTTACCAAATCATAATCTTTAGATGACATTTTGATAATATGTATTAAATGAGTACAATCATAACTTTTTTGTAAAAGTAAATAATAACTCGAACATTCAAAACAACGACAAAAATGAGAATACAACAAACCGGATAAGATTATAAACCATTAGCAATTTTTTACTTATCTAACATACATACATAATATTACAATTGTATATTGTAAACAACTCAATCATAGACAAGAATACTAATTCAATTATTATTTCTTACACCCATTTATAACAATTAGCTCTACAAGCGGATTTTTATTTTAAAATATGTAATGTATAGTGTATAGATGGCACTATGGTAGTGGTCAGTGTGTAAAAATCAATAAGTATTTTATAGTATCAATGTATCATAGTTTAATTTTTAATTTATAGATTAATATCAATAATATATATATTTCATATTTGTATTACATATTTGATTGAAAATTAATAATAATAGAAACATTTTACCCCATTTGAATTAATAAACAAAACATTTAGATTTATTTATTGAGGTTAAATATTATTGTTAAGAAAAATGCGGTCGGTTGTATAAACGTTTCTAACTTCCTACATGTTATATGGTTTTCCATTTTCCAAACCATTTGCTATTTGTGCGTATTCCTCATTGTAAATTGTAATGGTTTATGTTTGTAATCCATTCAAGTTTCCGAATTCCCAATATCGAACACAACGCCAACAAAATTAATAACTAAATGAGGTTTTTTGTTTAACATAACAATTTTATTATTCAAATTTTTGTTAGTTATTTTGTTATTTGTAATTTATAATTAATTTGTTTGAAATTAATCGACTTTAAAACATAAATACAATGTCTCAAATTGCAACATCTGAAGGGAGTAATATTGTAAGTTTTAAAAATTTGATTTATGGTTTTAATTAACACTTATTAAAAAGTCCGTTATTTGACACTTCTACCTTTGTTCTAAAGTTTAAGCGGTTTAACAATGTTTATAATAAATATTTACTTGGTTTTTAAATATTAAAAATTAATATATTTTATCAAAATACATTTTCTTAAATGTTCCTTAATACATACTTAAACAGTTGAATAAAAATTGTTTTCATAAATCACACGTGTACATTTTATGTTTGTAACTCTACGCGTTTTATTGTATAGATAAATAACCTAATGTTACAATTATAATTTATATTAATTGCAATTTGTTAACCAAATATTTATAAGAAATACAAAAGTTCTAAGTAACAGAATTTATTTGTAATATTTTTTTTTACTGTAATGTATAATGAGTCTGTAAGTAAATGTAAATGTAAATGAGTATTAAAATGCTCACTTAACTTTTAATTTATTATTACACTAGAACAGTTTTTGAGTAGTATCTAATTTTTTAAAAATAATATTTGGTTGTTTGTTGTCTAAATAAGATAAAATGAATTTAATGGTATACAATAGTATATAATGCAGAGTGATAAATGTGTATAATGAAATTTGATATCAAAATGATATGCACACATTTATCTAAATTATTTTGCAAGCTACATTAATACACTTTTACTAAACATAAGGATTGTGGTTTTATATATTAAATATTAGAGGTTGAATTTATATTCTTTTAAAATTTTTAAAATATGATGTTTCTATAGCATTTAAAATCAGTGTGTATATATCCCCGACCTAGTTTGGGTACTTATTATATCCCTGATTGTAGTCGGTTGTGTGTTATATTCCTGCCCGGGCTTGGGTGCGTATTATAATGGTATATTCTGAAAGTCAGATTGATAGCATGAAACCTAATTTATTTTAACAAAGATGTATATAAAACAACAAATGTACCATAATATAATAATTTATAATCCACAGTATGTATAATAATATAGAAGAGACTAAAATTGATAGATAATTCATAAAATTGATCATATTACATACAATTATAACAATATAATTCTGATTTCCCCATGAAAGTTTTAAAGAATTGCAAACTAGGTAATATTCTATTATAGTATTTTCTACATTTACTGTTGAACTGTTCTACGTGTATTTACTTGTGTTAAGTTTACTGTTTTGTATTTTTATTATTTATATTTTACAAAATTAACACCATTAACAATGTTGAAAATTGGTCAAACATTTTCTTCTTATGACGAATTAGACTAACCTATGACTAACTTAAAAAATATAAAGAAACTTATTTTCATGACTTCTCAACACACAATTGCTACACTTTAAATGCGGCTCGTAAATGATACCCACAAAAGTTAATGAATACCCCTGACGTTTTAAAATATTATTTTATAAATTAAAATTTTTAAACTATTTATAATTAAATTATATTTATATGTTTTATATAACCTAACCTAACCAATTATATACAATGTTCGTAACAAATAATCAACATCTTTGTTAAAAACATACTACTAGACACATATACATACATTATACATACAAATATTTTACTATTTATATATTATACAATATACTGTGGATTATAAATTATTATTATCCGACTGTCGGAAAATAAAACACACCCAACCACGGTCAGGATATATACACATCGATTTATAACCAATATATAGTATGACGATTATACCCAATATATATGCTCTGAAAATTGTATTTAGAAATTGATCTTATGAACAAATTTTCAATCTTTTTCTTATTGTGTACTTTATTTAGACACCGAATAAGTATTAAATACTGGAATAATGTAATAATAAGTACGTTAATAAACAATAAACCCTTTATTAGATGTAAATTTATATTTATATAAAAAACTGAGAAAAGTGTAAAAATAATTCAACATATCAGCATAGTTTATTTAATAATTGATTATTTTTTTAATAATTATCCTAGTGAAATAATTGGTACATAATACAATTATTTTCTTCATAAAAATATTTATCAACATTTAATAATTTGTTATAAACTGAAATAATCTTTAATGCATTGCATAGGTATTCTAAAATAAAAAATATATTTTCCTTGAATTTCATGTTTCATGGATCTTAAAGAAAACTTGACCATATTTAACTGCACAAGCTAGCAACAAATATATAAAATTATAAGAACAAAACCTTTACTACTTGCATATTTTGTTACCTACCCTCCCGTTTTTATAATATTGATAAGAAATAAGTAAACTAAGAATTATTTTTGACATTTATTAATTTTGTTAGAAAAAACCCATGTTTAAATAATTGAAATAAATAGTTAATTTAAATTTCTTCTTCTATTTTATTATGTATTTATATTTTATGAGATTGTAAACATTTACAAAATCTTTTAGGTATAATATTATTATGATTGATTATATAAGAATCTTTGATTTTATAAAACTTATTTAATTGTTGTAATTTATTACTGATAATCATAATTATTCTTTTTTATCTAGGAAGCTAAAATTGATCCAATGGAAGTGATAATGGATAATAACATTATTGATGATGTTGAAACATCTTCTACATTAGTAGTGCCAAATGGTTTAAAAAATAAATCTGTAAATGTAAGTGATATGACATCAATGGACTACTATTTTGATTCATATGCTCATTTTGGCATACATGAAGAGATGCTTAAGGATGAAGTACGAACTCTTACTTATAGAAATTCTATGTATTATAATAAACATTTACTTAAGGTAATTAAATTTTTTTTAAAGTATTATTTAATTTAATACTTTATATAAATGTCTAATTAACATATCATTGTTTTTTTTTCATACTATCAGGGTAAAATTGTATTAGATATTGGTTGTGGTACTGGGATTTTATCTATGTTTGCTGCTAAAGCTGGTGCAGCAAAAGTCATAGGTGTAGAGTGTTCCAACATAGTAGAATATGCTAAACAAATAGTAGCAGAAAATCATTTAGACCATATCGTAACAATAATCAAAGGAAAAGTAAATATTAATATTAGGTATATTCATTTAGTTTTGTTTAATGTTAATATTAAATTATTTATTTAGGTTGAAGAAATAGAATTACCAGATGGTATTACTAAGGTAGATATTATTATATCTGAATGGATGGGATATTGTTTATTTTATGAGTCCATGTTGGATACTGTACTTTATGCTAGAGACAAGTGGTTAAAGGAAGGTAAGATAAATTGCTTATCATTTGAATTTGTATTATTTAAACAAAATGTATGCAAAAGAAGCTAACTGGCCTAGAGATTTTAAAATTCAATAATAATATAAACTTTAAATAGTTATGAAAAATTATGGATTTATAGTCTTAAAAACAAATTATGATAATATTTTATATATCTACCAAAACAAACAATAATATATAAAACAAAAAGTCTTTGTTTATAATTGAAATTAAATGTTTGCCTAATTCCTTTAAGATTGAAAGTAGACTTATTTAATATATAACTAATTTTTATTTATATAAAGTAAGTAAGTATGAATAGTAAAGTCTAAGTTAATTGTCTTATAGAATATATTGAAAAATCTAGCTCTAAAGATTTGGTCCTAAATATGTGTAGAATACATATTGCACGGTGTGCACTGCGCACCAATATATTTTAAGCATTTGTATAAAATTCGTTATTTTAATGCACTTTATGCAGAATCTGTAAAATGTTGATCAAAAAACAATTATTATTGCATAAAATATAAATTATAGATTATTGACTATGACAACTTATTATTTTAAATTAATTGACCAACCATTGCTTACGGTCACTATCTAAAATACCAAGTATTTATGATTTTACAATTTACTGATTATAGGTAATTTACATTATTTTCTGTACTTTATTTTAATACTTCAATATACAAGTCAAAGTACTATATAATGCTATTTAAAACAATTATTTCTTGTTTGGTGAATTTATAACTATTTTTAAAGTATGAAACTTGTCAAAAAAATCATATGAAACTAAACACAGAATTAATTTTGTTAGTGATTATTTTTAAATAAAAAAAAATTTATTTTCTTTGTATCGATAATTATAGTAAATATAAATGTAAATGTGTGTATGTTAGTTCGTATAATTTCACAGATAACCATGTTTGACTAAACTCATACAAACTTTTTTGTTTGATTTTGACATGGAAAGTTCAATGATAACAATTTTAATGTTAAAAAGTTATAATAAATTATAATTTGTGTTTTATATTTGTAATAAATGTATTTGTAATTTGTATGTAAATTACCAACTACAATTATGAGTTATATAAGATTGTTTATAAATATTATGTGCGACCATAAATGTTACAAATAATAAAACGACAAACAGCGGATTTATTATAATTTTGATTTAGGTGGGAATTAAATTAAAGAAATATAAGAAAAATGTTGTTACAATGAAATGTATTTATTAAAATATTTTAAATTTATATTTTGTAAAAAAATATTGGTAATCTGCTGCGATAATTTGTTGGTCAAAATTGTCTAAAGTTGTATTGTACTTATAGTTAACGTGTGAAATTGTCAAATTGATTACAATAACTTCTTATAAAGTAGAAGTTTATGATGATAATAAATGATAAATGATAGGTTATAATATCTGATTATGTTAGAACTACAAAAGTATTTGTAAAAATGAGTACTAATGATATGTTTAGAAATAACGGGATTTGGGAAATTTTTATTGATGAACTATGATAACACTTATACTATTGCCATCATTAATTTTCGATGCTAAATTATAATATTATGTGTATACACTCGTATTCATACTATTCATTCATTACCCAAGTATAATTAATAAATGTACATACCTTAATGTGTATGTAAATTTAGCTACAATTTTAAATAAGTTTGAGTTATAGAGATTCTGGACAAAAAAATTTAAAAAATCGAGATTTCTGTTGATTTTAAATTCATTTTATAAAGATAACCGAAATGCATCAATTTTATTTGAATTAAAGTTTTTTTAGGGCGATTAAATGTTTAGATCAATTTATGAACTTTTCTAATTATCAATAGTGGACCATATTTATTAACAAGTTAAGTGCCACGTAGGGTCATTAGATCCATTATATGAATAGTTAATAATAATTATACTATTTTAAATACATTTGGTTATTATTGTTTTAACATTATTTAATAAATAAAGCAAATACAAACCCTACATGTCGTTATATACAAAACTAAATTTTATATTATGGTCCTAAATCTGTTAAACAATTTTAGTTGTATTATTTTATTGTAATTTTAAATATAACTTGTATATTCCTTGGTTCAACTAATGGTTCAATTAATTAATAAAAAGACTAAATCAAAAATACTTATTTACCTCTGATCCTAAGATCTCCTAGATTCTTTACAAGTAGTAAATTGCCATTGGACTTAATATAGCTATAATTACTAAAAAATGCTATGAATATTATTATTATTATATTACAAATTGTATCATATTTAATGATTATATTTGCTACTATTATTGCATAAGTGAGAGCGTTTGGAATGATAAAAATTATAATAATTTAAAAATTACTATAATATTATTTTAGATACTACCTAAAATTAATAACATACAGTAAATATTTTATTTTTATAGATGGAATGTTGTTTCCTGATCGTGCAAATTTGTTCATAACTGGTATTGAGGATAGACAATATAAAGATGACAAAATAAACTGGTGGGAAAATGTGTATGGTTTCAATATGAGTGCCATACGTAATGTTGCTATTAGTGAACCATTAGTAGACTGTGTAGAACCTAAGCAGGTATAATATTAATAAAACAAATTTTTTTTAAAATGTACATTATCATTGTAATATTATTCATATTTTAATAATAATTGTTGTAAACTTTAGGTTGTTACAAGTTCAAGTTTGTTAAAGGAAGTTGATTTGTATACTGTAAAAAAAGAAGACTTGACATTTACTGCTCCATTTAACCTGTCTGTTCGCCGACAAGATTATGTGCATGCATTGGTTACTTATTTTACTGTTGAATTCACCAAATGCCATAAACGTATTGGTTTTTCAACTGCCCCAGAATCACCATACACACACTGGAAACAAACTGTATTTTACCTGGATAATTACCTTACTGTAAAAAGAAATGATGAAGTTTTTGGCACATTCTCAATGTCACCTAATGAACGCAATACCAGAGACATGGACTTTGTTATTGACATCGAATTTAAAAATGATGTGAATGATGTTACAGAATCGAATAAATACCGCATGCGTTAATTAGTTATTAGATAATAATACTAATTTTCTATTATATTTTTTTCATTTATACCTATAAACATTTAAGATAAACATATTTACAATGCCGAGAATATTTAATTGAAGAACAAAATTGCATTTATTGAAAATTAATTTTAATTATGGTATTCTCCTTTATAATATAAATTTTTATTTATTTTTATTCTTCACTATTTTTCCTAAATCAATCATATTTTATAGTAGCTTTTATAATATTGAATTTTAAAACTATTTAGGCGGTAATATTTTACAAATTGTATGTAATTAAAACTATAACTTTCCTCAACAAAATTCCATTTGTAAATAACTATTACGAACTTTATAAGTGATTTTATTTTAATTCACCAATGTTTATTGTTCCTAATTTATTTTTTTAATCTTGCTTTTATAAAAGAAAAACCTAAAATAAAACTGTATTTTTTGTATTTTAAAAATAATTAATCCAATAGATGATATTTTTAATTTATAAGCCAATGATTAAATTAATGATAATCTTAAATTTATAACAAATTAATTATTTTCTAAATTTGTATTTTTTTAAAAAATACATTTACCATATTTTTAAAATATATTGATCATATGAATAAGCCCAATTCACACTGGTATAACATAACATTGCAAACGAAAATAATGTTCAATTCATATATGACAGACATTAACTTACCTATACTCTGTTCCATCTAAGAGTAAACAGTGTTCTCGCATCACGATTGACGATTTTGATGAATCATGGAGTCAAATTTCTTCCTTCTAAACACAAAATCAAGCTGCGCCAACTTGCTATATAGTGTTTTTTTTTAATGTAAACATAATAGTCCATAAAGTATAATTTCAATTTACACTGAATTGTTTCTAGTAGGTAAATACTGGATATCTGGTTGGCGTTACTATTGTGTGTCGTTGCTGACGGTGGCCAGTAAATATCTGACACTAGCCGGCCCTTTGTAGGGAGGATGCGCGCTGCCCGATGTAATATGGTTGCTGCTTAGTTTACCCTTAGATAAAACGGAGTATATACTATTTTATAAATCAATAAATTTGTTTTAAATAGTTGGATTCTTGTGTTCTACAAAATGTATAATGTCAATACCATTATAATATCAACTTGCATGCTTTACAATTTTATTAAAAATATGCCACTGATCAAATTAAAGAATTGTTATCAAATTCATTTTTCCATGGGTATATTATAACTCGTATAATACAAATTTAAAAATTTCCCATGTTTACTATGTTATATAATTTCTTTAAATACATAATTTTGTGTCAATACACAAACTACTTTTAGATATAGAATAAAAGTTTATTCTATAATCAATACATCTATAAAAGTATGTATTATTTAACTTAATTCTGCCAGACTGATAAAACATTTTCTGTTTTGTTGGTCCGTCCTGTTGTGTCTAAACATAGTTCTCTGGAAATGTAAATGATTATATTCAATTATAATAAAATAATATTTTGTTATGTTGTAACAGTATGAATCAGGCTTACTTAGTGTCATTTATAATTTTCAATAATATTTCACTAAACAAATAAATTTCAGTATTTTTTGCTTATATAATAATAGAAATTTATGTGTTCTACTCGTCATAATTAATATTTCCGCATTAGTATTATATCTGTAATAAAAAACTATTTCAGACTTAATTTCTTCTATAATTACAATTTTATATATTTGAAAAATTGGTGGCATAATGAATTATTCTAAGAAGTCCAACTTGAATTTGGTAATTACTAATTAATTTTGGTTATATAAGGAACTTTGAGAAACTGTTTTAAAAAAATTAGTTGAATTTTTAAAAAAAATTCTGTTTATCACTGCATCAATTTTTTTTATTAAATAATATTTTAATACATTATCTGAAAAGAAATTCAAAAAATGGGTTTATAAAGTACCAACTATACGCAATTCGCTACATTCGGACCATTATTTCTACACGAAAAAGTGTCTTCATACATAAAAAAAAAAAATTAATTTCTATTCAAATTATTCAAATTTTAGAAGATTATAAAATAAAGTTGCAACTTATGATTTTTAAAATATTTTGTAAAAAGATTAAGTAGATTAGACTTCGATAAAATTTTAAAATCGAAAATTGAAGGAAATATTAAATATTTCTAGAAATAAATTCAAATCTCTATATTTAGTTAGAAAATCAATCAATGGTTTCGAAATTTTTTTCTCCAATAAAAAACAAGTATGTGAAAAAAATTTCAAGTTCCTTCAATCAAAACCTAATTACTTATCACGAGTATTATATAATTACTTATAACATTTTAAATAACAGAATCCGTAATTTTGCTGATTTTCGGTTATTTAGCTTTAAAAGCTAATAAAAAAAATTGTCAGTCACGATTTTGAAAATATATTGTAAAATGATTAAGTTGTATATGATTAGCCTCTGATAAAATTTTCAAATCGAAAAACCAAAAGTGACAGGATATATTAAACACTTTTAAAAAAAAGTTAAATGCTCAATACTTAATCAGAAGTTCAACCAATCGTTTCAAAATTGTACCACACTTGTATATTACTTATGTTAATACTCAAAATAATATTCAAGTTCCTACGATCAGAACTCAATTAGTTATCACGAAATTAAAAATTTTTAAAAGACAGAAACCGTAATCTTGCCGATTTTTCGTTTTTTTCGTAGATTTTCCCCTCCTATGGAAAAATTTTCAAAAAATGAGATTAATAAAGTACCAAGAGGACACTATTTGCTACCTTAAGTATACCCTACTTGTGGTAATCGGACCATTATTCCTACCCCTAAAAGTATCTTCATGCATAAAAAAAAAATTCATCTTTGTAAAACCAATACATTCTTAGCTTCCCTCATAATCTAAAAATAACATCTCTCATATGAAATTATGAACTAGGATTTCATGATTATGTTTACAGTTTATGATAACGATATAAACTAATACTAATTAAAAGGTTGGGCAAGTTATGTTAATTGTTTAACTAAGTTAAGTTAATAGCTTAACTTAAGTTATTTTTTTTTCCATTTTTAAACAAAATTATATTTAGGCTTAAGTAGAATACGTTTAAAAAATACTCATTCAAAAAATTTGTACTTTTCACTATTTATTATATATAAGAATAATTAAAGGGTACTATAGGATTGGATGTAGTATGAAGTCAAGTAGTAAAAATAAAGAGCTAAAATCTTTCGGTAACTCCAGCCACACTATTACAATATTATAATAATATATTGTTTTTCAGTGAAAGAAAAATTTCATGACTATAATCAAATTTTTAAATTTTGTTTAGGACCATTTTCACAATATCGCATGAATTGAATTATATTTTTCGGTCTAAAACTTGAGACAATGATTACGAAAAACGTGTGGTAGATTTACGCCCGTTCACATGTACTTATTAAATATATTTTAATTAATTGTATAATACTAATAATTCCCTATATAGATATTATTAGATTCTGAGCAAAGCGAAGTATGTATTGGTTTTACAAAGATGTTTTTTTTACAGACTATAATATTTTTCCAATTCACTATAGGCTCTAGTAAGCCGTTCTCTATTATACCAATTAGCCTCAGCATCATGTGAACGTTCATTCTCTGTTATATGGAAAATTAAAAATTGGTTAGGTTAGGGTTAACTTTTTCACGCATTATAAAACTACAGAATACTGAATATTATTAAATAATACATATTAGGCATACAAAGTTGAGTCAAATAACCCATAAATGTATCATGTTTTCGTTAAACAACTATGAACCAACTACGTATATATATATTATATTTATATTAATTATTATTTATAAAATATAATTATTAAATTATACCTAAACACAAAAAATAAGTTCATAAAAATTTACCGCTCCCAACGTTCCACCAAGAAGGGCAATTGGGGGCCCCCCCCCCCCCGTAGTTCCCCAATAAATAAGGGCTTGTTATCGTGTGTGATTATTTTAATATATTTATAATTTTAGTCCCACGATAACACAGATGTGGTAATCTTATTCCTAGTAGTTAAACGTTAATCAATACAATATAATTTAATTTACTGTGGCATACTATTTTAGATTCTGAGCGAATCGAAGAATGTATTGATTTAAAAAAAAAATTTTTTTTTTTTGATGTATGAAAATACTTTTTTTTTGGGTAGAAATAATAGTACGATTACCACATGTAGGATATGCTTTTCAATTTCAAATTTGAATATTTTTAGTAGAGTTGAATATTATATATATATATATATAAATATATTTTTACTGATGTAGGAAAACATTTTTTCGGATAGAAATAATAGTCTGATTATCACTAATCGGGTATGATTTCGGTAGAAAATTGCGTTTAGTTGGTACTTTATTTAGCTCATTTTTCAAAATTCTCAAACTATCGAAAAATGGCGGAAAATCGTCAAAATTACGATTTCTGTTATTTAAAATTTCGTTATAATTAATTGAGTTTTGATCGTAGGGACTGAAATTTTTTTTTGAGTATTAACATAGGTAGTATACAAGTGAGGTAAAATATTAGAATGAATTATTAGTATAGTATATTGTAATATATTGAGTTTCGCTCGTAATTGTATTTTCTAATGCAATATCATTGCATTAAAATCTCATATATAATAAACCACTAATTTCTACAGGGACCGAAGAACGAACATCCAAAATTGACCTTCCCACTTTTTCTGTTTTGTTATTTATATGTGTATTTATAAACTAAAATTCCCTGTATGGTTTAGCAAGAAACTTGGGTTGTTAGTTAAACGTGCAAAATACTATAAAAATATTTTAATATGTACCTCAAATATATTATATTTTACTGAATTTCATTTAAAATTTTCTTTTCATTGTAATAACTAATAACTTACAAATATAAATATGTAAGAATGTAAGATATCGTGACTATAAAACGTAGAATTCTTAAAACTACAAATTTAATATGTTATTGGAATCTTAACAAGCTTCTACAGTTTTTATATCAATTTTAGACTCTGAGCGGAGCGCGGAATGTATTGTTTCTACAAAGATTGGTACTTTATTAATCTCATTTTTCGAATTTTTCCAAAGTTTTTCCTTAGGAGAAGAAAACTACCAAAAATGTCAAAAAATTGACAAAATTACGTTTTTCATCATTTTTTATTTTTTATTTCGTGATAACTAATTGAGTTTTGATCGTAGGGACTTCTTTGGGAACTTAAATTTGGAAGAAATTGGTTGATTTTTTAGCAAAATATAGAGCTTAGAATTTTTTTCCAAAAAAAATTAATATTACCTACAATTTTAGGTTTATAGATTTGAAAATTTTACAGAAGTTTAATACATAATCTACATACTACATAATCTTTTTACAGAATATTTTTAAAATTGTGACTGACAATTTTTTTTGTAAGCTTTATTATTTTCTGATGTATGAAAACCTTTTTTCAGGTAGAAATAATTGTCTAATTACCACATATAGGGTACACTTTCCTCACCGAATTTCATCTAGTTTATTTAGCTTTATTTAGCTTATTTTTTGAATTTCCCGAAAGTTTTTTCTTGAGAAACAGAAAATTGGTAAAATTACAGTTTCCGTTATTTTAATTTATTTTTTATTTTTTTATTGTTAATTGAGTTTTGATCGTAGGAACTTGAAAATTTTTTGAGTACTAATATAGGTAATATTTACATTTAGTAAAATTTTGAAACGGATTGTTTTTTTTTTTTCTGGCTAAATATAGAGCTTTGAATTTTTTCCAATAATGTTTAATTTTACCAGCAATTTTTGGTTTAAAGGTATGAAATTAATTTTTTTATTATTATATTCTTAGTATTTTATATATTCGTAAAATTCAAGAGCACGTTGAGGATTCATTAAAATATGAAATAAAAGTTAGATATATGGGCATTGGCGGAGATTTGATTAAATTTTAGGGGAGGTTAAATTTTATTCACGCAGTGATATATGATGGCTTTAACATCCCCTCTATTCTATTATTAAGTAATAAATTAACTAATACATCTTTTTTGGTGGGAGAGGGCATTTCCTACAGCTACTTCCTCCTAAGCATCCCCGAATAAGGTAAATTTAAAAATTATCAAAAAAAACTTAGAAAAAGTTAATACTTTTCGAGATAATGAGTGTTCTATATTAAATGGATCACACCGTATATTTATCTTACGGTTAAAATTGTAAAAAGAGGGAAAGTCGATTCTAGGCCTTTGTCCTTTATTCCTTCGGTCCTCAGAGAAATTGGTGGTTTATTATAATTAAGATGTGATTAATATTAAAATATTATTCGAAAATACGATTCTGAGTGAAACTCAATCAATTACAATATATTATACTGATAATCCGTTCTAACATTTTACCACGTATCACGTATGTAGACTACTAAAAATATTCAAAACATTTTTTAAGTCCCTACATTCAAAATTGTATTATTTAAAATTTAATAAAAATTTTAATTTATTAGTTAAATATTAAACAATTAATATTAAAAATTGAATTCGTCGTAATCATAGCCGGATTGGGTAAATTAGGCCCACTGAGGATTTAATTTTAAAAGGCCCAAATATATATAGACATATATATATGTATAGACAGTGGCAGATTCAGACAATTTTAATAGTGGTGGTGGGGGGGGGGGGGTAAAGAAGGTAATTGCCCCTAACATCAACATTTTCTTATTAAAAATTTTTTATGTCAATTAATATGAGGTGGGAGGGAGGTACAAAGTAAATATGTGACGTTAAATTTATTTTTTGCCCAGTGTCTTCAACTCTAAATCCGGCACTGAATATGTTTATACAATTTATATAGTAACTTCTTGTCTTCTATGTTAAAATGCTTTTAAAATATTATAGTAATTTTTATGTATTTATTTAATTTCTAAATATATAATTATAAAAAATATTAAGCTATCCCAAAATTTTTCTATGATATCTAGCACGTGCTCATGTGCCCCCTCCCTGGATCTACTGTGATCACTGTGTATAGATGAAATATCCACAAAGCCGATCACTACAATCGCTAGTTCGCTTACCATTATATATATAATATATGTACTATTTTTCATTTTATAACATAACATTAATTATATCTTTATACATTTATTTGCTTTTCTATTTATTTTTTATTTTTTCTATCATTAAACATTAAATAGTGAATTAAACATTTTTATTTATTTTTAAAAACTAATGTTGAAAAGTCTACATAAGACAAATAAGGTAACATTAATACGAAAATTGTTTTGCTTTAATCAGACTTATAATACAATTTCTTTGTAGAAAAATTATTCATAAAAGAATTAACAAAATAACTACATCCTCAAAGTTTATTTTATTTCAATACTTATATATTTATACTCAATAAAACGTAGTAGTTAGTAATATAAACATAATAGTAGAAATGTAATATAAATAAAAAATGTGGTTAAAAGTCATTAATTATATCTTCAACATATCAGCCATTTTTGAACTTTTTGTAGTTAATAGGTCTATTATTTCATCATTTTTTACAGTTACTAAAATATCTTTTTCAACAGACATTATCAAAAATATTTCCAATTTAAACTGACATAAACAATTTCTTAGTCTATTCAAAACATATTTTAATTTTGAAAATGTAGCCTCACATTTTACTTGTGTACAAGAAAGTGTTAGGACAAACTTAAAAGCCAGAAATAAATTACTGTATGCATTTGAATGTAAATTGTACTGCCGCAAAACGTTGAAACAACATACAATACAATTTTTACACACAACATTTTCACTTAATTTTGAGCACAAACTTCTTGTAGACGTTGTATTAGTCTGTTCATTTTCAACTTTCTTATTATTTTCCTCATCTTCAATATCATTATTATCTATGTCTAATGAAGCAGTTGCAGTGGCAATATTTTTAAGTTTAGGCCATTTTTTAATGAAATCCTTTAATTCAGATTGCAATATCCCTGCAGTTATACTAGAATCATATTTATTAATTTTAACACTAAGCCACTGAAATGCTGTGTTTGGGAAGTTGTCCGTAAAATATTCAGGAATTAAAAATTGTAAATCATTATAAAGTTGGTTATGTGTTTCAAATCGTTTTTGTAAGCTCATTAAAATTTGATCATTAATAATATTATGAATATTATTCGTAAAATTCAATTTTGGATTCAATATATGGTTCATCGTCACTTTTTTCTTCCGACATCTTTTTTTTCTTTTTCACTCTTTTTGTAGGAAATGTTTCTTCTATGTTTTTTTTTTTTTTTTTTTTTTTTTATTATTTTATGTTATACAATAAGTAATATGGTTAATTACAAAAGATAAAAAACTGGACGGCTTGATTGAAGGAAGTGACCAAACAACACTACTTCAATTCTAGGCTTTTATGTACACATATATACATACATATGCAAACACACACATATGCACAAACACACATATATATACATACATACCTACATTCAAAAGCACACACATATGTATATATATATTTTTTTTTATTGTTTTAAATTATTATTGATAGAGGAGGTCTCTGGGCCATTTTCGCTTTAGACGACGGTTATCAGGGAGAGTGAGGGAGGAGAGGTTTGAAATGAGTAGATTAGGGTGGTTGACTGTGTTATTGTGAAATAATTTATAGTAGTGGGAGGCTAGAGTATTTATACTTGGGATTTTGAGGTCAGAGTGGAGTGTGAGGTTTCTGACGTACCAGGGTGCGTTGGGGAGGAGGCGAAGGCAAATTGATTGGAATGATTGGAATTTTTGAATATTGGATTTTTTGGAGGTACCCCATAGCTGTATCCCGTAAGTCATTGAAGGGCGGAGAATTTGTTTATAGATTAAAAGTTTTGTATTGAGAGGGAGATTTGATTTAAGAAGGTGCTTCATTTTGTGGAGTTTTAAATTGAGTGATTTCCTTTTTGTTTTTATGTGATATGCCCAAGTGAGTTTACTGTCGAGGTGGACTCCGAGGTAACGGGTGGCTTGTGTTTTGGGAATTGTTTCGTTGTTGAGGATCATGGGGGGACTATGATCTGGACGTAGAGTAAAGGTTATGTGGGTAGATTTATTTGGGTTTATTTTGATTCTCCACAAGTTGAACCAGTTTTGTAGTTCATTAAGATGGGTTTGTAAATTATGAGATGCTATGGTTAAGTCAACATTAGTGGAGATTATACCTGTGTCGTCTGCAAAGGTAGCAAGGGTGGTGTTCTCGGAGTGGGGAATGTCAGAGGTAAATATGTTGTAAAGTGTAGGTGCTAGAATACTACCCTGAGGGACGCCTGCTTTTATGTAGTGGATTTGTGAGAGTTCGTCCTCGCAACGAACAACGAATGACCGGTTATGTAGGAAAGATTTTATTATTAAAAACAGGGGGGCTGGTAAGAATCGTAATTTATACAGAAGGCCTTCATGCCAGACGCGGTCAAACGCCTGGGCTACATCGAGAAAGACACCAGTGGAGTATTGTTTATTTTCGAGAGTTTGTGAGATTATGTCGGTTATTCTGTGGATTTGATGGAGTGACGAATGTTTATTTTTGAAACCGAATTGAGTGTGGGGGATTATATTTTGACTTGTTAATATGGGGTTTAATCGCTTTAGTATAATCTTTTCTAGGATTTTTGAGAAAGAAGGTAATAGGCTAATAGGTCGATATGAAGAAGGTAGGTCAGGAGGTTTATCAGGTTTTGGGATAAGAATAATTATGGAGTGTTTCCATGAATGAGGAATGTGGGAGATACGAAGAATTGAGTTGAAGATGAAGGTTAAGAGAATAATGGCTTTCTTGGGCAAGTGCTTTATTATTCTATTTGTTATTAGGTCATGACCTGGTGATTTATTGTTTGATAATTTATTGATAATAAATTGAGTTTCGCTGGGAGAGGAATGTTTTGTGGGTAATGACATGGGAAGGCAGTTGGATAGAGATTTTTCAATATAGGATGTGTGATCAATGTTGTTTATGTCGGGGTGAGGAGTGAAATTGTTTTCTAGAAGAGAAGCAAACAGGTTTGATTTTTCTAGGTTGGTCTTAGCAAGGGATCTGTCAGGATATCTAATTGATGGTATTGAATTTCTTTTATTTAGAATTCTTTTAGTAGCTTTTCAAATTGAATTATTTGAGTTGGTTAAAGAGTGTATATATTGTTGGTACGTTTCTGTGTTGTGAATGCGTAGAAGGTTTTTAAGGAAGCATGCAATGTTGTTATAACGACTTTTGTCACTGGGGAGGTGAGTGTGGTACCAGCGGTTTCTGGCTCGACGTTTTTCGACAAGCAGTTTAGAGAGGTGTTCAGGGAGAAAATTTTTGTTGGAATTAGTGGGCAAAGAAGTTGATGAGTCAAGGGCAGCGTTTTTAATTAACGTGGTGAGGGTCGAGACAACAGAGTCTATTTCTTCGGTAGATTTTAAAGAAATTTTTTGAGATATATTGTTTTTAACGATTTTGGAGAATTGTTTCCAATCGGTTTTCCCTGGGGTGAGAGTGGGGAATTTTTTCAATGAGACCAATTGATTATTTAATGTTAATAGGATAGGAGAGTGATCAGACGAGAGGTCTGCAAGGTTGGATATATTATAGTTGATGTGATTTGGAAGAGTATGAATGAAAAAGTCGAGAATGTCGGGGACTCTGTTGGAATGTGATGGCCAATAGGTTGGATCAGGAGAAGACAAGTATTTTAGATTGTTTGAGAGTAGTGATCTGTAGAGTGAGAGACCTCTGGTATTGGTTACTCTAGATCCCCATAGATGGTGTTTGGAATTGAAGTCACCTCCGGATAAGAATGTGTTACCGAGGGATTTGAAGTACTGGGTAATATCGTCGTCTGTTATTTTATTAGCGTGTCCAGGTGGACAGTATACAGAGGAAATTGTAGTGGGAATATGATTTAGTGAAATTACTATATTTGTTGCTTGGAGGGATGTAGATTGGAATTGTGGAAGTACAGCGTGACTAATGTTAGTTTTTATTAATAATGCAGAACCAGCATGCGCAGTGCCATCAGGGTGGTCACAGTGGTATGTTGTATAGCCGGAAATATGGAAATTTGAGTGTGTGGTGAGATGGGATTCGCTTATTAGAAGTATGTCTATGTTATTTACAGTAAGAAATGCTTTTAATTCATTTTTTTGTTGCAATAGGCCGTTTGCATTCCAAAGAAGGATGGATATTGGGTGAAGAATAGTTTCGTGTCTATTAATCATCTTTAGAAATAATAAGTTTATTGATAACAGTTGTTAGTAGAGAGATTAGAGGACATATTAGGTTTTTTAGTTCTTCAAGAAAAGATGACAGTTTAATAGATATGTCCGGATTGTTTGGGGGTATAACATTGGTTTGATTGGTTGCGTTATCAGTGGTGGCTTGGGCATACGTTTTGGGGAAATTTGAAGTTGAAATTGAAGTAGCGTTTACAGATTTTATGGGAATATAATTTGATTGAGGGTTAGAGTTTTTTTTTGATTGTAGAGTAGATTGAAATTCCTTATGGACTGGGCATCCCCGGTAGTTTACAGGGTGGTTACCATTGCAGAGAGCACATTTTGCTGGAAGACTCTGGGATTTTTGGCATGAGGTGGACAGGTGGTTTTCTCCGCAACGGACGCATTTAGGGGGATGGTTGCAATAAGATTTGGTGTGCCCAAACTCTTGACAGCGGAGACATTGTATTGTTAATTTGTTAACACGAGGTTCTTCGATTTTTATTTTTGTGTAGTACAAAAAATTAATCGAAAATATGTCTTTATTGTTGATGGTTGGCTCCAAGTCGATAAAAAAGAGCGGGAGAGGAAGTTTTGTATTTCGTTGGAGAACATTAGTAATATTTCTGTTTGTGTGACCGTGAGCAAGTAATTCATTTTTAATATCTTCTATTGGTGTAGTGTGGTGGAGATTTCGCAGTATTACACGATACGCCCTATCTTGTTTCAGTTGGTATGTGTGGAAGTCTGCTTTGGAATCTTGCAGAAATTTGATAACCGAGCGGTACGAGTCAGCTGAGGTAGTGGAGAGTTTTACACCATTTGTTGAGCTTTTGCATGAGAAATGTTCACCTTTGGTTAAATTTTTGATGGAGTTACAGAAAGCATTGAAGTCATTAACTACGCGAATGAAAATTGGTGGAGGTGGCTTGATAACAGGTGTGGTTGTTTCGGGTCCTAAATCCATGTCGGTTGATTGGCTGTCGTTTTGTTTTTCCGAGGGCTCGGTGTAATTTGAAAACAGAGAGAATCGATTTGATGAAACAAATGTTTTACTTTGTTGTGTAGGAGAGCTAGGTGAGTGGGGCAACGAATGTTTACCGTTTTTACTGTTTTTATTTTTTTTCACAGTGAATCCGTCGGTTAGGTGGGAAGGTTGTTGAAAAGTTTCATTGTTATTTGACACGTTCTGTAGACGAGATTTTTGTATTATTAATGATGGGACGGTTTTAGGCTTATTATCTGACATAGTGTGCGACGACGGTATTTTGCCGCTAGATAACGGAGAAGCCCGATAAGGCTGACTATGTGGGACTGCGGCCGCCCGTACTATTTTGGTGAAACCGTGACGATAAAGTTGTAATTAAATTTGTTACCAAATTTGGGCTGGAGGTGCTCCTTTACGATGGGTTGGGGTTTGAGTTGGCAAGTCAAAAGAATGACGCTTTGTTGAACTAGTGGTATGTTTATTTTTAAAAAACGGACTATAACTTTGTAAGTTAACACGAAAATAAGGATAAACAGCGAGACGCGATGTTTCATTATCAACGGTCGTAACAGAACTAATTTATTAAATTAAATATTAAATTCTTCTATGTTATAATTTAATTCTAATTCATCCATTTTATTATTAGCCATTTAATAAAAATATTTGTCAAGTCTTCAACATAGTTGAATTCTCTAGCTTGAGATTTTAAAGTATTAATTATGCTTTTTACCATGCTAAATGCGTGTATGACATTTATTTCACTACTCTGTAAGTATAATGATATGGTATAGTGGATACAAAATTTTTTTGAAAAATACATGCGGTCAGTACAGTCTTGTATTTTAAAAGATCATCAATATAACATTTCGTCTTAAATCTCACTTCTTGGGCAAATCCATTCGATACACAAATTTCGTTTAAAATGTATATAATATCCACATGTAAATGAGGATGTAAATAGGTACTAAATACTTTTGTTAAGCATCGATCCTTAGCCCACCAACGTATATCTCTTATACAAGATATAAATTTATACTTACTATTTTCATTACATTTATTCATTTTAATGTATGATTCCCTGACAAATACAACTATTGCATTTAGCAGCCCAAAGAGACTGATACTTTCATTGCATTTTTGTGTTGTGTCAATTATAACTAAGTTCAGTACATGTGCATAACACCTGACAATTCTTTGTTCAGCCATGCTGAAAAACCATTATATTGGCCACGCATATTGCTTGCTCCATCCGTGGAACTTCCAATACAATTCTTAACATCTAAATTAATGGTTTACAAACAACATCACATAGATTTTTGTCTTTTCCGCTTTTGCAATCAATTAGAGCTATTGGTCTTTCATTTACATTATCAGTTACAAACCTAATAATTACTGCAAGCTGGTCATGTACATTCAAATCCTGCAGGGTAGAATCAATTTGTATTGTAAAAAATTTGGCTTCTCTAACATTTTCAGTAATAGTTTTTTTCATTGAAAATCCAATTATATTATCTACTGTAGTTTTCGATAAAAAAACGTTACTAAACCACCCGGTCTTTCTGGTTTTGATAAGGTTTGATTACTTTTAGCTTATTCACTTTTATGAATAACTCTGTTGATGTGTTCTTTAAGAACTGGGTCATATTTTGATAAAAGCATAACTAACTCCAAAAAATCGAAGGAAAAATCGACTGATACAATTATTCATTAATTATTATTATAATATTATTACTAATAAATTACAAATGTGTTTAAATATTGTTGACAGTGATTTTTTAAACTAATTATTATCAACACTTATTGGCATTATTAGTATTATTTTAGTATTAGCACTTGTTAGTATCATTATTAACTAAAATAAAATTCCTACGAGTTTAAGGCTTGGGCCTTGTGTAGTAGTGTAAAAACAAAAATAAAGTATATGTAAAATAAAAATGTATTTTACCTCCCCCCCATCCACTCGTTTACAATTTTGGTAAGTACACACTATTTTACCCTCCTTATTTTTTTACCCAGTTACGCCACTGGGTATATCAATAAAACAACTAAAGGTTAAATGAAAATAATACTTATTCCAAATCAAAAATTTTAATTTACTTATAAAGTTCCTAATTATCACTTACTCGTATTTTTCATTATGTAAACTTGAAAATCATTAACATTTATAAAAGACACTGCAATAAGAAAATATTTATAAAGTAGATTTAAAAACTAAATAATTTAATCAAGATTCACAATAAAGTAAGTACGTATGTAAGTCTGTACCACATTAGTGGATATAAAGAAATTATATTATTATTCTAATAAATGTATTGTTTGGTAATTTATTTTTTAAAAGTACAAGTACATAAAATAGGAATATGTAATTTTCAATTATTTTAATATTTTTAAAATATTACCTACCCAAATCAAGTTGTAAGAAATTTCCATCTGCATTAAAAATCAAAGTAATTATAAAAAACAATTTAAAAATTATGTACACTTATTATTATTAATTAAAATAAAATAAAAGTAATTCCTATGAGTTTAAGGCTTGTGCCTTGTGTAGTAGTGTAAAAACAAAAAAAGTGGGAATGTTGATCGTTCCTTCGGTCCTCAGAGAAATTAATGGATAATTATACTTAGGATTTGAATACAATGATATTGCATTAGAAAATATGATTCTGAGCGAAACTCAATATATTACAATATACTATACTGATAACCAATTCCAAAATTTTACCACGTGTGTAAATTACGAATGTAAATATTTAAAATAAATTTCAATTTCCTACGATCTAAACTTAATTAGTTATTAAGAAATAAAGTAATGAAACATTAATTTAGCCTATTTTCAAGAACTTTTACTTTAAAAGCTTATGAAAAAAAATTGTCATTCACGATTATCAAAATATTTTGTATAAAGATTAAGTAGTATATGATTAGACTTTGATAAAATGTTCAAACCAATAAACTAAAAATTTCAGGATATATTAAACATTTTTAGAAGAAAAGCCAAAATTCTATAGTTAGTCAATCAACAAAGAAAATCAACCATTCTTTTCTAAAATTTTTCTTGTAATGAAGTTCACCTAAGTAAAACTCAAAAAAATTTTCAAGACACTATGATTAAACCTCAATCAGTTATCACGAAATTGAAAAAATTTAAATTTCAGAAATTTTATTTTGCCGATTTTCCACCATTTTTTTTGGAGTTTTTTCCCTCTCAAGGAAAAACTTTTGAGAAATTCGAAAAATGAGCTAAATATAGTACTAACTAGACACGATTTGCTACCGAAAGCATACCTTACTTATGGTAATCGGACCATTATTTCTACATGAAAAAGTATCTTCATACATAAAAAAAAAAAAAAAAAACCTTCGTAAAACCAATACATTCTTCGCTTCACTCAGAATCTAAAATTAGATACATGTAAAAGGAAAATGTATTTTACCCCTCTCCTCTGTTTACAATTTTGGTTAGTACATTATTGTATTTTATGTTTGTAATAAAGTATTATAAACCTGTGCCTAGTGTACCTACTATTTATTATATAATAATAAATTATAAATATAATATAATATAAGTATAAATTACAAATTATTCTATAATAATTTGAATGTACATTGATATTGATATTGTACATTTTTGTTTATCAGTAAAATGATACGATACGGTTGCATTATGTATTTGTCAACATGAAATAAATGTATTTTTGAAAAATATCATAAATTAATTCACAATGAGTAATAAGTTAAAATTATACCACAAATACCGTAACGTACAAATCAAATATAATCATTACTTCTATTAAAATTTTAAATCTATTATACAGTCTACCACCTGGATCTGGTAGTTTCTACCTAGTGTAGTATAGTGTTTACTACAATTCAAGGGCGCTCGCAGAAATATCAACCAGGGGGGCACAACACTTATAAATTATATATATATATATATATACATACCACACATAACAAATATATATATATATATATATATATTTATGTATGTTAATTGTTTATTTATATAATTTATAAGAAATAACATAGTACACTTTTATAAAGTTATGTTTCATAATTTTGTAATCGCGTTTGTTAAGAATAATTATTTTGTGGTGACCGACAAATAGTGATAATATAAGATAATACTATATTAACGTTTAAAACTATTATTATTTAGTACTTACATAATTAATGATTTTTTATCGAAGAAAAAAATATTTATTAAAATACATCCTGTACAAATGTTTAAATAGCGGGGGGTCATTGCTCCCTCCAATTTCTCCTACAGACGTCCTACCTATAATAGTATTACAAATTTAACGATTTCTGTTGGTATAGCTAACGACCAATGTTATTTCGTTGATAAATTATGAAACCAAAAGTTTCTACCTACCTTAGACCTTATCAGGGCTGTAATTAACCCAAACACCACCTTAGTCCCACAAAAAATTGCCGCCCCTCCTCCCCCAAAAAATATTGATAAGTAATACAATTTTTAAAATTTTACACAATATAAATTTGTTCTCTATAAATTTCTGCCCTAGACCCGGACTCCACGAGCCTATGTATAAACACGCACCTGGACTTTATACAGTGGCGTCATTTCAGTTTTTACTAGATTAGGGCAGCCCATAAATTTGCCGACTATTTTTTAGAACAGGAGTGGGAAGGGTCATTTTTTTTGGTGGTCATTTCATTTTATTGTAAGCGGTAATCAATTAAGGGGCTGTATTTAGGGGTTGTTATTTTTGAAATCTGCCGACCTAGGATTTGGTTAATTATAGACTATGGCAAATGTATGAGTTGCCACCCTCGAATGACGCCACTAACTTAGTACTTACTACTTAGTATAAGGTCTATGATACCTACAAAATTATTGAAACAATATACAAATAAATTATTAATATTCTTGATTTTATAATAAAATCAATGTTATTAATTATATTGTGTTCGCTGTACGATAACATCAGTGATTATAAAATAGACTATAATCTAACTGTAATCAATGATAACAAGTAAATTTTTTTTATAGTGTATACTGCATACATAAATAAAAAAACATTGCACTTTTGTAAAATGTTAATTATTTGAATTTAAGTTACAAATAGAATCATAAATCATTATTAGAAATTGGAATAACCATAATTTATAAATTTGTTATTGATATACTTAGTATATATTTAAATATTTTATTATTTATGTAATTTGTCATTTATTTATTAGTTGGTATTTAGTTATTAGCTTATTAAGAATAAAACAGTCGTTATAGCCTATAGGTAAAATAATGTAATATAATTAAACTGCACGACGATCTTTTCGAGTTGTTCGACTTGTATGTCTGATGTCGCTGCAGTCGCGTCGCACGCGGTGGGTTCCGTGAGTTGCTGGTTGTGCGGGGGATATCCCGGAGTGTTTCCCAACAACACCGCTCCCCGCCATCCATAAAGGTACGTGATCCGGACCAACACGTGTTTATCGGGTACCGCGCATACGATGGACTGGCGGAAACGGGCGCCACCGCTGTGCGCAAATCCCCCCGTCACACCGCTGAACGTAACCAGACGATCGGAACGCATCCCCGCCTCTCACCCGCTCGTTGATCAGTCCTCGACAGCCACTGTGTGCCTTTCCCCGCACACACGTACGTCGTAAGAGTCGACGTTATTCCCGACGATCGGTCGACTAGTAGTAAACACTTGTTCAGTACGTGAGCGTGCCTCTTGCGTCACTAGTATACAAGCTGTTCATTTTGTATTTTATTATTATTTATTTTGTTTGGTTTTTATTTCTTCTTCCGCTTATCGGTTTTGTTCTTTTCTAATAAATATTGTGGGCCATTTCATCGTTGTCCACTTCGACAATCGGCTTAAACATTATTATTTTTTATCACTATTTATTGTTACTTCATACTTATTTTGTTATTTACGATTAATGACTCTAAAATTATGGGCATAAACGGCAGTCATCATGTATTGCTCGTGATTTTGCTGGGAATCCGGAATCCGGATGTCTTTAAAATGTAAAACTATGCCTCGAAGAAGATTTCCAGGGGCAGTCCCCGTTAAATGTAAGTATCTTCAAAAATTTGTACATTTTTTTTAAGTATATAATTGACTTACTAAAACAATTTGTATGCTGTGTAATACGAATTGTTGTTTTAATTGAGTTTACGGTGAAACAAAATATATTAAAATTGCCTTTCTATCTCAAACTGTTTAAATTAAACATTTATGGTTGATAAATTTTATCAATTAATAGAATAGACGATTAATCAATGGTCAGAGTGTAATACACGTCGTCTTATAAAGTATGCTATCAACTATGTAAAATATTAATAATAATATAAGAGTAAAACTGAATACATTTTTCGTACCATTATCAAGGATTATTGAAAAATACAAATAATAGTATTTGGAAATTCTAATATACAGATAATTTGATCTTTAACCCCGTTGTTTTTTTTCTGATCATTTCAATCGTTCGCGGTTATTATTACCCTATCAGTAATTTATTTTTATTACTTTACTAGATCGACAATCACTACAGTATAACAATAACAACAATAAACAAACGGTTTATGTTATTGTATATTATTTTCTTTTTTCGACATGCGGGATATTGTATAGTTACTGTAGAGTATGCACTGTACGTGGAGAAATGTGCGGATTCCCCCTGACCCGGTCCGGCCGCCATCGTTACCGTCTCTGTCGTGTTATCCACTACCCCGCCATTCACCGATCGACGACCACCACCGTTCCCCCGGTCAAACGGGTCACGAGGAGTCCCCAGCGGAATCTTACTCACAACACACACACACACACAAATGCATAATATTCCCATGTTGCCGTTGTGCGCTGTACACACACACACACACATACACGCGCGTTTGTACATCGTATAATATACTCGTCCCCCGCGTCTCAGCCATGTCGTCGGCACCAAGGTTCCCTTTATTGCGTTATTGGCATATCGCGTCCCTCTCCTCTCCCCGGCCCACTCTACTTTGTTGGTCACCACCCGTCCCAACATTCTCCATTCTAGACTATGAGTCCACCGTAACTAAGTTTATGTCTGTTTGTGTGTGTTTAATGTTTATGCGTATTTGTGTGTACTCGCTACAGTGTACACTAATGTTTACAACCGGGTTCTCCCGGGCACCTGTTCTCGATGCGTTTACGCATAAAACATATTATAGTGAATAACTCGCGACCTGAGACGACTGAGGCGGATATATTTATGTGTAGGTACGTCTCGAACGTGCGTATGTATACTTCCAGCTGCGCGTGTGAGGGTTTGTAACACGTAATAATCACATTACTAATAACTAATAAGTAATGATATTATTCATACTAAAATTGTGTGTAGTCGTAATATTGTGTATTGACGTATTGTATAGAGTGGGAAAAAGTACATTCCAACAAGTGGTTCTTCAGCGCGATGAGTAAAAACAATAATAATAACAAATAATAATAATGTATTTAACTAGTATAACTACTGAGTACATTTTTCCGAGACAGTTTTTGTTTTCTCAACTATTTAATATTTTAATACTAGGCTAATAATAATTATTTTCACTATACGTTGACGTAATAACGTTTCTTGATAGTGTGAAACTCAAAGGAAATACTCATAGGACTTGATCGTTTAGGATCATATTCTATGGTTATTTTATTGATACAAACCGAATTAAATAAATAATAATATAGATACTACATAATTTGATATTTTAATAATAATAATAATAATAATAATAATAATAATAATAATAATAATAAT
>CM023357.1:48612136-48719642 GCA_013282895.1 Eriosoma lanigerum
ATAATAATAATAATAATAATAATAATAATAATAATAATAATAATAATGTCCCCTCTGTATTCTTCTAAATAAAATAATAAATATATAAAAATGAAATGATAACAAATTTATTATTGTTATTATTGTACAACACGCTATATCATAATATAAAGTACTATCAGTACCTCTTCAATTTATTACTAATGAAATAGACTATTCTATAATCAATGTTAATACTAATAATAATTGACATAACGCCGTAGTGCTCATGATCGCTGTGAATCAAAACGGTTCTAATCACTACTGATAAATTATACAATTAACTGTTTAAAAATAAATAATTGAAGAAATACATTACATTGGTGATTAACTTTTCATAATTTATAGGTTAGGGAGGAGGTTTGCATTATAAGCAAATAGAAATAAATATTAACCATTTTTCTTGCTAGCGCTTTACATTTTTGAATGATAATAAATAAGTAACTAATCTCTAAATATAATTTAACAAATTTTATGACGACTATTGAGACGATACCACATATATTTTAACGATCACATTCGTTTGTTTGGATGCAACTAGTCTTTTATTATCATTTGTTCAATTTACCAAAATAACTGCATGCGAGTTACTTTGAAATTACTATTATATATTAAAAATAATATGATTTGTGACGTATTTGTACAAGACTTATGCTATTATTGTAATTATAAATTATTACAATGACGTAGTATTAAGTGTATATATATATATATTACTATATTGGTATAATATTATTATTATTTAATAGCAAATCATCATGTTGATCAAATTACGTGTTCTGATTATATTCGAAAAATAATATATGATGGTATATTCTGTTAATATAGAGTCCAACATAAATCGTGTCAAATGTTGATGAACCGTTTAAAAAAAAACCTTAGTATTATAAACGTTTTGGGTTTGTTGTGCTTGCGATTAATAAACTGGGAGATCCGACTTAAAAGGTTATCGTTTTTTTTTTCATCGTATCATATATAGTTGGACGCCGTACAAAACGGCCTTTGACATGTGCATCTTACACACGCGCACTGCATACTGTTTGTGTTACAATGTTAAGTATACTTGTATTTTATATATATATATATAGGTATGCTATGCTTAAATAAAAATTCTTTGTCCTTGATCCGAATGTAGGTATAAAATATGTATAATAATATCGTTTTTATAATAATCATGACTTTGGGGAGGGTGTTTTCTAAAAAGGTGAGGCGATGTTGTCAGTGCATTATATATATTATTAATACACGCACACATACACAACGGGTTTACACCGGATACCAAACTGACGGTTTTGTCGAGCGGGTAAGGTGAGAGCCGAGAGGTATATATTATAGTATACAAGCAACCGGTTTTTGTTATCCGTGGACTGGACGGCGCTAGCTAGGCGGCACGCCGTCAGCAGCAGGTAAAACGAGATTCGTCGTAGTCCCGGCCCCGCCTGCATGGCGACGATGATTGTCACCTGCATTACCGACGCCAACATCACCACCACAATCTCCATCACCACTACCGCCGCTGGGTCAACGATACGACGGACAAGCGTCATCATTGTTGGGCCACGGGTTTCCGGGGAAAACGGTGGTTGGCGAGCACGAGTCATCGCTATTCATGATTCTTCTTTTTGTTCATCGCTAAATTATAATAAAATGGTCCTCGCATCACGAGTTGTTACACCGCTTCAGCCGTTCATCTTATGTTCGCGGGATGTTGTCATATCTACGCCTATGTCGACGTTTCTTGCGTATGTTGAGCATTACACCGTGATGAGATGATGAGAAATTGAGAAGTGAACTTATTCGCATGTTCTAGGTTTAATTTATAATTGACGTAACGTCCAATTTTATTTATAATCAATAATTTTCCGTCATTTAATTCCGTATGCGTGCCGCCCGTTATGAACCGAAGTCCGCTGCACTGTTAACCGATTAGACGACACACGAAGGTACGACCTCTACTCGTGGCGTGGATAAACGAGAGTTTGTCTTGGGTGTGCGTGTGTGAAGACATCAATAAAAATTTATAGCACTTGGTGGAATTTTGATTATTTAGATATTATGTATTATTAAGAAAAAAAGGAAAAACATTATAAAATAAATATACATTATTATATTCAATATTATAATCTTTATTGGCCCGGTCGTGTATCTCTAACATGGAGTAATTGTTGTGTTCTTCCTTTCCTGGGCTGCAAGCCGTCCGGAGGGTGATGGATTGTTGTAGGCGTGACGACACCCACGAGGGTAATAATATTTCAATAAAATAAATATTATTTCACCAATATAAAAAAAGAAAAGAAAAGAAAATCAATTGATATTTTATTTTATAATAGTAATAATAGAAATTTGAATATTTTTATATATGTACCTGTGTATCATATGTGTGATTGTCGATTTTGTTTTACTCTTGTGTTTATTTTTAATCTAAGTTTCTACGTTCGAGAGAGCTTTTCTTTGAAATAAATTTAATACTTAATAGGTACTTAATATAATTTTTAAAATTTTATTTCTTCCTCAAATTAATTGTGATTTATAATACAAATTTAAATACAAATCCATAGTACTCCGACCAAATGTCTCGGTCTATGGTTGGTGACCTCATATATTAGTACGTCGTCACATAATACTCGTGGTATAAGTTACGTGTGATGTTACATTGAGCTTGGATTTTTTTTACTTTTGTGAGGAACGTATGTTTCACCAACAGGGTGGGTAATATTAAAAAAGCATAAAAAAGCTCAATGCATATTTCATTCGTGTTCTGCACCGCCGTGTGTAATAATATTGTTATGAATAATGTACTCGTACTTATTATAGTATCTTTAACCTCTATTGTAATAATGACCTCGGGCTCGTCCGTTGTCCGAACTCCCGATGATGCGTTTGCGACGGTCGACGGATGATCGATAAACGGACCTATTGCGGAAATATGAAGATTTGTAACTTGAGGAGAGGGAACGTTTACCTTGTGCAATATTAATTCTTTTCGAGTTTACTTTGTGTCGCATGCTGTTTTGAAATTTGTCGACAATCCGCACCTATTCAACAAGATAAAATGATTATGATTAATGAATATTTATGAAACCAACTATTCTGCTAAACGTTAATTCGTTAGTTCAATAATTTTATTTGAAGTCTTAAAATATTTTAGATTTTTAAATATAAAATGTATGCGAACACATTACATTTTCAATATGCAATTTTCAATCTACAGATAATATACATTAAATATTATAACTTCATAACGATATGCTTATGACATTTACATATTCAGTTATATAGCATAATATAAGTGTTCCTAAATATTGTTATTTATATTATGAAATCTCTTACGAAATTTTATGAAACTAATGTGAAACTATAATTAATGTTTAGTTGCTTATATAGCTAAATCAATTTTAACATAAATTGTAATCTATAAAATCATATTATTTACATTTTATAAAACAGTTACTTTAAAATATAATATATAGTATTATAGATTTCATATAATTATAATCAACTGTAATTTAGGAAAAAACCACTAACTTACTTTTAAATATCTACTTTTGAGTCATTATTAGATTTGTATGATTTCCTTAATTTGTTTCTTTGTATTGAATGCATATTGTTTTATTTATAACGTGCTACATTTTTAGATTTTTGGTTTTTTATTACCTAATTATTTATATAATTACGCGTTTAATTATGCTTTACTTACATTATTGTTTTTGACAGTGAGCTACTTATAATATTATATATTCTACTGGTATGTAGAATATTGCTTCTCGCTGAGAAACGTACCTACATACTTTTCATTAATATTTTTTCATTACCTTGGATCTTAAAAAGAACCAAAATAATACCTCAATATTAGGTTGAAAATATGTATCCCACTTACAAATGTACAATTCATTTGTATGGTCATAATATTATTCAACATAAAAAACACAACTTAACCTTATACTTTTACTATGCATATTATACATAATATTACTTATAGACTTATAGTATACGTATTATACGTATTACGTATACTATATGTTTGTAAATAGTACAACCTTATCAATATTAGATAATGAATGGTTAATTAGGCGTTCATCAGACGCCCGTTGCTTGGTTAGATAGCCCACAGACATAGTTTTGCAATTACGCATCATTTTTACATAATGTTTGTTTTAAAAATCCATTTTTATTTCGCAATCGCGTCATATTAGCGCGTAACATAATATAAATTTACCGTGTGTCGAGTGTGCCGTGTTATGCCGAAGGTCATGTGTTATATTATGTTCTACAGAACTCCCCGCTATATAGGTTCAGGAAAAAGTAAACGAAATAAAAACTGTAATATTTATATCATAGAAAGTAACTCAGCTATTTCGATAGGTGAACGGCATCCTAGTGCTTAGAGTAGGGGTTTCTATAGTTATGAACGCTTTGCTTATGGTTATTTTTCGCGCCAACGAGACTTTTTACTTTATCCACAAATAATCTGTATCCTGTAAGCACATCTAACGTGCAAGTTCTGAGAAAAAAAATAAACGTATGGTTACATAGAAAGAAAGTGATTCATTATTTCAACAATAGTATTTAATAATTATTAAAAAATTGGGTGGAGTACTGAGGAATAATAATTAAAAATCCATTTCTTTGGTTAAGAGACTATTTGATAAGACAATGTACGTGATGAATAGCGAATGTGGAATTTGTAATACGATATAATATATATATTTTTTATTAGATCATATTAAAATATGTTTCAATTACAAATTACAGCTATAATTCGCCGTTTTATTTGATTTATGTAGGTACCTATATAAAACCGTATAATATAAATTAAACAACAAATTATGAGTGCACACTTTTAATCATTCTCCATTAAAGCTTAAAGGAATATCAAAATAAATTAAATTTATGAAAATTTGTCAACTATAGTTTATAGTCTATAGGTTTTTTTTAAAAATATATTTTAGTATTATATATAATATAACCTATGACTGTGCTGAGAATAGTGGAAATACATTAATTTTCATATACGAGTATTTTTTTTGATTAAATTTAACAAATTAGATGAAGTTACGAATTAAATTATGACCTATAGACTATAAACAATAATAATAATATTTAGTTATAACTATTAACCTAACATTTTCTAAAAATAGTTATTGTATTGTGAATAAATTAAATATTGAAAAAAATGTTGGTAGGAATTAGCAAAAAAACTTTTCAACTTTTCTTTTTAAATGACTTTTGTAATAAACGATTTTCTGCATATTTTGTATTTTTTTAGTAATCGCTCGTATTTTATTGATATTTAATTTAATACTTGTTTTCTATCTAATCTAATCTGTACGGTCTACTATCTATAATATTAGACTTATACTGTCTATGCCGTTAGTACTCGGTACTGTTTAGTTGGCTGTTTTAGTGTTTACAATATAACGTGTAAGAACGTGTGTTTTCACAGCCGTTTAAAATGCTAAATGTAAAATCTTCTTATGGTGTAAATAAATATGTTTTGGAATTTGGTGAAAATACTTTTTCATTTGACGGTGTTATTCTTTTTTGTAAAATATGTGAAATTAAAGTTAACAGTAAAAAGCGATTTACTGTCATTCAACATCTAAAAACAAAAAAACACATTCGTACTACTCTTGGGCAGAATAAAAATAAATTAACAATACAACAACTACAACTGACTAATAAGAATGCTCAAAAATCGCTTTTCGCAAAGGATATATGTAAGTCATTATCAACTAGAAATCTAACCAATAATAATATTTAATAAAAACTAGGAAACATTTATCTCAAAAGTGATATGGATAAATATATTTCTTCCGTGTAACAAGGGAATTTAAGGGCCGGGGCAATCCCCCTTTCCAGGATTTTTAAAAAGTTCATTGTATAATCAATAATATATAAAATTATAAAATAAACGCACATAATTGTAATTTGTACAGTATATCAGTTGAAATACTAAGTTATTTATATCTACTAATTGTATCTATACGACTACACATTTCGTCATATCTTTACTAGCTAATATACTAGATAAAATGTGATTTACGATCAATAATTTTACGATACATTTTTTATGGTAGAGTGATCAAAGGATTTGTAGGACGCATGCAAAATAAAGATTTTATACTTCAAAATATAATTTATATTTATAAATATTGAATACAAATGTTTTTTATTACTCTACAATACATAATATGAATTTTTTAATACAAAAAACATGACTTTTTAAAATACCATTTACACTAATAATACCTTTAGTTATTTTCTAAAATGTTAGACATTTGTAAAATACAATTTGTCATTCACTATACGTACATTTACAAATACGTATTATACAGGTACTATAAAAAAGGTGGAGTAATTTCATGTATTTAAACTGGTCTAAACTTTATGTATAAATATGTATACTGTAATATGTATATATCATATACATATATATATATATATGTATAATTATGATTGTATTTTAAAAGAAAGCCAGACAAGTTTAATAATTTAATAATCGCATTTATAAAATCACAATTTACTTATTATATATTTTTATTGAAAATAAAATAATTACTAACATTTAACTTAACTAAATCAATGACTATATAATTAATATATTTTAATTAAAATTATTTAATCTGAGTAATTTTTATCTATTTTGTGATAAAAGTCAAGGATCTATGTAGCCTCTATAAAGTTGTGGTGACTACACTTGTATTATAATTGAGATGTATTTTGTTGATTTACTTAAAGTTAAAATCTTTACACTAATAAAATTTGATTTATGGGTGTGGTGTATACTTCCATCATTAACCTAATCATAAACCTCCATCATTGATTATAATATTTATATATATAGTATTTATAATCATTATGTAAGTTTATATTTTTTAATTATACATAAAGACTGGATTTTATGCATAAATTTTCTTTTTTGGAAATATATGTTTCATAAAAAAGTATTATTTTTTTTAAGCAAATAAAAGAACAGTTTATAATAGTTATATAGGTAAAATTCAGCATTATAAATTAATAAATAGTAATAATAACACATTTCAAAGAATAAAAATAAAAGTAATATTATGAACCTATTATATATTATTCTAGTTGAATAACAGAATACTATTGTGTATTAAAACAATTTAAACTTAATAAATTCAGTCATATGGATTAAAAAAATAATAATAATAATAACATGTTTTTTAATGTCTGGTTATTCTGATAACTATACTGATATGTTAATACAATACAATAATAATAATTTTATTTTCTTATAAATATTTCTTCCCGTCTTTTTGTCCTGATATATTGATATATCGTGTTCAAATTGAACGGTAAATTTCACTCTATTTACGGCTTCCGTTAAAAACTGACAAAGGCTACACTTCCGCTGAATCATTACATTATTTGTGAAATGTTTAAATTGAACTTCAATATATTCTTAAAACATATAATTTTGCACAAAATATTCTTTAACCTTTATGCGTTCATAGGTAAATGAATCGTGTAGAAAGCTCATCCAATTGGAGCTACATTCTCTCAGCAATGGTGTAATCGTAAAAAAAGTTTTGAGTATACGCAAAAAATTCCAATTTTCTAACAATTTGAAATTTATCAAAACCGTTAATTGTTAAGTTGTAATTGTAAATTGTTTTTGATATAAATATTTAAATTTTTTTAAATTTCAAATGATTTATAATACTAAATAGAATTTGATGAGTGAATGAACGATTATAGAAAAAACTAAATTGATTATTTAAGAAAATATTCGTATACCCACCTACCACAAATTACTTTATAAGTATACTCACTATAGTAAAATCCGAAAAGTTATACGTTATACGTATATCCGAGTATATGCTCCACTATATGTATATTTCTCTCACTAAAAATATGTAAAATCATAAAAATTCGGTTTCTAGTTATATATAATCAATGATTGTACGTTCTAATGAAATATGCAATAATATTATTTGTAGATTTGTAAATATATAAAATATATCAAAAATCGTCGAACCTTAATGCGAATATTGCCAAACTGGTGTTGTGTTTCAAAGTATATAAAGAATGGAAAATTAGAGATAATGGAATATGCGAATGATCACACAACACGTACATACATAATATTTATGTCGTATATAATTCATGTTTATGAATGGGAATGGAATGTATGTAGGTAAAACTATTTAATATATACATACCTATATTTGATAACAAATCTAGAATATTAAACTTTTTAACTTGGAAAATAATAAAATGGTGAGTCAAAATACTTTGCAGTTGGCCTATAGGTTGTCATTTAACCACTGTGCGAGGCGTTAATTTCATGTCACCATAAGACAAGAAGTCTAGTTAACTGCCAAAAAATGAAATCGGTATCGACGATGCTGCCGACAATTTGATATAATATGTCTGTTTCATCCCTTTTCTGGCGGCAATTACCACCGGAGACGGGCTTCGATCCATCGATTCCTGTTTGTTTTGGTCTCGATTTCAAGTTTAACAAGTGACGTATTATCATCACTATTAGTGTCTACAGGTATTTGTGTGTGTATGGTAGTGGCGGACAGATGTTCAACCGGTTCTTCGTAACTTTTTCCTGCACGCGCGGATTGGAAAAAAAATAAAAACATAACAATATACCCAAAGGATTATTAAAAAATAAAAATAATTTACGAAACTCGTCGTGTCGAATGCATATTCAGTCCATTACTTTTTTTTTTGGAAAAAACAACTGTAACTACTCATATAATCACTGCCGGCATGTGTGGATGTGTAGACCATTTTAAATCGATCTAGTGTAAATATTTTCATACACTCGCGAAGTCAAGCGTATGCGTCTTTGTTCAATAATAATATTGTCGAATAAACACGCGTTAGTGTATTTATATTTCGCGGTGTTATTGTTGTTGTTTTTGGCCGTTAACTGACTACCCGAATATTCGTCGTGGCCTGCGTGTCGATGTAGTATAGGCAGGTTATTGGTTAGGTTTGGTAGGTGGTAGTGTGGTACCGTGTATCGTTTGGCAATGACGGCAGTAAGGTATTTGAATATAAATATATAATATAAAAGTATCCTTTATTTTCCTCACGGTGGTGCGTCTCTAATATTAGCTTTTGGCTCGTCTTAGTTATGCGCCTGCCCACGTATACTCGAATGTGTATATATACGATATACCTACGCAGCACGGTTTATTATAATATTATTATTATGTATACAGCGCAGCGTACTCGTATAATTCCATTGACCTCGCCAAACTCCCCGATCCAATACGATATAATATTTTAATAATAATATTATTATTAATTTTACTACATACTTATAAATATTGTGTTATGACTTATATTTATTATTTGTGTTTGTTATGTTATAGTGGACGATAAGATCGAGATGAGTCCTAGTCATAACGAAAATAAAAGTGAGTAACCTACCTGGTTACCTATAATATAATTATAAATTATAATATACCCATTACATATTTTATAGTTGCTCAAATACTTAAATGCTACTTGTATATTATACGTATATAATACATTATATTATATAATGTATACCGTATTAACTAATCCGTAAGTGTATATTGCCCGATGTAGCTTGTTATAACCATTAGCAATATTGAAATAAATAATGAATAAAACATAATTTAGTATTCATATTGACAGTCAATACCTGTTATCCAGTCTTTATTGTAAAGATTTTTTCTAACTTCACAATACATAGTTTTAGTTTAAATAAATAATGACCTGTTGCTAGTGGGGTCAAAATTTACCTGTAAGTACTCTATTTCAAATGTGAAAAAAATTCATACAAAAACAATCTGATTTAATTTAAATTTATTAAAAAATAATACTATTACACACGATTAAAATTATTTTTATTTAAATGTATATACTTTCATTACGTATATTTGTTATGTAAACTGGACTTTCCTACTGCACATTTAGTGTCCAACTCATTAGGTTATACACCCAAAAATGTATAATAAAACTCGTTCATAGCCAAACTGTTTTTCTCTTTACCTTATTATTGTAGAATTAAAATTTTAGTATCATTAAAAAGAGGGGAATTTATTCTAATATCTCTCGTCGGGTTTTTTTGATAGTTCAATTTTTTACTGAAATTGAGCCGTTAAAAAACAAAACAAAATCAAAAACTTGAACGTAAATTGTAAAGGCTATATTTAAGTTATCAAAAAAAAAAAAAAAAAACCGACGCGAGATAATATATTAAGTTCAAGATTCAATATAATTATTATCTGCTTCTCTCTGCCGCGTAACTTAACCAATTCACTCTTCGTGATACTATAAGATTATTATTATTATTATTATTATATGCATGTATAATATATATATCGGTAAAGACATTGAGCTATTTAATATTTTGGAGGCAAAATAGAATAAGGATTTTTTTGTTTAGAACTTTACTGTTAACCTTTTTTATAGTTTTTGGATTAATAATGGGTAATTTAAAATTACGTTTATGTCCAAATTCAAATGTAAAATAAATAAACTAGTTTTAGTATTACCTTTTTTTTATAATATTATTTAATAATGATTTACCTATGCCAGAGAAAATATATATAGCACATATTGGTGCAGTTACAGATGTAACACATTAAACATTTATAATTGATAATATAGTAATTAATTTTAATTCATGTTATTGCTTATATAGATGCTTTTAATTTATTGAAACCCATTTGTTTTTACTTTTAAGTAATAATTAATAACAATTATCATTTTAGTCAATATAATGATTTATTATTTATAAATTGTATACATTATAATTATATTACTTATATTACATTATACATTATACTTATATAATTAAATTATTTTAGAATAATTATTTATTTCATAAATACATAGAATTAACAAGTAGTTTCGATTATCTTAATTATTTCATAATTGTGAGTTGTGAAAGACGTAACAAATTATTTTTATTATCTTTACATTAAAATACATTTTTCTAAGCGTGCCTATAAATTTTAGCGAACATTTTATATGGGTGATAATAAAATATAAAATATAATGTACAGTGTGTAGATTATAATAATTATTTACTAGATAATCAAATTAATTATTTTGAAAAAAAATCGTTTCATAATTTATTATTATGTATATTAAATTATTTTAGATTCTAAGCGAAGCGAATAATAATGTATTGGTTTTACAAAGATTTTAATTTTTTTTTTATGCCTGAAAGGACGATTTTGAACAGAAATAATGGTCCGATTACCACAAATAGGGTATGATTTCTGTAGCGAATTTCGTCTAGTTCGTACTTAGTTCATTTTTCAAATTTCTCAAAAGTTTTTCCTTCGGAGAAGAAAAACTACCAAAAAATGGCATAAATTCGGCAAAATTATAGTTACTGTTATTTAAATTTTTTTTATTTCGTAATAACTAATTGAGTTTTGATTGTAGGGACTTGAAATTTGTTTTGAGTATTAACATAGGTATTATACAAGTGTGGACACATATAGTATTGAGCTTTGCATTTATTTTCAAAAATGTTTAATATATCCTGCAATTTTGGATTTAACGGTTTGAAAATTTTATAGAAGCCTACTTAAATGCTACTTAATATATTTCTAAAATATTTTAAAACCTATAATTTTTTTTATAAGCTTCTAAAATTTGAATATTTAGTAGAATTGATTATTATGGTATTTTGGATTCTGAGCGGAGCGAGAACTGTATTATTTCTACAGTTGTTTTTTTTTTTTATGTCTGAAACCATTTTTTCGGGTGGAAATAATTACCACAAGTAGCGTATGCTTTCGGTAGAAAATCGTATTATCTTAGTACTTTATTAGCTCATTTTTCGAATTTTTTAAAAGTTTTTCTCTAGGAGAAGAAAAACTACCGAAAAATGGCAAAAAATCGGCAAAATTACGATTTTCATAATTTTTTATTTTTTATTTCGTGATAACTAATTGAGTTTTTATCGTAGGGACTTGAAAAATCTCTTTTCTTGAGTACTAACATTGGTAATATACAAGTGTGGTCAGATTTTGGAATACATTAGTTGATTATTTGGCTAAATATAGAGCTATGAATTTTTTTTCATAAAAATTAATATTACCTACAATTTTGGGTATATCGATTTAAAAATTGTATAGAAGCCTTATAAAATACTACTTAATCTTTTTATAAAATATTTTGAAAATCGTGACTGACAATTTTTATTATGAAATGATACTCCTTGAATCGTAGGGATTTCAAATTTATTTTTTATATTCACATATTATGTAATTTACACTTGTGGTTTATTTTTGAATGGGTTGTCAGTATAATATATTGAGATTCGCTCAGAATTGTATTTTCCAATGTAATATCATTACATTCAAATCTTAAGTATATTAAACCATTAACTTCAGAGGGAAGGGACGAAGGAGGAACGTCCACAATCGACATTCCCACTTTTTTTATTTATAAGTTTTGTCAGCAAACTGTATAAAATAATATAATATATAAAATGTAATAAAATGTAATATATAATGTATAATATTAATATTAATATTGATATTATATTGAGGAGCTTTTTTTAAGATAAATTGTATATGTTACCGGGCACTATATCTACATGTTTCAATATTTGTTGCCTTTGTCTTACATATATGTAAAATAGCAAATTTAATTACCGCTGTTTTAGTATAGATTATTTATAATTAATATTAGAGTGAATTTACCTATATTAACATAGGTGTAGAGAAGAATATAAACTGTAATCTAGCGTTGAGTTTTATTTAATATTTTTATTTTTATTAGTAGTTTAATAGCCCATTTTATTTTATATAATATGTTTAGTTTTATGTATTTTATAACTATAATTATAAAATAAAAATATTTGATAAAAACTCATCGCTAGAGCACAATTCCTTTATAAATTTCTTGATAGGTAAAAAAATTCACTCTAATATTATTTAAATTAAAGTATAAATCGTACTGAAATCGCGGTATATAGGTACATCTGCGATCTGCCATCTTATACGTAAAATATATAAAATAGATATAAATGTATAATATACAGAAGCAAAAAGCCCAAAAATATGTGGGTGATGAAATGTGTCCTGATGAAAATCACTGTATAATTTTGTAGGCAAATAAAATATATTAATATAAATATATTAAATATATTAATGGTGAGGTGATTATAAAATTGACTAGTTTTAAGTAATTATTAACATATACTTAACTTAGGCTATAACCAGTGGTTGATGTGGGTCAAAATAAGCCATTCTTATCCCTCAATAATGTCTATATATAGTTCCTTAGTTTATGTAATATGAATTAAACCTTTCGATGAAATACTGATTTTAATATAAAGTTAACGAGGTATGCATTATTATGAACATAATAAGTGAAGGGATGGAAGCATTCCCTAAAAAAATTGGTGGGATGGCATCCCCTTTTATCCCCCCACTTCGATCATTGGTTATAATCAAAGAAAATAAGTTCATAATATTTTTGGAACATTTCGATTGTGAATGAAAATAAAGGTGAAAATTGATATTAAAAATTTAATTGTTATTGACTGGGTTCTTCAGTAATGATTAAATTAATGTTTCTTAGAGAATACATTTTAATTCAATTTAATAATAATAATAATTGTACATTTATAATTTATACTTACTTTTATTTTTTATTGTACTAGTTTACACATATTATATAAGTAATATAAGTAATTTACAATTACTGATTTTATGGTAAACACTTAATAAAGACTACATGACATATTTTTGGAGTTCTTAAAACGAATGTGCGCAATGACGAACATAATATTATTGTAGACACGATATTCGAATTAACGAACGTCGAAAATCATTTGTTGCGTTCGGATAACAGTGGCGTATTCATAACTTTTATTATGGGGAGAGGTAAAAAAATTTACTTAACAAATTTAATTTCTTTTAAATTTTACATGGTTCTTATTATATATTTATACACTTTTTTTTAAAAAAAAAATGTTATTTAAATAATATCGGGGTGAAAGTTATCCCTTTTGACCACTGGATACGACACTTCAGACTGTTTGGTGATATTGACACAACGGACATTAGGCATTACCTACTAAAATTAAAAACACATTCAATTAATTGTAACAACACAAATTTCTTAATACAAATTTCCCGTCCTGGGACGGGAACTCTCCGCCGTTTATAAGCGGAATATGTGTATAATAATATAGGTATTTATATCATAAAATGTTTGCCGCCCCTTAAAATTTGCCGTCTGAGAAATTCGTCCATTTGCCCCTTATATGCGCCTCTGGCAGTATTTATGGATGTTTATGAACAAATGCTTAAGTTCAGTGGCGTAATTGATGGCCGGCAGACCTCGTGTTGCGGTGGGGGAGGGGACTACGGTAATTTAGGGTCTTTGTTAAAGTAATTTAATTCCACGAAAAATAAATTGAATATTTGCTTTATTCAAATTTTTTATTATATCATAATAACATTTTAATTAAAACAAGTTATTTACCTATATCTGATCAGTGTTTCAAAACTAATATATCCAAATAATATTTTAGGGTCCCATTTTTTAATTTTGCGGAGGTTCCAAATTTTTGTGTTGTGCCACTGTTAAAGTATAGTAATGTAGATCAACCTATGAGTATATATATAATTTTAATAATATTTTAATATTGGTACAAATACAGATTAATCAGAATATTGCATTACAAAAATAAAGAGAATTAAATTTACTACTTTAAAATATATGTAATTTCTAATATATTTTTAACATGAATAATCTTTTATAATATTACATATAAGTCATAACATACAATACATTATTATATAAATTAAAAAGGTTCCTCTATCTATACCTAGTTACTTAAGTACCTATATTATATTATATTGTTTGTATTCGCAAATTGTTATAATTATAAATAAAATGTTTTTTGTTTTTTTTCGTAGACGTCGCAATGTGTCATGCGGATAAGTCTTCGTCGTCAACTCCGTTATCGGCTGGGAACTACCTGCATAAAAAATTTAAAAAAGTCGCAACAGCAGATGATTACCCTGAAATCGCCATCCCCGCTCCTGTGTTATCCACAGACGAATATACCGTCGAAGGCGTGTGGAGACACAAATGTCCTTACTGTAAAACTGTGTGTACTAAGCCAAGCGCGCTCGCCAAACATTTGCAAGTACACTCCGATGAACGTCCATATCCGTGTGAAACATGCGGATTTGCATTTAAAACCAAAAGTAATTTGTCAAAACATTGTAAATCTCAATCGCACACAGAACGGTTGGCTAAAGAAGAACCAGCGGAAGAAATTAAGCCTAAAATATACAAACCGAAATTTCGTACTGCTTCGATTTACACTAAACTGGAAGAGGACAGGTTGAAAGAATGTAAACCTGATACGCAAACAGCCATTGTATCACCATATAAGCATGAAGAAGATTCTTCTCAGCCTTTAAATTTATCCATAGCGTCGATTAAAAAATGCAATAGTCAAGATAAAATGGCTACTTTGCAGGTTGAAAACGGCCAAACCGAATTGAAAGGTGTATATAAATTGTTATTGAATCAGATCATTAAGTGTAATGGAACTAATAAAGAACAGCCTTTTTGCAAAATGTGCGGTTTGAAGTTTAATAGTCAAAATGATTTGGTGAGACATATTTGTCATCATAGTCCGAATGGCGTTATATTTCCGGAACTTAAAACTGTCGCTGTCCCGCTTCCATCACCTGGCCCTTTATTGGGCCGTACGCCTTTAGTCGAGTTTCATAGACCGAAGGAACCTGATTTACCCACTACTCAAGTTGTAGTGCATGAGGGAAATGTAGGAGAACAGCAGGAAACGTTTGCCATTTTCCAGGGTAGCGGAGCAATACCTTTTGTGCCTGGTATGCCAGGTCCACACACTGCAATGCCTCATCAACTCCGGCAACAATATGAGATGAAACAAACTGTAGAACCTCCACCTATGAAAAAACAGAAAATAGAAAACGACTTTGTAGTTTCCTCTACGTCTCATCATCAGGTAATTAAAATAATAATTTTTAATAAGTATTTATGATTAATAACTTATCCAATGTGTGGTATCATTATATCTTTGATAGTTAATGTAACTATGACATTTTATTTCCTGTTTTTATTACCATTTATACATTTGTTCATTAAGTAAGGTTATATTTATTTTCCATAATGCCATTAAAATTTGAATTTCAAGTAATTTATGTTTATCTTATATTATGTAGTTATTAATTTTTAACCAATTGGTACTTTGTAGCTTCCATATTTATTCTATAGGTCTTAGGCTATTTAAAAAAAAAATGTAATTTAATTTATTATATATTTTTCTAGGTGAAATAGTATATAAGTATATATAATAGTATAAAGTATAATATTAGTAAACATTTATAGAATACAAAGAGAAAAATATTTACTATATTTTTTCATATATTATGCAATATTTTTATAATAATTTTAGCATTCTAGTTTTTAGATTTTAACTTCTGTTATTTAATATATTTACAAATCAAATATTGAACGAAGCTTATAATAACTTTAATAATTAATATAAATCATAGTTTATATTTTTCTTTATTTTAGTATTTTATATTAATTAATATATTTATATATTTATTAATTTGGTGCCTAATTTTAATTTGGATCAAATATTAATATGAAATTCATAGTGCCAAATATTTTATGTGTTGTAATTTTAAAGATGGATGTCTAATGATAATAACAAATTAACAACAACTAATAAAATGTTTTATACTTCTAAAATATTATTTAATAATATTAATGATATCATTAATATTATTAAATAATTATAATTGTATATATAATATATAATATTTTATTAATCACACCTCTAATTTATTCATTTGTTTAAGTATTTTTATAATTGGAATCTATCCAAAAATGTAAAATGGTAGGTTAATTTTCATGGTCATATAGGCATAAGCTTAATAGTTAAACAATTGAGAACATTTTGAGATATAGAAATCATTTCTCAACATATTGAGATCATTTTTTTTTTTTTTTTATAATAATAACATACAAAAATTAAAAATATAATATTTTAATCAAAACTAATTTAATGTGATTATTTACCATTAATGATCATTGTCTATAATATTACATAACTATAATATATACAGTGTTACAGTCATACAGATTTGTTAACATAAAATACAATATGATTATTTATCATATGATTTTAACAAATAATGGTAAATTGTAATAATAACTTTAATTAAATATTAGTAAACTGTAAAAATTAATTCTGTGATTTACTTATACCTGTATAAATTTTTAATAGTAAATTATATCTTATTTAAAATTTTTATTTTGCTAGTAGTTGACATTGAAATTAATAATGTTGTGGTTTTAATAACCAGTAAATGATGCAAGGTTCCTAACCAATTATACAAATAATTCTTTATTTTATGAACCAGTCATCACTTTGAGTAGGTTCAATGATTGTCGTTGACAGTTCTAATATGTATGACTCAACATACCTAAAAGCATTAAAATTATATTACTTATAAACATAATGAAATACAATTTATAGTTTGTCATTTCCATAACTAATTGATTAAATAAAACATAGTTTTGTGTTAATTGTTTTGGATTATACCTAATTAATTAATAAACTATTTTTTTTTAGATTTTAACAACTACAATAAACTCCAGTACAGTTGCACAAAAATTTGTTAGGCCAACATCATTGTCATTCAAACCAGGAACATTCAGTACTAGTCGTATGTTGCCTGTGGTCAGTCCAGACACCCCAAGACCGAAAAAGAGCTATCAACAAATGTATCTAAATGGCCACGCATACACATATCTGGGATTAAAATGTTCAACAAGAGTCTTCTATTGTACATTGACTAAATGTCAACCTACATACACAATTCTTCCTGAAGTCAATACTATATCTATGTACTCAAATTGGAAGGTGAATTAATAAAAATGAATAATTTTCTTTTATAAACCATTAATATTTAATGGCTGTTTAATAAAATAATAATACTAAGTATAAATATATTTATATTGTTTTAGATTTGTTCTGATATGGGAAATAATATGTTAGGGGTCAGTGGTATGAATCTATATGACTCAAGTCAACGTAACTACAAATACACACGTGCTGGTCAGTCATATGACTATATAGTTGCTCATTCTTCTTACAAACATCAAAAAGTGTCTAACTTAACTAATAAAGTCGAAACTAACTCGTTGGGAGGTAAGTTGAAGATCTGTCCTGGAGGATTTGAGTCTAATGAAGACTATGTATATATAAGAGGTAGAGGAAGAGGGCGGTACATATGTGCTGATTGTGGAATACGTTGTAAAAAACCTTCAATGCTCAAGAAACATATCAGAACCCATACTGATATCAGACCATATACTTGTACTCAATGTACATTCAGGTAATGTATGAGAATAACCTAAATGTTATTTGTATTCATCATTTTTATTTTTGTTTATTATTATAGTTTTAAAACTAAAGGAAATCTGACAAAACATATGAAGTCTAAAGCACATTTCAAAAAAGGAGTTGAACAGGATCAAAATCCAATGTCAGCTGATGATATTAAACAACTCGACTCTGAAGATATGGAGGATTACTCAGAAGACAATATGGATGAAGATGATGATATTGATGATGAAGATGATGATGAAGAAGCAGTAGATAAACATGGATGGCGTAAAACTCAATCAGATTTTGATGCTGCTCGTTCATTACTGAGACTTTCACAAGTTTGTCCTACACAAATACCCCAATCAAATCATGCAAAAGCCGGTATATTACCTTATGGTTATCGACCTGTATCATATCCATATCAATCTCTTTTATCAGTAACTGAGTCCGAGTTAAAAAAAAATCATCAAAACCAAAAACAAATTAGTTCACCTGTACAGTCTGGAAGCCATCTTGAATTATCACCTATTCTACCATCAACAGTTTTTAATAATCCAGAAATAATTCAAGCAATGCCCACAGATTTAAGTCATAACGTTAATACAACTTTAAATAGTAGTTCAAAAGTTATAGTAAATAAGCCAATGGATCTTTCGCGTTTTGGAAGTAGTAAAGAATTAGACCAAACAAATAAATCACAAGTACTTTTAACATCACTGAAAAAACCTAAAGCATTATTTCGACAACCTACAACAAATGGTCCATCACAAAAGTATACTAGGTATTTATATAATTTAATAAGTAACTTATATATATCTGTTATTAATTATAAATATAATTTTCAGTATTTTAGAAGATGGACGAAGTAAATGTATGGTGTGTGATAAGGTATTCAATAAACCTAGTCAATTACAATTACACATTAATATACATTACTTTGAACAACCATTCCGATGCGAAAGCTGTAAAGAATCATTCCGAACTAAACATTTGCTTCAAAAACATTTGGATTCGAGTTCGCATTTGAATAAGGTAAAATTAAATTTACTATTGTTGTATTTATTTTTGGTAATTTATTAATGTTATTTTATTTTAGGTTAATTTAATGTCTACGCAAGGACCTATTATTAAAAATCCAAGACCTTTTGAATGTGCTGACTGCCAAGTTGGTTTTCGAATTCATGGACATTTAGCAAAACATTTACGATCTAAAATGCATATACTTAAATTAGAGTGTTTAGGTAAAATACCATTTGGAACATATGCTGAAATTGAACGATTAGGATTAAATTTAAATGATATTGACACTACTGACTGCGATAGTGCGCTTAAGAGTTTACAAGCTAGCCAAAAAGCTATGTAACCAATTAATTAATCAAAGTATGTTCCTATTTAATTTTTTTAGAAATACTGATTTTATAGTAATATGTAATATATTTTATAGGTTAATATTCAAAACTGGTTAATTATTTGTGTGAGAATTATGAAGCGCTCAATATGAAAAAAAGACTGATCTCTAGAGTTCGAGAGGTTGAACAACTAGAAAATTGTGATAACTGTTACATGAAACAACCTTAAAGGTTTTCCATAGGGATTTTGGCATAATCACACACCACTAAGAAACTGAGCGGTTACACAAAATTGTTTACCAAACTTATTGATATAAATTTAAATTTATACTTATATTTGAAAACTTGGTATGTAAAAATGAATGGAGTAATGACATGTAATCAATAAGTAATAATGTATTAAGTTTAGTAAATATAGTATTGTAGCCAATTAGATTTGGTCAAAATTGTATTAAACATATTATTAGCAAGACAAGTGGAACATGTAGTCTGTTAAATAATGTCAATTCTCATGATGATCTTCCTTGAACTTTTGTTTTATTTTTGTTTTGGTTTTTATTTTTTAAGTATTTGATTATAATTTGTATTTATAGTTAATTGTATTTAAATTATTGTTTTGTTTTCGTCACAACAAAAATGCTCAGTTGATTTGTGGTTATGTGAATGTATTATTTTTAGTGTACTGTTACTGTAGTTTGGAAATGTCGATAAACTAATATAATTTAAATAAATTCAGTAACTGTTGAACAATATAATAATACTTTTTATTGTCATTTATAATTAAACTAAAAAATTATTAAGTTTTAAATTTTTAGGGATTAGTCAAAAACTCAGTTTTGCATTCTAGGTCACAGTTTTTATTTCCAGCTCAGTGGTTTTATTTTTTGTCTGGTGGGGTCAATTCTTAGCCGGACGCAATATTTTTCATGTTATTTAAATTAAAATTATCAGTTTTAAATTTTTTTCATCTCTTTTAACGACATGCACCAATTACACATCAAAGGGTCGAAAATGAATTTTGGACTTCTTTTTTAACTATAATAACATAATGTTTTAATAAACTAAACGAATGAGATTTCTGGATAATTGCTACCAAGTAGTCGAACCTGTAAATTATGTTCTGAGACATGTGTTTAGACCACTCCACAACGCTCAGCCCCTACTTTTAATATTACCTAAAATATAATAAATTTTATTTTCATAAGAATATGTATATTATAAATGTCCAGGCCTGGATTGGTCAGGCAAGTAATCAATAAAATCTTGGTGGGCTGGTAGAAAAATACATAGGAAATGTGTTGAAAAATAATAGAAAAATAAGTTATTACTGTTACACCCCAATTGTATTGTACTTCAAAATAAAAAAAATTTCATAGAAATACTATAAACAATTTAGCTATATATGTTTAAAAGATAAATTATAAAATATGGGCCGGTAAAATATTGATGTCTCAGTAGGTCAAATTTACTCAATCCAGCTATGTAAGTGTCTAACAGCAATTTAATGATTAAAATAAAAAGCCAATAGAGAAATATTATATTTTCAGAATACGTTAAAGCAACCCAGGAGAAAAAAAATTACAATAAGTTAAAAACAATGTTCATGACACATATTGAAGTCACGTGTTATCGGTGATATGTTCACACAATGAATGTAAAATTTTTTTCAAAAGTCATAGTAAAAAAGCAAGTTTTAAAGGTTCAAGTGTTATACCGATAGGTCATACCATTGATTTTATAACATATGGTATGTTATAAAACCAATGGTCATACAATGAATGTAAAATTTTTGAACTTATTAAAAAATTTTCAAAAGTTATAGTAAAATAGTGAATTTTAAAGGTTAAATAGATGGATTTGATTAAAAAAATTTATTTTAATAAGAAAAAAGTTCTAAAATTTTTCATTCATTGTATGACCGTTAAAACGTGACTTACACCTTCAATATGTTACTAAAACATTGTTTTTAAACAAGTTTTTTTTTCAAATTTAATTATTTAATCATAAATATTCACTCTTTAATTATGATTTTTGAAAAAGTTCAAAAATTTTACATTCAATGTATGACCGTTAACGTGTGACTTGAAAATTGTTTTAAAAATATTATATACATTTTTTAAATTCTGAGCGGACTGAGGCTCAGCTATTGTTTCTACAAAGATTTATTTTAATTAATTAATCACCAAAACTTTTGTTTGTTTTGTTCAAATCTAAATTTGTAATTTAGTATGCGGCCCGTCTCCCGTGAGCTTATAATTTATTTCCACAGTGGCCTACAAGATCATTTGGGTTGGACATCTCTGGGTTAAATAGTTAATGTAATTTAGTACAATTACACAAACAAATATAAAATTTCTTTTAATATTTAAAATTATTTCCATTAAATTATTAATAATAAAATTGTGCATATATTAGAAATAAAAGTAATTATTAAAAGTAACATCTGGATTTAACAGATTCAATAAATAAATAATTTAACTTAAATGTATTTTAAGGTCATTTAACTGGAAAATAAAATAAACAAACTGTTTCAATAAATAATTTATTTTTAATCACATTTAAATAATGGATGGTTTTTAATAACTTAACAAAAATAATAACTTAATGAAATATGTAATGAAATAATACAAGTTTATTTAGTTCTAAAATGGCATACAGTGTACAGTATATAATTTATATATTACATTTAATTAAGTAAGGTATTCAAAAGTCTTTACAGTATTATATAAAAATACTTATATATAATATATATAATTAAAATTATAATTTTTTACAGGACGGCTGTTAGAAATTTAAAAGTATTAACAATTTTATTAATTAATATAAAATATAAATAATATATATTATAAATATAAGAAACTATATCTGTTTACAGCACTAATACTATATTAAAACCATACATAATATATAAATTTGTTGTATTACAACATGACACCTACAAACTATGGCACACTGTATAAAACATACATTAATTGAATAAGTACAAAAATAAATATAATATTAATTATTACATTAAATAAGGACGGTTCATACTAATTTAAAACACAATTTATAATTAATTACTTTTAATTAACTTTCATATTGCAGTAAAAATAATAATCATAAAAAAAATACTGCATTATAAATTATCACAAATAAAAGGCAAAAGTGTTCAACACTATTTTCACTAAGTGTAACATCAAGTAAATCAAGTATACATGTTTACATTAAAACTCAATCTGATTTTTTAACAGTTTTAAAAATATATAATAATTTAACATTTAATTAAAATAAATAATAGTAGAATTAAAATACCAAAAAGTTATATAGTAATATCTTTAATTATTTTGTTTAAAATCAAAATTATGACTATTATAAAATTAATTTAATATATATTGTATTCAAAAATAGAAAAAGTGAAAAATAAATATTATCTAACAATTTTATATAAATAATTTTATGTTCATATTTAATACAATATTATTTCTTCAAAAATTAATGGTAAGTCTAAGGCACTGTCATTTAAAAACAAATTGATTTAATTATATATTGTTAATATTTAATGATTTTTTAGAATTAATAAGTATTCTAATTTATATGAGCTCTGTTAAACATACTATTTAAACGATGAAACATATTGTATGTTTTTAAGAACATTTTATCACACACACACACATATATATATATATATATATATAAAATTATCAGTCGGATTACATTAAATATGATTTTAATTATAATAAATAAACCAATTGATCTAAATTGTTCGACTTAAGATACTAAAAATATTTAACGAAATAGGTTGTATAAACAATGTAAACCATGAGTATTATTACTTGATATGTTTCTGATAGAATAAATATATAAATTCATAGTATACAAAAAATGTATTAAAATATCTAATCTATGAGTATAATATTTTTTTCTATATTATTTTATTTAATATATCTTTTGTAAATTTTAAATTATAATTTTCTTTTAATATATAAGAGATCAAATTAATTGTGAATGTTAAAATATTGCATCAAAGATACAAATTCAGTTGCATTCATTTTGTTGATAGTTTATATTAATTATTTAGATTATTTGCATTCTATTTCAAATATATTTAAATGTAATTAAAATATATATATGTATTGTGTATAAAAATGTTTTTAAATTATATAGTATTTTAAAATTTCTAATAAAATAATTAATAATATGAATTACTAAAACATCTTTAAAGTTGTGTTGTAATTACAGATTTCCTAGTTATTATTTTAGGTCCAGATGGAGTTTCAGCACCACTACTAACTAACCACGGTGAAATCTGGTTTAAAGGCTTCATCTTGGTAGGCTCCTAAGGAACAAAATATAAATTAAATTTTACACAATTTGTATAAAATAAAGTAATTTATTTTATAAACGTAAATATTATATTAAATTGGATTATTATAATTATAAATAATAACAAGATGATTTTTTTAATGTGTGACACTTATTATTGACTTTAGATTCTTTAAATGTCTTGTGTTAAATGTTAAAAACAAATTGTATTTGTATAAATAAGAATTTATAAAATTATGATGTAATTTGCATAACTTTTTTGTGAATTATTGTCTGATAAATAAGTTAGTTATTTTAAGGGCTTAATTTTGGCGATGGGTAGCAGAAGTATGCATTTGTTCAACCCTATATTTTAAAGTATATTTGGACTGGACAAATACAGGCAGCAATGTAAATCATGATGGACCACTATAGACATTATACAGGTCTTAGGTGCAGCTAAAAACTAAATACTTACTTCTATTTACTTATTAAAGTATCTATACGCTTACATTATTATACATTATATATTGGTTGTTCATTAAATATATGATAGATAGAGTATGACTATTGATTATAAAATATTTTAATAAGTTATATTATTTAAATATAAATGATGAATTTAATTTTGTTGATATAACTCATAAATGAGTAATGTAATTGAAGAAGTAAATACATTGTATTGTAAGTAAATCAATTAGAGGTAGGAGAAAGCTTATGAAATATATAAATATTGGACCAGTCATTATTTTGCCTTATCTTAAGAAATAATGAAATAATGCCCCAGAGTTATATTAAAAATTAAAGATTTATAACTGTAGTTATACTTTGATAGGTGATATTAAAAATAATTACAATTATCATTTCTCAAAAATATTTTTCTATTTGAATATTCAAATGGTATTTAAAGTTTAAATTTAATATAAATACTACAATTTAAGCTTGTCTAGATTTTTTTTCTATATTGTGCTTTAAATAAATATATCAAATTCAATATTATGGCATGAGGAAATCAAATAATCGAATAATTAAATTTATTATACTTTATTATACTTGATTATATCATATCCCAAAATACATATAAAATATAAAAGTACACAGTGATAGACTAGAGATATTGGATCTTCCCCAGACGAATGAAAAATATAATTAAAATTATATGTACATTATTTACATGTTACTAAAATGTTGGACCCAACTCCAAAAAATTGTTGACATCTCTAAAAGTACATAAAAAATAACTGTGAAGATAATTAAATTTAATATACTTCTATGTATATACTAAATAAATAAAATAATTTATAACTTTTTATTTAGTATTTATCATTTAATGATATTTATTATTAAAATTTAAAAATAATTAGAATGATATTACAAAGCACATTTCAAAAAATTTACAAATAAATACTTATACATTATTGTATATCATTTAATACTGTCTACATAACTATATACAGTTTTTTTCTTATTACATAATTAGTGATATCCATTCCTCAGATATATTCTTTAATTTTTTAATAAAATTGGAAATGTTTAAATTTTGGTTATCTACTAATAAGACAATAGTATCTTCTATCTGTCACAGAAAATTATCGATAGATTCGACATATTTTCTCCCATTTCATAGTAATATTAATGTACTTCTTATAGTTATTATAATAATTAAAGCTAAGCTAATATTATACTAAATTTACTATTAAACTCATAAATTACTGTACTTATGTACTGAATCAATAGAAATATTATTTTTAATGATTGTTATTAAGTTTGATATTTTAAAATTAAATTTTCATAGTACCTAATATTTTTGGAGGAATAAACAATGTACTATAATATAATTATTTTAATCTATTTATTATTTATAATTTTACCATAAAATAGGTTAATAAGTGTATTAAATATTATTTGATTCAAAATAATCTATCGCATCACTATTATAATACTACACAATCAATAAGAGAAAACATAACTGATGATCAAACATACCTGGGTTTTTTGGGGTACTTTATCAGAGCTTGCAATACCATTAATATCAGTACTTGATTCAACGATAGCAACCACGACACCATTAGTAGAGTCTTTTTTTATACTATTATCAGTAAATGGGTTTGATAATGTTGATAAAAATGGATTAGTTGTTGTTGTTTGGGAATCTCCAGTAAACGGATTTGCCGAAAATGGATTACGAGGGCTAGTCGGAGATGTGGCATTAAATGGTAAGGACAAAATACTTGACATGCTTTCTGTGGGGCTTCTTTCAGGAGAAATCACCCTTTGTTCTAATTTTCCACATTCACCAAAAGAAAAATGGGTTACTGTTACTGGAGTAGCACATCTTTTACGATCATCTTTAGATAAAGGCATTTCAGATATAGGTTGTTCATCCATTACTTTAGTTTCTTCTGATGTCGTGATGCCACCATTAAGAGCTAATGTCAGTTTGTCTCCACCCTTTTTAAATACCAAGCAAGAAGCCAAAACAAAACAAAAACCAAACAAATAAAAACAATAAAATATAGAATAAAAATATATATAAAATATGTAACATAAAATAAACTATTTGATAAAAAAACATGTACTTACAACAGATACAAAGGTTGCTTGTTCTTTTCCAAAAGAATTTGACGTAGAATTAATGTTGCAATCCCTAAAATAAATAATATTATTATACATAATATCCATATTACATAATATATTAAATTATAAGTTATTTTGATTTATTTTATAAGAATATTTAAAACATGTTTATATGGATGAATGAAATAAAGAAAAGCTTTTGGTTTTTTTTTGGTCAATTTTTGAGAATCACAATTACGCTAAAAGGAAAATTTTATTAGACTGACATTGTTATATAGATTATAATGTAGATGTAAAGAGCAGAATATAGCACAGATAAAAATGATATGGTAGATTCATGGAATGTTTAGAGAAGAGTAGAAGACAAATAAAGAAATAAGTATATAAGAGTGTCATTAATAGTAGACAATAGATTGGGTTAGTTTACTGCATGAAATAAAATTGCTAATAAAATAGGAAAAGGAAAAAAAGAAAAGTGAATTGAATATGAGAGAGAGTGGTATAAAGTTACTTATTTTAATGAAAATGTGAAAGATGAAAAAGGTCATTATTAGTTGGGAAAAAAGTGAAGGAATAAAAAAAAACAAAAAGTGGAAAGGTTTATTGTAGATGTTCCTCCTTCGTCCCTTCGAGAATTTAGTGGATTATTAAACTTAAAATTTGAATGCAATGATATTGCATTAGAAAATATGATTCTGAGCAAAACTCAATATATTACAATATGCTATAATTTATTGCAAAATTTGACTACGAGTGTAAATTACAAATGTAAATATTTAAAATAAATTTCAAGTTCCTACAATCTAAACTTAATTAGTTATCAAAAAATAAAATAACGAAACCGTAATTTTGCCGATTTTCAAAAACTTTTACTTTGTTTTAAAATTCTTTTCTATAATGTAGAACACTTATGTTGACACTCAACAAGAGTTTCAAGTCCCTACGATTAAAATTCAATTAGTTATCATGAAATAAAAATAAAAAATGACAGAAACCGTAATTTTGCCGGTTTTTTGGTAGTTTTACCTCTCCCAAGGAAAAATCAGACCATTATTTCTACCCGTAAAAGTATTTTTATACATAAAAAAAAAATCTTTGTAAAACCAATACATTCTTCGCTACACTCATAATCTAAAGTCTACAATAAAATGATTACCCATTATGAAGTAAATTATTATCCTGTAAGTTGGTAATTTTAGATAATGGATCAAACATTGATAAAGGTGTTTTTTTCATTTCTTCTTCAATTTTTGCTAAAAAATATGAAAAATTTGACATATATTTTACAGTAAATTTAGACTACTTATTTTTGTTAATAAAATATGAATATTACCTTTAAGTATATTGCATTTTAAATGTTCTTTAGGAATTGGTCTTGGAGTAGAGTTAAATGAAATTATTTGATTATTTGGTAAAGGAGATGTGGAATGATTTTGATATTTGCCAAAATCTAACAAAATATAAATTATTATTTGTAAATTCATTTTGAAATATTATACTCAATAAAAATATTGTACCATCAGTTTTATTGATTACTTCAACTGAATTTGATTCATTTATATTGCTATTAGATAAAGGAGTGTCTTTATTTAAACTTTTTAACAATGTGTCTAACCTATCTTCAGTGATATCTGTAAACATAGTTATGCATATTATTAAAAAACGAGGCTTTATCAAATTTACTATCTTGGACGACGTACTATGATATTATGAAATATGAAATTCAATAATTACCTGAAGAGTTTGAGGTTAATGATGATGTTGGTTCCAAATGAATATCTTTAGAATCTAAAATTGGAGTGGGTGGTTTATCCATAATATTAAGCTTTTCAATTTTATCATTATCATCATTTGTTTTTGTCTTTTCTGTCCTATCTCTTAAAAGATTAAATAATATATTATTACCAGTGCTCGAATAGGGGGAAAAAAAGGAAGGGAACTCTATCAATTTTTGAAAAATGAGTGTGCCCTTCTTTTTTACCTTATTATGACATGAAAGCTACACTTTTGCCCCAACCCTTTTTTTCTTTATTTGTATAAAAATGTATTTATTTATTTATAATACAATATTTTTTATCATATATCTTTAATACTGTATATCATAATCAATTTAAAAATAAAATAAAATATTACTTAGCTAAAATATTTGTGGCAGCTAAAATATTCCAACTACTTTATTACTAATTACAAAAAATTAAAAAATTAAATGTGCAATATGAATACATGATATAATCACAGAATAACTACATTAATAATCGTCTATTGGTTTTTTCATAAACCTTTTACTTAATAAAAAGTTTAAAAGTTAAAAAGTTAAAAAGTTAGTAAAATGTTTATGGTTTTATCATAGATTATTCTAATATATCTGTGATTTTATAATTATAACTAAGGTTTAAGTATATTTTAAACTGTGATTATAACAATAAATGTTCATTGATTATCAAAGTATTTTTTTTTATTTAATTACAATTATAATTATTAAGAGTCATAATACAAAATTTCAATTTTCAAATATCTTGTTGATTTTTAAACTTAAAAAAATGCAAAATGATTAACTGTCCTGTGTATCCCACTAACAAAAAATAGAAAAGGTACGGTAAAATTTTTGAAATATTAGTTGAGGTACTCATCCCCCCAATTTGAGCAATTGAATTTATTACTATGTTATATGAACAATATAATATGATTTTTAGTATACTTTTGACGTTCTCTCAAAACATGAGATTGTCTTCGCGCAAATCTTTGACTTGGCCTTCTTTCAAATTGAACAGTTCTTCTTGCTCTGTTTAATTGAGTAGTTTGGAACTCTGTTTTTCCACTTCATTAAAGAATACAATATGTAAAATTTTTAATTCAAATTAATTATTTTTATGTTCTAACCTATATCTAAAACGAGAACCCATTCTGAAAAAATTTTGCCTGGCTGATGGACCTTTTACGGGAGCACGAAGCCTAAAAAATGCATGATGTTCAACCGCGCATTTCCATAAGTGTTTACAAGCTTTTTCATTATGCAGTCGAAATACAAAAGTATGCTCTTGTTCACGTCCTTGATCATCATCTTCCACAACTACTAGAGTCAACTTTTTCTTTTTAAAATCTAATTTACCTATTTTTGGCCTAAAACATAAGGATAAGAATAATTTACACCTTATTATTTAGTTTTAAATTATATTATGTTAATATATATTGTGAAATTTCTATTTGTATTTCTGTTAGGTTTACAAACTTTTAATTTTTTTGACATGAATTTTAAATTAAAATTTTGACGACGTACCCGATTTGAGGAAATAAAATTGACAATATATACGTAAACTAGAAATAACATATTGAAGACAAAATTAAAACTTTTGGAATAAAATGTAATGGTCAATTATTCAATTTTTGCAGGTGAATTAGTAAATAGTAAGAGGCCCAAATACAAAAATTTCCAGAGAGTTTTAGCGGGTTTGCCAAATAATCGCCATACTATTAGGTTCTTGGTTAGATGTAACCAAATGCTTTATAGTACTATTAACAATTTTATAATATAGTTTTATGAATAACAAAGTTTTAGTCTTAGCCATTACTAATTTAGTCATGCAGAAATTTCACTATATATTTATATATAATATATTTATTGTAATCATACCAAAAGAAAAGACCAATTTTTTGAACACCTTCAAAAACTAAAATGCCTGTAGGTGTTAAACCAAGAGCATATTCACATCCATCTTTACCCTAAATATAAATATATCTTCATTAATAACTAATATTGTGAAAAAAAATTAGCAAAGAAATTATTATTATTAAATATGTTTTATGCATATAAGAAAATGTATAAAATATAACATTTTATTAAAAATAATATCAATTTAATTACCAAAACAGTATGGTTATCAACACCATACATTTCCAACCATTTAACTTTATTTAAATAGCTAGTTTCTGCTTGAGCTGGAGTTAAACCTTTATATTTTTTAAACTCCTCAACAATTTGTATTTCCATATCTTCAGTTTGATTAGGTACAAATCTAAATTCTGATATAACAGCAGGTGTATGACAAGTTTCATCATAATCACCAAGTTCAGCTAAAATATATTAATATATATATAAATAATATACATAAGAATTTCTTATAATTATTATTAAGACATACATTGTAAAGCTAAAGCAGCTAATTCGATACAGATATTTTGTAGACATTCAAGACGCCCTTCCAGAATATCTAATTTAAGTTGAAGAAAAAACTGATATCGGGTTAACTCTTCTCGAAGCATATTTGGTTCAGAAGAATAGAATTTAACACGCAGTCGGAACGTATATGGTGGTCCAACTAAAATTGATATTATAAATTATAAAATATTTTAATTTTAAAATAGTTAATATATTATACTTACTTCTAACTTGTTTTTTTATTGCTTTTGTAGGATCAAGCCAATGCTAAATAATAAAGTAAAATAAATACATAAAAACACAATATAAATAATTTTTAGTTAATAATATATTATAACAGTTATAAGTGGGAATATCAATTGTGGACGTTCCTCCTTCGACCTTTCAGTTCTCGGAAAAATTAGTGGTTTATTATACTTAAGATTTGAATGCAATAATATCGCATTAGAAATACGATTCTGAGCGAAACTTAATATATTACAATATATTATACTAATAATCTATCCCAAAATTTTACTTAACTTGTATACTACCTATGTTAATACTCAAATTTTCAAGTCCCTACGATGAAAACTCAATTAGTTAGCACGAAATTTAAAAATTTTAAATAACAGAAATTGTAATTTTGCCGATTTCCTGCCATTTTTTGGTAGTTTTTTTTCTCCCAAGGAAAAACTTTTGAGAAATTTGAAAAATGAGCTAAAGAAAGTAAAAAATAAACATGATTTGCTATTGAAAACATACCCAATTTGTGCTAATTAGACCATTATTTCTACCCAAAAGTGTTTTCATACATCAGAAAAAAAAAAAATCTTTGTAAAACCAATACATTCTTCGTTTCACTCAGAATCTAAAATCTATCTAAATGGGGTTTTATGGATTAATTATGAAATTAGTAGGTAATTATATAAAAGAATTTATTTATAAATGCAAATTTAAGTATCTATTTATAATTGTATACTATTATAAATGATATATTTATCTATATAAATATCATTGATATGCATTATATGTTAATATATATTTTAAGAATTATATAAATATGATAATTTCTTTATTTTAAAATGTATTAATAAATTGTGTCTATGATGTATAGAAGGAATTATAGTTACAAGAATTCTAGATGATTAGTATAAAATATGTATATTACCTGAACATGATTTGCATCAGTAAACTGTAAACCAAAATAATCTTTTTCTATTAAATCCAATGAATAAAAAACTTGCTCATATAAATCACTGCCAACAGCTTTTTTCTGACAATAAAAAAATAGGGTTTTTATAATTAGAAACATTTAGCAATTACAAATATTGTTTAAGAGTTGTAAATTAAACATCAAATGATTTTGCTATAGTTTATTAAAACTACATTTCAAATAATAATACAGTAGACATAATTTTTAACAGCTTTGCATACAAAGATTAAATTTAAATGACCAATATATATTATTAATACTTAAACTATAGGTGGGTTTAATAGGAGATGAATGGGGCAATACACCTCCTTTAAGCATTGCCAAACTTAGACGTTTCAAATGTTTGCTTAGATAGTTGAAAATGTATTTATTATTTTATTAATTATATTGTTATCATCAGTTGTTAATTTTTTTATTGTTATTGTCTTCCTTGAAAAAAAGATTTAATTTGCCCTTTCCTAGGCAAGTGATAAAACATGCCCCTATCTTATACAGACATGTCTGTAAAACATAAAGACAAAAATAATTATTTCTTTCTTAATAATAAAAAAAAAAATAATGTTAATTGATCACTCGCATAATATTTGAAATTATTTTTAGTTCTTACTATTTAATAATTCTCAATTAAAGAATGATATTTGCAAAATATATTAATTATAGAGTAATTTTTAAGAAGGCTAAATACTATATATTACATATACCTAAAATTATATTCTTAAAATAAAACATTGTATATTTTAGATTAAACTCTAGTGTAATATAGTTTACTATTAATTACAAACATTTAGGAATGTTTAGTAATTAAAAGAGAACAAACTTTTAATTTTCAAAAGGTAATATTAACTGTATATTTAATTGTTACTATATTGATTATACAATTTTGGTTTAATCATAAGATAGTACCTATTGGATTAATAATATGATGGTATTTAAAATTAAGTCAGTTTATATATAAAGCATTTAATTATTTAGATGAAAGCATAAAATATAGAATAGAATATATAAATATTCAAAAACTCTTCTCGAGAAGTGAATCATTTTTTTTTTATTTTCTAAGAAATAATCTGCACATTTTATATTGTGCAAAAAGTACAAGTGAAAAAAAATGATTTAAAGTACATGAGTGGGAAAGAGTAAATCTTAATGACAATAATAGAACATTATTTTATCAACTACATAAAAATAAATATAATAACAAATTTAATTGATATAAATATTTGAAGTTAGATTAATTATTTTAAAACCTACCTAGTTTTGAGTCTTATTAATTATTCAACAAGATAAAATATGAATATTTTTATAAATGTAAATTTACATATATTTATATATAACAACTTTTATAAGTACTTACTGATAATTCAATGCATAGATCTGTGCCATCTAAAAGCATAACCCTACATTGCATACAATGCTTGTTAGGAGGATTTAAACGTTCAGCACCAGATTTGATATTTCGGGCTTTAGGATCATTCCGACCTCTTTTTCTACTCAAAAACCGAAGCATTTCTATAGTAAATTAAAGGACAATGTCACGACAATAGAAACATGACAATTATACTGAAAAAAAATTAAATAATTGGTTTAATTCATTTTTTTTTTTCATATTTAAACTGATAGGTACTAGATGGGGTGAAATAAATAATGTTTTTTTTTTTTTTTAGATACCTGTGAACATAGAAACGCAAGTCGCAAGTGGTAGTTATTTATGCATGTTATAACATTACGTATCAGGCTGTGTTGTATTTGAGTTCACCCAAACAAGCCCCACTGGTCACTACTCACTAAAGTGAGGTACCGTTATGATTGCAAAAAAAAAGTACAATTATAGCAGATTATAAAAATACACCAAAAGGCAAAAATAAGCTTTTATTTTTATGGTGTAAAATGACAATTGACTAAGTTAAAATTTTAATAAAGATTAAAGGTGGAGTCCAAGAAAAACGTTTACGAGTACTAAGTACTAATATTAACAAACTAGTTAGTTACCTAATACCTACACACAAATATTGTAAAACTAAACATTAAAGATCTATCATTTTTATTTTTTTATTATCAAACAAAATTTATACAACATAATATTATTAATCAAATTATGCGTAGTTCTATATTAAGTTTAAAGAGAGCGCTCGTAAAAGATATTCTATGTTGAGAACCTTTGATGTAATATAACATGATACGTTGGGAAGCAGCTCAGTTCAGTGTTGCCAGTGATGGGCACTGAAGATTGAATACTGAACCCATATATATATATATGTTACATACATATATTCTTGACTATGAACTGAACCACTATATTATATACAAGTCAGAGCATTATATATGATCGTAATGCATATTTTTATTTCTATAGACCTAAATAGGTTCTATTTAATCTGTGGTTCTATCCAGTATGTATTATCTAAGGTATAATCAATGGTATTATCTAAGCCACCATTGAACTCTATATGATAAAATTCAATGATTACCGTATAATCTATATCTATATCCATATCATATTCATATTTAATATTATTCATTTATTTACATGACATTATATTCCATTAAAAATAATAATAACATAAATATTGTTTCTTCCATGCAAGTGGAATCAATATGGTGACGCCAAGTAGTAATCCACTTTTGCCGTTCCATGTATTCAGTTCAGTGGTGTTTGGAAGTCATTTTTAACCTTAAAATATTTTTGTTCATATTTTTCTAAATTAAAAACAGCTTTATCATTCTTATAACTTATTAATTTTAATCATTATCCTTTTGCAAATTCTAAATAGCAAACTATGACAAAATAAATTGATATTGTTTCTAAAGTATATACGAAAATTTGTGTTCTTGTTTTTGATTTTCAAATATTTTTAATATAAATTGTACGTATATTTAGTACATTAGTTAATTAATTGTATATTTTTTAAATATAATTGTATTATTCAGTGTACTTTGTCATTTTCGTTTAGTGTTAAAGTTAATAATCTTGATTAAGATGCCTGACTATTTAGGCGATGAAATGAGAAAAGTGAAGAAAGATGAGCCAGAAAAAGAAGAAAAAGAAAAAGAAATTAAATGTAAGTAAAAAATAATAGTTATAATAATGTACTAAATATCTACCTTATAATTTTTTTTAATAGGTTCTAGATAGGTACACATTTATTACCGAACGGATTTGATAGTTTTTTGTAACAAAATATTTCTTTAACTAAAAACAGTTTGGTTATTAATTTAAATATTATAAATTATTTCTTCTAAATATTGTTTCAAATTTCGTATAAAATGTACTTCTGTTTAATCATTATAATCTATAAAATTGCATTACCGTTAGTATAATTATTCACTTTTACTGCAAATAGTATTTTTAGATACTTGTAGTGGAGGTATTATGAAATAAACTAGTATTTTGATTTTATATTCTTAGAATTAAATATTAATTTTTATTTATAAAATTAAAGCTAGATGTATTTTATTATGTACAAACAATTATTTTATCTACTGTATATAAAATATAAATATTTAGGTTGTTGCAGTAGATTAGAATTAGGTTAGTTTTTGCATAATATTTGATGAATTTGGCGGTAAAAATGAATATAAATTATTATTATTTAATTCCATTTCTGACTGTTGCTTTCTTTAACAGGAATATAACTATCTGATAACTTAGGGAAAGGCCTTTCTTTAAATATAATCAAGTATTTTGTCTTTTTATTATCCTTGTCTTCATCCCGTGATCCTCTTCTGAAATCCATCTTTGTTTCTCTCTTAATGTATTATACTGTATCTTATTGCAAATACACATTTAATTTTGGTAAATAAATTTAATAATAAAAAATCTGGCCAGTTGTATCTAGACATTTCTCACTCATCCCTTTGATCCTCTGAGAGGTTAGTGGAGGAATATTAAATTTTAATTAAAATTAATATTACAATTAAAATTGAAACGCAATAATATTGCACTAAAAAAAAAAAAACAGTTTTGAGCTAAGTCAGACATACAAAATACTAATAATATTAATTTTTATAAATTTTCTTTATTTATCAAATAATGTGTAACAAAAATTGGTTATTACAAAGAATAACTTTTGAGAAATTCTAAACAACGTATATAAAGTACCAACTATGGCCAAATATATATATAACCTAACCAATTATATAATATTACCTACCAATTGCATATTCTGTTTGTGGTAATTGGACTATTATTAATGCTCGATAAAGTGCATTCAGACTTTAAAACACTAAAATCAAACATCAATGAGAAATCTTAAAATTTTAAAAGGAGTAAAAAAAAAAAAAAAATAGACCTTTCAATCTACAAAAAAATGTTTGGTATATTTATATTATGGCATATGTCATACATATCAAATTTTCAGCCAAGTTTATTTAAAATCTAAAACTTTATGCTGTGTAACATATAAAAATATCATATTTCTTTGATTTTATTCAAAATTCAAATTTTAAATATTTATAAGGAAAAATTGGAAAAAATTGATTTACATAATTTTTTTAGAACTGGGTGAAGTCATTTATGGTTATACTTCTATTAAACTTTAAAACCATAAAAATTGAATTACTTGAATTTGACAATTATATAATTATTATTGAAAAAAATTACAATTTCCGTAAAATTTCTAAGTTCTATATCTATATTATTGTAGAATAATTTACTCCGTTCAGAATCTAAAAATGATTAATAATAAAATTACAAATTGTATAATACTAAACAAGAACCATAATATTTTGTTAATTTATTTTTAGCATTGGATGAAGAAGACATTGCTTTACTTAAAACATATGTAAGTAGTTTAAATTATTTTATCAATATATCTTTTATCAAGGCTGGGCATTAACGAGTTAAAAAGTTAAAGTTATGTTTCTTTTAAACTAACCAGTTAAATTTATTGTAAATTGCCTAGTTGTTTTTCAGTTAATATTATTTTATTGACATTAAGTTAAAAATATACTTTTATAAAAATTAAAATGTTTTTATATTTAATTAAATATACAAAAACATCCGTTATGTTACATATTGTACATAATATGTTCACTAAAATGTAAAATTAAATATCTAGTAATATTAAATTTTATATTTATTTACAATATTGAATATAGATTACTTTAGTCTCTCTCTAAAATTATATTATTATAAATCGTTTTAATATTAATATAATTAATTATTCTGTAGCTCTCACTTATTTCCTATTAGTGTTATGATTTATGAATAAAATTTCTGTAAATAAAATATCTAAACCTAGCAGTATATATTAAATATATAAGTAAAGTTATATTATATATAATATAATATAATGTTATTTATATAATGACAATAAAATCATATGGAAATAGAAGTCTTTGAACAATAAAATATATTACGAGTAGGTAAGTAGGTATATGCTTAAAGCACACAAACACCGGAAACATCACTGGTTTATTTATCCGTTCGTTATTCATTTATCAACAATAATTGTAATTTTTATTAATAAAATATATTTGTTTTTTGTTTTATTTAATTATTACATACTTTACTTTTTTTTTTCAATTGTTTCAATTTCAACGTTTTTAAGTTAATTAAAATTAAAAGTAACTTTTAACGTTTAACTTAACTGGAGAATTTCTAAAATAACTAACCTTAACAAGTTAAAAAAATTAGTTAACTGCCTTGTCTGCCCAGCCTTGTTATTATTTTTACTTAATGGAAAAAAAAAAAACTTTTTGCTTACTATAGGGCCAAGGACAATGGACAATTAATGTTAAAGCAGTAGAAGATGATATTCAAGGAATAATAAAACGAATTAATGAATTAACTGGTATTAAAGAATCAGACACAGGGTTAGCACCACCTGCATTTTGGGATTTAACTGCTGACAAACAGACTCTTCAAAATGAACAACCATTACAAGTATATATAATATTTAATTATTTACTATAAAATTAATCAATAATGAAACATTAAATCATTTATTCAAGGTGGCTAGGTGTACAAAAATTATAAATGCAGATTCAGATGATCCGAAATATATAATTAATGTAAAACAATTTGCAAAGTTTGTAGTTGATCTTGCTGATTCTGTAGCACCTACAGACATTGAAGAAGGAATGCGAGTTGGGTAAATAAAATACTTAGTTTTATGTAATATCTATCTTTATTATTTGTTGTGTTTCCCATATAGAGTTGACCGTAATAAGTATCAAATTCATATTCCATTACCACCTAAAATTGATCCTACTGTTACTATGATGCAAGTAGAAGAAAAGCCTGATGTCACATATTCAGATGTTGGCGGTTGTAAAGAACAGATAGATAAATTACGGGAAGTTGTTGAAACTCCTTTATTGCATGTTTGTATTTTTTTATTATTAAGTATTATTTATTATTGATTTGTTTAATTTTATTATTTTTAAACTTGTTAATATTATATTTAAAATTTAGCCTGAAAAATTTGTAAACTTGGGTATTGAACCACCTAAAGGAGTGTTATTATTTGGACCTCCAGGAACGGGTAAAACTTTATGTGCAAGAGCAGTTGCTAATCGTACAGATGCTTGTTTCATTCGTGTCATTGGGTCTGAGCTTGTACAAAAATATGTTGGAGAGGTAAAATTAAATTTGTAATTAAGATACAGTAGAACTCTCTATTAATCTAGACTTAATCCTAGGTTAAATTTAATTCCTGTTATAAAAGTTCTATTGTATTTATAATATAACAAAATAAATAATATTGTTTAATTGAAATTTTTTAGGGTGCACGTATGGTGCGTGAATTATTTGAAATGGCTCGCAGTAAAAAAGCTTGCTTGATATTTTTTGATGAAATTGATGCAATTGGTGGTGCACGATTTGACGATGGTGCTGGTGGTGATAATGAAGTTCAACGAACGATGTTGGAACTTATTAACCAATTAGATGGATTTGATCCCAGAGGAAACATAAAAGTTTTAATGGCTACAAACAGACCAGATACATTAGATCCAGCACTAATGCGACCGGGACGTCTTGATAGAAAAGTTGAATTTGGTTTACCTGATTTAGAAGGCCGTACTCATATTTTCAATATACATGCTAGAGCTATGAGCGTTGAACGAGATATTCGTTTTGAATTATTGGCTAGACTTTGCCCAAATAGTACTGGTATGTAATTAAATTTTACATATAAATATATATAATGTATTATTTATAATATAATACAGTCAATTTTTTTGGTAGGGAGTATGAAGGAAGGCCTTATTTATTTTATTAAAAAAAGGTGGTAGGTGCTATTCACTATATACAATTTGCTTTAGATTGAACAAGTTCGCATTGCCACTGGCAATAATTATTTTATATCAGTCTGTATGTATCTATATATAGTTGGGGAAAATTGTTTTTTGATAACAAATGAAGTATTGACCAATGTTTATTTATGAATGTTTCATTATAAAATCTAAACAACTTGTGATAAGATGTAAATGATAAATTACATAATTTTTTCATAAAAAAAAAGTGAAGTGCATTTTATTTATATCAAATGGGTTAAAGTATCTATGCTAACATATAGAACTTAACTTGTGGTCACATAATCGTAATAAATTTTTTTTGAAGTGTTAATCATCTATCTAAAGGTAACTAAAAATATCTGTAATAAATGTCTCAATTTACATACTATACCTTTATATTAAAATAAAAAAATTATAATCACTACTTTGTATTTAAAATTAATAAAATTATTTTTTCATTGTTATCCTAAGGAAAATTCTACTAAATTATATATTTTAACATTAAATTATAATATAACATTATTTTAATTAGACTAGGCAATTGTTCTTTCTGTTGGATTTTCAAGATTACACTTTGTTAATTGCAGTTTATTAATTTATTTTATTATTGTGTATTTAGGAGCTGAAATAAGATCTGTGTGTACCGAGGCTGGTATGTTTGCAATTAGAGCCCGTAGAAAAGTTGCAACTGAAAAAGATTTCCTAGAAGCTGTAAACAAGGTTATCAAATCATATGCAAAGTTCTCTTCTACTCCACGTTATATGACATATAATTAATATACAGCTAATTTATTTTTCATGTTGGTTTATCTGCAATCACAATTATAATTACTGTCCATTTAAAATTTTTTTTTCAAAATTACCTAATGGATTAATCAATATATATATTTATGCTAATATATGTAAATTCATAAAAATCTAGTATAAGCTGAAAGTTGTATTATTTTTTAATAGATTATTAAAATAACTTTATAAGCAATATTGAATTTGTATGACCTTAAATTATTATATGCAACTCAATTCTGGTTTATATATTTTATTTAGAAAAACAAACAATATATTAACAAAAGAACATCAATAAACAGTTAAATAATAGATTGTATGTAGTTATTTTTCATTATGGCATTGTTTAAAATGCATCTTATTATCTTCATTATTTTCATCTTTTAATATATCTTAACAATTCCTAGTTAATATTGATATTTTCAGATTACTTAATATCATTTTGCATTTTAATTAGGCATTGGTAAATGGCAAATAATAAGGAATCAATATTCCGAGAAATAAATAAAATGATAATGTAAAACCAAAAGTTTCAATTAGTTAAAAAGTTTCGGTTAATATTAAAGTTACAATTTGTTTTATGGTATAAAAATTATCACCAATCATAATTATAATTTAAGTGACTAAAAACAGATATATAGTATTTTTATTAACCTTAAGCTGGGTACATACCGAATCATTTAGGTATAATGTAACGCTGTAACGTATCAGAGTAACTCGCTACAATATACATCAAGTGTGTACGTTATAGGTCGCGTATTACTCAGTATTGGTTGTTCGCCAGTCTATTCATCAGATTTCACAGTTTGATGAGGTAAAGTGATCAGGGCGATTTGCTGCAAGAAACTGGTTTACTGTACACACTAGCATCCTACTCTTATAACTACTAACTAAACCAGGGGTCTGGAACCTTTTTATAAATGAGCCATTTTTTCAAAAAGTTACAATATGATTTTCAAAGAGCTGCAATTAATAAAAATAATGCCATAGTACAACATTGACAGAAAAATGACAATTTACCAGTTATATGCGGCCATTATAGACAAAATATTTTTTTTTTTTTTTATCAGAAATAACATCCTAAAACCCATATGGTCATTTTACAGGAATATAATATATAGATTTTTAATTTATAATTTACGGGTTTTGATATTTATGCATACTTCAAAGAACCGCAGACTGTATGCTAATGATCCACAGGTTTCCGACCTCTGAACTAAACACTATAAATAGTGTATTTATAATTAGTAAAAATAAATAGTAAAAGTAAATATTAATTATAACTGTTCATTAAGTTGTCACATTATGTGATAAGTGTTCTGTACATGGGCGTGCCCACGGGAGTTTATGGGGTTTGAACCCCCCCATAAACCTATAAACATTTTACAGTATAGTAGTTTGTACTCTAGAAAAACGAACAATTTTTTCGAAGTAAAAAAACTTCATATTAATTCCACCCCTCCCCCCTTCTATGTACCTATTAAAGTATTTTATCTGAACCCCCACCATAAAAAAATCCTGAGTATGCTTCTGGTTCTGTGTACATTGTACATAATTCGCTATTTATTAATCAGTTGTTCCTTGTTCAATAGTAGTAGACAGTAGTTGTCAACTGAATATTTTTAACAATTGTCAACCACAATAAATTATAGACATTGCCACATATAGTGTGACCAGACGTTCTGATTTTCAAGCAGGTATCCCGCTAAATATGGTGATTAAATCAGGACAGTTAAATTTACAGACTTTTATTCGATGTCCCGATTTCAAACAATATTTATTTTTTCCTATTTTCACTTATGGTAATTGGTGTGTATATTTTGTTACAAAATTTTTGTGTTCCGTCAGATAACATCAGTTTATTTTGTACAGTTTCTATAACTTATACTGTGATATCACTTATTATCATAGAGACCTAGACTTAGTTTTTAACACGTTATGATCAGGACTCTTATCGGCTATAGGTAACGGAATCAGAATAGAGCATAGAATTTACAATTAAAAAAGGCTTTTACTAACCTTCATTGGATTCTAAGTTGTTTGATGAATTCACTTGTATTTTAAATTTTGTAACTGATGTTACAATATTAAAATGGTATAATGAAAAAGTTGATACTTCTAATAGATAAGTCAAAGTATTTTCAAATTTTAAAGAAAATCAAATTCCTCGTAATTTAATATAGTATATTTTATGCCTACCTGGGTGAAATGCATCAACTGAGAGAGTATTTAGCCATATTAACAAAATATGAACAAAAGAAAAATCACAGGTGAAAATAGAAACTCTAAAAGCTATTTTGGTTACCAAAACAAATGTAGATGTGAATTGTTCTGAATTTAGAGTATTATTTTATGAGGAGGGATACCCCACTTCCTCTAGTTCCTATGGAATATTTGTCCTGTTTTTATAAAATTTTGATCTGGTCATTTTAGCCACATAATAATTGGTCAAATGATAAATAACATATTTGTTATAACATTAATTGAAATATAATAAATATTATAGTATCTACCAGTATGGCAGTATAATATTATGTATAAACTATAAAGGTATACATGTATAATGCTACATTTTAAAAGGTGTTTAATGTTTAGTGTTTATACATTTATAGCAGAGAACTACCACAGTATACTTATACTAACTAATACAAAATACAGGCAACAGGTCTACAAAATTGAACTCTGAATTGAAGACGTTATCAAATTGTTATCAAAAACGGTACATGGTACAGACATATGTTATAGTTTAATTAGTGTTAATTAGTGATGGGAATAATCGAATGATTTTAATAATCGAATGATTAGTAATCGAAAAAAAAAATAATCGAATAATCGAATGATTAGTAGTCGAAAACAAAATAATCGAATAATCGAATGATTAGTAATCGAAAAAAAAAATAATCGAATAATCGAATGATTAGTAGTCGAAAACAAAATAATCGAATAATCGAATGATTAGTATTCGAAAACAAAATAATCGAATGATTAGTATTCGAAAACAAAATAGTCGAATGTTATAAAAATAAATAATAATACAATACATGGACATTGGACAGACACATTCTTAATTTAGTACCCAATGACTTAAATCTAAGTATAACAACAAAGGAAAGTAAACATTACAATTCATTAGAAACCAGAAATAGAAATAAATCCATACACTAGAGTAGTAGACTATTATTATTTAATATTATTCAACATCAAACTGTTCATTTTATCATTTACTAGATTCGAGTAAGTTTAACGGACTGATTTTAGTATTTAATAAGTACTGACTATAGAGTATTTTAAGTTAAATTTTTGTCATGGCACCTAATAAAAGGTCAATAGTGTGGGAGTATTTTCAAAAATCTTCCGAAAAATGCGTTGTTTGTAAGATATGTAAAAAGGAATTTAAATATCATAGCAATACTGATATAGATATAGATATAGATAGTAGGTACAATGGTACTATATACAATTATACACCATATTATATTTATATTACTTATTGTGCAGTAGCCAGTAATTATATAGATACTACTACTGTAGTATACGGGTAGGAAAAGTAAAATTGAGATAAGAAAAGCATTCGATTATTTTTACTACTAATTTTGATCATTCGAATAATTTTATTCGATTATTTTATTATTCGAATGATTTTTAAAATAATCGAAATGATTCGATTATTCAAATAATCGAATGATTCGATTATTTCATTCGATTATTCCCATCACTAGTGTTAATAGTAATATAATATTACCACTGCCACTTGTTTAATACGTTTTTTGTGCTGCCACTCATCTATAGATGTACACATTCGGTATGATAGGTAATAGACAACAGTGTAACCATAGATAAGTATGGAACTGTGGAGATCTAATTATTATATAAATTTTTTTAAAAAAAATATTTTTTATTATATTTTTACTACTGATACCTCATTTGTAATCATTTGTGTTCATCTCGTATTTATATAACTATTAGGGATGGGCTAAAAATATCAATATTATTGATATTGATAAAATGGAAAATTTATCATTTGATATTGATATTTTCCCCAAAAATATCGATATTTTGATATATCACAAATATTTTTTTTCGTATTCTCGTCTATAGTTTGCGAATAGAGATTTTATACTATAAATCTTATACATAGTATTACCATTGATTTTAGAATAGTCTATTCTATTATTATGTAATAATCATATATAATCATAATATCATGTATCCTAATAAGTAATATATTATTAAAATATGATAATAACATTTGAAAGTTATATTATTTGACGTGTACGGTCCCTTTAATATTTTTAAAACATACTTAGCATCTGTTTGTGTTTGAATCAATTTTTTTAATATGCTGGACGTACTTGAAAGGTGCTATAATAATATTGTACTCAATACAATACAGTATCTGGCGATAAAAAAAATTAAACTATATACCTATTTATAGTTTAATATTATATTATATTTTATTTTCATTTAAAATTTTTATATACTTTTGAAATATCGATATTAATATAAGATGATATATCTATGATATCAAAAGTCGGATAATATCATATGATATCGATATATTGTACACAAATATCGATATTTTGATATTATCGATATTTTTGGCCCATCCTTAATAACTATTAATTACTAATTACCAATTAGTATATAAATATTAAAACATAATAAGAAGTGTTGAGATAATTATTCTTTCTTGTACACATATTTTAATACATAATAGGTTAGCCTAACCTATCTACTTATAAAAATATTACTTTAAAATAAAAATTTATACATACATGAAATATTAATCAATTATTTTAACATAATAGAGTATCTCTTTATTATTTTATAACATTGATTTTAAAAAATTGGTTTAAAATAACCTAAATATTATGGCGTTTGCTCCTGGATCAGCTATATCACCATCATCTGATATCGAATTATCTTTGGCATGCAGGTAAATTGTAAACGAGTACTTATTATAATATATATATATATATGTTACGGTAAAAGTATGAATACCGGTTAAACCTAGGTTTTACAGACTGCTCTCTGCAAATGTCCGAATTTCAGACATTTACTGATTGATGTTGGTAAATTCTAAGATATACAAAATTATGCGGTAAATCTTAGGGTGTACACTATATAGCGGTAAAAGTAAAAAAAATAAAATAAATATTATTATACATTATTTTTTGAAGTTAATTTATATTTATTTGAGGTAAACTATTAAATATATATTATTGATTCACAAGTATATTATATAACAATTATTCTTTATTTTAAAAAAGATAATAGAATTTTAACTACCTGTATATTTTTTATTTCATGTTTATTATTATATTATAAAGAAAGATTATTTATTAGTAAGTACATGGTTGGTTATTATTGGATTATTATTTTATATTAATTTGTACTACATTTTTTGGAACAATCATATCTTATTAACTTTTGTCTTCCAGTTAACGATAGCTGAGAGACTGCTTGCCTAATACCTATTTCTTTTTTTTTGAATAGTCGCCAAATCTAAAAAGTTTTCTTCATGCAGTGAGAATTGATTTTGAGTAAATAGTTGAGAAAGTATTTCTGTTTTAGCACCCAAACAATAAAATTCTCAGTCTACTACTTCTAATACTATTGCAAGTAATGTACTAATAAATAATCTTTATTTATAAAACAATAATAAATTTGAAATAAAAATTATATGGTTAAAATTCTATTGTCTTTTTTTAAAATAAATAATAATTATTATATAATATACTTGAGATTAAATAATATATATTTAATAGTTTTCCTCAAATAAATATAATTTAACTACAAAAAATAATATTGATTATATTTTTTGGACTTTTACCGGTATATAGTGTATATCCTAATATTTAGCATATCTCTTTTGTAAAAGCCCAACTACAATAATGATTCGGAATTTTACCATATAATTTTGTATATTTTAGAATTTACCATAATCAATGGTTACTGTCTTATAATACCTACCGTTCAATCTTATTGGCATCCTTTTGTCACACAAAACACCCAACGCTTCCTCCACTTCCTTCATCCATTCATACTTTATCCTATTTTTCATGTTCTTTTCAGGACTACCATTTTTTTGTATTTAAACCTATATAGTACTTGAACCTATCATTTGCACACACTACATCATCACTGATCTTTATTATATGCCTTGCTCTGTCAATTTCTTGATTACTTCCTTCAAAATCATGTACTAGTTAAAGTTTTTAAGTAGTTATTAGTTATACATTTTAACTAATAAAATTAGTTTTTTTAAGTAGGAATTTAGATCAGGGTAGACAAATTTTTAGTTAAAGACTTAAAATAATAATAATTATAAGGACTTGATATGTTATAGATTTTTATAGGTAAAGCAGTCGCTATACCTAGTATATAGGTCGGGAGTCACTGTGTACCTGCTTATACATTTTTTATTAAGGTTTTTATTATTATTTACTTAATTGATTAATTTGTTTATGTAATTATAGAGATTTAACAAACTAGAGTAGAAAGTAAAACATACATTTTATTATGTTAATGCAGTATTATATTAATATATATCTACATACATTGTTTAGAAAAATAGTTATTTCTTTTAGTCAAATATATAATTTGAATATATTATTTTTAGAGCACTATCTGGTACAGATATTTTGTCTAAATCAGACCCGATGTGTATAACCTTTATACAACCATTTGGAGAAAATAAATGGGTAGAGTTTCACCGAACTGAAACTGTGAAGAATAATCAAAATCCAGATTTTGTTTCTAAAGTATTAATTAGTTATAAATTTGAAGAAAAACAACCTTTATTGTTTGAAGTTTACGACACAGACTCAAAAGATAAAGATTTATCAGCACATGATTTTCTTGGAACTATCACGACTAGTCTTGGTCAACTTGTTGCTAATAAACGTGTAAGATAATCTACATTAATAATTAAAGTATATTATTTACAATAAATATTTATAATAATTTTAAACTATTATATGTTTAGAACAGAATTCAATTGAAAGATCGTGATGGTAATTTAAAAAGTGGTTATTTAATTATAACAGCTGAAGAATTAGGTATGGATAGAGATGAAGTAATATTAGAAATGAGTGGATTTAAGTTGGATAAAAAAGACTTTTTTGGTAAATCTGATCCATTTTTGGAAATCTATAAGCTTACAGACACTGGAAATTATACATTAGTTTACAAAACAAATGTAACTATAATGTTAAGTTTTATTATAAAGGATTATATAACAATATTGCTTATTAAAATATATTTGATAGGTAATTAAGGATACACTCACTCCTCACTGGAAAAAGTTTAATATTCCTATTCGGACATTATGTAATGGGGATTATGACCGTGATTTAAAATTTATTTGTTTTGACTGGAATTCAAGTGGTGATCATAGTCTCATTGGTGAATTTCATACTACACTCAAAGGCTTATCTAGCCCTAATGCAACTTTTAAATGTATAAACGGGAAAAAAAAAGTATTTTATATTTTTTATAACATAGTTGTAACAAGTTATAGTTGATATTATATTGTGTAATAATTCTAGGAGAAAAAGAAAGATTATAAAGACTCTGGTGAAATTCGTATCGATTACATTAAAATACAACCAACATATACATTTTTAGATTACATTCAAGGAGGAACAGAAATCTTTTGTACTATAGCTATTGATTTCACAGGTAAAATATGGCAGTTATGTTATCAGAGTATTGGGCAATAGGACTAAGGTGGCCGACATAAGGCAAAGAAGAAAAATAATTAATGAACATTTATTTATAACTTAAATTACATAAAATATTGTTTTTTTTTTTATAAAGCATCAAACGGTAGCCCATCAAAATCATCTTCTTTGCATTTCATTAACAACACAAGTATGAATAGCTACGAACAAGCTATATGGAGTGTTGTAACTATAATCGAAGACTATGATTCTGATAAACAATTTCCTGTGCTTGGTTTTGGTGCTAAAATTCCTCCTTATGGTCAAGTATCTCATGAATTTTACGTAAATATGAATCCTCAAAATCCACATTGTTTTGGAGTGAGAGGTAAGTATAATAGTTTTAAAGATTTTAAAAATAATAAATTGTATATACAATTGATTTAGGAGTGTTAGATGCATACCGTTTTTGTATTAATCAAGTTCAGTTATATGGACCTACAAACTTTGCACCTGTTATTAAGCATGTGTCTAATATAGCACAATGTCATCGTGATGGAAGCCGTTATTTCATTTTACTTATATTGACAGATGGAGTTATTACTGACATGCCAGAAACTATTCAGGTATTATTTTGTTTATTTAATTAAAATTAATTATTACTCTCCCTAAAATTGTATTCATAATTTAGCTGCTGCTTTGATGTAATAATATTTTTAATGTTTTTTATATATTCTGAAAAAAATGTTATACAATACATGTAAATTAAGTAATACAAATTGCATAAACTTATAATAAAATATTGATATTTGATTGTAAATTATAAAATGTGTATAACATATACAAAAACATATTGAGACCAAAAAAAAATAACTTCCTTTTTTTATGCACTATAATTAGTCTTAAATACTAAATAAAAATATATATTATTAATTTATATTTTTAATTTTTAGGCAATTATCACAGCATCTTCATTACCAGTTTCTATTATTATTGTGGGTATAGGTAATGCAGAGTTTGATGCAATGGAAGAATTAGATGCTGATAAAGGTGGATTAAAAATTAATGGTGTTAAAGCATCTAGAGATATTGTGCAATTTATTGCATTTAATAGTTATCATAATCTTCACCCTAGTGTTGCTAATTTACATCTAGCAAAAGATGTATTAGCTGAAGTTCCTAAACAATTCATGGACTATATGAAAATAAATGGCATTGTGCCTAAAAAAAGAGCATCTCAAACAACAACACCAGAGATTGAGAATTTAAAAATTCAATGAATTATATTTTAAGAGCTTAAAATTTTTTTTTGTTTTTGAAGCTAATGGTGCTATGATTACTATGCATTTAAAATTTTACTATAACAAAAAAATATATTATAATTAATATTATCACGGTTTCTAATTGGTTCTTGTTCATATTTTAAAGAAAATAAATTAAACTTGTTTTAATTGTTGTATATAACTTATATTTTTAACATTTCTTTTTCTTTTTGCTAATTTTTATAATATAATCAAATTGTTTATTTTTTCCTTACTCTTGTGATTTATATTACTTTATTACTATTATTAATTTATATTCAAAAATATATTTAATAAAAGGTAATATATTAAATATTTATACTATTTTTTTACTATATTTTGTCTTGTAGCAATCTAATCATAACTTTTGTAATTTTCAATTCATGTATTTGCACAATGGCAATAATTTATTCACTAGATATAAGAGAAATTTAAATTACTAATTAATATATTATATTGTTGAATTTTTTTGTTTAGTCGGTTGTTGGGTGACTAATTAATAATTATTAATTAAATAATAATTAAAAAAATTTTAAACCCATATGTGGAATGTGGTCAAGGAAAATTTTTTTTCTGATGAATGGTGATTATTTTTTTTTTTTGCTTAGTTTTCATGGGTATTTTTCCTTGGTACATATTTTATCTTATGCTTATATGTGTTATAAATTTATAATATAGCACTAAGACTCGTTAAAATATTCAATTAATGATATACATTACCTATTGTATAAGGTTAATAAGGGTTCATTTGATTAATAATTATGTATATTTAATAAAGTCATAATTTTAATTGTGAAATGTATAAGAAATTATTTATTGGTGATATTTAAAAACATTTTAGTAATTCGGTTAATCTTATTTATTTTTACTATGGTTTAAATATTTAAGTTTAAAAAATTATATAATTCTATATAATTATATTCAATTGAATCCATCTGAATAAGTAATTATTATGTATTTTATGTTTTCATGCTTGTTATTTATTTATAATAAAATTAATATTTATTTAAATAATTATTAAATATTATTCATCCTTTGGTCCTCGTAGAAATTAGTGGTTAAATGTTATTATATTATTGTTATTATAATTAAGATTTGAATACAATAACATTGCATTAAAAAACAATTTTGAGCTAAGTTCAGTCTGATATACAAAATACTGATACTATTTATTTTATACATTTTTTTGTTTATCAAATAATGTGCAACAGAAAAAATTAAAAATATTTATTACAAAATAATGAAATTTAAGTTTGTCAAAAATGTAGATTACGTGAATTTTGCCATTTTCTGCTGTTATTAGTGGTTTTTCCTGTTTCATTAAAGTAACAACTAGACATAATTCTCTACTGAAACCATACTTACTATATTTGTAGGGTATTTCTGACCATTGTTACTGCCTGAAAAATTGTATTAAGATTAAAAAAACACTAAAATCAAACACCAATATGTGAAATCATAAAATTTGAAGGCGTGTAAAAAAAACATGGATCTTTCATTCGTTTCTTTTCATTTATTTACTAGGCAAGGTATATCGTATATGTTTGTATTAAGAAACAAAATTAGAATTTTACAATAATAATTTTGGAATACAAGTGTCATAGTATCTCTACTAACATAGTAACATGTTTTTATAAGAGGAGTACCTACAAAAAACTTGTAAAATTGTAATTTAATTAGAAAAAAAAATAATATTTTTGTTATTATAGTTAAACTACTATAATAGTAGTAGTTATTAGTTATAATAATTTGTATAACTTTTACTCTTCTTTATATAAATATGAATATTTACTCTTAGAAATACTATAGGTATTTTAATTTTAAATTGGTTTATTTGTCATTAATTTAGAAATAGGTACTTTCATGTAGTCGAGTATTTCTGAAAATTCTAGATTTTCCAAAATGTTTTGTTCGATAGATATCAATATAACTATTTGTATAGATAATTCTGTCCTAATGATGATCGCAGACTTTTTATTTATTAATACATATAATATACATATTTTATTCGTTATTGACATAGGAAAAAAAACAATATTGATTGTTGACAAATCACATCGGCCCAATCCTAGCCTTTAGGACAGCATACTAGCACATCGCCTCTGAATACGCACTTTATCTATGATTTCAATTTTTTGGCCCTGGCCCTAAAATTCTAAGGACGGCTCTGCGTACAAAAACTGCTTAAGACGTATTTAATATTTATTACTTATTAATTAATAATTATTATACCATTGATTATAAATACTCAATGATAAATGATAATACATATTATTATAACAATAGATACCTACATCGTATCAGTGAAATTTACATTGATTTGTATCCATCGGTCCCTAAAATTGACTACCTAAAATTCGGTGGAATATTCATGCATAGTCGTATCGTGGGGGGTGGTTAGGGGGGCTGTAGCTCCCTTAGAATAGATACATGCCCTCCATTTAAAATGCATCATATAATTTATATTATTTAAGTTTTTTTGGTTGGAGGTTATAGCCCCTTCACGGATATTCATCACGTTACACTAAATATATACTTAGTCATGATTACGCCTATCGCCTATGTATATATATATATATATATTATATGCACTCCGTTAATTATTATTTATAATATTATAAAATATATTCTATTAAGACCAGAGGTATGTCCAGATGACAGGTAAGACCAGATGTATGAGTATGTCCGGCCCAGTGGGAAAGCAGCGTTACCAGCCCAAGTAGAGGTGGACTAGAGGAGGCTTAATCCCCCAAAATTATTAAGACCCCTCCACAAAAAAGACATGGATCTTTTTGAAAATTTTAAATCAATACTGTAAATTTTTTAATTTAAATAGCATGTAAAATTTAAATTAATTAGGTCATTAGATAGGTACTATGATGTATAATATTTCATGTATTTATATTGTGTTGTCAAACAGATCTAATTTATTAATTAATTTGTTTATCCATAGTATTAATTACAAATAATCTACGAGTTTTTAAATTTACATAATTTGCAGAAATTTGTTTATACAACCATAATTTATGAAAGTTGAGGAAAAATATAAATTTTATTACGAATATCAAACTAAATTTTTATTAAAAAGAAAACATTTTTGACATTACAGTTGAACTAGCCTTTAAATAATTAATAATACTTTCAATTTAAATTTAAATTTCAACAAGCAATTGTTTTTCGACACTCATAATTAAAAAAGATTCTAAATGTTTTTGACTTAAATTAGCCCCGAGTCTTGTTTTAACAAGCTTTAGTTTATTAAATGTTCTCTCACAGTTAAGGTTCAGGTACCTCTGGTGTTTCATCTTTACATAGCTCATCATGTCTTCTTTTTTTCTGCTATTTCTAGTAACAGGTAAAGTACTTGGTACTAATAAATCATCAGAAAGACTCATACTATTAAATAGATCATTCATATTGTTAGAAAAATTTATAGAATATTTATAAAATACTATCAAAGTTTAGATGTACAATTTCTTGTTTATTAGAATCTATCATAATTCAAGCTGATAATAAATTCAAACTTCTTGTCTGAAGATAACGTGATGTTGATCCAATAATCTTAAACATATTCAAAAATATATGCACTATGAGAATTATTTTAAAGTTACATTAATTATTTAATAAAGAAGATGCTTCTGAACAAATTTTAGGTTCAAAATTATTAGAAGTAGAAATGTGATGTAAAGTAATGTTTGTACTAATGACTATAGGAAAAAGACATTTATCACCATCAAAAATCCAAACCAGTTCTTTTTCTCGAGACTACCATCGCGTATTGTTTTTTCCTATTTTTTGAAGTTTTTCAATTTATTTGATCCCAAACAATCAATTTCTTATAACCATATGTGCATACGTTTATAAAATTCACTAAAAAATGTTGATAATCGATTCAAAAGTCCAAACAGTTTTTTAGCTTCCATATTTTTACAAATATCACATACACTTAAGTTAAGCACATGACTATAACACCATATGTAAATGGTTTTATTATATTATTTTCATTTATATCTTCATCAGTGTTGACAGAATACATTTATAAATTATAACCATTTTATATTATAATACGCCTAAATAGATTTATTTTGATTGTCTTTATTATTTATTTTAGCATAATGTTTATACTTGGTTTACATGGTTCAGTCCGGCGGTCTTAGAAAGCAAGCGGCCCAGTGGGACTATTCCCATTGTCCCACCTAGCCAGTACGCCTCTGATTAAGACAGTCCAAAGAAATAAATACTTAGCAGTTTTATAGATAATATTAAATATTGATCGTTGGTGTTGGTTTGGAATAATTAACTAAATTCAATTCAGTGCTTTTTTTAATGTTTTCGAAAAAAATGTATCTATTTCAATATAAAAACATGTGTGTATGTACCTAATACATTTTAAATAGAAAAAAAATAGTTTTTCTTTAACTTTCATACAGCTTATAACCAAAATATAGATTTGAATTCTTGTTAATTATAGTAACCAGAAGTATTTTAAAAATATAATTATTAAATTAAATATTTAATTTTAATTTAACCTTAACAAATATCAATAGTTATATTTAAACTATAAATATTACAAAATGTCGAAATGTACACGTATAGATAAATTGTGGGTAGGTTAGTTACCTATGTTTATTATGTTTAATTTAAAATATTTTGGACCTACACTAACTTATACTTGTTATAAATTATAAAAATCGAATAATTTATGGATTTAAATTGACTATACCTAGGTACTGTGTTGTTCAATAAAAAATATACGTACCTATAGATAATTATAATAATATAAGGTATACGTAGGTATCTAGATATTTTTGATATATAATTATTTGTTGATAGATTTAAAGAAAACAAATAATATAATAATTATCTATAGATTATAATAAAATAATAAAACATTAATATTATAGAAGGTAGGTCCAGTAACTAGATAATATATTATAATTACATTAGGTTATGTTAATTAAAACCGTATTATAATCGTATAAGTACATAGGTAACAGATTGACAGATAGCTTTTTACCTATAACAGTTTATATATATTTACTCAATTTATGACCTCGATTTATTTAATATAAATATATTAATATAATATATTTAAAAATAAATACTTTGAAATATGGTAAAAATATGAATATTTTCCATGTTGTTAAAAGTGTAAGAGGGGGTTTGAACCCCTTAAACCTCCGTATCTACAACCTTGGGTAGGTCCTATATTAGTATAGGTAACTGTGTATAATAGGTTTTAAGTAGGTATACAATATTTATACTTACAAACTTATACCTACCTATTTAATAGTGCTTAAACAATATATAGTAGGTAATTATTAAAATAATTAATTAGTGTAATTACTAAGTAGTTTGTAATATATATGTAATTATTTTGTTAGAGTCATCGAATAACAAACTATTATATATTATGATTATTATGTTAAATATGTGGCCATTTTGTTTCCGTCAGATTAAGTACCTATAGGTACTTTTCAAGAGAGTCATTTCAAGAGATGTCTAACATCACAACACTTATTATATGTGAAATCAAGAGGTTAGATCGCATAGGTTTATGTTAAAAACAACCAATACTAAAACCAATCAATTTGTTTTGTTTAAAGAGTTAATTTTCGAAGTCAACACCTTAATTAAATTTTTGACATTTCAATAATAATAGTTTTAATACTTTGTATTATAAAAATTACTATTGCACTTTGTTTTAAATTATTTTGGCTTCTAGTGATCTAGGTAGTGTCCCCCTGGATCTGTCCTTATTTGTACCTACTTGCATACAATAGAATAAATAATAAAATATACAATTGTATAAAAATACTTGCATACGCTTGTTTATAATATGTTTGTAAATAGTGCAATTAAACTTTGGTTTAGCGAGACTAAAAACTCGATTTAAATAATATAAATATGAATCGTATCTAATATGTAATTATTATAATACGAGATCATTAGAAAACAAAAATATAATTCCGTGATAAATATTACTCAGGTGCCTACTTACACACTCATTTATTATTACACTTATATAGATACATACTATAATAGTTATGAGATATTTTTAGAAAAACTTTTACAATTACATTTTGTTTTATATTTAAAGATTGATTGATTTGTTTCGAATTTATGAATCAAAATAGGTATCGTGACCTGTGTTATCTATTTTATATTAATTTTTAATTTAGAATAATTATTATTTTAAGATGTCAACTCATGATTTGTCTATCTACAGGATATTATAACAATTTAACACTACACATTCTTTTTTATTGAATTATAGAGATATTTTCAAGAGATTGATATACCTATTTTTTAATTTGGTAAAATATATTATCTGATAAAGAAGTTATTATAATTTTTAATTGCTGTAACCAGTGGCGGTTCATCACAAAGAAGGGTCCGTGTGCAAATGTAAAAAAAGCCCTCTTCACTTTTTAATTCTAAATAATATAAATATAGGTTCATAAATTCAAATTTATTTTTACTTCTAAGAATTATTTGTGATAAACATTTTAAAATATCGACATAACGATATCGAATAGCTAATAAAGAATCATATCTTGATGACCAACGAGTATTACATAATCTTTTTAATGTATTTTAATACCTAATGACTCTGAAGATAAAAGTAATTGCCAACGTTTAATACTATTCGAAAAAATGTATACATTTTTTTCACAAGCCTAAAGAAAGTTTTTACATCCGTTGATGAATTCATTGCATCGCTTAGAACTAAGTTCAAGTTATGTGAAGCACAATGGATAAACGTGACTAATTTAAATAAATAATGTTTAGCGCCATAAATTGTTATTTGTTTCGCAAAAGTAAAGATAATCAAATTTGATACAATATTTATGACTGATATATTGATATCAGATTGAGAAAAGGAGAACTATCAACTATGTGAAATTGTGAACAATCTTTTTACTTTTTCTTACATAATTGAATTTTTTTCTGGGATGTTGAGTAATAATAATGGGCCCTGCTAACCAAGGGCTTGTGGCATTTGCACACATTGTACACATGTATGACACGCCACTGGCTGTAACTTCTTTGGTAGGAAATACTTTACAAAATAGATAGGTTATGTAACATGAAATATATTTCAATGTCGATTAAAGGAAAAAAAAAAAAAAAATATTTTTTCCGTTTTTACATTTGTATAGGTAATATAGATACAATATAGCGATGTTGATGTAGATACGTTTTGTAATATTTTTAGCGTCTATAAGCTGTGAAACAATTAAAGGATGGCTAGAAGGATAATGTGTTTAGAGATTATGTGCTTTTGAGGGTCGACAGATTAGTTGAAATTTGTATTTTAGGTTAAGGGTTTAAACTTAATACTTCACAGATAACCAATAGTTTATAGTTTCATCTTTCATTATTGATCACGTGTTACAGTGAGTAGCAAGTATTTATATTTTATATCATAAATATAGGTAGGCACGTATACTTTTATATTTTACACGGTATTAAAACATTTACACATTTACACACATTGAAACACAAACACGTCATTAAAATATTTTACAAAACAAATTCAATAATCTAAATTAAAATTTAATGTAGGTAACCTTAACATTTGTAGTATACATTATAATATTGTCAAATTAAATTTTTTAGGTACCAATTACTTACCTACAAACATATTATCAAATATAAGATACATAAATATACAATGTCGTATACCTAAGTAGATAAATACACTCAAATTAAAACACGTATACATTTATAGGGACCTACCTATAATATGTAGAACAGAATATAATATGATGTTCCATTTTATTATATATATTGTATTGTCACATGTTAAATCTATGTATAATTTTAGATTAATAAGATAAAAATTGAACGAATAATTTAAATATTGTAATGTTAAATATGCAATAAGTATAGTTTAAAATTATACAACCTTAAAAAAACTTATGAATTTAATAAAAACGCAATTTTACATATATACAATTTAAATTAGCATATATATATATAGAATTATTTTAGAACATTCACTATTATGTTCAACAATAGTTCGGGCTGTATATAAATGCTTTAGTTAATATAACGTATACTATTTATGCGTTCTGTGCACTAAATCGATTTGCAATTTCGTTAATTTATGGTACTACAAGGGACGATAATATTTAGTAGTACCTAATCTGAATAAGTACGTTAATATTTTAAATTTTCTTATGAAGAAATTTTTATAATACCTTTATAAGTTTTAGTAATTAAGCTTTAATCGCCTTAGAATAATTTAGTATTCAAGCCCAACATACATTAACCAGAGCATTTGTTAAGAGGAGAGGCACGCAATTAATTTTAAGATCTTATTATTTTTACTTTTATAATGAAAAATCTATGATCGGTTGTTATTGTAGGAATACAAATAACACGTACCTATTCAACTAAAAAAAATATACACGAAAAAGATGATATAGGTAATTAAATTGAAATAGGTTTCGAATTAAATTGTATTGTATTACTGACATTTTAAACTTAGTATTAACAGTAATGTATATAAAATAAATAAATATAATGGAATATTGTAAGATTAATATTGAATATTTAAGTAGATACCTATTTATTTTTATTAAGCTAATTTTTAAGTTTAATGAGAACTGATATTATAAGGTTGATGTTTAAAATTGTAATTCATCATAAGTAACAATAGAAAAATAAAACTAAGCATGTTTTAATAAGTTTTAGTGTTTTACTAGCCTAACATAACCTGGCCTACATAATGGTATATTGTATAGTGTATATAAATGGAATGCAATAGTATTATTCGGGTTCTTTATAATACTATTATGACTACTCTTAGATTTATTCATTAAAAAACAAAACATCAATATTGTAGTTTATCAAATTGTCAAATTTAGGGAAACAAATGTGTTTTGTGTAATTTTGCATTAACAATTTTATTTAATTATAATACTAAATAGACATATTTATATAGGGTCAACTATATGAGAACTTGTAATAATACTTAATTAACGTAATAGTTTAACAATATTTCTTTTTCAATGAATCGTTTAAAAAATATTTTGATACTTAAGTACGCATCACCAAATACTAATAATAATAATAATAATTATTATGATAGTAATAAAATAATAATAATAATAATAAAAATATTTCAGTGGTCCGTTCCGTCTGCATTTGTAGACATTGAATTGTTAGTAGCGTTGTCAAGTGTATAAAATACAGGATCTGAAACGTAAAATATTAATAATTGGTTATTAAAAATTCTTTTGATCCACGAAGCGAGTAAAATTATAGACCCCTGACTATTAGGTACATTTAAAAGTTGTATATTGTGTATACGGACATTTATCTATAGCTACAAGTGTAGGCATTAAGCAAATAGCCAATAGGGACTTAAAAATGTTCATTTTCAAAATTAGGTTTAATAAACACTTATACTAAATAAATATATATGGGGATAATAGGGTATAATATATTGTATGTAAAATTATTTATTTATTTATTGTTATAATATACATATGTATGGAAATGAAATAATATTGATTATAATATATTTTTGTCTGTATAAATTATAAGTCTAAACTAATGTTAAAAACGATATTTGTTGCAAATGCATAACCGGTTCTGTGCGTTTCTACTTACGAATGCATCATCACGTGATTCTCAAAATAATTGAGAGTCAGCTGGAAAGGGTTTGAACTGGTCTTTGGAAAATCGCCATTTGTTCGAATCGCCTATAATTAAGACAAAAATTGATTCTACCATTAACCTATTGGCATGTTTTTTTATACTAAATTCCAAAAACATACTACTATGGTGCAAACCAAAAACATTAACCGCAGATTAATTTTTTTATGGAACGGTTGCAGAGGCCCTGAGGGACGAGTGTGGTTAATGGATTATGATTTTTAATACATCATATATACATGTATATACTACATTATATTTGCCATTGAACCTTTCATGAGTTTGTAATAATTAATAATTATAAAGTTAACCCTAATTACTAAGGTGGTAAGTAATAGGTATATCATTTATTTATTAGTACTTACATGATATTATAAGTATTATGTGATGTACAATATACCTAGTATATTGTTTTTGTTTGGTAATTATAATATGTATTTATTTGTACTCGTAAACTATAATAATGTAATTACTGAATAACACCAATCATTTAATTTCCCTCAAAATCTATTAATTAGATATGCTATAGCCTAAATATTTTATGACAATGGTCGTTTAAACAATACCACTTGAGAAAGGTACAGTTTCGCGCATGTAGACTAATAGAAAAGCCGCAGTCGAGTCGACATTTCGATTTACGCACCCAAAAAATGCTGACATACCACGATTGAAAACGACTTTTTCCAAATCAGCGCTGCCACCGCCAACTATACATGCTATTTTTATACGTATAAACAGATCCGGATGCATACGCTACCGCTATCGTAATTTTATAATTCTGTGACATGAAAGGGGACCTAGATAGGGTGTGGTGTGGAAATGCGCTAAACCGATCAATTTTCGTCCGACACCGTACCTTTCATAAATGGAACAGAATATAGGTAGGTCCTAGCATAAGCGCAATTAGGTCGGTGCTAGGGAGTGCTTAGCACCTTCAAAAATTTTTTTAGCGCCCCAAATATTTTTTTAACATACTTAGTATATAGAATTGTATGAGGGTCTACGACCATTTAAGCATTTTAACAACCCCAAAATTTGAAGTCTAATTGCGCCTATGGGTCCTAGTAGAACCTAGTAGAACTTACCTGGTAGGTATATTATACAGACAATAAGAATTTTAATCATTTATACTAAATAAAGATGTTTTGTATTTTTAACTCAATTTAACATTACGTAATAAATTAATATCTTTATCAAGAAAAACGTGTTAATTATGTGAGGTATATTTTTTAAAATTTGTATGAAAAATATTTCTGCATAAAAACGTTATGCTAATAATATTTTGTAATAGTTCTCATCAAGTTAGTCAACTTAAGTTTTAATAAACAAATGATATACTTTTACAATTATGTTATAAATTTATAAATATTTTTTGCTTCAATTAAATGTTATAATGGTAGTGGCCAGTAAGTAATTTTAAAATATTTAAATCGAAAAGTCCGTACAGTTTATTTAATTATATCAAATATTTATGCAGTTACAATAAATGGACAATTTAACAGGTGACATTTTAGAGGCATTGTATTGTCCATAAAAACAATATATATATAAATGTCACGTTTGCATAGGGTAGTGATTTTACTGGATGTAGTAAATCATTACTATACCAAAGTGGCGTAACTAGGAAATGTTTTTTTTTTTATGGGGGGGGGGAAGGGTTAGACTATATTCATATTGTATACTATAATATACTTAAATATATATGAACATATGCAAAGTATTAGGATAATAATGTATTATATTATACACATTTTTATATTTTTAAACAAAATAACTCAAAGATTTATATTTAATTTTCTTTTTTTGATGTTTTCGTCATTTTATCAATTACTTTTATTAAAATAATATTTATATTAATAATATCTCTCTGTGAGTTTGTGTATATTATCAACTATTTAGTTTTTCTTGAATAGTATATCGAAGGTACGTATTTAGTCGGCGCAATGTAGAAAAAGATCTCTCTCTCTCTCTCTCTTTCTCTCTCTGGTAGATGCTGTGATTTAGTGGCGTGGTGAACTATTTCACTATAAGGAGCCAAAATATTTTCACCTATACCACAAATTCAGGGGCATCCAACCACCCAGTGGCGTATTGGATTTATTGGAGGAGGGGCTGTAAAATTTATCGATCATAAAGTTATGATTTTAAAGAAATAAAAACTAATAGACAATTAAAACTTTTTAATTTGGTTTTATGTTCAAAAAATATATTATGTAATTGTTCGATCTTCGATGAAATTGTCAAAAATGGAATAAATGCTGAAATTGTATAATATTCTTCTGAATTATTTGTAAATATATTACTATTATATTTATTATATTTGTTGTTATTGAAAAACAAATATTGATTTTGAAAATAGAACAAACAATTTCAACTTCTTTTGAATGCATGAAATTCAGCATCAACATTTTTAAATATTTTTTTACAGTAGGCTGAGTAGTATCAGCAAATTTTAGAAATGATTCTAAATTTAAATTTTCAGTTTCACTTAAAGGAGCATTTATTGTTTTATTTTAATATTTAATAAAAAAAAATAAAAACAAAATATTTTGGGAGGGATTATAATCTTCATTCCCTCCTAGTTGCCTTACTGTTATACCACATATTTTGTACATACTTATTCGTAAAAGTTAAATTTTGTAAAGAATCATTTCCATTCTGTATGAAATAAAATGTGTTGTCGTCCTATAATAAAAATTTTACTTTCAAAACAAATAACAGTTATTATATAATATGCATATCCAGTCTTAGGTGAACATACTGCAATAAAGCAGTATGGTGTTTAGTTATTTTTCACACTTTTATGTTAAAATATTCTTGTCAATATTCTTTACAAGGCAGCCGGTGGTCTTATGTATAAGTTTATTATTGTATTTTATATAAGGTTTATATCCAACAAATGGAAATGGATATTTTATTACCTCTATACCTATTATCATTTATAATTGTGTGTTTAATGACACTATAGTAGTGTTAGGTGCAGTTATAATTCTGGCTAATATCTAGGTATTATAATATAACAACTGGCATATGAAACTGAGTTATTACAAAACAATATTAATAATTTTATTGACAGATTTTAATCTGAATAAAAAGTAATAAAAGCAAATTAAAAGTTATTGATACACCTATCGAGTGTTTTGAGTTAATTTATTTATGATAGAAAATATTTTAAATTCATTAATATTTGTTAGGGTCTAAATCTGAATTGGATAAGGACATGGATTACATTAAATATATCTTCTTTTTTAAATATATAATATAATATATTTAAATTATAGTCTCATCTAATATATAAGATATTTTAGTCTCAAGGTAAAAATATTATACACCTCTATATTTTTTTTATAATTAATAAATAAATAATAATTATTAAAAAAATACGTTAAACATATTTAACTATTAAATAAGATATTAGAATTCAATCATTTAATGTTTATGTGGATTACTATAGTATACTTAGTATGTAACTCGTATTTTATTAAATAAATATTAGTTGTGGTTTTCAAAATTTTCTAATGATACATATGTATATTGATATTACGAGTATAACAGTTTAAAAAATAATAAATTATAAAGAAATAATGAAATAACAAAAATAGAAAACAATTAATGTACAAGGCATTAAACTACCTATTAAGTTAATAACTAGGGAAAAAATTAATGTAAAATCTATTCAATTACATGAATGAATTTAATTACTATAGACTAATACTACAGTGAAGAATATTGAAATGTTTAATTGTGGTATGAGATATATAATTATAAGTATTAAATTTATATTATTATTTTTTACTTGCAATGAATATATATTTGAAATTTATCTCATAACCTTTCCGAAAATTTGCATGATGTTAATTTATGTTAACAACATTATAGACGTTTTTAGATTTAGGCAATTTAGTTGTCACTGAACAGTATCATTACACTACTTGACAAAATTTGAATTGGATGAAAAATATAGTTTGCCATAGGGCTTAAAATTTATTATTTAACGATACAGTAAATATGCTGTATTAACAGTATTATAATTATGTATTATAATTAACATTTTAATAACCACTTTTTAGTGAAGAATTAATTTTTGTAATGTTTTTTGTAGGTAGGTACCTATCGGCATATTAAATGTTTTTATAGAGATAATAACATGTGATAATAACAGAATATGTATCTACTGTTAAAAATACTTGTTTGTTAAAATAATAAATAAATTATATTGAGAAGGAAAATGTTTTGAGAATGTCCAATATTTGGCTAGGTACAAACAACTTTTTTGTAGAAAATGATTTTAAGTCAATTTTTGTCTAAATATAATATTATATTAGGTATTCTAAAAAAAAACAATTATTATTTGTTTTATAAATTGACTAAATTGACTAAAACATTTAAATAATTAAATTTATATTAAATGTATATATATATATATATATATAAGTATATAATAAATTAATTAAAGTTCTGGTTTAATTTAATGTATTGAGTTTTAAACTTTGAAAAATTATTCTTTGATACAAATATAATTTAATGTAGGTTTCGGGAAACGGCAGACCAAAATTCATAGAATGATTCATAATAAATATTAATATTTTGTAAGTTGATTTTTATAATTTGAAAACTATTATTTTATTTTCAGTAAAATTTTAAAACAATCACAAGTCTTTTAATTCAATACAAAGAAATATAAATAAAGTTTTAAAAATGCACTTTAAAAGTGATCTGACGATTAAAATAATGTAATATAATATACATTATACAATATCTGCATAATAATATAATATCGGAGTTTTAGAATTAAAGTATATTGGAATCATGAGTCATATAATAATTAGGTAGTTAAAGTATTTTTTTTTTTATTCTATAGTTAAATTGAATCTTACTGTCATTTTTAAAAAAATCTTGTACCTAATTATTAATGAAAATTTTAAATTAAATACAATGATGATTATATAAAAAATATATAACTGACACTAATTACTAGAAATAGATATTTAAATTTATGTTACTTACCTAGTGAATTGAGACCGTAATGGGCTTGGTACATATTCTGAGCGTTGGTAGCCATCGTAGTGATTGGCACTGAGCTGAGCGACGAGTTTTGATGGTTATACCCGCTCATGGTAACTGTACTACCAGCCAGTTGACTGAGCCCTGTGTTTTTTTATATTTTAATTAGGTATATGAAATAAATAATATATGTTTTGTAATAAGCATTATATGTTTTTAATTTGAACTCAGCTCTATAATTTATATTTCTATACTAAGATTTCATTTCAATTAATATTCATAGTGATTAATGACACATTGTAACCAAATTAAATTATATTATTTATATTATTAAATGTGAACTGAAATATATATTAGTGTTAGAAGGTATTACTGTAAATCTAACTATTAGAAATTCTAGTAGTATTCGAATATGATACGCAAGTCAATTCAATAGTTTTTATGAACGCTAATTCTTTTGTATACTAAATACTAATTAAATATAATATTATTGTTAGTTTTGTATAATTATACTTTATAGCATAACGAAAATATTTTATTTTTACTATTTTTGTTATTAATTATTAGGTAAGTATATATTATACCCGTGGTCATGCTGGTCACACCCCATCTGGTATCTGGAGAACTGAACATTGACGTGGGGCACAGACTGTCGGACATTGATCCAAATGGTGGTAGCCCATGAGATGGTAATAAAGCACCAGGACTCCTAAAAACGTTTGTCGATTTCTTGCGTTTTTTCCATTTAGCTCTTCGGTTTTGGAACCAGACCTAAATGACGGTAAAAAATATATACTACGTTAAAATTATAACATTTGATATATTTTCAATTTTGGTTTATATAGAATTAGTAAAAAGTTGATTCTATATCTAATAATATTCCAGTTCTATCTTCTATGGACTTTTACATTATAATTTATAACATTGTAGTAATTTATATAATACTATATTATACATATTATGTATGTTATATATACGAGGGATAGACGGTAAAGAAAAAAAAACAACAACGCAAAAGTTTAATGTGTAAACACAGTAGGAACAAAAGAAATGCAATAAAATGCTTATACTGTCGGTATACTAATTTATTTTGTTAGTAATAAAATGTACAATATCTGGGCTTTCGGGAGTTATAATTTTGTACTATAATTTATCAAAAGACGCGAACCCCCATATCCGTATGTTCGGTACGTGAAAAGTAATAAAAGTAGAGGGGTTGTATCTAATAATCCTGTAATCCCGTTGACCTAGGGATTACTGAATGAAAACCAATTTATTCATGCCTTCTGATGTCAGCTGAGTTCATTTTTGTTCACCCCTCCTTGCGATTAGACGTTACGTGTATAACATGAAATAACTTAACATATAGATTGTTACAATGCAATAATGCACATAGACCCAGTTGAAAAGTATCATGTTGCCGTAAACGAGCATAAATATAATTTCGTTAAATATAATGTAGTATTCAGTGAATATTAATTTCCCAGATAACTATATTTTCTCTAATTGTATAACTATAATAATTATAGGTATTATAATGATAATTATTAAACCGATAATTAGGTAGCCTACATTACTTTTAAAGTTTTAACTAATTATATAATACACATAATACCTATATGATTTAAGAACTATATGATGGTGCGATAAAAAAATTCTAGATCATGAGATATAAGTATTTAGCAGCATCAGCAAGTCAGTGGCGATGCACGTGAACAATTATCATTCACCCGGAAAGAACTAAAATACCTGTAAAATACTTGTGTCCTATATTGTATTTTTATGACCACCATTGCCAATATACTATATAGTAATCGTTTACCATTTTTGATCCTTCATATACCATGAAATTAATTATTAGTACTTAGTAGGTAATAGGTATAGGTCAATGTTCGGAATTATTATGTTGTAGTAATGTACATAATATACCTTTATAATAATAAAATATTTCATATCACTGACATAAAATATAGTAGGTATATAAAAAAAGTAAAAACGTTTTTAAACGTGGAAGTATCAATTTTATTCTCTGAAAAATAAAAACAAGTTTTGAAAATATTTGAATTTAGAGTCTAACGGTGTCTGACGTGTAAGCGAAATAATAATAATAATAATAATAAAAAAAAAAAAACAATAATAAAAATACAAATAAAGTAACACGGTGTGACGTATTATTATTATTATTATTTGCGCGTAAGAGGCAAATCACACTCCCTTTTTTTGTTTTTTGTTTTTTTTTTATGCTTGCGCTGTTATGATAATATACGATTTAGCGTTCGATTTACTTCGACCACCAACCCTTACCACGGCACGTAAGTCTGACGGTCAATCGGAGGGTGTACTATATTATGTGTAGTTTAGGGTGCGCTGCAGAGGAAGAGGTATAATAAATCGACGCGTATGTGTCCATTAATTCGCTAATGGTGAAATCATACCCGTATATATCGTGTCGGCGGAGACCGTAAAATGAACACACACAATGTATAATAATACAACATAATATACGAGAAATGACGTAAAATACTTTATCACCAGACGGTCGCGGACTTTTGTCGGACTCTCGCGTACACAAGCGTAGTCTTCGCATTATTATATAATATAATATTATAATTTATAATATTATTGTACACAGTCGTACAAAACGCGGAAATTCATAAACCAATAAACTCAACGCCGCCGTTGCCGCCGCCGCCGGGGGCCAGACCGTCGGACTTCAATCACGGTTTACCGCCGATGCGTCGACACCCGTATTTTCACGGCTCGTAAAATCCGTTTACGCGCACAAACCCCCCAATATATACCTAATACAGTAATACGTGTACCACGGTATAATAATAATATATATATATATATATATTTGTACAGTCGCGGTTCTGACTGCCGGGGTGACAAATGGAATTTCGTGGAGCTTTTATTTTATCTTTTTTATTGACTTTTGTTTCTCGCGTTTTATTTTATTTCGTCACGCGTATTACGATGTTAATAAATGAGACGAGAAAACAAATCGCGTATTATAATACCATTTGAGTTTCTTGTTTTGTTTAACTATATTTCACGGTATGACTTTACACCATGGACTACAAGAAATGCATCATAATAATAATTACATCAATTACTACTATTGCTTTATTATTGTTTTTTTTCTAGTATCTTTAGTGTCTTTATAGAGTTTCAACATCTAAATTCTAATAATAATACATTATAGACATTATATATGGTAGTTTACATATATATATATTATATATTATTATATATTATTGATATATTATATATAACAATATGTGGGTACCTATAGTAACTGATAATTGGCGCATTTAAAATAAAAAGTCTAGGTTGTAATGATTACAATAAGGTCCTTTAAAATTAATTACATTGTGGTCAATTAATTTGTATGATTTTTATACGTATTATATTATTAATAATTTAGGAATATTTTATTTTGAAATAATTTTTAATTAATACTTATTCGTATATATTTTAAATTTACACTTTAAATTATGATGTAATTCAGTATTTTGTTATTGTTATTTAATATAATTTTGTTATAAATATCTTTGCTATGAAACTTTTTGGATTAATGTCCATTTTATCCGTACCTATACGATGAATACGATATAATTACATAGGGTTAATAACCGATAAAAAATTAATGTTACAAAATGAACGAAGATAATAAGTATTAAAAATCATGTTTGAAACATTAAATTCTAATAGTCTGCGAAAATACGAGTAGGTATGCATTTTTATAAAAAATATGTGTAGTTTATACGAATGTAACTCTTGTATGATTATTTTAATATATATATATATAATGTATAAAAGCCATAAAATAGACATAAGATCTTATATATTACCTATGAAAATAGAAGGCTATAAACGCTCATACGAGAGAAGGCGAACTACAGACGAGGGGAAATTTTATTATGATTAGCTTAGTCCAGTCAAATGAAAACAATTTTAGTTTTTAAAATGTATTTCGTTTATTATACTTTAATATTATATTATATCATACATTTATTATAGCTTTTAGTTGAAAATTGTGTACGTACACTTTATTTAATCAACTTATCAATCGGTGTCATTTACATTTGAATTTATTGTATTTTATTAAACGTATTATAATACGAGTATTATAATGTTTTAAACGTTTACTTTTTATCTTTATTTTCTATTGAAATCTATCAGTTTAATAGTCTAACTTAAGTAATAATCATTTACTATTTGCGATTATCGCACTTATAGTTCCATATAACCTTTACAATAGTTGTTTAACTGTAGTTATACCGAAAAAAGTTTGCACATAATACATTTTGAACATTGTAACTTAACAAACTTAACAACTTAATTCTATAATATATTTTATCTTGTCGATCAATCCTACATTTAAAGTTAATTCAAAAATATTATTTACAATTAATTACTGTTTAAAATATAATATATAGGTGATTTAAATTTTAAGTATAAATATAAAAACTTTATAATTGTATAAAAATTATAATAATTTTAAACACTTTTTATTTGATTATAATTTCAAATTGTTGGACATTGATCATGAAAATAAAATTTATTATTTTTACAATATTTATAATCAATAGAAGTGTAAATTTAAAATAATAATAAATATAAGTAATACGTATGAAATATAGTTTAAATTTGAATACATCGTTTAATTTAATAATACGTACATTTAACAGAAGGTGTAACATCATTTTTGAATAGAATACTGTATTGAAGATTTTATTAGGTATGGAAAATTTTTTAAAATTATGTCTTTTGTGTCATCAAAAATACAATGATGTATTGATATATTCTTTTTAATCTGTTATGTTGTTGACAATTTTTGTAGTACTTTATTATTGTGCGAGAGAGAAAATATTATATCTAGGTAGCAATATATATTCTCGTATGATCTTACAGTAGAAAGTTAGTACAATATTGATTAAATAACTATTTTATAGAATATAAATTGAATTAAGATTACAAATTAAAATTAAAATTTAAGTGATAACGTTGTGGTAGGTTAGATTAGATTCTAACTTATAGTCGTCATATATCAGGTGTCGGCTTTGGGGCTGCATTCAGCTACTTAGTATGCCGGCTATGGCTCTGTTATACACCTATATAGACTAGTAAAATGTACTCCTGTGATTTTTGTACCATATCATATATTTTTTTAACCTACTGGATGGTGTACAATGCGGCTCTTTGAATATCATAATTTTGCAACTTTTTGAAAAAATATCTCTTTTTTACAGGCAGCCACTGCATTTATGTCAATTTTACGGTGCCCATGATTATTCTTACGACTTTTCTTAGCTCAAAATTTACTAGATTGCAGTGAGTATACCCCTTTTATACAGGCAAACTGTGCTCTTATACGAAATATATTAGAGTCATAGTCAATATGCGTATGACCTAAGTTGAGGCTCCTCAAGTTGTTTCAGCTAGTAAGGAATTTCTAGTCTTTAGTTTAGTTGTTATTTTCTTCAGATGCTGGTTATACGTTAGCGTGTGATCTAGAGTTTCACCTAAGTAGACTGGAGATGAATCGTACTTTATTGGTTGGCTACAAAAATGGGCAGTCATTGTCTGATTTTCCATCCTATTATTAAAGTTGAATGTGAAAATTTTGGACTTTAATTGATTTGGTTTAGCTGCAAGATTTTAAATACATTTCAAGGTTTTTAAATATTTTTTTAACGTTCTATTGTTATGAAATTTTTACGCTGTAAAAAACCTATATAGTTTACATATATTTATATATAACCTATCTATAAAATGTTATGTTGCCTTACATAGTTATTCACCATAATGATACACCTGGGGTGGAGTACTGTAAAGATATAACAATATGTTTTGTAATTTACAATTCGGAAGTACGGATTTGGGTGCACAAACACAATAAAAATCTGACCTAAGGGAATGGAGAGTCAATGTGTATTTTTCTTAAAGTTTTTTTTCGTGCGGTAATCCAAACGAAATGCTTTAGTCGGGTTTTCCTTCATTCCTGTGTATATTCGCACACACGTAACAATATAACACAACGTATATACGCAACAGGGATTTGCCGGCCAATAGATTTATAGCCGGGTTTCTTGTCGCACACGAATATAACACAATCCTAGAACAATAACAAAAAAAAAAAAAAGGCCGAAATTGAACCATCCCTCTACGCCACTGGATAGCTTAGTGGTCACATAATACTCAAAATTATTTCAGGATTTACACGAGGGTCGCCAACTTCTATAATATATTTGCTGAGGGAATTTCCCCAAGGGGCAAAACGGAGCCAATGGTCGGGAATGACCCGTGAAATAAGTAACACTTAAATTTCTTGTCCTTACACAGTTCTGGTTTTGTAATTATTATTGAAACCAGAAAAAAACAAATGTTGCCACGATTAGACGGTAACTCTTCTATATAATATTGTCAGGTGTTTATGACTCATATTATACAGGACAGCTGAGGTTTGATTGGATTTTGATTTCTTTCCCTTCTTTTTACTATGTTTAATATCTCGTTTAGCTTAGGTCAGAAAAAAACTTTAAAGGGTTTAGTCGGTTTGGGGTCGACCCCTAACCTAACCTCGGAGCCATCTAATTAACACTGCGCAAACCCAGCGTGCACACTATATTACCAGTCATAAATCAACATCTATCCGAAATGAAAACACATACGCGGTATCGTAAATCGTGTAAAGGGATGATGGTCGGACAAAGGGTAAATGGTAATATTACTGTTATGATAATAATATAAGTTATTACATTGTAGTATTAGTTGATTTATATATAAGCATAATTTGTATATTATGAAAAACGCGGTTATAAATATTTACACACATAAATATTTAATTTATATGCATTATTAAAATGTTTCGTGGTAAAACTCATCTTTTATTTAAATTGTATTACTTAATAAAATTATAATATTATATGATAGTACGTTTTATACTTTATACACTTATATATAAGTAAATAAATTCTGTTTAACTAAATAATATATTAATATGTAATAGGTACTATACTACTATTACTATATAAATATATATATATTACAATTTAAAAATCAATATATTTTGTTATTATTAATTCGAAATTTCGAAACAGTTTAACATAACAAATAATAATAATTTCATCTTTGGTGGAATATCTTTGAATATCTACTTGATATTATGCATAGGTATTTAATTTTAAAATTACAAAATCCATAATATTTTCATCGATAGAATAAAAATAATTGTATTGATATATAAAATATTTAAATAATCACTGTTAAAATTTAGTTACAGAGTTATTTTTCAAAAATATATTCAGAGATTTCATATTTTTTATAAATGATAAAAAATAAAAAATAATATTTGTTTTTCTGTAGTTAATGTTATATATTATATTTATATATTTAAAACAATAAATTAAAATTTTACACCTACGAAAATATATTTTATATATTATATACACCAAAAATTGTATATTTAAAAAATAAAATGTTAATAATTAATAGGGTACAATACAAGTGAAAAATAAAATACAAATTACGTATATTAACAATTTTATGGTAATTATTACAATTATTTTTATTATTATAATTAAAAAAAACAAAACTATAAATGTTTTAAAATGTACATATTATTTACGTAAATTTCTATGCAGATTATTTTAGAAGAATAGATAATTTTTAGTGTAAATACTTTTAATATTTTACGTCTTAGGATAACATTTTAATCATGTATTAAGAAACACAAAGAAAAGTAAGAATTTCGAAATATGAATTAAGTAATGTATCAAGATACAATTTTCAACTAAATGCGTATACTTCCTACTTGTGATTGGACCATTACTTCTAGAAAAAAAAAATTATTTACAGACATAAAAAAAATCTTTGTAATTTAATACATTACTCCTTTCGCTCTGAATCTAAAAAGGCGCGTATTTACTTATTCTGGAAGCCTTTAAAATTGCAATTTAATGTAAAATTGATGAAATGAGAAATGTTTACGCCTTTTTATTATATTATTTTGTGACATGGTGTAAGTAATATAATTAAAAAACGCTAATAAGAAAATTTGACATCATTTTTATGACACTCTTTCATATTATACATATCATATAATACAATATAATCATATATTTCAAACTAAAATAATTATATCTGCACCTATGAATGCATACTTATATTCTATTTTGTATTATGTATTATATAGAATATAAATGATAATATACGTACCTACATAATTATATTACAGATATTGGTATATAAAACTTTGCTATACACCAAAACTACAATTAAAAAAAGTGGGAAGGTCGATTTTGGATGTTCCTCCTTTGTCCCTTCGGTCCTCAGAGAAATTAGTGGTTTATTATAATTAAGATTTGAATGTAATGCTATTGCATTAGAAAATACGATTCTGAGCAAAACTCAGAATACAATATATATATATATTATACTAATAGTTCGTTCCATAAGTTTACCACATGTGTAAAGTAAAATACTTATGAGATAACTAAAAAAAAATTTTAATTACATACTTTCAAAATTGTATTAGTTATCACGAAGAATCTAAAATAAATTTACCCTAAATTATGATTTCCGTAAATTTTGACGTTTTTCCGTCATTTTTTTGTAATTTTTCTTTTTCCAAAATAAAGCTTTTGAGAAATTCGAAAAATGAGCTAAATAAAGTACAAATTAGACGCAATTTTTTACCGAAAGTATATCCTACTTGTAGTTATCGAATCATTATGTCTACCCAAAAATGTGTATTCATACATAAAAAAAAAAAAATATTTAATTCTACTAAAAATATTCAAATTTTAGAACATTATAAAAAAAAAATGTGACCTACGATTTTAAAAATACTTTGAAAATTGATAAAGTATTATATGAGTAAGCTTCTATAAAATTTTCAAACCGTTTAACCTTAAATTGCAGGTAATAAAAAACATTTTTGAAAAAATTTCTAACCTCTATATTTAGTCAGAAAATCAATCAATCCTTTCGAAATTTTTTCTCTAATGTAGAACACCTATATGAATATTAAAAAAACTTTCATGTCCTTACTATCAAAACTCAAATAGTTATCATGAAATTAAAAAAATTAAAATAACGGAAACCGTAACTTTGCCAATTTTCCGCTATTTTTTGGTAGTTTTCTTCTCTCAAGGAAAAACTTTTAAAAAATTCGAAAAATGAGTTAAATAAAGTATCAACTAGACGTAATTTGCTATCAAAAGCATACACTAGTCATGGTAATTGGACCATTATTTCTACCCGAAAAAGTGTCTTCAGACATAAAAAAAAAATCTTTGTAAAACTTATACATTCTTCGCTTAGCTCAGAATCTAGAATATAGTGTGGAAAAGGCTAGGGTGGTGTTGAATGATTTTTATAACTAATTTTAATAAATGATTTTATTTAAAGATCAAATAGCATTAATTATATCTTAATAGATATAATTACCATATTATTAAGTAAATTATTGGATATGAAATGGAATAAGTACAAACGAATGGCTTAGTTTTTATTCGAAATTCCATGATTGGGGGGGGGAGTAGCTGACCATAAACTATAGCATAAAAGATAAGCATAAAAAAGGACAAAAAGCACAAACCAGCACAAACGATTGGCATAATTTTTATTTCGAAAATCTGAAACGGGGGACATGCAGCCGAAAACACTTTTTGGGGTAGAAATAATGGGCTGAAATATTAGTTATTTGGTAAATACGTATTGCAATAAAGTAATAACTGCAAAAGAAAAACTAAACTAATTAACTAACTGCTCATCTAAACTAACTATTCTGTTTATTATAGTCAAATATAGAATTATAACTTCATAGTTATAAAATTACAGATGGATTAGGTTTTTTACTATTTAAATTTTAAAAATACGTTATGCCTTTGTTTAATGTTTCTTCTCATAGTGATAAATATAAATAATAATATATCTTTATAATAATATAATATAAAGTATATAATATCGTAAAATAAATTTGAAAGAAATGCAAACTTTAAAAAAAAATACCACAAAAAAGTTATTACTATTAATTATCAAAATATTGATATGAATGAATAATGAATATAATGAATTGATATGAATAATAAAATATCAATTTATATAATATGTAGTTGATGGAGCATATTATTAAACATATAAATCATTTTTAGATTAGCTGGCGTATTGAAAATTAAAATTTGTTTGCATTTTAATATAATAAAAAGTGGGAAGGTCGATTATGTAGTTTTTCTTGTCCTGGATAAATGAGCCTAATAAAGTACCAAGATGATACGATTTGCTACCGAAAGTATACCCTTACTTGTAGTAATCGGATAATTATTTCTATTTGAAAAAATGTTTTCATACATAAAAAAAAAAAAATAAAATAAAACATCTTTGTAGAAATAATACATTCCTCACTCCGCTTAGAATCTAAATATTGTAGTAGTTTCTCATAATGTCAACTTTTTTTCTAAATTAAAACTTTAAAATCATATTAAAAATAATTAAGACTGAATGTTATCTAATTATTTATATTTAGTTTATTTAATACATAATTGTTTGAGCTTGTAATAGATTTTTAATCTTAGAACCTAAATTGCTAATTTTATTATATATTATTTAACTAGAAAAAATATAACTTTCCAAAATTTTACAAGTTTTATACTTCTATTAAAAATTATTATTCCAAATTTAAATCACGTAAATTAAATAATTTGTATTCATGTATACGAATATCCAATAAAACTTCTAATCATCATTTTCATTATTTTTTTAATTATCATAAAATAATGTGTCAGCTCAATTTTTATAAATTTTCTAAACTATGGGGATTTCGGAAAATTAAAAATTAGCTGAATAAGATAGATGTTGTTAAATAAAATGATCAACTATAAACCTATTCTACATGATGTGATCGGAACATTATTTATACTATAAGAAACACTAATCATTGTAATGATTAGCTCAGATTAATCAAAAATTCAAAATAAAAATAGTATTTATAAACTGTAGGTAATTGTATTTTTTATTAATAATATTATCTTACTGTTATTAAATATTATTCAAAATTATACCTAAGTATTAAAGTTTATTTAAAACATTAGAAATGTATATTATGTTATTTATATAGCTTTTAAGATGTATAGTACCTATTTGAAAGAAAAACAACTTAAATGCTTTGTAAAGAAATATAAACATAATGTAATATACATACCTCAAGTACTAACTAATCTTAATATTTTATAATAAATACAAAATATACATTTTAAAATATTTTTTTTCTAATTATTTATGACTATAGTAAAAGTAAGTATTTTATTTTAAAATAAATACGTAAAGTATGCTTCTATTAATAATTAATATTTCTATTTATAATCTATACAATTATCAGGCAGATTATATAATTACTTAAAGTTTTATCAACTACATTATACCTCAGTTTAATGTTTTAACTAATGTTTCATAACTAAAAAAAAATCGTTAAAATGTGTTAATTTAACTATTTAAGAATTTATTAGTAATTTATATTATTGGTATACAAGTTTTATCTTGAAATTCAAACCATTATAAATCAGTAATGTCAAGATCGACATGATTCTGTGACATATTGACAGATACTAAAAGGATTTACAAAGCCTTTAGTCTTAATAGATCTAAGGTTCCTCGTTGAGTGATATATAGTTTACAATACATTTTTCACAACGCATCGATTATATTATGTAACCGATATAATACATTTTACAGTATATGGATATATTATGTGTGTTAATGTTTCATATAGGTTCAATTATACATTTAACCATTGATTTAATTAAACGTAATTCGTGTAACAATAATATTATTGTTTTTGATTTTTGAATACAATTTGTATATACTTACATAATATTTTACTTAATACCTTGTCTCATTAATATTCAAAACACAAATATAACCGTAAACTTGGTATCGCGATAAACTTTCTTAGGCTAAATCCGCAGTCTTAACAGGATTTAATGCATATCTCCGTAGTAATCCTACATTTCAATATCAGCGGTTCTTACGCGGGTGATTGAAAGAATAAAAAAATGTCGTTTGCAGCGGGATTAGAGATGAAAATGAATAATATCAAAAACAATAAATAAATAAATAATAAAACTGTGGCAGAAAAGACGGATAGAAATAAATAAGACGACTTTGGCGCGCGGGCGAGTTTAAGCGTTTCCCATTTGTTTTTATATTTCCGGGTTTTGCGCAAGTCCCAGAACACGGCAAGCTTGGCGAGTGCGCTAAATCCGCCCCCGTAGACCCAGCCGAATCAATATAGCATGAGGTTCCCGGACAAGGTTTGCGCATTAACTGTGTGTAGACTACCCGCGGTATCCCGTACAGCGGGGGTGACAGATAGACTTTAATGGAAGCCCGAGTTAATAAATGATCGCTCTTCCGGTATGGCACATGACAAAAAACAAAAGCAGAAATCTCATTTCCCGTTCTTGTGGGATTGAAAATAGTTATACAGTCTATCTGCACGTCTGTGTGCGTGTCCCCGTGCAGACTGCAACCGGTTCGTTGTAATTAATAAATACTGCAAACGCTTCAAAAAATTGGTAGGTACAATATTATTTTTAGAGACAATTCTAACATATTTTTATAATAAAATAAGTTAGAGTGGCCACAAAAAATAAAATTGGGTACCTACCTATTGCTGAGAAGACTGTACATTCTATAGAGAGGGTGGTTATGACCATAGGAGGTGTGATGTAATATGATGCGATGTGATAGAACGTAAATAAGGAAGTGGTGGTTTTTAGTGATATAGGTGGAGGCATGGAAAGAGATAGATGGTCAGGGGCGTTATTGGAAGAAGATAGGAGATGAAAATATTGTTGGCACCACTACAGCAAGAGGCTAAAGTTGTTATTTTGAGAAATAATACTGAAGACATTACAATATTTGAAGAATATTACTTATTTTACATAGGTACTAAGGTATTCTTTTTAACATTTGTACATTTGATTACTGTTTATAGTGCAATTATTCTGAAATTGACATAGATTTTCTATTCTAAAATCAAAGATATAATAATTAATTATACCTATTACCTATACCTATATGGCTAAATTAGGTTTGGTTTAGTTTTAAAAGTAAAGGATCACCATGAAAACATAATATTATGCTGGTACAATAATCATTTCGCATAAGTGTAATCAATACCATACATGCCCATTGTCCATATGGCCATATTATGTTTTTTATTATTTATATTTGTTTTATTCACAATTTATGATATGTATATACAAATTCAAAAGGAAACAATGTCCGGTATGTGTATACCTTGATTGGTATATATTCATTGGGCGTGGCAAAGTAGTTAAAATTAGAACACTATTTTTTATATTTTGTATCTGAGTAATTCGATGTTGTAGTCAGAAAGTAGCCCCGGTAGAGTTTAAATAAAACTAATGCGAAAACACATTTATTTATAAGAATTCTGCTACATTTTCCATGTACATAAAATTTAAAGTTTATCGTTTTAAATCCTTTATTTAGGTATTAGCTGCACTTAAAGAAAAATAAGAACTCAAAATTCGATAATCATTTAACAGCCGAATGTTTTATAAATAGATTGTAAGATGGTACCTTCGTAAATGTAATTTTCTTTATAAATTTGATATGATATATTAAAAAATATTACTTATAACTTATACGTGTTTAAATTATAACATTAACGCTGCAATTGAAGATTTTAGTAGTGTTTTATTCCTATATTGCTCATTACTCATTATAATCATTTATACGGAGATTGTAAACACTATAAATTAGAAATCAGCGAACATTTCTTAAAAATATAAGTTTTTTTTAAAAGGAAAAGGTATTGTTCTGAGTGAATAGAATAGATATTGTTCACAGTATCAGAAAAGTTCTTTTTTAAAAAGGACTCGTTCCGTTTACTTCCTAAAACAAGAACTTATTCCAGATCCTCGTTCTTTATTCAAAGAAGGAATTTGTTCCAGATAAAGTTCCCTTAAAAAAAAATTCTTTCCAGTTTTAGTTACTTTTTTAACCAAGTCAAATTAAAAAAAAAAAATATCTCTTTTAAAATAATACTTTATCATTTATAATGTTAGGTAAAGTATCCCAAATAAGGTAACAAATTCAAGGGTTTCAAACAACAACCAGATAAATGTACGTTTTTCAAAAATTAATTTTTTTATAAATTATTATGTAAGAAAAAATGAGTAAAATTTTGATTTATTAACCAATTACTTTATAATAAACATAAATTTTTTTTTAAAAGTTCATTATGTAATATATTTTATTTATAACTAAATTTGAAATATAAGATATTGATTTATTCTACTTCATAATAAGTATTAAAATTAAAATAAAAATTTTTTTGGGTAAATTTATTTTAACTACTAAGTATATAACGTTTAGTAGTATGTTAGGATAAAACAACCAGATAAATACATAATTTTTAACCATATAGTATCATTTATCAACTTTTAATAATAAAAATTATAAATTTTTATAATTGTAGAATTTATTTATCAAAAATTTAAAAAAAAAGCATTTATTTGATTGATGTTCCAACTTTCCCTTTTTTTATCCCTTAATTAACTATAACTATGACTACTAATTAACTATGATAAAATTAAACAGAAACTAAAAAAAATAAGTAAAGTTAAGTGGGAATGTCGATTGTGGGTGTTCCTCCTTCGTCCCTTCGGTTCTCGGAGAAATTAGTGGTTTATTATACTTAAGATTTGAACGTAATGATATTGCATTAGAAAATACTTGAGTGAAACTCAATATATTACAATATGCTATACTGATAACCCATTCCAAAATTTTACCACGTGTGTAAATACGAATGTAAATATTTAAAATAAATTTCAATTTCCTACGATCTAAACTTATTTAGTTATCAAGAAATAAAATAATGAAACCGTAATTTTGCCGATTTTCAAGAACTCTTAATTTAAAAGCTTACGAAAAAAAATTGTCAGTCACAATTATCAAAATATTTTGTAAAAATATTAAGTAGTATATGATTATACTTCGACAAAAGTTTCAAAGCGATAAACCAAAAATTACCGGAAATATTAAACATTTTTGGAAAAAAGTTCAAAGTTTTGTAATTGACCAAATAATTAACTAATCCGTTCTAAAATTATACCACACTTGTATATTATCTATGTTGGTATTCAAAACAATTTTCAAGTTCCTACGATCAAAACTCAATTAGTTATCACGAAATTAAAAAATTTAAAATAACAGAAACCGTAATTTTGCCGATTTTTCATAATTTTTTTTGTAGTTTTTCCCCTCCCACGGAAAAACTTTTGAGAAATTCGAAAAGTGAGCTAAATAAAGTACCAACTAGACACGATATGTTATCGAAAGCATACCCTACTTATGGTAATCGGACCATTATTTCTACCCGAAAAAGTGTCTTCATACATAAAAAAAAAACATCTTTGTAAAACCAATACATTCTTCGCTTCGCTCAGAATCTAAAATTTAGGTAATATATAAAGAATTACAATTTATTATATTGAATTATTGAATTAAATTAATTATTATTATAATAATTATTAGAATATAGGTAGGTACCTAATTAATTTGTTCTTTTGTTATACTTTTTTCTGATTTTCCTGTAGGTACTACAAGTTCTAAGTAACAATCAAATTGTTTAAATAATTAACAATATAATTTTATAATAACAATATGGAATATAATATATAAATATATAATGTAGTTGTACCTAACCATTTTATTTATTATATATGACCCGAAAGAGTGTTTAAGTTGGTTTATAATATAATATCGTATAGAAAATAAAAATTAAAAAGAAAATAAATCACGAAGATATTGAGGAAATTGTGATGAGGGTGTGTGGTAGTGTATATATATATATTGTATATATTATACAAAAAGTTGTAATAATGAAAAGGAAAAGGAGACAAAGAGACAAAGTAATAATAAATAAATAAAAATGATCAATTTTGACGGGAGATGGCAAGTAGTGCGGAATAAGCTAATGCATATTTTATTATACGCGCGTAAACAAGAATAAATAAAACCACTGTCACATTATATACGTATGACTCGTCTGTGGCGATTGTAATATGTCGTGCGGAGTACGCTGTATGCGAATGTGTGTGTGTGTGTGTGTGTGTGTATGTGTGTAGTTAAAGTAGAAGTAATAGTAGTAGAAATAGTAGTAGTATTAGTAGTAGTAACCAGTAGTAGTAGTAGTAGTAGTAGTAGTAGTAGTAGTAGTAGTAGTAGTAGTAGTAGTAGTAGTAGTAGTAGTAGTAGTAGTAGTAGTAGTAGTAGTAGAAGCACTCATAGAAGTAGTGTTGTAGTATAGTACGCTATACAGAAGCGGTATAGTAACGGTAGTATATATAGCAGCAGCAACGACGCGGTACCGGCGCACATCACACCCGTGGGATTTGTACGCAGGCAACGAATATTACGAGCGGTGGCGGTGGCACAGGGACATTATTATAATATCGTGTGCCGGTATGGCGTGCAGCGGCAAGGGATGCCGTCGGAGGACGACAACGCGACAGGGTTTAATGGCGTATTTATAATTTAGGTACCATCGACGATGGTGCGGCGGCGCGGTGGTGATGCGCTGGCTGTGACGTTTCGGTGGCGCTGAGCGTCGGGCGAGGATAGCGGGACATACAACTGCGTCGGTAGCCGACCACAATGGATAACTAGTGTTGATCTCCTCTCCGGGGACGTTATAACTCAGCCGCGCACCTCCAGTCACCCCTACGTTATAATAATATACATCCTTACACACACACACACACACACACACACACACACACACACACACACATACACACACACATACACACACACACACATATACACACACACACATAATATATATTGCTTGCTGCGCGTGACGTCACATCATCATCATCATCATCGTTGCCGTTGCCGTATAGTTCTTTCGTTTTTCTTGGGCGAGCGCGACAAGTATTTGCTTTTAAAAAGTAAAAACTTTTTCCCTTTTCCACCATCATCACCCTACACCCATTATATAATATACATTATTTTTTTCGCCATTTCCATTCTGCCGATCCGGCACACTATATAGTTAGAAGTGGTATAATATAATGTATTTAATATATACGTATATATGAACGAATTATATATTTTTGTTTTTAAAAAAACTATATCAATTAATAAATCTAGTCGATAAGTCTGCATTTGTATTTTGCACTCAATCCCTCAATCTCGCGGAAGCATCTCCTATGGGAAATCCTGATGAAGCTTCTGTGACGGTTTCAGTGACATTGACGCTGTCGTTGCAAAACAAATACAAAACAATCCACAAACAGTACGAACGTCATGCGGTTTTTTCTGTTTTACACGTGACATCACTATTTATTTGATAATCGTTAAAGTTATCCAAATTGTCCAGTTTAAAATATCCAATATTTATGTATTCAGTAAACATATCCATGTAAGTTATATCCAAGAACAATATTCATTTTATAACGATATTGATCTTTTTTAATAATAATTTAATGTGGTTTGTTATTTTCGTTATTATAGTCTTCTGCTGTAAATTGATCGTTTGAATGTTTATGCGGAGGTATAGGTTTTGTGTTTACAGTTTTTAATTTTAATAATATATTATATTTATATAATTAATTTTATAGGTTATTGATTAAATATTTTCATACAATTACCAGTCTTATTATATTATTTATATAGATATTTTTGAATATTTGCGTAATTACGATAATTTCATGTGTAATTAGATTAATTATAAATATATAAAAATATAGTCAATTAAGTGGATCATAAAATGTTTGCACACGTATAAAAAATTAAAACACAATAAAATTCACAATATACTCGTATAAAATTATTAAAACTTTATGTTAAAGTATTTTTTTTGTTTTATCAAGTATATAAAATGGAGAAAAATAAACAACATGAAATACATATAATAAAATATAAAACTATTGAGGGGTTTCCACAGTCATAATTTTGAAATCAAACTGTAGTTTGTTCAAATTGTTCTTCGTCCCTTTGATTTTCAGACAGGATAGTATAGTAATTTGTATTGTATTATTATTAAAATTTGAAATTTGTATGAAAAATAATTAATAATAATAATTATAATAATAGATTTGTCAGTCTGAAAAAAAACGATTCGACAACGAATTAAAAATATTACTTATTTTTATTTAAGTATATGTAAATTAACATAATATAATATTAATTTTGTATTTAAAAATTTAAATTATATTCTATTATTATTATTATTGTTTAATCACAGTTGTTACTATATTCAATATATAAAACATATTTTATCCAAATAATAGAATATTATTTTTTTAATACGTACTTTTTTAGCTAGCGTATAATATTTATTATTTAATAATGATTTCTTTAGTCTTCACTAACAATAATGAAATCGATCATACATTAAATTTCATAAAATCAATCAAAGTCAAACGAGAACGTGCCATATGATAGTACTATATTATGTATGTGTTGTGCGGTGGGGTGACGTGTTGTCACTAACACTGTTCCATTAGAGAATAATATCAATATGAAAATGAATACATGTTTTCCCTGAGGGACATAGAAGTTCGATTGTTTGACGGACAAGAAATAAAGAATCTGACATTCACAGATGACACAATATTAAAGTAATTTTTTATGTCATTAATATGTACGTATTTATATAAAATTATATATACAAAATAAATTATTTCTGAGGTTTATAATATCATCATTCTGACATCTATAGAAGTTATAAAACAACCAAACCGAATTATATTATATTATAATATGATAATTATAATTATTTATATATTTATATATTTATTGTTCTTTGTTTAATTATTTAGTAAAAATATAAAATATGTTATAGAGCTTTAATTTTAGATTCTGAGCGAAGCGAACAATGTATTGGTTTTAAAATGATGTTTTTTTTTTTATGTCGCTTTCGGTAACAAATTGCATCTAGTTAGTACTCTATTTAGCTAATTTTTCAAATTTATTGGGAGAAGAAATGCTACCAAAAAATGATGGAAATTCGTCAAAACTATACAGTTTCTGTTATTTAAATTTTTTTAATTCAAGATAATTAATTAAGTTTTGATTGTAAAAACTTGGAATTTTTTTGAGTATTCACATAGGTAATTTATACGCTTAGCAAAATATTGGAACGGATTAGTTGATTTTTTGCCTAAATATAGAGTTTTGAACTTTTTTTCAAAAATGTTTAATATTATCTACAATTTTGGATTTAACGGTTTCAAAATTATATAGGAATCTACTCATATAGTACTTAACCTATTTATAAAATATTTTGAAAATCGAAAGTCAATTTTTTTTTATAGATCTTCAAAGTTTACATTTTACATTTATGTTTGATTTTTGTGTTTTTAAAAGTCTGAAGATAGTTTAGGGTAGAAAAAACAAATAGGGTATGTTTTCAGTAGAAATTTGCATGTAGTTGGTACTTTATTTCGTTCACTTTTTATACTTCTCAAAAGTTTTTTCACGAGAAAAAAAACTACTAAAAAATGATGGAAAAACAGCAAAATTCACGAAAATCGTAATTTTGACTAAATTGATTTGTTATTTTTCATGATAACTAATGCAATTTTGAATGTAGGTAATTGAAATTTTAAAACTTTTAGAACGGCTTAACAGTATAATATATTGTATTATATTGAGTTTCGCTATATTATCTAATGTAATATACTAATATCATTGCATTCAAATCTTAATTATAATAAACTACTAATTACTCCGAGGATCGAAGGGATGAAGGAGGTACGTCTAAAATCGATCTTCCCAATTTTTTAAAACATACATATGCATTATAAAATACTGTATATTAAATGTTTTTTAATATATCATTACCAATAAAGACGTTTTAATTTTCGGTCATAACTCATTATTAATCCCAATTAAATTATAACATATTGTAATAATGAACAAAACTATTTGTTTAAATGTTCTGCGATATATGCTTTCTCTTATAAATTACAATACCTTTATCTTTGCTTATATATTTTATTTTGCAAGTTAATATTTTTTAACTTTTAATGATTTTGGTGTATATAACCGTTGACACAAATGTTTGATTTCGGCTAGTTTTTATTATGTTGTATAATTATTATTCCATATTCGTACTATAAATTCATGTTTTTTATAAATTTAAAAATGGTGGAACAAGACTTTAGAACTCAGTGGATTTTCTACCAGCAGCCGTGAATATTTAATTGTTTTATTGACTCGTTTTTGATCTTGTGCTGTTGTATGTTGCACTATGTGTATTTTACGTAATATTTTCGGTATTAAATATTTACGTGTCAAAAATATTATATTTCTAAAAATCTGATTAAATTATTTAATGATAATAAAATTTCATGAACACCTGTTACACAAAATTTGTTGTAATATGCAATGTAATTTTAATGTATAAAATACTCAATATAATATAATACAAAGCTAAAAGTAGAACTATTGGACATATAGACATTCAATTAACTATTAAAGATTTAATATGGTATACCTACCATGCCTAGATAATTGATAAAATTAAACCAATTTAAATAAAATTACTGTAAATTTTATATTATTCGCATAAAAAGATGTACTCATGTATAGGTACATCGTACATCTATCTACTGAAATTTACGTCAAATACACTAAAATAAAATTAGAAATTATATCATCAGTTTTCATTATATTTTAATTATCCTCATTAATTAAGTGAAACATTCTTTATAATACAATTAATACACACTTCAAATATATTTATTTTAGTTTTCACTATATGTATACATACCTATATATATATATATATATATATAAATATAAATTAATTTTACTTTACATTTAAAATTAAATAATAATCATCTGTTTGCTTTAAATAAATGTACCAAACTACAATAAATATCTCCCGTGATTTTTAATTAAGTTTTATTCAAAAATGAAAATATATTATGATTGATGGCAATTCTTATCAATTTAATTAAATTTAGTATTTTAATATTTTCCATAGGCATATCTACTTATTAATATATTATTATTAATAAAATATTTATAATATAATTGTTGTATCAAAATACGCCAGTATTAGTAAATAATTTAGTTAAAAATGAATGGTATTTTTTTTATAAAATAAAAATAATATGTAGCCATTGGGTAAATGAGTACTAAAGAACAAAAAATATAATTATGCAAATAAACAAATTGTTACTCTTTTACGTATTATAATATGATATATACAATATACATGATATATTAATAATATATTAATTCTTAATGATAAATGTAAAATTTTTTCAGAATCAGACAGCTAAAAAATATGTAAAACACATAAAAAACACATAAATAAACACTATAATCAGTATTTATTCATTATCTATACGATTACACTGGTTTTTTTTGTTATGTTGATGTGTCAAAATAATTTTTACCCTTTGAAACTGGACAATATTGTAAATTGTAATAGCTTAGATTAAATTAATAATAGTTGCAATTAAATTTTTTTTCTACCTTATAGCAGATGGCAGAATATATTACAATTATGCCAATTCTATTAATTTAAGTCTTTTATTAAATTGATAAGTTGTTAGTTTTATGCTTAAGTAATATAAGATATTTTTAACTTTTAGGCATAAATATATATATTTTGGTTAAAAGGTACTACTTTTTAGTTATTATTTTAATAATATGTGTAATTTTATTCAAATACGAGGTCCGGAGATTTCCTGCCCACATGCGTATATTGTCCTAATAAAATATTACGACTTTCACGCTCGCGGTTCCTACATAAATTTGAATGTGTATTGTTTATAAAGTTATAACTTATAAGTTATAATAATAATATAGTTAAATATATATATATATATATATATATATACGGAAATAAAAATAAAGCTTTAACGCGAATTTTAAAGCCGAGGTTATTTTATTAAAAATCGTTTTCTCGAGTTATTCGGAAATGTGACATGGAGAGAAAAGTCGTAATATATACGTACTTCTTAACCATATTTCGTAGTTGGTTGGGGCGAAAACCGAGTAATAGCACGTTGGTTAAAAGTGAGTGGGGGAAGCGAGTGTTCGACGACGGCGGCGGCGTGGTAGAATAGCAATCTACGAGTTTGATAAACAGTGGCGAGGATTTGTGTTGATCACTGTTTATTAGGCGTAACGCGGCGTGCGGGTAGTCAGAATATTGTGCGCGCTGCAGTTAGTATATATACAGCTGCCGAGGGAGAGCCCCTAAAAACTGCAAAACTCGACTTCGGCTAAGGCGTCGTACCGGTGGGATGTGTGGAAGAAGGTGCGTGGGTGGTATTTTATTTTTATTTCGTTGCCGGAGGGAGCCGACGGGAGGCCGCCGCAAAGCAAAGACGTCGGTAGTGTCGAAAAGGTGACAACTGGAGGGACGGGCCGGGCACACTACCACGCACGCCTCTCACTTGGTCGACGGCAGGCCGATCGTCGAGTTAATATTATACACAAATACAATAACTTCGTTGCTCGTCCGCTGGCACTGAAATTACGGCGGCGGGCGAGACCGCACACGCGTACGTTTAGTATACGTCAGGTTACGTTATGTTCACGCGGCGGCGGATGTTCAAAAACAGATATACTTCATCTGCTGCCGACAAAAGCAATCATTGGCGACACGCGCACGCTTGATGATGTAATTTTGCAGACAATTGTATAGTTTTATTACGCCGCGGCTTCCGACAATATTGTGAACATTTTTTTAATGTTATCATAATATTAACTTTTATTATTTATACATGTATATTGTAATACATTTTATAATCAATGCGCAAACAGCAGGTATCTGTAAATAGTAAACAGCATTGAAAATGTGACCGAAAGATGTATACGACTAGATGGTTATGGTTAGATTAATTATAATTAATTTCGTAATATGCATTAATTCTATAAATATATGTACGCGGTAAGGTACGTTAGAAAATATGAAAAAAAAAAAAAAAATTTATACGATTTTTAGTGAACCAGGTATAACTAGTAACATATTAAGTACATTAAATAGGTACATGTACATTAAGTATTTTATGTATACTAAGTATGCATTATAGTTCATTACTAAGGTATGTAATGAACAAAATATTCTACAAGAAGTGCAATATTAATAAAGTGGTTAAATGAAACTTTTAAAGTAATTTTTATTAATATTCAGATAGGTATGTAATTAACTATTTATCTTAATATATATATATATATATAAATATAATACAGAAGACAAATTCAAATACCGTATGATTATATAATTTATAAACTATAATATAATCGCTTCGTTATTAAATAGGAAAAAACAAAATGTCTTAAGCATAAAAATTAGTGGTATAACTCCAAAATTAACCTAACTGTAAAACAACAATCAAGTCTCCTCGTGGTCCCGTTAATCAATAACAATAATCCATCTTACGAGCTAGGGCATAATGATTTTTCAAAATTCTGTTTTTAAAATGAAATTCTAACATATTAATTTATGATAGTATAAAACTAGTTTTTTTTTTAAATTTTATGCCTAAGAATATTTTTAATAATAATATTATTTATTCTTCTTCTCTGTAGTATTTTATCCCTCTTAGTAATGCCACCGATGACCGATATTAATATTTTGCTTTCCATAATAAGTATTACCTATAATATTAAACTTACATTTGCATAATGTAATAGTGAAACTACGCAGACACAATAAAATACAAATTTGTTAAACCCAAAAATTTGAAGCTTACACATATAAGAATAATATATTTAGCTTTATATCAATCGATATATCAATATGATTTATTAGTATGGGGTGGATTATACAATAGTATTTTAAAAAAGCTTCAAGTTAGTCAAAAAAATATATTTAAGTGTATATAAAATAATTTATAATTCAAATCATTTTAAATAAATTTACTTTAGAAGGGTTGATGATAAGACAAAGTAGCTAGTATACATTTGGGCGAAATACCAGTTAAATAACTTTACAAAAAAATTGTAATTATACTATATTAAATTATATTTAAATGTCTAAATAAAGGTAATAATAGTTTTTTATGGATAATTAAAGAGAAAATACAGTATACAATATTCTTGTTAAATATTCAAAACAATTTTTCGTCAATCATTTGTTGATTATTTTGGGCTTGCATCTTCAATTTAATGCCATAACATTTATAAAGAGTAAATATTCACTTACATCAGAGTTGTGTTAAAAATACTGTATATAAATGTTTATATATTCTTAGAATTAGTTAAAAATTTTAATTTCTTCGTGTAAATACTTTGTGATTTTATTATATTTTTTTTTTTTTTACCTATAATTTTTAGTTTTAAAATGATTTTTATTTAGTCATTACATATTATTTAACATGAAATGTTATATTTTCGATCCCTAACATAAGCTCAGCTTAAAAGGGAATAATAATCATAAAATTGTATTTGATGATTGTGTATTTTAAATGTATGATTATTTAAATAAACAAATATAACAAACATATATTATATTATAAATTATAATACTACTAAACTAGTATGTTACGATTAAAGTATAAAATCTGACATTATAAACATTGTTCAGAATATAATGGGAAAATGTTATATAATCGAATAAAACCCCTTTATTTTACTATATTGCATATTACTAAATATATAAGTATCAATACTAATATATAATATTATGTGTTAGAAAGAAAGATCATTTTAAAAAAGGTGCTTAATTATTGTTATTATTGTTAATACAATATGTATATTAAAATATTTATATATACAATTAGAAAACAACAATGGGCAATGGTCAATAGTGTTCTCGTAGGGTTTACTCTATATACGGCATACTCTCAAGCTTTTATTAAAAAATCATGGGTATTCTACATATACTCTTAAAGTCTTAAGCGAATCGCATAACAAAAAGATATATTTATATATTTGTTATTTTTTTTTGTAATTATACACGGAATTCTATACTATTAAATTTTTATATAGTAATTTATAGTGTTTGGTGATTTGTACCTGTATATTATGATTGCCTATTATTATAGTTGTCATCAGAAATTTTATGTAGGTTCGGGTAATAGGGATAAGAAAATATTCTAGAAAAATATAAAGTAAATATTAGTAATTTTATTTGTCATTATTGAATAACACCCTCTCCACCGTTGTATTTATATGTTATAGCACTCGTTAACTTAGTAAACTCTCATATAGAAATTAATGGGAACATTTCTAATAATGATCTCTACTCTCTAGTATCTATTACCAAGATTTATATTTTGATAAACATCTGATTTGGGCGGAATATATTAAATTAAACGTCGTATTTTAAATTTTAGGCGGAAGTCAACTTAACACTTATAACTTTATAAGGTATAAACTCTTAAAGCTTATCTTTATTTTTAAACTGTTACTTTACAAAACTTAAGCTCATCAATTGGACTTATGGTAATTAATTGTGGAGCATAGCTCTGCCATAAAATATCAATAAAATAAAATATTCCAATCAATAACTTTACGCTGAATTTATATTACTGAAGCTTCCTTTTATCTATAAAATGTCAAAACCACACTTTTTAACTAAAAACTCTGTGAAATAGTTTCAGTTTTATATAAGCTAACATACTACAATGAAAAACAAAGTATTGCCACTGGTTGACTCCTACATTCATGTTAAAATCGATAATTTCATTTTTATTTAATATCTCACATACTTCGGGAAAAAACAAATTCTCTCGGTATAGACATAAATATATAATGACCACGATTGGAACTTTGGAAGAGGATAGATCTACGCGTGTATTTTATTTAGTATTATGTATTTGTCCAGTATACGAATTATTTAATATATAAGTAATTTTTTAAAATATTTCTTATATTCGTCCTACTCGTGTTAAAATACTTCATAATTTTGCTAATAACCACTATTTACCTGCACACGGGATTCGGTAAGACCAATCCGCATAGCGATTTCCTCTCGCATGAAAATGTCCGGGTAGTGGGTCTTGCTGAAGCACCGTTCCAGCTCGTTGAGTTGCGCCGGCGTGAACCGGGTCCGGTGTCTCTTCTGTTTGTTGGGCTTACCGGTGTCGTCACCGTTGGGCCCGCCGCCGGTCGCGGCGACTGTCAGTCCATGGCCGGTTGCTGTGGACAGGTCGAAACCGCTGCACGACAACCGGAACGGTCCGCCACTGCTGCCGCCACCGCCGACCACGGTGGACAGCTGCGGCGGCGACGGGCCGTTGCCTTGCTGCAGGTGACCGTTCCCCGTTCCAAGTCCGTGGCCACCACTGACGTCATGTCCGCTGCTGCCACCGGACTGCAACTGGTGCAAAGATCTGTGTTTGAGGCCATCGAAATCCTTGTGACCTGCAATGAAGCGCGAAAATTAAAATTAAACGATCACTTCAATAATATATATTATAATACAATATAATATTAAGCGGAAGTTACAATAGGTTATAACGATAACGTTAGACCTTAACACCGTAAAAACGAGTGTCAAGTGAAATATGTTAAACAATTATTATTACAAAAAAGTTTATCCGCGTATGTTGTCGGTATTATATTTCGTGATGGTTGGACCGAAGACGACTGAACAGGGTCATACAGTGGAATGACGACGACATCGCCGACCTAATATCTCGGTGGTGAGGTACGCGCGATTATAAGATTAAATATATATTGTGAGCAGTGTACGGTAGGTATATAACGCTCGTATAATATATACCGTGGTCATGGTGGTGACCGCGACGGGGAGGGGTAATTTTGTGTAGCAAATTAAATTTAGTCGGCCGTCCAATCAAAACGCGAGTTTTCTAATATAATCAACCCGCGACGCCGATGTAACGTTAACGTGACAGACGAGGTGCGAACATGGACAAGAACAATGTGCTTATGTGTATACCTTTACACACTTATTATAGAATACCTACATAATATATTATGTATTACATATATATATATATATATATATATATATATAAGCAAGGGCAGTTGGATACGCGGTGAGGAGGACATGCGCATTACGTCCTAACTGTTATGGAATGTTACGGCCGTCTACATAGATTTGTTGTTGTTGTTGTTGTATATATTATTTTATACTCGAGACACACACTTTGCATGAGCGTATAATATAAAGTATATGAATAATTGTGATAGTACCATCATACAACGAGAAACGCTTAAATTTATACATATTTTTAAAAATCATTTAATAAAAATTAACTTTATTTTTAAATTATACTTTTTATTCTACATACTCTTTAAATACACTTGGAAAAATTGCAAATATTAAAACCAAAATAAAGGTGATTATTATTATCGACAAGATTGCGTTAAACGAATTAAAAAAACAGTTCTAAGTAAAATCGATTTCTATAATCCTATATCAAAATAAAGATTACTCGGAATCTTCGGATCTTGTCGGTTTATACCTAATATCTCAAAAAGTTATTGTCGATTATACAGAAATGAAATATCGCAAGCTGTTCCAAATCCAATATAAAGGAAAATAAAAAAATGACGAGTATTTACAGAGTTAAAATTGGTATTATTGTTGAAATGCCGTTTTGCACGGATTTTTTATTCTATACGAATTTATGAAATAACAATATAGTATTATTTATTACATATACTTACGCGATGTGCTTGACAGATATCCGTAATAACACATTTAATAACACAAATAGTATATACTATATATGAATATATACATATATACAAGATATATATATATACATATATGATTAGATATATATATCTAATGTTTTAATATTATAAAAAATTGTATTTTGTAATTCTGAATTCTGATATCATAATATATTATAAAAATACTATGCCACTATAATGTACAGTTTTTGTAAAAATTACTCTCTATATATGTTGATCACTTATCATAATATATTATTATATTAAATTGTATATTTATCGTGTGTAATTATGAATTGAAATTTGAAACATGGCGATGATAAATAAATATTTATGGATTCTCAGTTGTCATTTTGAATGTATCATGTAGATAGGTATGACATTTATCGATACTATTAAATCCATTAAGTCAATATCACAAAAAAAAATATTGTTCAGGATATAAATCATGTGAAATATATTATATAATAACACTATATAATTTATTCGATTTAGTTATATCAGCACTAAACGACATTATATATTTATATAATATAGTTGGTAAAATAAAATATAAAAATAAAGTTACTTTATATACTTACTGTTTTATATCAAATGACAAATATACATATATCCTCTCTGTTATAGTATTAAATATATAATTGTATTTGTTGTAATATAGTACCTGTCTATATACACAATAGTAAAGTTGAGAAATTGAGAATATTTGAGCAATATGAACAATTAGAATAATGTGCAAATATATTTTAAACTAAGAAGCTAAGTTTGAATATATAATAAATATTAAACTAAGTTATATACATAGCAAGGCGAACGGAAATTAAAAAGTTTTTCATCAAAATATTATTAAATTATTAATAATTTATTAGTACCGATTGGCAATATTTTATGTTTAACAACTTTCTGTTAAAATTATGAAAAGATATCATGATAAAAATATTATATTTTTGTACCTGCAATAATATATATATATATATAATATTAATATATATATATTCTGAATTCATAAAAATTTTGTTTGTATATATTAAATTGACATGTCAATTTTAAGTGATTATCATAAATTCAAATTGTTTTAAAACATATAATACTTATTTAGTAATTATCTGCATTGATCTATAATCTATTTCATATTATTTATAAAATTGCAATAACAATATTTTTATTTATATAGGTGGAATGGAATATATTTACTATGACAGATATTACATATTATTAGGTACTATGCTTATTTATTATGAGCTGGCTAGGTTCCATACCATAAATTTTACTTAGATTTTGAAGTCTAATATGTCTAATACCAAAATTGTAATAATAAATTTATCTTATGACCTCTACTACTATTCCTATAGGCATCCTTATAAGACTTAAGAATAAATGAACTACAAAACGAAGGTTTGTTAACAAATGAGCAACGGCTTAACTAAGAGGATGGCTTAGCCCAGGAGCAGATCTAGCCCTTGGTAACGGGGGGAGGGGAGCATTTTTCAATTTGAAAAATGAACAAAATAATTATTAAATACCAACTAAATGCAATTTTCTACCGAAAACATACCCTATATATTTATGGTAATCGGACCATTCTTTCTATTTTCTATACCAGAAATAGGTTTTCAGATTTTTAAAAACATAAAAAAATCATATTATTAAATTCTACTAAATATTCTTGCTTTATAAGATATAAAATATCTCAATTTTATAAAATAAAATTGTGACTTATGATTTTCAAAGTATTTTGTAAATAGGTTAAATAGTATGTGATTATGCATCTATATAATTTTCAAATAATTACATTCAAAATTACAGGCATTATTAAAAATTTTTGGATAAATTTCATAGCTCTTTATTTAATCAGAAATTTAACCAATCCATTCCAAAAATGTTTCTCATATGTAGAACACTTATGTGAATACTCACCTTTTTTCAAATCCCAATGTTCAAAACTCACTTTTAGTTATCATGAAATATATAAAATTAAAATAACGGAAACCGTAATTTTGTCAATTTTTTGTCAATTTTTGGTAGTTTTTTTTCTCTCGAAGAAAAATTTTTGAGAAATTCGAAAAATGAGCTAAATAAAGTACAAACTAAATGCAATTTTCTTCCGAAAGCATACCATATTCGTGGTAATCGGACCATAATTTTTGCCCTAAATTGAGCTTTCAGATATATAAAATAACATCATTGTAAAACCAATACATTCATCGATTCGAATCTAAAATATATTTAATCAACGCCAGGTACCAGGTAGCCTGGTAGCCAGGAACCTAACCTAGCCAACCTGAATTTTAAAATTCTAAGAAGTTTTTTCCAATATTGTTATATTTTTCAGTAATTATGACGGTTAGTATTTACTAAGGGGGAGGAGAGGATATCTGTAATTAAAATTTTAGTGTAAAGTGTTATATATAAAGTTTTCGTTAAAGAATACTATTATAACAATATACAACGATTAATTGTCTCATTGATTGAATAAAATAATAAATATTTATCTTAAATTGTTTTCTTCGCAGACTGAAAATTTGATTTAATTTAGGATAAATACAATAGGTTTATACAACATTATATAATATATAGTACGGTAATAGGTAAAGTACGAAATAGGGCATTGTTGCACGGGCTATAAACGAACTACTTTATAGTATGATTTTAACGTTTTATTAAATAAATTAAAATAATACTTAATTATCTTATTAATTAATGTATATAAATATATAATATAATTGCAGCTCCAGCGAGAGAAAACTTGATTTGACCAATATTATAATATAAAGATACTGTATGCACTCCCTGCAGGCCATTTACTTATACAATGTAAAAAGTATTTCAGTTATAATATACATAAATTTTGTATTAAAGTGTTTACTACTTTGCTCATAGGTACTAAATACAAGTTTATACACAATATAAAGTAACAAAAATGTATTGATAATAATTAAAAATTTCTACATTTATAATTAGAATATCAAGCAGGTATATTTAATCATAGAAATTAATTGCATTTAAAATTCGCAATATATTTTTCTTTGGTTTATTTTTAAAATTTCTATTTATTTTTATTTTTACTGTCAACGAATATGTGACATACATTATTACTTAATATATAGTAAACAATTTTAAATTTATAAATTTCAATTATTTTACCTCTTAAGATAATTCTTTTACTGCACTATTATATTTTATTGTCTTTGTGTAACATAGTTTTGTTACTGTATCATTCATACAACCACTAATATATTAATTACGTATCTAACCAATTTTAAATTATGGCGTAATTGTTTGGGGTCTCAAACATATTACAAATTGCATTTTTTTTAAAATAAGAGTTTAATTAAAATTTACCAAGGAAACCAATATAATACAGATAATAAACTAATAACCTAAACTTATAGTAGATACAGTGTATACCAATAATTTAACAAACAAAATTTCCTAATATAAAAGTTTATTTATATTTTAAAATATATTCGACTTAAATTATGCTGTCGTATAAATTTAAACACTCCGTACATAGATTTTTCCTATATGAATATAGCAATAGATATAAAAATAATATTTATATACATATTACTAATTAATATTAAACATTAAAATAAATATAAAATAAATAATAATAATAAATAAGTTTTTTTTTAATTTTAAAAAGTTACAACATAATAATAATAATATTATGTATAAATAAGTATAACTTTACGTAAGTATATTATAATATCCTATTTCAATATTTGTGTAATTATAATGACTACAATATACATCTTTACGGATACGGTCATGATACCTACTTATATTTATAGGATGCTTGAGGTTAAAATAGATGTATTACAATATGTAGTTTTTATAATATTAATTAATTTAAAATGAATTTAAGACGTGATGATTTAATACATTTTTCTAATATAGAAATTATATAAGAATTTTATAATGTAAAAAAACTTTTGTGAACTCATTCTTTGAACTGTCCAACACTGGTGCATCATATTGGGGGTTGAAAATTAATTTATAAATCTATATTTATTTTGTTATAAGTTATGTTTATTATGTTTATTTATATGAAATTTATCTTTTATTTGTAAATAGGTACACATTATTGTTTTAGTACTTACCACCGACAATGTTCGGACCGATTAAACTGATGTTGTTGAGCATGTTCGGCCTGAACCCCGGCCTGAACGGTATCGACGACAGAATTGTGGTTAATTTTCGTGTTACGGCGTTCGTTAAAATTCAATAGACGACGTAAGAGAAGATAAAAACTTGAGAGCAAAATGTGTCATATACGCTCGCGGTATGGGGGAACAGTCGAAATTTTCAGCTACGCCGCACCATCCCCGACGGGGCATACAGGTTCGTCAAGGTCGTCATAGATACGATCCTGTATATACAGGTATCGCGAATAATATTATACGTTTCGCTCGGAACGAAGGACGAGAAATAATAGACGAAATGCGTATATTTATTGTTTTTCTGTTTATGTAAAAACATAAACAGAATTATAATATTATAACGTCGCGATACTCGCGTTCACGTGTGAAATACGCGACGATATCAATAATAATATCAATCACGCGTTTATTATAAGCGCACTGCCGCGAACGGGTTCGATGTCGGAGCGCGCGCGCGTTTATGGGCCGACTCTGTAATAATATTTTAATAATACGTGTGCCGCGCGCGCGAAATATACCATAACTATGTTGTACGGCCTACACGGTATACGGTATACGGTATAATACGGTACATGATATCCGTGTGCGCTTGTGCGTATGGGATATTTGTAGACGTTCGTCGGGCGTCGAATGTACAGTGCAGGCGGCGGCGGCGGCGGCAGCGGGTCCCGATGGCTGGCCGCCGTCACAACAGAATCCGGCCACCGTTCCGATTGGACCAACCGGCGGCCGCTGTGTGGGCGGGTGCTACGGCGGACCCGGAAGCCCCCTTCCACCCTGCGGCCGCGCAGTTATCCGCCGCGGCCGTCTACGGGTGATTTCACCGCGCGGCCCCTTTTGCCGACCGACGGTGCGATTCCGCCACGACCATCGCGACCGAGGGGAAACTCGAGTGGGTCGACTTCGTATTCGAATTGAAAATGAATGAATTCTAAACGATACAATACGCGGAAAAAACAAAACGGGAGAGAGAGAGAGAGAGAGAGAGAGAGAGAGCGATAGACCGAGCGAATGTGCGATAGAGAGAGGGACAGATTTGTAAAATGCGCATAAAAAGTACACACCACGAGTGGGGGAGAATGATAAAGACAAAGAGCGATGCGCAGGACAAAGCGCTCTCCGTTTTCGGTATTGTTTTTGTTTTTTGTTTTTCATTTCTATACCCAAAAAAACCTGGTATATAACAGCATGTTGGTATATTATACCTGTACACTGTACAGGCGTATACTAATGAAATATTGATTAGAGTACCTATATATAACAATAACGTCAAGTGCCACGCGTTTATACGAGGGTGGTTTTTATTTCTTTCATCCTATCTGCAGCAGCTCATTCTTTTATACTTATTTATTTGATTTTTATTGTTGTTACGGTTTATTCGTTTTTACCGTGCGTGCTACATCAGTATATAAATAATATGAATTTATAATATAATAATAATAATAATAATATGAGAATTCAGTGAATATCGAAATTAATGGTACCTGGGCAGGATAATACATATAAATATACATATATGCATTTCCTCTGCGGCGAATTTTCCTCCTCTTATACTATTTTACCAGCTTGTGCTTCGATCAAGAATTTCCCCGTTTTTACCCATATGAGTACATATCTATACATGCCACATTGAATTTTAAACCTATAATATTTACTATAATAATATAATAATATATTGTTGGCATATTTGTTTTTTTTTTATTTATTAGAGAGGCTTCAACATCTTGGTTATTAGACTTTTAGAAAATTACAGTAGGATTTAAATTTTTACATTATTTTACTTATTTCGAAAAAAGAAGAAAAAAAAAACAAAAAAATTATAAATTAATATTAATTTTTTCGAAGAAGTTTGAGATGTTGGAAGCGTTATGTTCGTTTAGTGCTTTATCGAAATATTTAAATATGTTCATGTCTTTTCTTCGGTCGTGATAGTGGGGGCATATCATTACTATGTGTTCGATGGTGAGATTAGCATTACAGTATTTACACAAGGGATAATGTTCTTTAGAAATTAAAAAGGAATGTGTTAAAAATGAGTGACCTTTTATGGCTCTTGTTAACGTGACTTCTTGTCTTCTTTTAAAAGATAGTGGAATGTGCCACATATTTGTTTTATATACCGCGAAATATTTAACAATACCGTAATATTATTTTTATGAATTCACCAAGATTTGTTAACGACATAGCCGAATTGAGATATCTGTCGCATAATATAATATACTCTATCGGCGCTCCGCATGGTTGGTTTACTATATAAATAAATTTTTAAATTTTGGTTTTCTTTTAAGAATAGTAAGTAGCTTAAGTGTACTATAAATAATAATGTATTGAATTAGAAAAAATTTAATATTTTTAAAAATTTCAATGTTCTTGTAAAAAAAGTATTTAGATTAAAATAAATTAGGCATATATTAATAATAAGACTAAAAATAATCAAATACGTACGTTCATAAATAGTATCATGTATATTATGTATTATGACGTAATATATCTATGTGAAAACCCTATAATATATTTAAAGTCCATTACACTTATTATTTTTATAATGATCTAAAATTACAAAAATATATTTACTTAAAATGTGAGGCTTCATTGATTTTACAGTTTTTTTGTTGTATTTTTTGAGTTATTTTATTCAACCGTTGAAAGTAAATATTTAAAAAACGAAAAATTACTTAAAATTATGAATGTGACACTTATATGTACTAACTAGACAAAGTTATCTTATTTCATATAAAATAATCCGAAATATATAAAAATAATATAAAATAGTAAAAATGTAAAATAGTATAAAAATATAATATATAATAATCACAAATGAATACAAATATTGGAATATACATCATTATAAAATTAACTTCAAAAAAATTTAATAATAATAATAAAATATTAATTACCGATTAATCACGTGCTACTTTGTGTAGATATAATTAATAATATTATGGCTAATTAGTAAGTACTAGTGTTCTCGAATATGCTTATTTATTTATTTGTAGCAATCTATTCAATTTGAACTAAACCTGTATAGATACGTCACCAAACTATTAACGTACCTATAGTGAATGGGTTCACTGGTATTAAATTATGCGATTGAATAAATAAAATAATGATTTACAAAAATCAGTAAACATAATCATATAAGAACATGAAGTGTCCTGTGAACGAATTACAGAAAAATCCTTGATATAAGTTTGCAATCCAAAAAAAAAATTATGGGGATTTAGGTTATAAATATTTATTATAAACGTATAATATTTATTATTTAAATTAAAATTAAAAAAAAAAAAAAAAAAAAATTGGAAGAAAGGAATTAGTTGTGTTCTAAAAAATTATTCTTGGTTGATGGATAATCATGATTCTTAACTAGTATAATGGTATATATATATATATAATAAATAGTTATAATTATTAACCTATATAATTATATCTCTATAAGTTATAGAGACAATACTATAATCTAAATAATATTATTAATTACATTATTTTCAGCACATTGTACAAATATTAAAATCTATACTTGTACAAGTAATTTTAATAAATATTATTTAATAGATATTGTATAGTTAAGTTATTCTAAGGTCAAACGAGGATTCAAAGTATTTTAATTCAAAGAAAAATACGTGAATTTCCTTAATCACACACAAACATAAAAATAAATACCTACACTATCAATAACTCAATAAGCGAATATAAGTTAAAAACATATTGAGATGAATCTTTTTTAAAATTTTATTTAGAAAATAATTATGTTTGTATTATATTATTAATAATAACCTAACCATATATTATTTCTATATAGGTACCACCTATGATATAATAATCACATATTTGGCGAAATTATGAATTTAAACAATAATAATAAATAATAATAAAAATATATGAATATATTATTCTCGAAGGCAAAACACTTTTTATCTAATCTGTCACCATTTGGTGTTTACTATAAAAGCGTTTTCACATAGTTTTATGAACATATAACGACGAAAATATGTGTGTGACCATACGCCTTTGCGAATGATGTTGATGGTGATGTTGATGAAGAACGATGTTACAAGGATTCGCACTAAAAACGGATTCCCTTAGGGACCGATCAGATAATTATTCTACTTTATCTTACAGCTTTACCTTAGTGGAATAAAAGATAAATGCTTAAAAAATAAGTGTATTTTGTATATTATATATTATTATGCCCATAAAAAGTAAAATTTAGTTATTTATTTCTATAAAATATAAAACAAGTAAACAAAATGAACATTCGTTATTAATTATTTTACAATGTGTAACTAATACATATATGTACATAATAAAAATACAGCCATACATTGGTACGGTAGGTAGACACTCTGAACTTAATTGATTTAATAATAATTATATTTTATATAGATATTAATTTAATAAAAGTTGATATAATGTTGGTTTTTTTGATTCCATATTTAATTGTATTGAAGTATAACATAAATTAATTTTTCTTTTTCTAAAATTTATGTTGAGATAATATATTAGAATGACGCTATTATTAACAGTTTAAAAAAATCAAATCTAAATGATGTAATTGATATATAATGATGAAATTTCACACTAATATATATCAAATTAAGAGATTGTTAAAACTGTGTGGTAAAATATTTAAATTTATATTTATTTGTGTAATATATATTTATTTTTTAGATTCTGAGCGAAGCAAGAAATGTATTGGTTTTATAATTTTTTTATTTTATTTGTTTTTTTTTTATGCCTGAAGACACTTTTTGGGGTAGAAATAATGATCCAATTATCACTTATGTCTAATAGGGTATGCTTTTGGTAGAAAATTTTATCTAGTTGGTACTTTATTTAGCTCATTTTTTGAATTTCTCAAAAAGTTTTCCTTAGGAAAAGAAAGACTGCCAAATACTGCCAAAAAATGGCAAAATTACGGTTTTCGTTATTTTAATTTTTTTTATTTAGTGATAACTAATTAGGTTTTGATCGTAAGTACTTGAAATTTTTTTTGAGTATTCACATAAGTGTTCTACATTAAGAAATTTTAAAAACGATTGATTGATTTTTTGACTAAGTATAGAGCTTTGAAATTTTTTACAGAAATGTTTAATATTAGATACCTGTAATTTTGGGTTTATCATTTTGAAAATTGTATAGAAGACTAATCATACACTATTTAATCTTTTTACAAAATATTTTGAAAATCTAAGGTCATTTTTTTATAGGTCTTCAAACATTAACAATTTACAATAATATTTGATATTTTATTTTTAATATTCTGAAGACACTTTTTCGAGTGAAATAACTGTCTGATTAACACAACTAGGGTATACTTTCGGTAGCAAATTGCATCTGGTTGGTATTTCATTTAGCTCATTTTTTGTCAAAAAATTTACATTGAGAAAAGAATAACTACCAAAAATGACAGAAAAAAATCAAAATTTACGGAAATCGTATAATTTTGAAAAAATTGTTTTTAGATTTTTCATGATAAGTAATACATAATAGATAACAACCTATCCACTATTAACGACCACGTACATTTGGCCACTATAAGAGGCGTTAGTGCTGTACAATTGATTCCGGATCTCTATAGTGCATGACAAATATATTCCGGAATATTACGGTTCGGGATTATATGGTTTCTAATTTTGATATTTTCAGAATTATACGATCCGTTATATTATATTTTAAATATTTTAAGATTCCTTAATTAAAGTGGCCGTATTACTTTTCATGATTTTATAGCCATCTCTATAAAAAAATACACATTTTAAAACCTATATAATATTATATTCCAAGCTTTATTTATATATATATATATTATGTTATAAATGATATAAGTACGATGTCACGAATGTACTATTAAAATTGTCTAACTATTACAAAATCAAGTACTTAAAACTTTTAAATTGTATAGCCGAAAGTATTAAACTGTTACTATGTTTACAATTGAAAATAAGTATTATTCTGTAAGTAATTATAAAAAATAATTATTTTATTTTGCATTTTTGCGCTTTATATAAATCATGTTATTGGCTACAAATCCACAATTTTAAATACTATTATATTATAATATTGTTATACCTCTTAACTATATATTAGAATGTGTATTCTTTAATTTTTCACATAATACAACATAACCTTTGTTTATGATTTTCAATAATGAAATAAAGACGCATCATTTTTATATCATTTTGTTAAAAGATTAGTTATATATAACATGACATCAATCAATAATTACAGTTCGTTAGGCAGATCGGAATTAAATCAAACGCATTGTGAAATTGTAAAATCAATTGGCAATATATTGACGAAGTCGATGGAAGCCGGAAAATTAAGCCGCAGCACGTTAGTTATGGGACTAAGTCACATGATAAAACATAAAGAAATTAATAATTATTTCTGTTTTACCGAACTTAACTTAAATAATTTAGTAAAATAAATCCTATTATAGATATTATCTGCAGAATTACATGATTTATACGTAAATATTTATTTTAGAATTTAGATAATATTGATATAATTAGTGACTATTTATCTTTAAAAAAATTGGTCCTGTACCAAAACTCAATAAAAGACTTAAGCGTTTTGAACAGTCTAAATGAATTAGAATACTTGGATGTATCTAATAATTGTTTGGAAAGAATATTACATTTCAATCCTCCGAAAATGTTGTATCATGTTAATTATTCGAACAACAATATTGAACGTATGGACGATTTAACCAGTTTTTGGAGTTTAGCATATTTAGATTTATCGTACAATTTCATACAAAATGTCAACGGAATACAGAACTTAAAGTTAGAATTGAGTTCTACGTATTATATAAACATAAAAATATCTACACTAATTTACAACAATATTTTTATTTTATAATTTATTATACAATATATTAATTAGATATTTGACGTTTCTAAATTTGTCTCACAACCATATAAAACAGATAAATAGTTATTCATTATCGTGCACATTAGTGGAGATAGACTTGTCATATAATGGTATGGAGCAAATCAAATTTGATCTAGATATGATATCATTAAATAAGTGTGAAATACTCAACGTGTCACATAATAAATTAAAATCGCTTCATTTTTTAAAAGTAAGTTATATTATAATAAAAATTTAACACTATAAAAAAAACTATTCTGAACGAAGTTTAGTGGTACCATAAAATACTATTGTTTAGTAATTACTATAATAGTAGGAGGTATCTTATTATACATATTTATTCTATAGCAGTTACAATAGTATACACTCTTAATTAAATTTAATGATGGATATCTATTAAATATTTAATTTTTTGTCAAATTTTTTATATTATTCAATATTAAAAGAAAAAACATAATTTAGTAAAAAAAATATTTAGAATGGATAATATAAAAATAAGTATAAAAACAAATTAATGAAATTAACAAGTTTTTTACAAATATTTTATGTATATAATTAAATATTAATTACTGTAATTACCGAAATTAATTTTATTAAACAATAAAATGTATTTACTTATAATTTGTAAAAAAAATTACATTTCTTTATAAGATGATTTTCGTCTATAATTTATTTCTATACAAATTATTATACAATATTACTATCTCAAATAATACACTATACCTCTTACACAATTACTTACATAAAATCTATAGTTAATACAAAAAAGATATTTTTTATAACTAATAAATTGGCACGTTCTTTGTTTCACTCAGAATCTGTTCTGGAGTATCTATAATAGGTACAATTATTTTAAGATTATTTTCTAGGCTTAATATTTAACTGCATATAAAAATAGTGAAAAGTGTTTGTTTTAGAAATTAGTTTAATCAATATTTTATCTTTATAGAACGCTAAAAAACTATCAGTTTTAAATATACATAATAATATGATTGACGATATACTTCAAACAGAATACATAAAATCGCTAACAAATCTTCGCATTTTAAATGCCGAAAACAATGAGTTTAATGCATTAATTAATATTCACGAACAGTTATTTTCGAAAAATTTCTCTTTAAAATCAGGTATTGATCAAAATTGTATGCAGACAGAATACGTACAGGTAATTTTATCTAAGTAATAGTATGTAAGTTTTAAGTATTCCGTTGTTATTCTGAAGTTATGGCTTGTACATATAAATAGGAATTAAATAAAATGGAAAACAGTTCTATACTTACAGCAAACAAAAAAGCAATCAAATCGACTATTCTAGAACATTTATTAGAAAGATCTCCAGTAGATGGAATCGAATGCTGTTCACCTTTAATGATAGTTTTAGTCGGCCCACCAAAAACACGCAAAAAATATTTGTTGAATCAAATATATACAAAACATCCGGATAAATTTTATAGAGCATTTATTTGTACGACGAATAAAACGTGTAAAAATCGGATATTTAAAACGATCACTGCTCAAGAGTTTAAAATAATGAATTTAACGGGAAAATTTTTGTTTTGCTATCGATTTTTAGGACATTTTTACGGACTAAGTCAGATTAAATATTGAATTAACATCATGTTTTACTAATATTTGTATTTTCAGGCAAAGATCAATTATCCAAATGTGCCAGTGAAAATAAGATATTAATCACCTTTACAAATTTAGACGGTATGTTAAGTCTAAAACTTAAAGGCTACAATCCAACATTCGTGCTGGTCTTACCAGAAAATAAATTTTTGTACAAAACAAATTTGCAAGAATATATAGAAATATATATGAACAAAAATAGTCCATTAACTGGAAACGTAAATCACGTTGTTTATTTAATTGATGTTATGTAATTATTACTGTAATATATACATATGTACATATTTAATTCATATTATATAGAATACTATGTTAAGAAAAGGAACAACTGGACAAATTTCGAATTCAGTAGATAATATTAACAGTACATTTAAGTAAGTCTACTTTTTTAATCATAGTCTATATTAATTGCTGATGAGTGATGATAATAATACAGGAATACAGCAGTTCATAATAATACAATAAACTATATACGTATACCTAGTTTAATTTACAAGTATATTAATTTTTAGTATTATATCTGACAATATTACTTCAGTACCACTTATTAAAAGTGCATTAGATATTGAGGAAGATTTTGACATTTTGAACAATCAATGTTCTTGTACAGTATTTACTAACGAATGCATGAATAACATTAATGTATGTTATAACCTTTATGAAAAGAGCACAGACATATTTCATTCGTTGGTAAGTTGAAATGTAACTGTGTACTCTATATGTTATAACTTTATAAATACCTATATTTTATATAACTTTATAAAAATACAGGGTGATATTTTTATCATGATCCAGAAAATATTTCTACAATTATAAGTTATTTCAATTATTTTTGTAAATTTAAACATACATAATATTCTATATATTTTCATAGTTTTTAATGTTTTTATATTTTTACCACCATAAAATAATTATTTTGCATCTGTCACGCCAAATGGCATAAATAATGAATAAAAATAACTTTTTATAGACAAATTGTCTTTCCCAATAACATAGAATATATAACTAAGGAGATTAAGAAAGTGAGTAACACTACCCGTGTCACAAAATTGTTTTAACTTTTAAATAAATTACTAATTTTTTACTTTTACCTGTAACCAGAAATTGAAATCATTATTTTTTCAAATATATTTAATAATTAGGAATTAAAAATAACGGGAAGGTTAATTTTGAATGTTTCTCCTTCATCCCTTCGGTCCTTGAAAATTAGTGGTTTATTATTATTAAGATTTGAATGCAATGATATTGCATAAGAAAATACGATTCTTGTAAGTAAATAGCAAAACTCAATAAAATACATTATATTATACTGATAGGTCATTCCATAAGTTGACGACGTATGTAAACTACCTATGGGAATACTCAAAAAAAATTTAAAGTACCTACATTCAAAATTTCATTAGTTATCTTGAAAAACCTAAAATCAATTTCATCAAAATTACGATTTTCGTAAATTTTGACTTTTTTCCGTCATTTTTTAGTAATTTTTCTTTTCTCAAAAAAAAACTTTTGAGAAATTCAAAAAAATGTGCTAAATAAAATACCACATAGATTTGTTTACCAATTTTTACCGAAAGTATTTGTATTAGTACCCCTATTTGTGGTATCGGGCCATTATTTCTATTCGAAAAAGTATCTTCAGACATAAAAAAAACATCTTTGTATAACCAATACATTCCTCACTTCGCTCAAAGTCTAAAATATAAACTTTAATAATAATCTTAATTTTCAGGTTTACGTTGATGATTGTCAAAATGCGTTTACTGAAATAAATACGATTGTAATTGGCGTATATAATAATTATCAAATTAGTAAAAAATTGAAGACTCAAAATCAACCAAATAAACATACCCAAGAGCATATAAAAGATCGTTATTCCCAGTTATACAATGAACTTTCTACACGATAATTGTTTTCCAAATATATTTAAGTAGAAACATATTATATATGTTATATAAATTATAATCTAATATTTTGAACATTTTTTCTTTTAATTTATTGACATAAGGATAAACCACTAAATCAAAGATTAATAACAATTAATTTCAACATTTAATTTTTTTAGTATCATAATTTCGAATAAATGTATTTACCAAATTTCTCCAATTTTCATATTATAATATACATATATTTCTCCTTCCTTCTTACGTTTTTTTCTCTTCTTTTTATTAAAATTAGATATAATATTAGGATTTACGGTAAGCAAGCTAAAACCAATTTCAGAAAATTTTCACAAATAAACATCTACAATAATATCAACTTAAATAACAACAATATTATGAACTACCGAAAGTACTAATGCCTTCTTACATTTTTGATCGATAAATTTTATTGAGGTATTTTCAGCATTAAGTTCCTGAAATCTTAATTTAAGGATCCTGATTTAATACCAATCATATTTTTAGATTCTGAGCGAAGCGTGGAATTTATTGATTTTACAAAGCTGTTTTTTTTATGTCTGATGACTATTTTTAGGTAGAAATAATAATTATAGGATATGCTTTCGGTAGTAAATTTCATCTATTTGGTTAACTTAGCTTATTTTTAAAATTTCTCAATAGTTTTTCTTTGAAATAAGAAAAATAATCAAAATATGTTTGGAAAACTGCGAAATTCACGGAAGTTGTGATTTTGACGAATTTGATTTTTAATATTTTATGATAATTAATGCAATTTTGAATGTAAGATTTCAAAATATTGTTTAGTATTCTCATAGGTAGTGTCTACATCTGTGGTAAAATTTTAAAATAGATTATCAGTATTATGTATTGTATACAAACTGAGTTTCATTCAGAATCGTATTTTCGTATACAATATTGTATTCAAATCTTAATTACTTTTAATAAATCATTAATTTTTCCAAGGGCCGAAGAAACAAAGGAACAATTCCTGGAATTGACTTTCCTGCTTTTTTTAAAATTTAAAATGTATTTTTTCTTCACCTTAAAATTATTTATGTAGTTTAACATTTTCTACGGGCATTATCCCAGATACGTTGTAATAACTTAATAATATTCGTCCTATTCCAAAAAATCTCTCTAAATTTGGCTAATATAATATGTAATTACTACTGGGTTCAAAAATTATTGCACTATAAAACTTATAAAATTGTTTGCAATATTGCTGTAAAATAATATACAACAATTCACTAAACAATTTATTTTAACCAAAATTAATAAAAAATTGTTATAATCTACCTACCTATTTTTATGAATTATTATAGCATATAGAAAAATTAGTGAGTAACAAAAAATATTTAATTAAATGAATAAATTTAAATAACTGGTAATTACAAAATTTTGAAAATTAATAGGACATAGGCACTTGAATATTTTGTTTGATATTTTCTTGAATTTTCAGGAACCCAAAAATTAAATTAAAATAAGTAGGTACACTTAAATTTATTATGTTAACAAAATTAAAAACGTTTATAATTAGCATATACCATAAAGCCCTTATAATTCAATAATTATAAATATCCGTAAAATTGTCATAAAAATTTACAAAGTACGAAAAATTGTACAATGAACACAAAATGCACTAAAAAAATTAAC
>CM023357.1:48719652-48874612 GCA_013282895.1 Eriosoma lanigerum
ATAATAATAATAATAATATATTATGCTATATTTTGTATCCAAGCGATTATATTGTTATAGTTAATAAAATATAATATTGTATATAGTATTTTGTCTGTATTTGACTTTTTGTTGGAAGCCTTAGCTTGAAAAGTCTACGTTTACAAATTTATAGTTTACCTAATGCTAACCTTAAGTAATTATACATACAATTTGCATTGAATAAATCGAAACGACTTATCGGATTTGTGCTTTACATTCTGGTAATTCGATATATATATATAAATTATTCCACAAATGACAACAACAATGTTTTGATCACCCCGTTTATGATGATTTTTATTTTATTTTGAATATTCGAATAGAAAAAATTAAAAAATGTATATTTTATGAAAATTGCATTGGGCACATTCAAAATAAAATATTTAAAATTAAATTATATGGAAAAACGTTTGTGTTTTTTATAATATTCAGAAGAGTTTTCGATCCGTGATCAAAATCACAACCAACATCCATATAGCAGGTATCCAAATCATATTAGGAAGTTCTACGTCCACGGTCCTTACATAATTTGTATCCAATGTATGTAAGTGATCTACTCGTGAACCATATGGCAGTGAACAATCCGGTGTATGTAAATAATACATTCGCAGAACCGATGGAGGTAGATGATTCATTCGTAAGATCAATGAATATATGTGAATCATTAATGGAATCAATTAATATATACGAACCATTCGTGGAACTGCTTCTTATGGACATGCACGAATTGGTCTTAAAATCGTTGGAAGTGGATGAATTATCTGCGGAATCTCAATAGAACCCAATTTTGTCGGCAATTATTTATGATAAAACGTTATAAGAAACCAGCATTATGTCTTCGACCGATAACGACGAGGATATGGAATATACAGATACATCTGATGATGAATACGTGGACGTGAATAAAGGTGATGATTGGGGATCTTAAGGAAGTTCTTAGACCCTCTAAAACCCTTCAAACTTCACGAATTCATTAAAAAAATCTACATATATTTACTATAAAACAATTTTTGTGATCAATATTGCCCCTCCGAAAATTGAACTAGGTTTCCACTTCAAAGAATGTAAAAAGCGATGAAAGCCGCATTTGAATTTGTTTTCACCGTTTATCCAACAGGTATTAAAGTAAAATAACAGTTACGTAGAAGTTAAGCTTCTAGATTATATATAAAAAAAAAGTTGTTTTAAGAAGTATTAAATATTGTATACAAATTGAACTTCCATAATTGATTACCAATTACCTATATAATCAATAGCTATCGTCGTCGTATAAAAATTATAAATTTTGGGAAGTATTGATTTTATATAAAACTATGTAAGTTATACATTTTAAATTGTTAAATTTGTGTAACATAAATTACATTTGTATATTTAACATTTGAAATACGTTTCATACACTTTAAGTTTAGTTTGCAATTTTTGTAGTGGATTATCTAAGGGTCTAACAAATTCTTACTCTAGATTCCTTAATGTTTAAATTAGACACTTTATTCCCTGGTTAGAACATTAAAATAACATTAAATAAACACTTATAACTATAGTTTTGGGAAAGTTAATGATATTTTACCTTTCAGCAAAATTAATTTAATTAATAACGTTCAAATTTATTAATTGTTAATTTTTTTTACTATATTATTAACTTAAGTTATTTATTTTTAATTTTTAAATATACTTAAAATTAACATTTGTGAAAATTTTTTGATGGGAATTATGCATAATAGGGATATCCTGATTAATATCAGGGGGCTTAAATATTTAATAACAAACATTTTTTATTTATAATATAATTTAACTACATAATACATGGTATTTATTCATTACATACTAAATGTTTAAATTAATAGTTTTAATATTTAAAATTTATTTTTACAATATTATCATGATTTTAAAATTCGGTTGCACTTCGTAAAAAATATATTATTTAATAATAAAAGTTTTAGTATTAATTGTTTTAGTTTTATCCTTCTCTATGTATAATATAGAAATATCATTGAACATGCCATATTGTTCCATAGATGTTCTTCACCATGATTTAATTTTTTCATAGTAGAAAAATTCCTTTCACATGTCTTAGAACTTATATTAAGGTAGTTTTAATGAAAGTTGGTGAATTTTATACAAATTTGGAAATACATAAGGTACAATATTATTTATTTGATTTACCAATATCTCCTTTTTCAGGTTCAAGAAGACAGTTTTTAGTAACCATCATTTTTGATTTAAGACAATCTAGATTTATTTTAAACCTGGTAAATCGTATAATATAAAAATTTTAGTCAAAATAAAATATGAAAATTTATATTAATAATGACGATTAAAAAATTTAATCTCCTTATAATGTTCAATGAACTCTGAGTCTAGCAACATAATGTAGTTACGTAGTTTGTACGTAGTTAAGTACCATGTATTATTGTATAAATATTTAGTACCTATACCTAGTAGTTATTGTTATCAATATTATATTTGTATCACTTACCCCGGTCTATGTAGATCAATAAATCCCAGACTCACCCAACACCCCCCTTCCGTGCATATTTCTTTGTGTTCATTAATTAACAGAAAACGTCAAATCAAATTACACGCTATACCTGAAACACGTGCCTCATCGATGGCACGTGGCCCAAACGTCTATATACTATCTACACCCTTCGCGCTTTTGCGCATCATACCGAGGCTCCCAGGAACACGATTCGTGGAAAAATTCCTGAAACATTGAAATGATCAAACATTGTTTGATGCTCAAAGTCTCGTTTATTATTATTACTATCTCGTATTTTGCAGGTATATAATATATAGTTACAAACACTTGACTTTTGAGTTGTGTATGCTATACATACTCCAGGGTACGGCAATGGAATTTTTAATAACAGCAGAAAATAATAATAAAAAATAATAATAATACTCATAAACGTAACGAATATGTACGTTTAATGAATTAATAATAATAGTAATATGTAATTTTACGCGGAATAGGTAATATATTCGAGTTGGTTTTTGATGGTAGGAATTACATATAATTTATATAATATTTGAAAACAATGGAAAATACTATTACATGTTTTCATAAAAAGTTTCTGAAATAAAAAATTGAAATACCTAAGTAATATAATTGACTATGCAATTAACTATACTAAATATAATAATATTGATATTAGAAAAACAAAAAATGTACAAACATATTATTAGCATCATACGTAGTAAAATTAAACACATTTTAAAATTAAATTATATTTTTATTATTAGGTATGGCTTATAATCATATATAATAATTTACAGCCGATTAGTGTTAACATTAGTTACTGATTTGTAATTAAAATAAAAGTACTCATACTCATATCATTTTTATTTTCCATACATTTACCTAAATTTCTAAAAATATTGTTTTTATTGTAATTTTAGACTTTTAGTATGTAGATAATAGATTATAGCTTAAAATAATATATGTTCATTATGATTATATATTTTTATTTTATTAATAAAGTCTTCTTAAATAATTCATTTTATAGAATAGTTTGATGAATAGGTTAGGTAGGCATGTATACCTAAAAAAAATATTATGATATTTTAGATTCTGAGTGAAGCATGGAATGTATTGATTTTATAATGATAATTTTTTTTGTTATGTATGAAGTTATGTCTTCACACATTTTTGAATTGAAATAATGTTCCGATTACCACAAATAAGGTATGTTTTCGGTGAAAAATTGCATCTAGTTGGTACTTTATTTAACTCATATTTTGAATTTCACAAAAGTTTTTCCTCGAGAAAAGAAAAACTACGAAAAATGGCGAAAAATCGATAAAATTACGGTTTTTATTATTTTTATTTTTTAAATTTCATGATAATTAATAAGTTTTGATTGTAGGTACTTGAAATTATCTTGAATATTCTCATAAGTAGTTTACATGCGTCGCGTATTACTAATACAATTTTGAACGTAAGTACTTGAATTTTTTTTTTTTGTTATTCTCACAGGTAATTAACACACATGGTAAACTTTTAGAATGGCTAATCAGTATAATATATTATACATATTGAGTTTCGCTCAGAATTGTATTTTCGAATGCAATATCATTGTATTCAAATCTTAATTATAATAAACCATTTATTTCTCCGAGGACCGAAGGAATGAAGGAAGAACATCCAAAATCAACCTTTTCTCTTTTAAAGCTCAATAAGTAACTTCGGTGCTTATAGTTGTCTAAGAATATAAGCAAAATATACTGATATAGGCACTATTATTGTGGTTTTGATTTGGGTATTTTAAAACTTAAGACGTTGATGAATGAAGTTAATGAATTACACTTCATTAATATCATGCAATGTTTTTAAAAGCAGGAAACACTATTGTTACGTTGCGTTTTATTACTTACTACCTTCCTTTCACTAAAATGCAAAACAAGGTAGATTTTGTAAAAGGGTGGTTTCACTTTTGCTATATCATTACCGGTTAGGGGCGCGTACCCTTTGAAACGTTAAAACTGTGCAAATAGAAAAAAATAACATTAGCGTATGGATCAGGAATACATTGCGCATCAATAGGTTTTAAGCGTTAGAAGACACACGGAAATGACTAATCAATTTAAAAACTATTATTGCATTAGGTTTTAACTCAAAATAATAACTTAACTTTAATGTTGTTGTTTTTTATTTGTACTAACTTTTAAAAAATGCAATTAATTATGCATCTCTGCTATACAAATTATTAAACTTTTATTTGTGTCTCATCTCTTTATTTCGTTACTAACTTATTTTTATATTATAATATAATAATGTATTATGTATAGTTAGTAATATTCAAATTGTTAAGGGTTTGTTTTATCTTGTAAATAAATTAACTTATTATCACTTTAGATCCTTATTTGAGTAATGGATACATTGAAACATTATTTAATTTTATAACAATGTCAAATAACGATAAACGATGGTAAAATTAAATTCACGTATGGGAAATGTTGTAGTTATTCTTATTACAGTCATAGCAAGACCTGGCACGTGACAAAATAAATGACCCGCGAATTTGTTACAATAGACACGTGTCATAAAGGTACTCATATTAGATTCCCTTATTAATTGTAACATGATGTGTGTTGTATATAAAGATCGATCTATTTGATCAGCTTACATATCAATACAAAGTCAAAATTATTATAATTTACAGTGGGATAGCTTGATAGGGGGACGATAAATTAAATATTTGTTTCGATTGATGACAATACTATTAATAAAATAATATTTATTTGTTTTTATCAAATTATACTATTTACTATTATAGAAATACATTTTCAACTTGCCAGGCATAAATTTGAAATTTTGAAGTTAGGAAAGGTCCAAGGAGGGGGACAATATTTCCCCTATCAATCCTCTTTCAAGCCCCCTCTTCAACCCGCTCCAGAAAACTTGACTTAATTTAATTTCAGTTAGAGTGATGAGCTGATGAATATTTATATATTATATAAAATATATAGCATAAACTATTAAAATATTATATTTTAATGATTAAATGTCAATTTATTAATATTTATAAATAATTAAATAACTTATATAATTAAATTTTAATAGTTTATCTTAAAATTAATATTACTATTTATATAAAATTATTTAATTGTTATTCAAATTTAAAACTAATAAATTATGACAATTAGAATAACTATACATTATAATGATTTTGTATGATAAACACTACTTTATCATAATTTGTATATAAACTTAATAATCAGTATTTCTAAATAATATATAAAATATTCTATTGGGATTTATTTCTGGTTATATTTACTAGGTAAATTTTTCAAATTTCTTTAACTTGAACGAATATAAATAATGCATTAAATATATTATTAAATATAATATGGTGAATGTAGTTAATTATGTTTTAAATCAATATATCATAATAATAATCTTTACTATTTATACAAAAGGTAAATGAAATAAAAAACTAATTTATTTTAGTATATTTATTGCACATGCCACATAAATTAAAAATAATTAGTTATATTAATAAATTGTTTCAATACAATTTCCTTGGCCTATCCAAATCATAAAAAAAATAAATATAAATATCATGGGTGACTAAACTCTTTTTGATTAAGATCAATAATATATTTTTCCTTTTAACATCAATTTCTATAAAAAATTATTTAACTTTCAATTATATTTATTTATTTATAATTTATTATTTCTAATATATGTATAAAAAAATTCGAAGATTCGATCGATTTTGATGACGCATGCGATCGACTGTTTGGCCACCCCTGATATACTTGTAAACAGCGGTGCTGGTGATGGGAGGAGGGGGCAGAGGAATTTAACACTAACACATACACGATTAACCACTTTTGTTTTTTTTGCGGTTAGTTTTCAAAATTCAAACAAAACTTTGTTTTTCATGACAGAAACGAAATCTGCATTGTTTATTTCATGATAAAATACACTAGCGCAACGAATGAATCTCTTCTGGGTTTTAACAGTGTTATTGTTTTAACAGGTATGAACCCGCCTGAACGCAACTGAATTAACGGACAAATTCATGGATCGCCGTATCGGTCGATAGCGAAGAGATGATAATAAATAAATATAATAATGATGTAGATAATAATAATAAATCACGATAATGTACATTACTTTAAGATCGATATGGAACAGTTCCTTTATAACTTTTTAATTTATTTTTGATAGGGTAAAATTATCCTAGAAACTGCGTTTTAAGAAAATTGACCTACAGACTCCAAATTGGTATCAATAGTTAGCTACTAATTCGTAATTTTTTGTCTCATTCAAGTTCCTTTAAAAACTGTTTTAGATTCTGAGCAAAGCGAATGTCTCCATCGCTCTCCCTCAGGTATACGCCACCGACATGATGAACATAACATCTTTTTTTTTAATTTAAAAATTTTGATGTCTGCCCTTCTTATTTAGCTCCTAAATCTCAATACCCATATGATTATAACATATAATGATATTAATGTCTTCAGAATAATTCATTACATTCTTTTAATAATAATATTGTGATGATTTTAAGTAAAAATTATATTTCAATTAATTTTAAAGATAAAAATACATTTATAATTTTTATAATTTAAGCGAAAATAATGACATTTTCTATGCTTTAATTCGTCAAGGAACATCGACGAAGTTGTATGATCGAATGTTAGCAAACAGTTGAGAAATGTTTAGATTAATAATAATAACTCATGTTGAGTGTTGGGTATCTTGTGATGGGGTATAGCAATCGCCTAGTAACCGAGAGAAAGAGTGAGAGACTAAAGTCCGATGACAATTTTTTGAGATTTTCCGAATGGTTCTAACAATTTGTAATCTGTACATAATTCCTGTAGTATATGTTATAAAATTGTTTTTCTTAATCAGATCTATGGGATTGACATATCCAATTTTAGTCATTTTTATTCCATATTGCTATTCGCATTGGTGATAAAATATGATGTGCATTTTTAACTTATATTTAAATAAATAAGTTATTATCATTTATCAATAATTAATACTACTTACTAATAACTATAGTTGTTAAAACTTACACAATTATACAATTTTAGATTTACAAAATTTTAGTTAAATTGTATTCTTGAATATTTTTTTATCTTTATAAATATTAATTTGTATACTTTTGCAGTTAATTAAAAGCTAAAATCTTATATTTTATTTTATGAACTTACTATACCTATAGCTTATATATTATACTAAGAATAATTGAATAGGTAGCCTTATAATATAAAAATCAATAATGGTTTTTGAATGACCTACCTAAATATAAATCAATATAGCTCGTATCTACCATCATTTATTTATTACTGCAGTATTGCAGTAGGCACTTGTTTAAATAAAATAATTTAATAGTTTTAATTGTATTATTGTTACAATTCAATTTTTTCTTTGTTATTTTTAGGCATACTTACTATAAATATAGTTTTTCATTTTAAAAATATATTTCAAGTCCAATTAAAAATTTATTACATTTAAAAATGTATAATAAATCGGTGTTATTTTAAATTATTTATTTAATATCCATTATCTACATAATAAATTTTATTATTACATTGAATTATAATATACAGTGTTCAAATTGGAACGAAAATTGAGGAAGGACGCTGGTTTTAGTTTAGAAAACACCGTTTCATTACAGATAAATTTTACAGTAACCCTTATTCAAATGAAAGGGAACGCTAAAATCTATAAAAAAATGAAAGTGGACTTCGTCCGCCTGCCCCTCCCTCCCAATTCGAACACTAATAATCTATATTATATAACATGCAATATAATATGTATATTATGAGTAAATTTATAAATTTAAAATAAATACAAACATGTTAATTGTGTGTTCACTATTGCACATGTAAGATGTAACTATGCAAATAAGTTTATAAGTAGGTTAATTAACATGTCTATCATAACCAGTGGTATATTTCATATATTTTTTCTGTGGGTTGTTTATTTTATCGTAAAATAAATATATTTGTTATTAAATTTAAAATAACTCTTGAATACAGTTTATAATCTTTTCAAGAATTTTGGTAATAGGTAAAATTACTTTAATATTAATTATAAAGAAATTATAATAAAACTTAGGTACCTACGTAGATTTTTTATGATATATGTTTATTAGACAGAGAGATAGAGACAAACATGTGAATAGCGTCCTCTTAATATATGACTAAGAAGGAGAAGAAGCAGCGAAGTATTATAAAGTAGTAAGCAATATAGGTACAATAAGCAAATTTGAATAATTATTTTAACTGAACAAATAAAGGGTCAGTGGATAAAGGTGTTAACTTACATTTTTTTCAAAATACATTTTATTGCATGAATATAGAATAATAAAAAAGTTATAGCATATTATGGAGTATTCTTAGACCAATAATATAAGTTTTATAAGTTTTATAAGACCAATTTTATAAGTTATTTGATATATTGAATATCAAAAAGTTCCATAATTATTTAGTACGTTCCTGAACGATTTCAGAAATGTCAGTTAACACCTTTAAAAACTGACCCTTTCAAATATTGTTGTTAAGACATATGTAACTAAACACAATATCATTACATATTTAAAATTAATTAATTAAAGTATTAATTAATTAATATATTTTAATAGTATTATAGATTAATGCATCTAGTAGTATATTAATATGAAGGAGATATCTAGGTACCTAATTGTTTTGGTTTAAATAATTTATTAGCTGACTATATAATAATATTAATTCACAACTCAATAGGATTTTAATATTTATTTATATAGATAAATCTTGGCATGTTAATGTTGTTTTCATTTATTCTCTTGAAGTGATATTAATTGATATCTTCTTCCCCCTGCCTTTCATTTAAATTATATACATTTCCAATCGCACATCTCCTCATTGTTGCTGTTTTTGTGACAGATTCTAAATAAATGTTATAAAAAAAAAAAAAAATTCTAATTTTATCATGAAATAATAAACAATTAAAACAATTAAATACAAGTTTTGTATTTATTATTTTTCGTAGTTAAATATTTTTATCTATTTAAATTATTTAAATCTATTCACAATATTTTGTTTCTACAAAAAGTCAAAAACTATTTGTTAAAATAAAACCAACAGCGACCTCTTTTGACTACATAATATTTAACTTAGTAAACGTTATTGCGCCATCTCTTTTTATAAACAAAAAGTAATTGTTAACAATATAGAAAAATTATGCCTCACTACTTTTAAAATACAATACAATGTTATTTGATTGCTTATAATAGTGGGTTAAACTGTTAAAGTAATTAAATGAAATATTCAGAAGTTGATTTTATTCATTCGTTTGTAAACAAATTAATAATATTAAATATAATAATATATATGCCAATATAATGTGAATATAAGTCACGAATTGAGTATGAAATTATTTAAAAATTAGTCTGTTGTAACTATGTTTCAAATACATTATAGCAATATTATTAATAAATATAATTTAAACAAATTTATTCTACCAGATTATAACTGAACATAAAAACAAAGTTTAGTTTATATATTTTTTAAAATAAATATTGTTATTTATCATTATGTGATTTACTTTATTATTTATTTTAAATAATTAAATACGTAAGTACCAGATTTTTAAATTATTAGTTACGGTGTCACGGTTATACTATTATACTATTTTAAACTTATTACTAATTATAAATTACAATAATTTGAAAGAAGTCCCAGACTAGAATTATTTGATGCGATTTATAACGCAACGAATTTACATATTCAATAAGTATTTGATTTGATTAAAAAACAACAAAAATACTAACAATAACGTAGTTACAACTTACAATTGAATGTGTTATGTGTATATAAATTGAAAAAATTACAATTAATATTAATCGTTGATGTGAAATTAGTAAAATTATATTATATTTAGATATCTATAGTAATTCTGAATTCATTATGATTTTTCTAGATTATTTATTCAGGTTAGAGTTAATCAATACAGATGTTATACTATAAGACGATCGTATGATCTGAAATGATATAATATGTTATTAATTAATATTAAGATAGTATTTAATACTAGGTAGATGTTTAATAATTACAGATGCAAGCGTAGGCAGATCAATACAGGATGATGGTGTCACGTTTATTTTTAAATTATTTGAGTTGTTCATTTTCATTATTAGTAGCATACGTTTTTTAATCATTATGTCGAACTGTGTCCAATTACTACTATAAATTCCAAAATTTACTCTTTCTTTCTAAAACATATAATAATGAAATTATTGATGATATTATAAAATATTATTGATGAAATTATAAAGTGATTATAATATTTGTAATATAATATTTACCCTTTCATTAACTAGTTGAAATAAACTACAGTACATATATGATTGAATTCCGACAACAAGTAATGTCCATAGAAAAGTAATAACATTGGAATCAAAAATTGTTCCACTTTTCATATATGACTTAATTCATTCAATAAAAGTAAGGTTAGTTAAGATTAATAATAGGTAATCAATAGTAATTCATAACTAGTTCATTACTATGTGTATAAATATCAGTAAACTAGCAATAAATAAACTATGGATTTATTAATTTTAAATACGTTTATTACGATTTACGAACACAATTTATTTTACATTAATAAAACTTACCATTACAATTAAATAAGGCATAGTTATCATACCCGTTGTATCTCCTACCATATAAATTAATGCAACTGGCCGTGATATTTTATAAAATATTTCTAACTTCCTGAAATTATTTATAATAGTATTTAATACGATTGATTATATATTGCGATTGCAAGTTATCAGAAGGGTTATAACCATAGGCGAAACTGAGATAAATTTTCTGATGTGACTACATGCTCAATACTTAAATATTAAATCTAACAAAACTTTTACATGCTACTCATATAATTTTAATATATATCTTATATACATTTAGTTGAACTAATTAACTTGATCAATTTAACATTTTCTGTCATGTTATTATATACGTTAAGATCTTAATATGAACATCTTGTCTCATGTTTATGAAATAAAAATTATATTTGTTGTAAAAGTGGGTGGATTGTATATATTTTATATATAGTTCTTGTAATAAGTTTTTACTTTATGTTATCTTTTTTACAAAAATTTGAGGGTGGTTATGTCTTCCCAAGCTACCTCTATTTTTGCATATGGTTATAACTGCATATAATATTGAATTAAAAAGCTAATCAAAATTTAAGTTGTTATCATTAAAATTTTAAATTGTAATTACTTATAAATATTTTGACTTTCAAAAGTAATTGACGTTATTTCTTCTTGAATTGTATACGTATTTAGCAATAAATTGTTACCTGAAAATAAATAATTTAATTAAGTTTATATTTACAAGGTGTAGGTATTAATTATACGATTTTATTACGATATTCTTATTATACATTTATAAGGTATATACGGATATATTGTATAAGTATTAAAAGATTAATTATGTTTGGAAAACACTAACTGGTAGCAGTTTATTATGACGTTTTTAATGACTTAAAAGTTAAAATATTGGCATGCGTAAAGTTGGCACTTATCGATTTCAAATCCAACATTTAAAAAAATATTTTTTATCTCAGATATCGAAGATCATATATTTGGGATTTACATGTTACACATACGTCAGCCACATATGATTTTCTTATAGACTATGATTTGTACCATAACATTTGGTATTATTTTTCATACTGGTTAATATAATTTGTAAATTATTTATTAATTTTGATACAATATAACACGGATAGTATAATGAAATATGTACCTATAATTTGGTTTTTAGAAAATTATTATTATTATTTTTAAATCATACTTTAGTTAAGCTTATTTATATTTCTAGTAATATAAGTATTTTTTACAGGATTTTTATAGTTTATATTCTTACAACTTCCTTGGCTTAATCAATTTAAAAATATAAGTAGCTATATTTAAAGCACCGTTTAAATATGTTTGCATTTTAATAATGTGTCGTAAATTAGTTGTTTACCATCACCATTATCGCCTGAAATAACTTTCTAACAATATACGGTCCATAATTTAAACTGGATAATTATATTCTATATTTTTCAAAGGATAAATAAATGTGTGTACTAATTTAAATTATATTCGTTATTCAATGTATATTATTATTTTATTTACATATCCATAGGTTTTTATTAATGTGAATTCGTCATTTGGGTTCGTTGACTATAAGTACATGGTTATTAGGTTTTACTAAGTATTTCAAGGATACCAAATCAAAAATGGATCGTCCAAAGTATGTTAAAATTTAATTAATGTGAATGACAAAGGTTTTGTGTAAAACCTAGTAAACTGTTCATAATTTAACAAATAGGATAGTACATACGTATATACATACATATTATATATAATAAAACGAAAAATACTAACCGAGGGTGAAAAATCTATTTTGTCTCTTCAGTTCTTGGTTCAAACGTAGGTAATGCTGGTAATGGTGGTATAAGGATATTGCATAAAAATTAAAATTAAAATTTGAAATCAATGATGATTATAGCATTCAAAAATGATTCTGAGCGAAGCGAATTTTAATTTGTTTTGTTAATAATTATTACCTACCTAATTAATACTTTCATAGATTACAATAAAATATTTAGAATATTAACGTTTAAAAGTTTCAAAACTTAGATAAGTTTACCTAAGCATAATTTTTTATATTATAATTTTGTTTTATTATTATAAAAACTAAAAAATTCGATTCCTTTAGGCAGTTTTTCTTGATAAGAAATAAGTGCTCTTATTTGACACATAATTTATACTTACCTAAATTCTATAAAAAAAAAAAAATGTTGTGGTTGTTTTTAAGAAAATTAGATGTAGCGGAGGGGCCAATGTGTGTGTAAACATCCATTCTAAATATATGATTTTCGATATCTGAGGTAAAAAAGAACTGCATACATTTTAATTGGTATTGGAAATTATTGCAAAATATTGACACAGGTTTGAAGTCCAAAAAAAGTCGAGGTGCCAACTTCACGCACATAAAATAATGTGTCATAATTAACTAGTATTTCGTTTTAGTATATTTTTAGAAAATAATTTGCAAAATATATATAATTATAGTTATATTCAGAATCGAAAATTAACTCACTATATTGTATTTTAGTATTAACTTCCAAATGTTCATAAGCAGATGATATTATTTGATAATGGGTGGATATTAATTGAAGTATAACAATTAAAAATGTATCAAATATGACCAACCCATATGCTGAATACATGACTATTATACTTTCAATTATATATATGACCTTATAATATGTGTTGTAAGTATTCACACTTATAGGAAACTTCAAATTAACGACGTTGATCTTGAAAATATTCTCATTGTTTTGAGTTTTTACATTTTCAATGTGACGGTTGTTTAAAATAATAATCGGTACAACAATCCACAAAAATGCTGTCATAAAAAATAAAAAAATATACCACTGAAAAGTTCTTGAAAATCGTTTTCCACAATATATCAAATTAAAATAGTATTTTCGACAATGTTTACTAGATAAAAAAGACTCGTGTGCAATGTTAAATAACTTAAAAATTTCATCAGCATTGTAAATAATTATAACCATTTTTATATTCCCAACTGTTATACATGAAATGTAAAACAGCAGTTGCATAATTTTAAAAATGTCATCACTGGAATTATTAGTTTTATTTACAAAACCAGATAATCCTATAGTAGTAATAATTGTTGTAATTGTAATTAATACAATATTAACCAATTTATATATATTAAAACCAAATATTTGTGTACTATTTGGATCAACTATTTGATAAAAACCAATTATTTTGAATAATGTTAAATTGATTGCATATTTTTTCTTTGCACTCATGATTAATTGAATTAAAATATGTCACTGTAAATTAATATATAAAAATGAACGTTAAAAACTTAAAAACTTATATATATATATACTTAAATAATAGATGTACAAAAGTTTTAGGTATTTAAAAACATTTAATTGTCTAGTACTCTAGTTTAATACTAATTTACAATATCTTGTAAATGACATTTTTGTAAATAATCTTCTTATTTATCTAATTTTCTTATTTAATAAATATATTGATTTGTTTATAGTTAAGAAAGGGATACAGCGTTTACTATAAATTAACACAAATACATAATAATTATATTAATTTGTGATACCACAATACAATAGCTCACCAATTATGTTTAATTATTCAATTATTTTACTTCTACAATATTAGAAAGTTTACAATTGTTTTCCAAGTAATGAATATTGTAAAAGTGTATTTTAAACAAAAAACACAGATGTTTTGCTCATCTCAAACTCTAATTGTCTTTCATATTTTAATACAAATTTAAAAACAATTATAAATAATCATATCGTACGAAATTAATATAAATGATGTAATTTTGATTATAATTAATTATAATAAATATAAATACTATAATTATTTCTATTTGAACTAAATCTGATTTTATGAAAAAACAAAAAAAAATTAATACGTCTAAAATTGAAATTATTGTAGCATTAAAGTACAAACTTTAAGACATTTTGAGTATAGAATAACATGCAACTCTGCTTCACAGAATTAACTAAAATAATAATAATTTAATTTATTTAAGTATTAAATTTATTTCAAAAAATGATTAATGAATTTATTACGAAATAAATATATTCATATTAAGTTCCTTTAATAATCATTACATCGTTACTTTCAATTAGTGTAAAATTCTAGAATATATTTAGATGTCTTCAGAAATACTTAAATATAAATATATCTTAGTGATTACAAAATATACAATATATACCTACCGCTTTATCCATTTATGTGTCTGGAGTACAACTAACAGTGTATTTTGATTGAATATCGAAAACAAACAATGTTATACTTAAAAGTTTTAAAATTGTTTCTAGCGTGATACATATTTCTTTCAATCGATGTTTAACTTTATTGTAAAACCATTGAATTATTTATAGATTATAGATTATAAGTTACCTACAAGATAAAATAATATGCCAATAATTTACATTCAGAGTTTATTTTATTATTAATGGTTAAATCGACATATATAAACTTTGAACTTAGTTTATTCTTAGACAAAGAATCAAGTATCAACCATAAAAAATATACTATATTATGACCTGCCCAATGCCCATGTAATTCAGTATCTATATCTAAATAATGCATTATAAAACATAAAAGTATTTACTGAATATTTAAAAAAAAAAAAAACTTTTTCTAATAAAATTTGTATTATACCTTACGATACCTACTGATAAGATTGAAATGTTGATAATATTAGGCAGTAGTAAGGTAATAAAGGTAAGGCTAGCTTAACAATGCTAAGACGGATGTGTGGAGTGACCACGAAAATTAGAACTATTAGATTATTTCTAATTTTCATTAAAATGACTAATGAGGATAGAATAAAAAATAAATACACAAAGGGAATTATATAAAAGTTGCATCAATTATGGGAAAAATAAGAAAGAATATGAACTGGTTTGATCATGTTATGAGAAGATAAGATTGAGAGGCAGTAAGAGTTGTTCTATAAAATGAATGTAGAAGTTAAGAGAGGGGGCTTAGAAAACCAAAGAAGAAGTGTATAGATACAATGGAGAGTAATATGAAGATAGCTAGGAGAATGGACTTGAGTTAGGAGATCGAGATTTATGGAGGTGTAGGAAACCTAGGGTAGCCAAAGCCATATAGTTGGGATATTGGGAGTGTACGGCGAGGAAGAAGAAGAAGAAGGATTTAATTAACTATAATAACTATTGTTATTTTGCGTTCATTTATTTATTTTGTGCCAATTAATTTTCTTTAATAGTTTATTGTGTTCATATACATTGACATTATAACGACTTACAGTTTGATCTTTTAACTCGGACAAAACTACTATTATAATACAAATATTCCCATATAATCAACCAAAACTATTGCTATAATAACATTATTATTTATGATCAAAGTTTTAGTTATATAGGTACTCTTAATTCGAACAAGCTAAAAACCTATTTTAACAAATTTCTCATAAAATTGTTATACTTATTCAAGTATTCTCTACAAACTGGCTCAAGCTAAACATTTTTATCGGTCTTACAATAGATAAATCATTTTACTTTATGTAAAAAATAATAGATTAAAGGAGTGGGCCAGTTAACCATAAACTTGTAGAACTTGTATTTGTAAATTATAATTATTTTTGATTAATTATTTATTTTATTATTTTATATTAATGTTCATAACGTTTAAACTTGCACATTTCATCAAAACTTTGTAATCTAAGATTGGACTAATTTAGCTATTAACAAATATTATTAAGTTAGTTTAATTTGTAGAAAAGTGTTATGTATTATCTCACATAAATTTGATACTTTTAATAGTTCCTTCACGTGAATTATAACGAAGGTTTGTTTTTAGAACTCTATTGTACTAGCTATTAAATATTCCTTTAATTTGGTTTTCATGGCATTAGGTAGTAATGTAGTGTGTTTGATAGTTAATTTATACCTTTTATAGCAGTTTTAACTCGTATCTACGTTTATTATTTAAAAAAAATCAATTGAAATAGCATTTCTAAAATAATTAAATATCTAATCACAATAATGGTATTACTTGATACTCATAATATCTTAGATAAATAAAATATCAATGTTACATAGTATTTTTAAAAAATAACTGTAAATTAATGTATTAATATTATTTGGTCAAATTCTAAAATAATTATGAACATATTTTAAATGAATATATTCGAACATACCTGCTATTTTGGCTTTATGTCTCAAATTTTGAAGTAATACTAATCGTATAGCCGAGAAGATATATTTATAATAAAAACTTTAGGCATTTATTTCAATGATTAATCAATACTTGTGCCTTTATTATTATTATATGTATTATTAATTAAAGTATTAATATTATATTAAACGTTTCCTACAAATAACTTATAATAATATTACTGAGCTTAATAATTATACCTTTTATAATTGGTCAATTGGAAAAGTATTTATTTATGTGTATAAACCATTCACAGTCATTTTCGATCAATATAAATCAGATACTAAAATAGGCATATTAATTATTTAATTTATGTACAATAAATACCTAAAATAATAAAAATAATAAAACAAGATATAGAAAGAAGATATAAAAAGTAATTACTTTTTCAAAACATTAGTATCACCATAAGAAGCAGTTATAAAATCCACCACTATTCATATAAATCAGAATTTATTCCCACATAAGTAGAAGATTTTGATAATTTGTATTACATAAGAATAATGATTACCAAAATTAATAATTATCAAATAAACATAATGTTGAATACACAAAAGACGAGACAATAAACAATTATCACAATGGACAACAACTGTGTAATATTCACACAATTTCACAAAAACCAACCTGACTAAAGCTGACTAAAATTAACTAACTGAGCCAAGGTAAAACAATAATGCTAATGATGATTTCGAATTGAAAATAGATGACTTAGACGACCATGTAATAATTATTATGGACTTACACAAGTTTGGTAGTCTTGATCTCGGGTGGCAGATCAACTCACAACTGGGATTAATTAATATGATTGGCAATGAATGGTGCAGATGATAGTGTATTTAAGTATTTATAAATAAAACATATAAGTCGACGATACAAATCTAGATTTAATAATAAAAAAACTAAGTCGATTTGACATTTACTGAACATTTATAAGTATACGAGTACAAAAAGATAATATCAAATAAGATAAAAAAAAATCGCAGGGTAGTCAATTAAAAAAATTTACCATGATTTTAGCCCGTGAAACAGAAATCAAATAAAAATAAAACCAGGTCTTAACCCAAAAACCCGATTTCTATAAAAAAAATAGGTCTAAAGCTGAAAATCGAAAAAATTTTCTTTCTTTTCTTTATATACAAATTGGACAATACCACATCATAGGACCTTTTTGGCGGAATAGCGGAATAGCGAAATTCGCAATTCGTGTGAACAAATAACGTATATAATTATTAATTATTAATTATTATTTACTTAATAAAATAACTTTATATTTCTAAAATTTATATTTTCCAATGTGATAATATAGATCAAAGAAATATTTAATAATAGTAAACAACTAAAATTTTTGTTGAATGCAAAAGCGTGCATATTTTTGATATAAAATAGAAAAAATTAATATTATTTATAAATGTGCGTTTCATATATATATTTTATTTAATTGCATGTACATGTAAGTATGTAAATACTAATTTATATGAAATTTTTAAGACTGAATTCAAAATTCCATCGAATTCCGTTTGCTGGGTGATTTCCGCTTTTCAAGGAAAAACTGTTGGGAAATTCAAAAAATGAGCTAAAAGAAGTACCAATTAGTTGAAATTCGGTATAGAAAGGAAACCCTATTTGTGGTAATCGGACCATTATTTCTACCTGAAAAAAGGTTTTCATACATCAAAAAAAAAAGTAATAAAAACCCTATAAAAATTGCCAATGTTCCGCATTTCAAGGAAAAACTGTTGGAAAATTCAAAAAATGAACTAAAAGATGTACCAATTAGTTGAAATTCGATATAGAAAAGAAACCCTATTTGTGGTAATCGGATCATTATTTCTACCCGAAAAAATGTTTTCATATATCAAAAAAAAAAATAATAATAATAAAAAGCCTATAAAAAAAAATTGTCAGTTACGATTTTTAAAATATTTTGTAAAAATATTAAGTAGTATATTATTAGGCTTCTGTAAAATTTTCAAATCGATAAACCCAAAATTGTAGGTAATATTAATTTTTTCGGAAAAAAATTCAAAGCTCTATATTAGCCTAAATAATAAACTAAGCAGTTCCAAAATATTACCACACTTGTATATTACCAATGTTAGTACTCAAAAATATTGTCAATGCCCTACGATCAAAACTCAATTAGTTATCACGAAATAAAAAATAAAAAATTACGAAAATCGTAATTTTGCCGATTTTTTACCATTTTTCGTTAGTTTTTCTTCTCCTAGGGAATAACTTTTGAAAAATTAAAAAAATGAGCTCTATAAAGTACCAAGATGATAAGATTTGCTACCGAAAGCACACTCTAATTGTGGTAATAGAACAATAATTTCTACCCGAAAAAATGTTTTCATACATAAAAAAAAATCTTTGTAAAACCGATACATTCCTCGCTCCGCTAAAAATCTAAAATTTACATTTCACTTACCCAAATACAAATCATTTTATAGGTTAACTCATAAGTTGATATTGGTTTTCCTGTGCTATTTTACAAAATATTCTGTATAATAATATTTGATAGAATCAAATTCCAGAAACCAATATTGAGGTAGTATGTGATGATGGTGTGAAGAAAAAATAGTATTTGTAGCTCATGCGGGAAGGTGATTTCAGTCTTGATCGAAATAAAATGTCCAACAATAGTTCATGAAGCAACTGGATTAAAAAACAATTTTCTATAATTAATTTTTCTTTTACCTAGCTAATAATTTTAATTCGTCGACATGAAAATATAATGCCAGTTTTATCATAATAATCAATAAGCACATTTTTTATGAAAAAGTCATTAAATTTTGGTTTTATAATAAATTGTATCATTATATAAATTAAATTATTATATTATTTTGGATTCAAAGGAAAGCGAGGAATATATTGGTTTTATAATCATGTGTTTTTTTATGTTTGGAGACAATTTTTCGGGTAGAAATAATGGTCCGATTAACAAGTAGGGTATGCTTTCAATAGAAAATTTCATCTAGTTGGTACTTTATTCAGTTTATTTTTAGAATTTCTTAAGCGTTTTTCCTTGAGAGAAGAAATAATGCCAAAAAATGGCGAAATATCGGAAAAATTCGGTTATAATTTAATTTATGAAATCCTACCTGTATATTATATTATATTGAATAGAGAATAAGTATAAAAACGGAATGATAATATTAGGAGAATTTTTATGTACATCATTTCGTATAACCTTTAAAATCTAGACCAACAATTATAAAAATAGAATAACTATATACAAAAACATGATAAATTATACTAAAACAAGTGTGTATATCATTTAAATAAATAATTACTATCCCAATATTAGATATGTATTGATTGATAATTATCTGCAATTATATACGACGAATGTTTAATTACCTGTTAGAAGGAAAATTGAGAATTAATTATATACTGCCAAAATAAAAAAATAGAAAACAAATTATATATTTACGAAAAAGTGGGTTTAAAAATAAAATTACATGCTTTAATATTAAATGGAAGCTATTAATTTTTATTTGAATCTAATTGTTTAGATTGAGTTATAAAGCTAAAACAAATATCTTATTAATTTGAATTTAGTATTATTTAAGGCTGTTGTTTGAAAAGGTATGAATTAATTTAATTTACATTCAATTTATTTTATGTGTAGTCAAATTAAACAATAAAACCATTACATAATTCGCTAATACATTTTCTACTGGTCCTAGGACTTATTATTATTTATCAATAATTAAATTCAAAAATTTTAAAAATATATAAAATTAAATAATTAATTACATTCTAAGTAATTCATAAATATTAAAATATATATTGTATTTTTCTATCTAAAATATTATACAAAACGATTAAATTGTTACTTTCAAATAAAATGTCTTAAAAATAATAACACATATAAATAATATTGTATAAATATATTTTTGTAAACACGATTTATTAAAACAAACAGTTAATATTAATATTATCAATTTCTATCCTAAATAATTATTTAAAAATATAATAACTTAAATATATAATTATATTACTAAAAAAAATCAAAATAATATATTATAAGAATAGATTGTTAATTTAAAATTTTATCTTGCTATAAAAACAATTGGCTTATTTTGTACATTACATAGTATAATTATGTTATAATTTAATGAACTATCGTGAAAATCGATAAACACTTATTACATTAGCTTTTAAAGTAGAAATGTTGAGTACTTAACTACCATTAATATTATTGGTTTAACTATAATAATAAAATTTAAAAAATGCTAACTATATAATTGGAATTAGTTTTGTCTATTTATATTTAATATATTACAATTTCGCAAATATATGGTATGATAATTATTTAAAAATATTTGATTATGTTAAGAATAATATAATACAACTTTTACAATTTTTAATATGTTTCGTTGTAGTGTGTAGCTTAATTTATTTTTTAATACACTGATCTGAAAACTTAATAATGATAACTTAATAATAATAATGATCTGTAAATAAACTTAATAATTTATTTCTATAACTGGCAACTGCATAATGTATAGCTCAAAAATAAGAAACACTAACTTTTTAAATTTAAATTTAAAATTCAAATTCATAATACCTTTTAATATTAATTTCAAATAAAATAAATTATTTTATGAATGACACTGGATTTGAATTTTACATTTTATATTATTTGAATAATTAAAAAAAATTGTAATGATATTTGATATTTTTTTATTGTTTATAGGTTATAATAATACTTTACAGAGTAGTGTTATTTAAAAAAAAAAATACATTGTAGACTTATTAAATAAATATAATATAATACTAAATTAACTAAACTATTATCAGTATTATTTTAAGTTAATATTTCATAATGTTTTTAATTTTTAATATATTGATCTGAAAATTAAATTCTAACTTATTGAAATATTTATATTCAACTGCATACAAATTTTATTATAAATCGGTAATTTAAAAAAATTAAAAATTAAAATATTTTTAATTATGACGAAAATTGTTTATTTAAATAAATTGTACAATGATCTGTCATTAATTTAAAATATTATATTATTCGTAAATTATGCCTGCTTGTTGTTTCTATGATTTAAAATATGAATATAATATGCTAATTATATTAAATTAATTAATTTGTATACGACTAAGTCGTAAATGTTTTAAATCTTTTAAAAATGGCAATATATCTTATATGTAAACACTAACTGGTTAAGTCCAGCATATTCTATTTCGAGGACAGAAGGGACGAAGGGAAATATATTCCATCACCTGTATGCCGTAGGATTTTATTAATATGCGTTTATCATGATAACCTCATATTTCAATATAACATTTGTATTATTATTATTTTAAAAATACCAATTTGTTTATAAATTAATTTAATTTTTTTTTCATTTTATAGTCAATTGTCGTGATATTTCATCAATTATGACTAATGACAACAATATGGGATTACTTAAAAAAATCGGATTATATCAATTGGTTGACCCGAATAGTACAAAAATAATTGGTATAAATGTATATAAATTAATAAATATTTGTTTGATTACGTTTACGACAACATTAATGTTAATTGGAATATTTGGTATTCTTTACAAGATCATGGAATACTCTATATATAGAGATTTTATCGATATGCAACAGTTCTTTTTTATTGCATGTATTTTGGTTGGAAATTTAAAAATAATAATTATATTTTGTAATGCCGATAAGATTTGGAAATTATTTGACATTACACGTGAAGCATTTTTATCCAATAAACATTGTAATAAACAATTTCATATAAATGGAACAATTTTTCCAAAAATCACATATACGTATATTGTAATGTTTATTATGACAGCACTTTCTTGGTCTTTTATCCCAATTTTCTTAAACAATGTACAAAATAATGACAACATTACCAAAGTAAATATCGGAAATCTACTAAAATACAGTACTACAACAAAAATTCATAATGATTTATATTTGTATTTTTACACGATGGAACTTCTTATGTTGCTATACACTACGTATGGTCTGTTATTATTTGATATTTTGTTAATTCAAATACTCTTATTGATATCCTCTCAATATGAAATAATATCATCTGCATTTAACAATTTAGAATTTAAAGCTGTCGAAGAATATGGTAAGATTTATAATTTTAAATATTGTCCCATATTTTATTTTTATTTATCTTATCTATCTTACTTTTATCTATATAATGATAATATAAAATTGATGAAGAAATATACATTTATTTTTTATCAATAAATGTACTAAAGTGGCGCCGATTACGTACATATGGTTATGCATTTGAATTATCTGAAAATATGGGTAGTTGTTGATTGGTAAAAATTATAGATAATATATTTATATGGTATTTTTAGGGTATTTATTTTATTGAAATAAAATTAAAAGTCTTAATAATTTGGCGAGTTTTGAATGCTTTAAGTCTTAAATTATAGGGTGGGATGTGTGTGGATGTTTGTTGAATTAAACCATTCATTTTGACTTAACTTGGCGCCACTGTAAATCGAACATATTATATAATACATGTAAACTATAAAGACAAGTATTGTAAATATTTATATATTTTATTTGGTAATTATAGGGTTAAAATATACTAGAGAGGAAATTAAAGTTTTATTCTTTACGATTATATTGGACTGTCAATGCATTTATAAGTAAATACACAATATTATATTTACATTTATTATTTCTAAATATTATAATTAGTGTGTAGGCAGTGGTATAAATAGGGGACTAGAGGGGGCTTAGAGGCCCTATAATATATTTTACTATTTGTGTCACTGTGTATATTGGATTTTTATCTATTAGGTATGATTTAATATGAATTGACTAAATAATGAGAATATTTTATTTTATTTTTACGTTTTTCATTATAATAATCTTTATATCAGTATGTGAAAAATAATAAATATAGAAATATTATGCAAAAAATAATACATAATGTATCCTATTAGAGATACTTAACTTAACTTAACTTAACAATTAAAAACAATAATAGTTTAGCACAATTAAAATTTTTTTAAATATAAAATACTATTGTTAAAATAAAAATGATATCTGTATATAAGTATATCTTCTTATATTTTCATCTTATCATTTTTGTTTATGTTTTTTATTTAATAATACTTATTTTATTGTGATTCTTATTTCTATAAAAATATTTTATAGAAAATTACAAATATTTTATGGAGTGGCACGTCCAGTCGTTCTAATTCAGGTGATAGGAGGTTCAACGGGTATGATATGCATGCCCTATTTAATTTTTATTGTGAGTAATTACAGCAAAGAGTACAATACAATTAGATAAGTAATTTTAATTATAAAATAATGAGTTTTGAAATAATTATAATTATTTTTCTGTTATAATTTTCGATATGTCCACCTGAAATTTATTGATATTGTCAATATAATATTTATATTTGATTTCTTTAGAAATATCAAAAACATGGAACTTTTTTCAATATGGAATCGCTTGGTTTTTTCATAACATTTTGTACCGCAGGATTTCAATCTATTATATACAGTTATTTATTTCAACTTGTATTCGATAAAGTAATGTACCTATTTTAAAATGTCAAGGATTCTAAATATTTTTTTTGAACCTATTTCATATTTGTTTTTAGAATCAATCAATCAATCATTGGTTGTATTGTTGCGATTGGACAAAAATGGATATTAAGTTGAAGAAACTAATTCTGTTAACAATGCATTTAAACAATTCTAATATTTTGAAAATGAACGTGACTATAACTAAACAAATCGGACTACCGATGCTTGCATCTGTATGTATAACATACACGTTAATCAGTGGTGTATCCAGGGAGTTGGGGACTCTGTTCCATCAAAAAAATTGAATTTCACATATAAAAAATTTGTTGTTTTTAATCTTCCTTGTAGTTCTTAAATAAAAAAAAAAAATTATAGTTTGCCCTCTCCCCTGTTATCTTGGACTGGATACGTCCCTGACGTTAATAGTACTACATGATCGTTATTTACATTAATAAATTGTATTATTTTGTAGATAATCCGGATGTCTTACAGCATAACTTCTGTTTTGATTAATTCAAATATAAAATATGAAAATAGAATAGAATAAGCGAACATATTGATGTGTACGTATTATAGTTAGTTATGATATTATATTCAACAATTGTATACTATACAGAATTGTTTCGTAGAAATTTTAGATAAATAATTAATAAAAGGAAAGAGATAAGATAATAAAAGATAAATATTAACGCAATTTTCATTTAGTTTTTAGTTGTAAAAACACAAAAAAGATACCTACGAAGGTATCTTAGTTGTAGCCCATATTGATTATAGATACTTAGTACTAATAGGACCATTTTTGATTTGATTACTGGTACGTGACAGATATTATTTGTTTTGCTTCTTTAAAATAAACCTATTTATTTTACCATTAAAAAAATATACTTTTTTAATGTAATATAAATATTATTACAATAATGGAATTATAGTTTATTGTTTGAAGTAGGTACGTGCAGGAAAAAAGTTTAATTTACCTGAGCCATGATATTTATCATGATTTTAAGTAGTTTTCTAATTAAATTTGTAACATTTTGACACAAACTATTTTACTATACTTTTGAACAGCACAGTTTTTAATTTTTAACAATAAATAACGTGGCGATTCGATTAAATTTTTTACGAATTTTCTATGAAATTGTTAAATATTATAATATACTCACTTATTTATTTAACGTTTATGTATTTATACGGTTAAGGAACATACAATCTTTACTACGCGCATCACAGTTGCCAACTTAAATACCTTACGCCACTAATCAGAAATTGTGTCTGTGTGTGTGTGTGTGTGTGTATAAAATATTTGAAAAAGCACTCAACACGAGGTGAACGGGATTGCTGAGCAAAACTTATTAATACTATAGAAGAGGGACTTGAACATTTTTTTTTAATATTGTCATAGATAGTCTACACACGTGGTAAAATTTTGAAATGGATTATCATAGTATAATATATTATATAACTGACCGAGTTTCGCTCAGAATCGTATTTCCATATCCATCCCGCTTTTTGTTATACACGGTTATATATTATTATTAAATATTTAAATATAGACTCAAATAGCCGAATTCGAATTATAATAATTTTGTTTATTTGTTTGTTGTACCGTCGCCGTCGTATTGTAAGTACAAATTTGTTTATTATGTTATCATCGTTAATCGCCAGATTATTTATTATTATTATATTTTGTAATTATATTATACTATATTTTATATAAATATTTTGTAACAGCGTAAATCGATAAATTTTAAATATTTGAGCTCTAATAAAAATTATTCTTTCTTTAAATTTTGCTGTTTTTTCGTCATTTTTTGTTGGTTTTTCTTATCCTTAAGAAAAATTGTTGAGAAATTCGAAACATGAATTAGATGAAGTACCAAGGAGAAGCAATTTCCCTATAGAAATCATATCCTATTCGTGGTAATCGGTTGTTTTTAATCGTAGTATTTCTAAAAAATGTTTTCAGACATAAAAAAAAGTAGCATTATTGTAAACCCAATACATAGGTAATCTTCACTTCACTCAGAATCGAAAACAAAATATACGTAAATTGAAAAACTTCAATATTAATAATAATATTATATTTTACAATAATAATATAAATACATGCACAATCAAAATATCACATAAACTTTAAACGGGCATTGCGTGCATGCGTGCGTGTATGTGTATGTGATCGATGGTGACCGTGAAATTTGTAAGGGGCGCAGTAATTTAATTTAATTTTAATAGTGTTCCGACTGTACAGTATGTGATATTATGTTAATTTGTGATTATTATTATGATTAGTATAGGTATACGAATTATTGTTATTTTTATTAATTAACTTAAATAAACACATATATAATATGTCAAATTATGACATGAAAAAATAAAGTATTTAATATTTTTAATAATTAGATAGATATCTACGTAAAGTACTTATTAGTGAGTAAATATATAATAAGTTATATAATTCTTCTTTTAGAGAAATAGTTTTTTTTTTTTAAATTCTTCTTTTAGATTTTGAGCGAAGCGAAGAATGTATTGGTTTTGAAAAATGTGTTTTTCTTTTTTTTTTTATTGATGTATAATAATACTATTTTGGGTAAAAATAATGGTCCGATTACGACAAGTAGGATATGCTTTCGGTAGTAAATCGCGTCTAGTTGGTACTTTATTTAGCTCATTTTTCGAATTTCTCAAAAGTTTTTCCTTGAGAGGAGAAAAACTACCAAAAAATGGCGGAAAATTGGCAAAATTACGGTTTCTGTTATTTAAATTTTTTTTAATTTCATAATAACTAATTGAGTTTTGATCGTAAAGGTTTGAAACTTTTTTTGAGTATCAACATAAGTGTTCTACATTATAGAAAACAATTTTGAAACGATTGGTTGATTATCTGACTAAGTATTAAGCGTTTACTTTTTTTCCAAAAATGTTTAATATTTCATGTAATTTTTGGTTTATCGATATGAAAATTTTCGATTCAGAGTCTAATCATATACAACTTAATCTTTTTACAAAATATTTTCAAAATATTGTATTAAATTTTTTTTTATAAACTTTAAAAGCCATGTTTGCAAACAACCGAAAATTGGCAAAATTACGAATTCTGTTATTTAAAATTTTTTTATTTCGTGATAATTAATTAGGTTTTGATTGTAGGAACTTGAAATTATTTTTGAGTATTAACATAGGTAGTATACAAGTGAAGTGAAATTTTGGAATGAATTATTAGTTTAGTATATTGTAATAAATTGAGTTTCACTCAGAATCGTATTTCTAATGCAATATCATTACATTCAAATCTTAAATATAATAAACCACTAATTTCTTCGAAGACCGAAGGAACTTCCACAATCGATATTCCTATATTTTATAATTACATTTTTCACTTTATTCAATAAAAATCAACTAAAACTATTAAAATTGCAGCAAAAAAGTTATCTTTAAATTTCATTGATGAAGTTCTCATCCAAAGATAAATAAAAAATTTCATAGTGCAATGAAAACATATACTTATGTAGTTATGAGATACAATTACATATATAATTACCATTGATTATAGAATAGACTATTTAATCCATATATTCTACAATCAATGGTATAACAAACGATAGGAGTAGATACATTTAAAACTATTGGGTTTTAAATAATAAATACATAAAATAAAACTAATTTCTTTAGTTTATACTAGTGAAGTTTATTATTTTTAAAAATTATAGTATTTCTGTTTACCATTAATTTTTTTTTAAATTACCAATTAATTAAATAAAATATACCTATGCACTTGTATATCTCATACAGTCTTACGTTGGATGTTTTTTTGTTGTGATCCAAATAACACGTCAATTCATATATATATATATATATATATATGAATATTTTTTCATAATTTTTTACGTATTTAAAATTTTTATGAATCATAACTATTTATCTTGTAGTATAATATTTATAATAAATTTTTACTTTTAAAATGTACTAATCTAATAAATTTAAATAAATTAATTTAGATATACAAATAAAAAAGGTTGTATTAAATATTCCGAACGCAAAATTTGTAAATTTTATTTAACATTAATTAGGCATTAGGATAAAATTTTAAATTTTTAAATTTTTTAAAGTTCTCTATAATATTTTTAGACTAAAAATAAATAATAATCACTAAAAGTTTTAACACGTATGTATAGATACTTAATAATAATTTAAAATATCTATTATAAATATTAAGTATCACACATATGACAAAAATAATTTATGTTAAAAATTAGCTTTCGCGATTACTGTTTTTTTCATAATTGTTGGCTATTTTTAGAAAACTTTTGAGAAATTCCAAAAATTTGCTAAGGTTACATACAGGAACAGATCTAGAAATGAAAAAAGGAGGGGGCTAATCCAAAAAATTTACTTTAAATACATGTAAACAGTAGGCACTGAAAAGCAAAACAGTAAACATTGAAAAGCAAAACGCAAATATTTATTTATAAGTAGGTACTTAAGGGGGGGCTTTAGCCCCCAAAGACCCCCCTTTGTATCCGCCTCTGGTTACATAATATTACTCTACAGGACACCTACCCACCTGATGATTGATTGTATCATTATTTCTATCCAAAATACTGGATACTTAAAAATATTTTTAATACTTACATAAAAATATTATAATATTTATATTTTATAATTGTTTTAAAACTTATCTAATACATACCTTACTTCCATTAGAAACTAAAAATTGTATTTAAAATACTTTATTGCTAATTTTAAACAAAAAGTATCCTAATATAAAATTAGATTGAACTTTATTTCTGACAATAGTCAGTTACTGAGTTATAAGTTATAAATAAGTACTAGTGATATCCTTTGAATATTAGACGTACTAAAATATATGAATGTCCGTCCATTAAACAGTTACTGTTGCGCCATCTATTTTTATAAAAAGATAATACTTGTTAACGAGTAAAGCCAAATGATGTCGCGTGATTTTTTATAAAATAACGTTAAATATTTTTTCTATATGGTATTTTAATTGAGAATTGAGTTGATATGTTAATAACAATAAATAATAATTACCAATAGGTATATTTACATATAATTCTAACGTCAATATATTTCTGACTGTTAGATATTTTTGTTAAAATAAAAAAAGTTTATATTATTATACAATAAACACCTGGTATCATATTAGAAGATAAATATTTTTTTTTTTTTTGGATTTATTAGATAATAATATTATCAGATGAAATTAAAATAATTGTTAAAAGTTATTTTAAATATTCTAATTAAAGGTAAGAACAAAAAATAATATTAAGTTTAATAAAATAATGTATTATTTTAGCTTTGTGTATTATTTGTTTACACAACCAAAATAAATCTTAAATCAAAGAAAATTTTCGGGACCTACATTTTATTTATGAAATATAAGTATTTTAATGTGGCATTTTTTTAATTACGACCCTTTTTTAAAAATAAAACAAAAAGGAAAAGGAAGAATATATATATTAATTGCATACTTAATTAAATAGAATAAGTAATGAAAGGATTTTATTTGAATATAAATAGTTTTATATAAATATAACATAGTGTTTTTTTTTTATTCAAATATATTAATCAATAATTTACCTATAATATGTGCAAAAAAATAGAATGTAGCTTTATGGTAAGTAAATATTAGAAAACAAATACAATTACTTTTCGACTGTTTCTATAAGACTATACTTTCTATAAAGGTTAATAATGTAATTTTAAGGTTATTATTTGTATAAATTAGATAGGTGTTATCAGAAAGACGAAAAAAGAAATGGTGGAGGTCTCTATTCATCTTTGAAGAAGGAAAGTTCCCATCCTTTTTTAACTTATTTTGACGTAAGGACTACACCTTTCAAATAGTAAAGGTACAGTAGAATTTCCGAAAAATTACATTAATTATAGTTAAATTATAGTACATAGTTCTCTTGAATCCACCCCTACATGAACACCAGGTTGGTATTACATAATGTTACGAAATAAATACAAGAGCAACAATTAAATTGTTATTAAATCCAGTTTTTTAATTGACTGCAGATGAAAAAAAATGTTTAATAAATTACTTTATTACTTATAACTTTTTTTTGTATTAATTTTTATTTTTTAATACATTATTTGAATGTAAATATACTAGAACTCCGATTATATTACTATGCAAGATTTACAAATATGAGTTAAATATATTTTTTTAGCACATGTAACATTTATTTTAATATACAACAATTACTTACTCAATAGTAAAATACTATTTGTTAAATATTTTAAACAAATATGATGAAAAGAATATAATTTCAAAATATTTTTAAATGGTTGTTAAAATATTATAAAATAATTTTAAAACGTTTTGAATGTTTTGTTTAACTAACAAATAGATGCAAACATAATAATTTTAATAGAATGTTTTTTTTATTTTATATCTATTTATTGAAAATAAAATTAAAATTTAGTTCTGAAAATGTATTTTTTGTGTATTATAATGTACGCGTATATAATATTTAAACAATTTAATTAATATTTTTATTAATATTACCTATGATTTAAAACATTAAAATATGTTTTAAAATAATTTTATTTTCCAGATTCTAAGTAGGCATTATGAATAGTGCAAATGGACACTGCAGCATTTAATTAAATTTTATAAATCCAATTCTGCGTATGCATAGGATTTAATAATTAATTTCTGAATTCATTAAAGAAACCCCATTAAACTATAGGTATGCATGTATTTATGTATTTATAGTATTTGATTTGAAATTAAAAACTTACCAAAACAACAAATTCCACCGTAGATTCGTCACTGCAATTATATAAACAACTAAGAGAAATGTTAAGGTTAGCTAACAACTTATCAATACTTTCTATTTTCAACTAGTTATTTTATTAGAAATTAGTTATTAGTGCCAGACTACACATAGGTATCTCTAAAAGCCCAAAAATAAGGATCTAGCTTATAAAATTATAAATAAAATATTGTTTGAGGTTAATACAGATGAAATTAATGGAATTATTAAAAAAAATAGGTCCATTCATTTTAATTTTACTATTCATTTCGGAATTAAGATCGTCATTTATATAAAAATATATATATATTAATATGTATATACGTATATATAAAAAATATAATATATGTATAAGAATCGTTTAGAAACTATTATGGACTCATTTTCTTTTACGAAATAATTAATAACATTTAAATCATTCCTACATGATTGTAATCATAAAATTGTTTAAAATATTTTATATAAATGTTTGTAATAGGTACATGTAGACTTATAAAGAATATTTTCATTTTATTTGCAATTAATACTTTGAAAATACATTTGAATAACTTAAGTAAAAGATTCGGAATAATTTATAGATTCAAATATTTAATTAATACATTAAAAAATATAACCATTTTTTTTTTTCTTAACTTAATTATATTGCGAATTGGTAAATATTTAATTTAAATTAAATATATTCTTTCAAATAATAATTATCATTGTTTTTTAACTAAATAATTACTGGCCAAAATTATCCAAATAAGTCCAATCATTTTGTTAACTAAAAACTTCATGTTTTATATTTTATATTTTTTTATTAGTACTATTCTAAGATCAACTTTTGACATGTGATTGGTGCCATCCACTATCAACCGGATAGTATAGTATAACTTTAATAAAAAAGAAAAAAGATGTATAATTGTTAACTTTTATTATTTGTTCAACTATGAACGTGTTAAAAAATAACAAAATAATGCTTAAATAATTTATATTTATTAAAGTATTTTGTATATTGACGATCATTTTTAGGGGGATAAAAGTTTATGTTAACGGTTAAACCCTCATGCTTCATACTATAATTTATGTATATATTTTAAAATTACCAGTTTTATTAGTAAATAATATTTATTTATCCTGAAGACAGAATGCAAATTAATATTGAGCAAAAAAAGACAGCACTATATAAATCAATAATTGTTTCATCACTCCGTTTGTAATCTAAAAGTATAGTTTTTTTTAAATTTCATTTACAATTAAAGACAAAAGTATTATCTTTATATAATATTATTCTTTAGCTATTATTATTTCATTTTAAAAATGAATGTAAATATTATACATATAATAATATAATATTATTGAGTTAATATATCATATTATGATAAGTACTTAGATTACTAGATAGATTACTTGGCAGTACCAATTTGTATTTTTAACGCAATTTTAGAATAATTATATGTAATTTTACTTTATTGCTCGTTGTTTTATTATTTTTAGAAATAATAAAATATTATTAATATGTTTACTTTTATAAATAATTTACATTTTAGTTACCTGGGTTATCATATAAATATCCTTTAATGTAAATAAAATACTATAATTGACTTTACAAACGTCAACTTTATAACATGCTGTCGCAACAGAAATATAAAATGATGAAATAAAAGCGTAAATGCTGATTAAAATTTCAAGAATTGTCTCTTGTTTCAGAATTTAATTAAGTTGCAAAGGATGTTAATTACTTCTCGGAACTTTTCTCGCGTATTACTTTGCTCTTTAAAACGTTTTCCTATATTAATAATTAATTTATACATTTCTTGTTAATTATGGCACGCGGATTTCACGTAAAAAAACAATGAAGATAAGTGCATTGCCCTCTCCCACATAATTACAATTTCTGTGTAATATAATTACATGGAAAATCTAAATTAGTTAAGATTGTAAACAATTTTAAATATTAGCTGTTACAATAATTATTTTTTAATTTAAATAATAATTAACTTTTATTATCTTTTTATTGGTATAAATTAAATATTACTGAAAAATAAAAGCTACCAATAATTATAAATGTTTTGTTATTAAACTAAATAAATATAACTAAAATCAAAACCACAATCTATGTTATAACAATGAGAGAGTCAAAATGTACGATTTTAAATACGAGTATAGTATTTAAATATATTTGTTGAAATTTGTTTAGGTAAAGTTTAATTTTAAAGTACATTTTATTTAGTAAAAAATATTATCATATTATTCACAATATACAATATACTCGTATTGTTCATCTTTGAATGATACTCAAAGTTATAATTTAAATTTTGAAATTATAAAATTTTGACATATCAAATAATATATTAGTATATTACAAGTAAAACCTTTAATACAAATAGTATTGAAGTATATATATTTTTTTAATTCGTATTGAAGTAAGTATGTATTAAATTTATATATAAAAAAAAATATGTTTATACAAAAAATATGATATTTTAGCAAATCAATTTTAAATTAAAATGTAGGGAAAACAAATTATTCATATTTATAAATTGTATACTTTAAAGAGTTTTAAGTTAGGCTAGATTGACGTTAGTGCCACTGATTTTACGATTTAAAATGTGTAAAAAGTTACATTTACATAAATATAATTGTAAATATTTTATGATTCCCACAAAAAAAAATCTTGTGTACACCACTGATTATGTTAGGTGTATATTAATTATATTTATATAATAACTATTTGCTCCAATATTTGATTGATTAAATATTTTTAATATAAATAAATATAAAAATATGATAATACCTATGTAAATAAATTATATTCAAATTTATTTAGTTTAGTTTTATATTTTTACAATATACTCGTATTGTTAATATTGTTTCATCAATATAACTTGATTATTTTTGTTTAACACCAGTTTTTGTAATTGTATTATTAATAAAAGATTTTTGTTGCTATAATTTATTCGGAATACTACTGCTGCTGTATGATATAGTCGACGTTGATATACACAGCTATATTACAGACTAACAGACTAGAGTTAAACATATTTCAATTAGAGATCAATATCATTATATTAGACATCATATTATAATCAAATTATTTATATAATACGTATACCTATATTAGAAATATTAATTTAATTATGAAGCTGTAAAATACGTATCGCATATTATACTATTATGTTAAAAAAACAAGAAAATACATGAAATGTATTAAAAATATAGCTGTGATCAAAAAGTGTAACGATTAATTTTATGAAATTGTGTCATCAAAAGATATTATATAGGTACAACCGAGATAACCCTTCTGGATATAGTTCTAGTTATTATTTTTTTTATATCTTTTGTTGAAACTCTGCTATTATATATGTCGCGACTTTAACCACAAACCGGTTGAATAATTTTATAAAATTCATCAACCATAATAACAATTTCGTTAGTTTAAAAGCAATTTTCGCTCTCTCATTATATGTCATTCTATTTGTTCATGGTCGTTAAACCCGGAGCATGTTTTTGTAACCATATAATCCCCTTTTCTATCAAAGTACTTAACTCTGTGAAAGGCTTAACCCAGCCGTGCATTACACCAAGGGATAAAGAGGAAAATAGTATAATGCCAACTAAACAATGTTATACTATATTATAATATAATGACATAATTTCGTTCTTTTTATAAATAAAAGGGAGGGAGACCATTATCAACATTTAGTGCCCCGAAGGCACCCTGCAGGCGTCCAGGTAACGTTCACACTAAAACTTAAACACATAATATAATATAAATTATTATAATAATAATATCATATAAATTGAAAAATATTTTACGAAAAATCTGTTATTAAGTTACGAGTATAAAGCATAAACGTAATATTTATCAATGTATTTGTGGACGATTAATAATAACAATAGTGTTTTTGAACGCTATATGTTGTTTTTTAACGATATTAATGTATAGTGCCTACCTAGAACAGTTTATATTCGAATAAAATATTTTAGTTATATATATATATATATACATGGTTCTAAATACACGCGATAGTAAACGTTCCTTCATTTTATGTTCAAACAAACAAAAATGATATAATAAAGTTATATCCTCCCTTGTATTATGTATTATCCAATATAATAATAATATATTTCGAGCTCTATATTTGAAAGAACTGGTTTTTTCTCTAAGGGATCGGTAATAGTAAATTACAATATGAATGCGTCAGGCATCCATGATCGCATAATGGGATAATGGACTCAAAACCACAATGGTATTTGTACTTGGAAATACTTAAATACGAACGTAAAATATAAATACGAATCGTTAGTAACAATTGTTTTGATGAATTGAGTTATGAATACAATGTATACAATGTATACATAATACATGTATGTACGTATGGTATGTGCAAATTATTTTTTATTTTTTACATAATTATTTTATACAAGTTTCTAATTATTATTTGAAAACAAATATGCGATTTTAAATAGATATATTATAGAACCTCGAGCACTACAATTGTTTTTTTTTAATTATATTATATTATTTTTTTTGTAATTTATTCCGCTATAAATATTTATTAAATAATATCCCATTGTAATTGGTTATAATTTATAAATTAATTCCTTATTACTTTATTATTTTAGAATAAAGTATATTTTTCAATAAATAATTTTAATGGAATTGTATTTAATATACGTGAGTTTATTGTATTTTAATTTTTGAATCGATACCTCATATCTCTCATCTGATATTAAAATTAATAAAACGATGTACGAAAATTATAACTAATATAATTAACTAAAACTGTTTTTTTTTCGTATTATAAAATTTAAACTATTATAATGTTAGTTTAATATGATACTAACAAATGCATGCACTTGACTACTAATTAAAATTAATGTAATTATTCATTTATTTGTTACTACTAAAATAGTTCAATAATTTAATTGCATGAAAAATATATGTTAATTATGTTAAAATAAATATAGGAATAATTAATGAATTATAATTAAGTTTTGTTTGTTTTACTTATGTAGTATATTTTATGCATATCATTTATAAAACCTCAATACGTTAATCTGGCAAGTTGCGTGTATAAGGGTAGGTTTATAATATTTTTAAGTTCAATATCCTTTTCGAAATTTTAATAAAATGTATAAAAATATTTTTATAGACTAACTAAATAAAATATGAGTTGTTCATATAATTATTGAAGTTAAATACAAATGTTGATTTTTATAACCATTAATGTGATTATTAAAAATAAAAAACATCAAGCGAAAAAATTGATAAAGTAAAGACTGTATATATGAGTATAATATATAATACTCGTATAATAATAGTAAAAATATATACCTAATGAAAGTGGCTATATTATGTAGAATTTAAAAGATGAAAACGGTCATGGTAGCCAATATTATGAGAAAGGACTCTGAAGAGTACGACAAAAGGAGAAACGGAAATTATTAATAATAATGTCCATAGGTGCATCAAATATCAAATGATGATGACTCACTGTATTAATGGTAATAGTACTAAAAAGGAAATGGATACCCGGCACGTTATGAATAAAATGCAAATACCAAAACAACGAATAAAATGACGGAATAGTTCTTAAAAGGAACTACTAAGCTGAATATAACACTAAGTAAGTCTAGACTAAAGAAATAGGAAGCTGAAACCAATCATGATAACGAATGGCTACAACCAAGCGAAACCCTACTACTTGGTCATGAGAACAAATGGCCAATTTGGAAGTCACTGAACAGACTCAGAACTGGTGTAGGACGCCGCAAAGTCAATACGAAGAGCTGGGGACTACTAGCTGATGGAAATACGACCTGTTCATGTGGCCAAGAGCAAAGCATAACCCATTTACTCGTATGCCCTAACCGTACGAACACATGCTCCGAAAATGACCTTATACAGACAATCAAAAAGCCATTGACGTAACCCAATATACTAAGCAAAGACTATTTATTTAACATTCACATCACCACTCACGACATTACCAGAATAAACTGTGATTATATTATTATCTATACATCATTATACTAATACCTGTTATTATTTATGATATTGTTTTTATCATTAGAATGTTATTTTAGTATTTTATTATTATTTATACTTATGCTTGACACGAATATATATATATAATGGCAATAAGCAATTATATAAAACAAAATCGCGGTCTAATTATAAACAGAATAATTATAATAATCAAACGACCGAATATGGTATTATTGACTTGCTAATTTTTGGACGAACTGCGAAATTTGAAAGGGTTATCGAAGTCATTTTCTCCCTAGGTTATTCGGTTTATTGTATTGTATTATATATAATGATACATTTAATGTATATTATAATGGATGATTTCGAGATTAGTTATTTTAGTTGGACTTCCTTTTCTGTCGTGCAGTCAATAATAGAATAAAATCGAATAGCTCAGCGGGTGTGCAAGGCAACTCGTAATCGTTTATGGTATTCATTTTGAAATTTTGTTGACAAAAGCGAAAGGTTAATCGGACGGCGAAAACTAATCTATAACAAAGTTAAAGGTCCCGGAAGTGATCTGCGGACGGAAATGCGTAAAGATCCAAAGCTTGGATAATATTATTATGTTTTGGGTGGATTTTTTTTTTAATACCCTCTCTTATTATTATATTTTTTATTTAGAAAACTGTTTTGTATTTTATAATATATATATATATATATACCGATAGCAGCACATGTTACGACGGTTCACAATGGAAATACACGGAAAAGACATCCCGTGGTGATAATGACAAGTAGGTACAGACTACAAACACAAACTACACCGCCCAGCTATGAAAAATCGAGATTTTATGTTTGTTTGCAACTGTTCACAGAGAGATTTGTCCTCGTACACCGGCCGAAACATAATGGAAAAATATAGTAAATGTATTTTTTTAAACACCCACAAACATAGTGCATTATGCGAGTATAATACTATTACCGCAAACTAATAAATTGTGGACCTTTATATTCAGAAACTTACCGGAAACGGTTGCTATTGACATTACATTATGTTGTCCTATAAATATTTTATTTTAACATTAAACGGTAATATACAATATAAATATAATATAAGAATATTATATCGTGTAATATAGTTAATTAGAATTAAAAGTGTGGTTGTAAATGTGAAGGTAAGAAATTAATAGTCAATAAGAATTAAGATAAAATATTAAAATATAATGTAATCTAACTAGTATGGGTAGCCGCAACGAGTGATCCATTTAACAAGCAAAGTTTACATAAACATAGTAGTGGATGAATGTAACTTTTTGATTATTTAGAATAATATACTAAATAATATATATATTATATTTTATTCAAATAAAAATTATAAACGTTTATCGCATTTATGTATAATGATTTAAAAGTTATAAGCAAATGTCATAACAGTGAAGCAATCACAGAACATGATGGTTCTGATCCCTTACATGCAAAGTATTAAAAAGTCTATAAACAATATATGCCCATAAAAATTATTGTATAAAGCCATAAAGGTTATACTACTACTTATTTGATTTATAATATGATATAATCGATTAATTGAGAGTAGATGGTAATTTTCCAATACAAAAGTATCGATGCAAGTTCATGCGTATAAACCGATATATCCAACGAAAAAGGTAGTAACTCCATTTTGTCAATTGTTCAGGAGGAGCAAAATAAAATTCAAAATTAATTTCTTATTCTTATTCTATTTTTAATTTTCATTTTAATATTATTTTATTGTTTCTTTGGGATAATTGGAAATACGATCATTCTCATGGACGATAAAGAAAAAAATCCTTTATCAGAATGCAGTCGTAACTAAAAAGTCAAAAAGGAAAAAATTGAGTTACTACCTTTTTCGTTGGATGTATCGAAATATACTCAGGGAAAATGCGTCCTGCATGTACAGTAATATTATTGTCGCTTGGTCGATTACAAGAAGATCTAGCAAATACAGTGAAAGGCTACCGTTCCTAAATGTTAAAGCCCGTAAGACACATTGATTTCATAACAGGACAACAAGAGAATTGAAATCTAATGGTGATATAGAAGACATAGTATCTAAATCGGCATTGCAGACTAAAGCGGTGTCATCTGAAGTGATTAAAATGGCATTTACGTCAATAATGGCCACTTAAAGTTATTACGACGATGATATATTGATTACGCTTGTGATACTGTGAACATTATTATCCAACTGAAAACAACAGTAGTCCTACCTCCAGTAGTTGTACCGCGCACGATTCCGAAGTTCAATTCCGATAGCAGAAACAGATTTAAAAAAAGAAGGAATTACTTCAATAAAAAATTAATTAAATTTTATTTTTCTACGATCGTAAATAACAAGCTAAATATTTTAAATTAAAATTTATATTTAATATATAATTTAGGAATATAGTAGGTACCTATGATTATAGTAGGAATTCTGAAGATTTCTTTGAATTTAAATATTTGTGAAAATAATAATAGTTTAAATTTCATTTAGTTTTTTACATAAATAATTAATCAATTAATTAATTTTTTTTTAATGAGTTTTGAATTTTGTATTGAACTTTTAATATCGTATATAACGACAATACAGTTTTGAAATTCAAAAACTAATGAAAACAATTAGAACATTTTCGGTTATTACACGCTTTGTAGATAAATCAGAATCGTTATTTGAATGTAATGTTTTTTTAGTTGTTTTTCAATTTGAAATTTAAAACTTTAACAGAACTGTAAAAGTGACCTAAATTTTGACTCCAGCTTATGTATTTATATAGTATTATACAAATTATTATTTATTATATTGAAATTGCAAATTAGTATGACAAATCTAAATACAAAAAAGTTTATAAACTTAAGTAAAATAATTTAATTTCTTGCACTGAGTCAAATAAAAACAATGTATTAGTATACTTAAAATATAAATAAATAAATATAAAATAATTATTTTTCTAAAAAAAATACTTGCTTTATTTTCATTTGAAATATTATAATAATAATAAATAATAATTTACAAAACATGACTTAGTTAAGTTAATAATTTGAAAATGTTAGATGTACCAGGTACCTGTAAAAATTTAAACAATATCATTATTATTTTTATATTTAAAAAATTAAAAAATTAATAATACTAAAATTTAAAAAATAGATTAAAGGTTTTTTGAAATAGAGAGGTATATACGATGTACCTACGTCCAATTTATATACAAATAATATATTACAATGTGTGATTAAAAAATTATTGACAAATTCTAATTATAAAGCTAACATTTAATTTTTTGTTGAATGATTTATTTATATATATAAACTTTGGTGGTAGAAAAAGTAAATTTCCAATAATTATATCATCAGATAATTATTACTTTTCTACTATGAATGTACTAGTATTATTCCTAAATAAAACAAATCTGGAATTTTATTTAAAATACATTATAATATTTTAACAAGTACCTTTATCTTTACATACCTATCTCATATAAATCATGTTATGTAATTAATTTTATAACAAGTATATTTTTTTACACTATAATTATTAATGTATTACTTAGATGTATATTATTATTACAACAATAATAAGTACCTAATATTATTACAATAAGAACTTTTTTATTCTTAAAATGTATATAATTTGTAATTTATATAATTCAATTTTATGTATGTTTAGTTTTAACAAATATATTTTTTTATTTACTAATGTAAAAATTAGCAATTTATCTTTGAATAATTTTATTGTTGACGACTATAATAATTTGTACTTATGTCACAAATAACTATTTAATTTATTATTTATTATCTACGGAAGTTTATATACTTCGTTACAACAATATAGGTAATTATAAAATAAAATGCAAAGAGTGAAACAATAGGAATTTTTTTCTATATTAAAATACTTTTATATATATTTATTATTTATCAGAATATACTAAATCGACTTCTATATATTTTCGTTTGTATTATTAAAAAGAATCACCATTTTTAGGCGTAGAATATGATATATTATATTATGTCATATAGGAGGTTGTAAATGATGAATTCGTATTATTTTCTTGAATCCGTTTTGAAACAGTTTTCACGCCCAACTCATTACCTATGCATCGAAAACTAGTCGTCGCTGGCCCTTGAGCTCTAATGACGTATTTAAATCTCGTAAACACTCACTAACCAGGTTAGCAGTTGTATTGTACGCCTGGGGCTACACCCCTTGGTCTTATATATACTCATATAATTAAAGATTGAAGTCGGAAACATATAAACAAATAAAGTTATGAAAGGCGGTATTTTCACAGGACGCATCTGTCACTTAAAAAGTGAGACAAATGAAGAGGTCTAATCGAATTCCATGTAGCCCTTTAAAAATATGAGGGAAATATTACATTTTTTTAACATCATCGTTATTATTATTATTATTATTATTATTATTATTATTATTTTGACCGGCAAATACGGTGGTTCTGGAATAATCCCCTTCGTACCACTCCCCTCTGCGATCGTCACTGATGGGCCAATTCAATTTGTAACTCATTTCACCAACGATGAATATTGTGTCTAGTAATCGAATGTCAAATAATAATCTAACCCCATTATGACATCGTTTAGCCTCGCTTCGACGTAACGAGTTTAGTTTTGACTTGGAGGGTCAAAGCAAACTGTTATGAATGGATTTTTATTCAAAACAAATTATATTTTTAAAATGAGATAAAATAGTTAGGTAGATAATAATATCCACTTTGTAATTTTCAATTCCTATTTTTATTTAATTATCTATTTATTCCAATATCCGAGAAAGAAAAGATATCATTTTTAACATGTTTTTAAAATAAAATATATACTTTTATATTATTTTATAAAAGTATATATATATATATATATATCATTAATATTTAAATAGTTTTATATCGATTAAATAAAATATGCTTTAGTCAAGGATAAAAATGAGATATTTATAATAAATTAGTTAAAATTGAAATTTATAATATTTTAAATTGATTATACATTTTTATATGAAATACTAATTTTAAAATGTCAATTATTTTTTTTTTTTAATTTGTCTCCTTAATCATTATTAATTCTTTTAATACTTTTTTGAATATATTATAATGCAAAAACTGAATCTAGTTTCTATTACTATTATTTTTATCTAAAAGTAATCAGTTCGGTATAAATAGTAGGTAATATTATTTAACTTATAATTTATATAGAAATGACAATATATTGTAAGAAAGTTGTTAAATATATTATAGGTAAATACTAATAAAATATATTATTTAGTATCAAAATTAAAACTTGTAAAATAAATTGTTCATATTATTTTCTTAATAATAAATGAATATGAAATATTATATTAATTTCACATAATTTTATGTTTCATAAACAATTCAATGCAGAAACATATAAAAATGTACATATTTTTCTATAGCCAATATATTTCGCTACCTATTAAATATCCATAAAATAACTGTAATACAAATGAGCATTACCTATATAAAATATAAAATTAACAGTACATATATCAATATTTATCATTTTATTGTAAAACTATTATACTATAACTATTTATTAATATTTATGTAAAATAAATGGCTTATACTTTAGTGAATATTTCTTTTATTTTAGTGATAAATGAAATTTAATAGATATTGGTAACTGGTAAGTAATAATATTGACAATATCGGTATGATAATATTTTATTAACCACCTAGAGCATGGTATACACTATACAGTAATAATTTTTAGAATGTACCTATGTTAATTCATCATAGGTATGTACTTAAACAATAATATAAAAATACGTTTTGAACATATAACAATCAATGTAGGTATTTTTTATACTAATTAATACGTCTTATTTGTGCTTGATGTAAATACGGTTTATAGGCTTGCGTGTCTGGGGGACATTATAAATAATAATTTCGTATACAATTTGTGAAGCTAATAACAAACTACTATTCAACATTATAAAACTTTGCTATAATGATTTTATATTTTAAAATAAAAATCCTATTAATTTTCATTCAAATTCACTGTTTTAACTTGTTATTTATTCACTTAAGGGCGTATACTGTTGATAATACAGTTATAACTTAAGTTACTTATATATAAGTATAATACTAAAACATGTTTTAAAATTTATAAAATCTGATATAACCAAAGTTTACTAATTTTAGTATTTTAAATTTAAAATTTAATTTAATTCATAAAATGTACTTCACAGTAAATAATGTGTTTTTCATTAACAAATTAATAATTATTACTTAAAACTTATTTCCTTTAAAATATAATATAATATAATCATAATGTCAAACATTTTCATATTTTCAATTATATTTATCTAAGTCAATAATAATAATTGAAAATAGTTTTAATACCTAATATATTTATTAAATACATAAAACAATCTAATATTTCAAATATAAATAATGGAAAACAAATTTAATTTATAGTTATTATTTATTATTACATTATTTTAAGGTGCTATATAATATATAAAATAGCATCTCGATCAATCTGGCCCCGGAGTAAATGAAAATTCGGCCAATAATGTTGAATATTAATTCTAGTTATAAGAATCTTAACTAGTTTTATTTTTTAATTAAACATCTTGTTAAGTGTTTTTCCACTCTTTTTTTTTATAAATTAGTAACAATTATTATTAAAAACAATATAATAAATAAATTTTCATAAACATTTTATATTATTATTATAATATTTTTCAAAATAATTCAAACAGCATAATTTCTAAAATAATTTTTCCTATACCCAGATGGGGATCGCCCATCCACCACCTTAGAAAGTCTACCCCTGCATACTACCTATCATATAAAAAAATGTTGTAATTTGTATTCTTATTGTTATCAAATTTATGTTTATCAAGTGGGTGCCTACCCGTAATATAAATTATGTAATATTTTACACAATATCCAATAACCATATTATTTAGGTGACTTAAAATAAAATATAATAAAATTGTTAATAAAATATTAACAATAGATAATGTTAGAAATTAAGATTTCACAAAAAAAACATTACTTTATCATCGTAAAAAAAAAATTTATTGTCGAAACGTGAGACCGATTTACAGTATATGTATAATCGGTACGTCTCAAAACCGAAACAATATACTGATAATTTGCGTTGACAATAATTCTTCGTTCTATATAAACGCGGTGTAAAATAATAATATTGTGTAAATAAAAGACAAAATAAGCATATTATATAATATTATAATATATTATCGAATATTCGGGTCTTGTACGTTTACAAACTACAATACGCAGAAACGTGCGATACTTTTATCGAAATGGATTTTCGCTACTTGTTGTTTTGGATTCAGTAAACCGAAAACCGTATTCTCCTTATAGTTTCCCATCTAAATGCACGAATGTAAGTATACAATATAATAATAAAATTCGCACACGTATATTAATGTATTATATATATATTATATACATTATACAAAGTGCGGCGAGATTATATTGGACATTTTTACGAGTAAATACAATATCAACGTGAAATATCATCTAGTATTCCTGATACACTCTGTATGTCGTACATACTACATAATAAACTGTAGCTGTTGTCTGTAAATTACATTATTCGAAAATAACCGATAACTGGAAACCGCAAACCCGAGTTCGCGGCCTTTATATTATATACTCTCTCTATTTCGATCTGTATATAGTTTTCGGCGTTTACTTGTATAAACAAACGGAACACACAATGCTAATAATATAATATAATAATAATAATAATAATAACCAACAAACACTTACAGGAACGTATACCGTGCTGTACCGCGGTGGCGGACCATTGTCGGCGCTAAACCAATACATTACAATGGCATTGTGATTTTCGCGGATTAAATGCTCAAATACGGACATGTACTACAGTGTTGTGTCGTGGTCCGCTTTTATTCGCGAATGTTTTTATAACAAATAATAATACTTTATTGTAATACACACAAACACAATGCATTATGTCCAAATTTGATACTGCGCGTGTGAAATTGATTTGCCTATCAATATCTCGCGCGGTACGTTGACAAAGCGCACGGCTGCCGCACGACTTCGAAAACCCGCCGAAACTAATATAATGCAACAATAATATTATTATGGTACCTAACACTTACCTATATAATAATAATATAGTGACCTCTTAATCAGAAGATACAAATTTCTTCAATAATTCAATTTTTTTTTACATCTTTCGGTTCAGTTTGTAATAGAATAATATTGTCTACAGTTCATGTCCAGAAAATTTATATTTTGGAGTGTACTTATTAATAGAGTATATATCTACAATAAAGAACTAAAAGGTGATATCTACAAAACAAAATGTAATAAGTAAAAAACATAATTTGTTTTCTTAAAACTGTTAATATAATCGCGTAATAATAATTAATAGTACATCAGAACTAAAAAGTGCTAACTATAGGTGATGTAAAAATAAAATGTTAATAAAAAATGCTATCGGTTTTAGTTATTAAAAGGTTTTTTTTAGGAATAAATTAATAATATTGTTTTCTGGAAGAGATCTTAATAACACATTAATACAAATAATTTTTAAGTTTAAGAATTATATAAATACCTGCTTTATTTATAAAAAAAATATAACATAACTGTTTGTAATTTAATAAAGTTCACCCTGACAATTTTATATTTTGAGATACCACATTTTATTATGAGTTCATTATAATGCATAACTGTTGAATATCTATAGTTCTATACTATACATATTTTCAATAGCATAATATTATAAAACTATGATATAATAATATACTCAAGTTTTGAAAAAATCGAAAAATCTACTGTAACGAATTCCTAATAAAATCGTTATACCTGCGTATTCAATAGATAATCAATTATACAAATGTCGGAAAATCATAATTAAATATTATTTATTACTAATAAAATATCATGATAAACTAATCAAACCGTTTACGATGCTAATCATTGTTTTATTATACCTTTCTTATAGCACATTGAATGTATCATATTATTCTCTCAAATATTACATTTCGAGTCCATATCTTAACTTAGTAGAAACCAAACTTCTTTTAATATTACGTTTCATTTCGCTTTACATGAGACTCAGTGGCGTGGTGAACTTTCCAGAGGCATATCACACATTTCTTATTCACCCTCTTATCCACTATATCTATATACGAGTATATTATTATACCCGATTTCACTATATATATTTTACAATAACCATAATAGTATATTACGGTATTAAATTAATAGGAAATGTTATAATTTGGTTGCTTTTTTACTATCAAATCTTACATTATTGGAAGATGAAGAAATCACACTAAAATGATTCCCTATTTTAAATACAACTATACGAGATCACAAATTATTTACCACATATACTATTATAATACGATAATATATAGTGAACGACTAACAGAGATGTTTAATTTTTTATGTTTTGATCAGTAAACTATTAACTCTAAAGGCATAGCTATACTTTATTGACTCGATGTAAATATATTTTATTTACACTGAAATTGAAAATATTTTATTACATAAAATGATTGCAAATAGTGATTTTATGTTTTTGTCACATAATAATTTGGATTTAGATTGATCTAGTAATGCGATGGGAATCTGAAGATAAATTTGAATTCTTTGTTAGGTCTGTAATAGACTTTTCCGACTTTTCCGATATTTCATATTTTTCTATTGCAGATCATTAATAATTTGGTTTGATGAAAGATGTCGAACTATTGAGTCGACTATAGGTAGATATTTCATTATCGTCAAACGAACAGAAACATAAAATCACCGCATCCAATTTCCTTAATATTTGCATCGTTTATGTAACATAACATTGCAAATACTTACCTACATTGTTATGTTTCCATACAACAATTATTACTTTATATAATATAATTTTTTTTTTTTTTTTTTTTTTTAAATAAAATCGAGGAATTCGAATCACTTAACAAACGTATATCGTATATAATATATATACAAATAAAAAAACCGTACAGACATATTATACTACAACAAACATGACAGATTCGTAAAATACGAGTATATAGCGGCTAGTACACCCGATATCTTATTATTATAATATAATAATAATATCTAGAGCTCGGGCATTAGCTGATGGTATCAAAACGTATACGAAGCCGACTGGGTCGACGAGGCGGCGTTTCTTTCTCGCGGGCCGCATATAAGCCGTATAATATTTCACAAAAGGTCCGAAATTTTCTGGTGTCGGCCTTATGTACATGTATAGGTACGCCGCCGTAAGTATTATTATTACATTATAGAAACATCGTTATTATTATTGTGTTTTCATATTATTATATTATATTATTATACAGTCGCGGTTCGCTCGATAATGTTATATATAAATTTCAGCACCGCCGCCGTCGAGGATTTGTTTGTTGGTCACCCGCTAGAGGACCTTTTTCACCTGAGTATTTTTATATATTTTTTCTACGTCCCTACTTTTTCTTTCCATTAGTAGTATACATGTACACACGCCCGTAACAACCGCATTATCGATATGTGGGTGACAAGAGGATAATGGACCGGCGGAAATTTTTATCGCAAACAAAGGAGTTAACAGCGGCGTATGTATTATGTATACGGTTTTACGCTCCTTGAAAAAGGTGCCCGTGCACAATGTAATAACAACAACAATAATAATAATAATAAATAATGTGTACGAATGAATACGGTTAGAGATTAGCCAGCCCGGTCAGACTGGTCGGCGTTGGGCCGTAGGATTTTTGATTTGCGAGGGTGACAAAACGGTGACGAGCGAGTAAAATGAATACCTGCGCCGTCGGTTTCGTGTTAAATACGCGGTAATAACCATAATGACAGTAACAAAGTAAAAACGCGTTTTTACGTATACCGTGTTATTATAATATAACACATAGTGTATAGCGTAAAAATTACTGGTGGTGAGTGCTGTAAAGTAGGTATATGTAAATTAACATCTGCTAATTTTCCGCGTCCGATATTTTTTTTTTTTTTTGTACATTATAACATAATAGAAAATATTATTATGTCTCATGAGGATGTCAAAATATAACGTACGACAATATGTGATTTTTCGTTACACAATGAAAAAATACCAAACAAACACGCTCGTCGTATACTCGATATGGGCCAATAATACGCATAATACCGATATAATATACGTAATTGGATTGTACCTGTTTTGGTAATAAACCGAACGTGAGGGTAATTTCAATACAAATTTTAGAGTAAGTACTTAATCTTTGCATCATATGATTGAAAATACCTAGATTAACATTTTGTCTAAAGAAGGAGGTTATTGATTGGTTTAAACAAGGACGTAGACATTGCGAGTACCCCACCAAGTTCAAAAGTCACTTATTAATGTAAAGTTAAATAGATAACATTATATATGATAGGAACTATAAAATAGTACAAAAATAATTTACAAATACGAAGTTGTTTATAAAAACGTAATTAAATTAACTTATTTAAACTAGTCGGTTATTTGTTCATTCCATTAAGAAAATAGTATATAAGTAAACATGTAAACATTTTGAAGATAGGTATAATAATATAAAAATTAAGGGCGCTAATACCCATTAAACACCTTCTTATTACGCATATGAAGCTATAAATTATATATTATAATAAATATTTAATTGAAAATATATAATTTATTGTATATACGTGTAAAAATTATGTAAAAATAAAAACAAAAAATAATACTTTTAGTATTAGTAATTCTTCCTAACACTTATAGACGATTGGTGTCATTTTATTTATATCTCTAATACTATTTTTATTGTATTAATATTATTGTTTAATATATATTTTAAAATAATATAAATTAATTGTTATATTTAACCATATTTAATTAAAAATAATAAACTACAATTAATGTAACATTTAATTTTATTATTTAATAAAAATATAGTTGTATGTCAGTTGACAAAATATTTGGGATTTTTTTTTTATGTTCAGGAAATCTTTTATTTCATAGTAAATTATTTTTTTAGATTTGATTTATGTTCAATTGTAAAATATAAAGTATACAAATATTTATTCTTTATAATTAATTATAATACATATTGTTTTCTAATATTTGTATAGCCAGAATGATAAATTCGCAATTCGTCAATTTAGGAATTGTGTGTTAAAATGCCCAAGTCCAATATTGTGTGAAACCATATATCTCCATATTGGTGAAAATTATTAACCTACCGCTGCATTGCCTCAGCTAAAAATATTGATTTTCTTTTCTCCATACCACGTGGCCGCAATGATCGTATATATATATTGTTATTTTTGATTTCACAGAATTACACGTGACCTGTTTAGGTGAATCAGAGAATTCCCCTCAAGTCAACCAAGTCATTTTGACAATGGCATTTGGATTATTTTATTTTTCCTGTTCAACCGTTCAACGGAAACGTCCAAAATGAAAAAAATGAAAATGGAATAAAAAACTTTAAACACCGCGTTGTTGCTGCTTTTACCGGGTATTTTTGTTGCTGCTGGTATATTGCCACTGGTAGTGACAATCTGCCAGGCCATGTCAAATAAAAGGCACAAAAGACCGATACTCTTTGATGGCACAAACCTCGTGTCGTTACGTGTCTGTAACGGGTTTATTACTCGTATTTAATTTATTTTTCTACTCCCATTTGGCCAAAACGTATTTCTCGCGGATAAAGTGATTGTGAAATATTACTATTTCACATCAACAACAACACCATTGCAAAAAATATTCTGAGGTATTTCGGGCTTGTAGTATTTTATTATATCATAATATTTATTTTACCACCATTTATAAAGTAATCACGTACATTAAGTGTAAACATTCTAATTCTTAAGTTATTCCCAAAAGTTTATCATTTTAAAATAAACTAATTTACACAAACTTGCACATTATGCACTATGCAGTACTGTGGAACATATAAGAGAAAAAATATTATATACCTTTTCTGGTAGATAAATTGTCATAGTGTTGAACTACCATAAAATAAAACAAATCATTAAGTTCTATTAACTTAAGTATTATTTGCACAATATTAAAAAAAAAAATAATACATTAGATATAATTAAGGTAAAGGTCATTTATAATTATATAATAGTGTATAAATTATAGGAATTGGTATATTACAAATATTGTCATTTTGGTACACAAACAATTTTATAATTTCCAGTTGGTAAATATAAATATTTTGAAGTATAGACAGAGGACCATATAGTTCTTCATGTGGAAATTTTAAAAAAAATGCACATGAACCACATAATGCATATACATATGCATATAAATATACCTTATAACAGAAATAAAACATTTTTAGGAGCACCAGCAAGTATTTAAAAAGATTATGTTGTTGGATTTTATTTATTTGTATTATTGTTGAATTTAAGTAAACTAACAAATATTTTGATATAAATTCAACGTGACTCTTCTATATTAAAGATATATAAGAACCAGTAAATATTAGTAAAGTTAAAAAATATAAAACTGTTATAAACTTAATACACGGCGGTGACGGACAAACATAATGAGACAACCTATGTATACAGGTTGTTTACAATTTTGTATGCTTAAAAAAGAATTAGTTATTGCAAAATATATAAAACCAAATTAATGGAAATTGTAATTTTTCCTATTTCCCCTCATTTATTGGTAGTTAGGCTTCTTCCAAGAAAAAACTTTTAAGAAATTAAAAAATTGAGCTGAATAAACTACCAACTAGATGCAATTTGCTGCTGAAAGCACACTCTATTCGTAATAATCAGATTGATAATTATTAATTTTGTTGTTATTTGAATAACATTATAATTTTAAAGAATTTTTGTTTAATTCACAAAAAATGTAAATTTGTTATAATATTGCTGCATGTTTATTCATTATTTAAATTTTTCGTATTCGTGGTATCCATACAGATATAAATAGGTAATTAATTAACAATATATTATAATATAATAAAGGTTAATTTGTGTGTAAATTAAAAAAAAAAGTGGAAAGGTCGATTGTGGACTAATTTTAGAAATTAGTGATTTATTATAATTATTAAGATTTGAATGCAATGTTATTGCATTAGAAAATATGATTCTGAGCAAATCTCAATATATTACAATATATTATACTAATATATTCAACGATTTTACTACGAGTGTAAATTATATATGTATATATTTAAAATAAACTTCAAATTCCTACGATAAAAACTCAATTAGTTATCACGAAATAAAAATATATAAAATAACGGAAATCGTAGTTTTGCCAATTTTCCACTTTTCAAAGAAAAAATTTTAGGAAGTTCAAAAAATGAGCTAAATAAAGTACCAACTAGATGAAATTTGGTATTGTAAGGGTATCCTATTTGTGGTAATCAGACTATTATTTCTACCCCAAAAAAAATGTTTTCATATATCAGAAAAGAATAAAATAATAAATAGCCTATAATAAAAAATTGTCAGTCACGATTTTCAAAATATTTTGTAAAAAGATAAAGTAGTAAATTATGAGGCTTCTATAATATTTTCAAACTGAGAAACCAAAATTTGTAGGTAATCTAATTTTTTTGTAAAAAATTTTGTTTTATATTATGCCAAATAATAAACTAATCAGTTCCAACATTTTATCACACATGTATATTACCAATGTTAGTATTCAAAACAATTTTCAATACCCTACGATCAAAACTCAATGAGTTAACACGAAATAAAAAATTACGGAAATCATAATTTTGCCAATTTTTTACCATTTTTTGGTAGTTTTTCTTCTCTTAGGAAATAACTTTTGAGAAATTCGAAAAATTAGGTTAATAAAGTATCAATTAGACGCGATTTTCTACCGAAAGCATACCCTAATGGTAGTAATCGGATAATTATTTCTACCTAAAAAAATGTTTTCATGCATAAAAAAAAAATAACATCTTTGTAGAAACAATACATTCCTCGCTCCGCTCAGAATCTAAAATTCTATAATTACAATCTTGATCAAATTAAGAATTTTACATATCGACATATTTAGTAGGTATAGGTAAATATATATATTTTTTAATTAGGTACCTTTCTTGTAATTAGAAATATTAATAATATAGAAATAAAAATAGTCTGCATAGTATTTATCTCAAATATATTAGGTATTAAAAAGAGAGACATTTAAAATATTCATTATTGACGGAGATATTACATTTATTAGCGAATTAATGAATTACTACGTTTTTTTAGACTTTATTAAAATATTTATTTGATAATATAGTTACAGATGAGGAATTAAAAATATTACAGTATTATTTTATATTCCTAAATTATGTAAATAATTTATATAATATGTATATTATAATAGTTATAACATTATTTTTCTGAAAATATAATATATTATGTTTATACAAATTTAGCGAAATTTGTAGGTACAGTACCTACTCAATCAAATCGTAATTCAGTACACAGACGTACAATTAACTATAATAAAGGGTCACTAATTTACTATTACAAATGTTGTTCAATTGTTTATAAATTAGTTATTTGTTTTACATTAAATAATAAAAAGAACTCTTAAACTTTAAATATTGACATTTTCCATTCATAATTCAATTTTTAAACATAATTGGAATGAGCAAATGGGATTCAATAACGTTCTATCATATTAGCGGATATAATACTATTCGCAAATTTTGCATTGATTAATAAATGAGACATTGGAATTATAAATTAGAATAAATTATTTAACTCTATAATAGTATTACCAATTTTATATATTGACAAAATTGATTATTATATAATATTCTAGAAAATGTAATATCTACAAGTAAAATTATGTTAATAATAACAACCGTCAATAACATAATATTTTTAATTAATATTCTTTTTAAAATTAACATTAATTTTTTATGCTATAAAAATATAAAGTTATAAAAAGATAGGGCATGGTGGCCCGACGACGTGCCGACCTTCTTTTTCTTTTAATTAACCCATCTATATATTTACTATGAATTTCCCAATACTTTAATATTTCAGTTCTGAGTGGGAGACCATGACTTGCAAGCGTACGTCACTATAGGTTTTAAATACGTATAGTCTAGACATTCCTTTGTGTGTTTGGACTGTAACTTGGAGGAAAACATTTCTTTCATTGAAGTAACATCTATTTGCCACATTTAGTCTTATCCCAATTTCATTTCGCGCATAATGTTCTAGATTTCGAGCGAAGCGTGGAACGTATCGGTTTTATGATGATTTATTTTTTATTTTTGAAGACATTTTTTTGGGTAGAAATAATGGTGCGATTACTACAAATAGGGTTTGTTTTCCAAACCAAATTTCATCTAGTTGGTACTTTATTTAGGTAATTTTTAAATTTTTCAAAAGTTTTTGCTTAAGTAAAGAAAAACTACCAAAAAATGACGGACAAACGTCAAAATTCACGTAAATCGTAATTTTGACGAAATTGATTTTAGAGTTATTATGATAATTAATGCACTTTTGTACGTGGGTACTTGCCATTTTTTTTTGTACTTTCTTAAATAGTTTATACACGTGGTAAAATTTTGAAACGGCTTATCTGCAGGTATAATATATTTTGTTGTATTGAGTTTCGTTCAGAATCGTAGTATTTTGTAATGCAATATCATTGCATTTAAATCTTAATTATAATAAACCACTAATTTTTCCGAGAACCGAAGGTCGATGGAGGAACATCCAAAATCGACCTTCCCACTTTTTAAAATTATAATTTTATATTTGATAAATTAATATTATGATGAGAGATGATTCAGAAGCAGTAAGAATTGTTATGGAAATGAATATAGAAGGTAAAAAGGGGAAAGAAAGACTAAAGAAGAGGTGGATATAGATGGAATTAAGTGAAGATTATATAGCTCGTGTGAAAGAAGGAGATGTAGGTGATCAAAATCTATGTAGGTGTTGTATTAGGGTGCCCAACCCCATATAGTTGGAGGGCAAGGCTTAGAAGTAGAAGAAGAAGATAAAATAATTATATTTCTTTTTAAAAAAAACTTTTTAATCCTCATTTTTACATACCAATTATTCCATATAGTACCTATTATACTATAGCGGATAGGTGTTTTTAACTACCAGTATGTAATTAAGAAGTTGGTCTCTTTATGATTAAAAATACTTTTTCCAAAATGTAAACAATTTATTATTTATGTTATACAAAATTGTTGTTTTCTAATTTGAAATAATAAGAACTTATTATTGAACTTTCTTATCAATTCATATGATGAGACAGCCAATGTGGTGGAGCCTAATAATTGTCAATGAATAGTTTTATAGTCATTTATTTAGGTAAATAACAAAAATAAGAAGGTGTATAATATACAATAATCTATTGTATATATCCTTATGTGAGTATATATAAGGTGTGTTTACTATTATTACAATTTGTATAGTGCTGAAAATCGTAGTGTATTGTAGCGTACTGTTCGTGTTGTGAGTTAGAAAATACAATATAATAAAATAATATATTGTGTACGCAATATTATAAAAGGTACTCTACTATTATACGTGTTGATAGACACATCATACTTAGAATAACCGCCAAAAACGCCATTCGAGAATCGAGAGCATACATTTTTTTTTATTCATACTCAATCCTTTCAATCGCAAAACGCAAAAAACCGGTCTCGTACTTAGATTCTTAAAAAAAAAACCGACCGTAGGGGGGCGTGTACCCAATAATAATAATGTATAACGAGAATATTCGTTATACGTTGTTTTGGTGTAGGCCAATTAAAATTTTCACCGGGCACCGCATTATGTTATTTACCACGTAATAATGCCCGCGGTAACTCGACAGGACGTGTATGTATCAGTACACACAGGGCGAACAAATTTAATGTAATAAAAATGGTGGGAATTACATATGCTTTTAACGCTATCTTCCTTAATTTTGTATAACACGAAATTCTGATCACTCTGTATATGTATATTTATAGGACAAAAAGGGATTAACGGGCGTGCGTTCGCGTTAATCCGTCGATCTATTATGTCGCAGCAGCGTAAACACGTTAGTGGTTAAATAGGCTAGTGGCGTTGAATTCACGCTACTAATATATTTCATACATCTATATTCTATAACATAACATATACGTACCTACTATTTTACAATGCTTATATTCAATATATAATATAAATACAAAATATGTGCGTTAATAATAATGAAAATCGCATCACATACGTATGAGAGAGCAGAAGTGTCGTATTTGAAGAGAACCCCTCAGTTTAGCTGTTTAAAAAAAAACCTATTTCGTTAGTAATTACAGTATTTTTTAACTTTCATTTTTACAAGTAAAGAATTCTCGAGCTATACCTGTACCTAATCATTATTCATCATCTTAAAATTACTACTGTGAGAGAAAAATAAAGAGAAAATTAATTTTTTTTTTAAATTTCGTAATAATAAATTATAATATTATTTGACATAATTATTATGGTTTTCTTTAATATTCAAATATACTTTTATATATTCATAAACAAATAAAACCCCTATAAATTACAAACTATAATGCGACATAATATTATATTGAATATAATAATTTATAGCCTCATAAAGTCTATATATAATATTGTGTAAATAGGATATTCTTATTTCAGTATTTTACACGTGTTATTTATATGATAAATACTATTAAATTTCCCTTATATAAGGGGAAGGTATACCTATACGGTTATACTACTCGTATGTTGTAATACTTGTAAATAGAAATGTAGTAAAACAGATTATATCAAGGTCCATTAACCTGCCACCCCCATGCAACAACGAATTCTTAAACTATGCTGCTGCAGCTGCAATTATTTTCAATTTGTTTCTGGCTCTTTTTACTTCGTTTCTGATCTCGTTCATCTGATCTTCGATCGCATCTCGTTCCCCGCATCCAGTACCTTATAACCTATTTCCAAAAGGACATCCACTCTTCTTCCACGTTGAGTATCCTGACCCTTACGCGTAGTTGATCAAGATCTATTTGTATGTTTGGTCTTGCTTTGTTTTTCAAAACAACGTTCCAATAATTCTCGTCCTGCGTTCGCCCAGGATTATTATTTTATTAAATATTTGTACCTTAATTTAATAATATTATTGAGAACTCATTACGTGCCCCCCTCCGTCCCCGGCGTATGACGACCACAGTGAACCGAACAATACGATTCGGGTGTGAACGACTAGACGATTATTATGTGTCGAATATAATATATTATTACGAATAATAATAAATAACATTATTTATTACCCACTACATTTACATAATAATAATAATAATAATAATGTTATATATATATATATATACAACTGTACATCGTCGCTAACGTATATAGCTTATTGTTGTGTCAGTGCTGTTGTGTGTGGGGCCAAACAATAACATCTCATTTAAACATTACACGCTAGTAAATAAATAAGAGGGACCGTCTCCTCGTCGTGTCCCACCGCCACCACCAACTACATAACATATATACATATTATAACGTTCGCGCCCGAGTCGCCCCCGTCTACCACTCGTCGCACAGTCCCGGCCACCGATCACCGGGCCCTCGGGGGCATTTAGGGTTTTGAAAAGAACATTTATCGAATTATACACCCGGAGACCCATATCTACACCGTGGGTTATCGGCGTTCCGGTGCGGCAGGGTGGAGTACACAAGTGGCCCGTTTATTCGAAAGCCAGCGGTTCGGGTAATGATTTTGAGCGGAGGGGCGCCCGGAACCGTGCCATTGGTCCGCGATGGCCGCGCCTCCCACCCCGGCGGCGATACGTGTGACGAGTCTTGCTAGTCGCGACGGACACACCGCCACCGAACAGTACGACTCCGGTTCTTGCCATTGTATTATCGTGGTAGTCGTCGTCGTCGTCTTCGTCGTTTACAACATCGTTGTATATCCGCGTATACATAAACAACGGCGTCTACTTCAATACTAGACGTTCTACATAATATTAAACTATTATAGTTCTCTCATAGTTTTTATGCGAATTTCGTCACCAAGTATAATTAGCTCGAGTTTAAGTGCATCCTTAAGTGGTGTATGCCACACCACGACGCGTGGTGAATAAAAAAACTGTGTAAAAACAAATACATTGAAACCGGATAGCGAGTGCATCGGTTAGGTTAGCCCAACATGGAGACGGACAGCAACAGCGATAACGAAATGATGCCAGCATCCGCCCAGATGCCGCCGTACAGTCGGGCCAACATCGAGATGCTCATTCGGAGACACCAGGCCGCCGTCACGGCCCTGGGTTTGGCGTTCAACGGGCCGCAACACAGGCCTGTGGCTAACGCGGCCACGTCCGTGCCTGCGCCCAAACATCACACCATTGATGCCATACTCGGTCTCAAACGGGCCGACCAAAAGGATCAAGAATCTGGAGGCAAGTATTGTAATACAATCAATTACCCAAATTAATAAATGTCATTCATAAGAATAATGTATAATATATATATTTACAATCGTTGCAAGTCCAGGTAATAAAGGTGGTAGATTTAATTTCAGTTTTTCAATATAAGTGCAATTGGCTAAATATAATTAGAGCAAAATAATATTTTTTATAATGTAACCGTATAAGTGCAGAGTGCAGTGGTGCTATTTGGGGGGGGGGCAGGGTGTGCCACGGTTCCCCTATTTAATTTTGTGTATTTTATCGCGCTGATACATAATAATAATATGCAAACGCCTCCATAATCTACAATAGCATGGACTTAATGTACTTTTGTATATTTGTACCATTTTTTTGTTTGTATTTTGTACCCTTGTGGTTGGTTATCAATAATATATTTAATACAATTATAACTAATAAACTTTGTAAATTCCTAAAAAATGCATCGTTAAAGAAGTCGTCTGCAGAGTCACTAACATAATTTTAATGTTCAACAAAATTTGCCTGATCGACGTAAAACTTAGCCTGCTTCAATTTTTGCTCTTCTTATAAAAATACTGAAATGGCGCCCCTGGCAGAGTGCCTGGTCGGCGGGAGTAATATATATAGAATTTTCGAAATGCCAAAATAACCTATTTTGACGTCAGAAATTCGAGAGCCTTGGTGCTAAGCAAATTTTGTGGTTCCTATACAAACATAAATCTAAATGCACATTTTTGTACAAATCGGTGTCCACTTATAATTTCATATTGTGGGTGCCATGCGACCCCGGAAAAGTGCGGCGTTGTTATTACTCAATATTTAAATAATATATTACGTATAATATTTATCGCGCAAATAGCCGTAGTTATACATCAAAACGTACTTATTATCCTTTTCGTAATATAATATTGTCATTAATTTTTCATTGTGCGTGTAACGCGATTAACGCCGTTTGCCGAGATGATTTCACCGAGCGAGACGAGATTACGTGGTTCGGTGGGCGCAACCAACAATCGCGCGGATATTAGATATACCGCTTTCGGAATGGAAAAATGTGCCGTGTTCGACGACATGATTTTAATTGTTTCAGTAAACCGCTGTTACTTGGGGTGCGGCGGTGGAAAACTGTTTTCAAGCCCATTTGTTTTTAATCACTTTTCCCGTTCCCCCTGACACTCGTTCACTCCTCACTCACTCGTTCTATCTCTCGCTCTCTCGTATAAAACTATAAACCCTCATATCCCTCCGATCCGGTCGCCAGCGTCGCGTTTATTTTTGTTACAATAAATATAATTATTATAATTTATTATATAACCATACAATATACTTTAAAAAGTTTATAAATGTCGTATAAAGTACGAGAAACATTTGCCGTTGCAATTACCGTTGTTATTTCCTCGTTTCCGTGCGCGCCACAATAATGATAATAATATACGATTATGGCGCGTTGTTCTTCGCTAGCGGCGGTCGCGTTTCCCCGCCTAAAACGAAGCGCGCGCGGAAATCAAAAAACATTATACGTCATATACGCGCGCAATATAATAATTATATTACTATGCATATAAGTCGCGAAGTTATATACATTATTTGCCACGCGTCCTCTCTGTATATCTGCACGATGAGTGGTACCTTTATGTTTTCATTGCGTATAATATTTTAACTTTAGGCATGGATTTTAATGTATCTATTTTCATTTTTTAAAAATTTTTTTTATGGAATACTTGACACGATGCTCTCCAAGCTATAAATGTGTTTCAAAAACGCACGTAAAACATTTTTTTTTTTTTAAATTAAATGTTCAGATGTTCCATAAATTTTAATTTTTTACAAAAATCAAAAATACACACTTTTATACAATTGTATTATATATTATATATTTATTTTTTATTTTTAAAATAATAAGATTTAAGGGCATTTTATTGGAAAATATTTAGGAAACTTTAGGTCATATAATACCTTTTTTATGGGGATTTTTGATATTTCCGTGACATTAAATTCCATAATATATAATTATGACCCATTAAAAAATACATACTATACGTTGAATAATCTCGCATAATAAGATCTCCTGAACATATACCTAATTTCAATTTCGGAATAGAATTTCAAACTTTTAACCCTCCTCATGGCTTTCTGCAGAAACGTATTATTTTATAAAGACCTCAATATTATATATAACTTAACTAATTATATTAATTAATTATATTTCTATATTCTGCATTGAGTACATAATATATATACCTATATATACTATATACCTGTACATACCGGAAATTTATGTTAGAAAAATGGTATTTTATGAAATTACAATTGCATGAATTAAACCGAATCCGTGTTACCACTAAAACACCGAGTAAAATATTTAGGTTAACACAAAATCTAGAATTAAATTTATCAATTTTAAAATTAATGTGATATGATGTATTATTTTTCAATATATTTTAGACACGCAAATAATATGAGTTTTTTGTCATTTTAATGACTATATTATATTACAAATTCGGTTTTTAATTTTTCTTCTTAATTCTTATAATTGCTGTCTTACAGATTTTAATATTATGTTATCAAATAACTTTGCGCGCGTTCACGCACCTGTAAATTAATAAATGTTAATCCAACTACTATAATTGCTATTAAATCAGTTATAGAGGTACCTATACCTCTTGATTACCTCCGACTCGCGAAACATCCATAATCCTAATGATTAATTCTAGTATTAAAATTGTGTAGATGATAGTGAGAGGTATGGTATAACTTATATATTATTATAAAGTTATTTTAGAATCTATAATTTACCTACATCCACAGAGATCGTAAAAGTTATTATTTTGATGTTCATATAGAAACAAAAAAATGTAAATAACCTAAACCCACTGCAATAATTTTATCTGTCGTCCTGGCGGGATTAATGATTAAATTAATTATAGTTATTTACCAGGCGAGCACACTCACGCACACAAAAATCAGTCATATAATATCATATACATTCAATTATATAGGTATCTATCTATATATTATATTCGTAAATAATTATGTTGAGAAAGTGATATATATTTATATTTATGCACATAAGGGGGAATGGGGAAATGAGTTTAGTTTGGTACGCTCGTTACTATAAAAGGGAGAGAAAAAAAAATTATATATATATATAGTCTAGCGAAAAGCCTAATTCGTGCACTATCGACACTGTTATCGGTTCGCGTGTCGCCGGCTCATAATAATATTATAATTACGAACAATTAAATTGATTAAAACATAATATTATAGTCAGGCGTCTTATCGCCGCCATTCCAATTATTAATTAAAATATCAAAATTAATGAGAAATTTTTTTTTTCCAAACACCACCCACTATATCATATTATATTGTCTGTCTTCAACATGAAGTCTGTTCTGTGCGATTATTACATATCTAATATACATTTTCGGTTTTTCTCCCTATAGACTATAGATATACTTAAATTAATTATTTAAGTTATACGTTTTATATTCACCATCTATAACTGAAATATGCATATTACAGTAGATTTGTATAGGTATATACCTAAAAGAAGAAAATAAAATTACGGGGCTGATAATAATTGGACATCCAACTGTCTTTTTGTAAAACAAATTGACGATAATTTTAATTTTTCAATTATAAAAGTTACAAAATTGTTGAGTATTAGGTTACATATACGTATATTTAAATTAAATATATAAATGTATATTTGAAACAAAATTAAACGACGATTGCTACCTATATATCAGCACAGATTAGTTTTGCATATATGCATATATACCTATATGCTATAATAATGAGCTTATTAATGTACTAAATACAATTTGATCAAATCGTTAAATAGATTGTTAAATCAATGAGTTTATCTTTGAAAATCCACTAAGAAAATTAAACCGATTATGACATGCAGAGGATTAAATTATATTAGTTTCATTATATTTTAAAACAAATTCCAATCTGTATCATATATTCTACTATAAAACAATTTATTATAACAATAAAACATAATACTATTTGAATAAAAATAAATAAAAAACTTTAAACCACACTATAGTGCTGCACATGCTATTATGTATAATTTTATTCTTTATGGTAGTTCCATAACATAGATAAGATGTATTAGATAGAAAAAACTTATATTGTAAAGATTGATTACACAATAATAATTATTGTTCTTATTATAATGTTGATCGATTCAACACGCGATATTTTTTCTATATATAATCTGATAGACCTACAAGTTTTTTACCTCAATTATAAAATTATACAATACTACACTAATTGACGTAATATTATAATAACGAAAAACAATTACATATAATAACATATATATATAGGTACAATGTGGAAGAAAATAGCAATTTTATATTATAATATATTCAATCTACAATAATTAAATTATTATACACATTTTATATTTATAATATTGAATTCATATACCTAAAGTTGATAATATTTTTTATTAGATAAAAATGTTTTTCAAAGCATAGTTATAGTAGGTGAAGTATAAATATACAAATAAATTATTGTTTTATTAAATTGGTTGTAATAAAATTGTTTCCCTATTTTTGAGATAAGAATATTTTCGCAGTAACGGAGTTTTTTATGTAGTAAGTCGGTAACATAATGTCGATAAATAAAATAAAAAATAAAGAACTTTAAATCTACTATCAGTGTCACACATTGCACCTCGTGCATTTTTAATAATTTTAAATAGTTTGAAGTTTGATATTGTTAGCTACAATCAGTTGTCTTGGATGCATTGATCACTTTGCGAGTACGTGTCAAATTCACCAATATTTTCATGTCAAACTATATAACATTATAATATAATACAAAACGTATATTAACCACATAATAATTAGCTGGTGTTTCACACATATCGATTACCGATTTACCATTAAATCTATAGTAATATCATAGTGCCATTATAATATTTAAAATCTAATGTAGTAATAATTAAAATATTATAGTTGATTAATATAATTGTTATAGCTGTAGCTGTACTTTGCAGATGCGTGTAACGTATATAATATACTAAAATTATTACATTGTGGTAAATTTCAACTGTAGTATTGCGGTATCAAAATGACGGGGGTTATACTCGTTTTCTGATTCAGTAGCTTGTTAATTTCAGTTGTCAGAGAAACTAATTGGTATGCGGATTAGACCAAAATTGTAGAATTATTTATTATTACCAAAATATCAACATTTGCATTAATATATGAGAGCAAAGAAAGACATTTTTATAACCCGTCGTAATCAATATAAATAATGTCAATAAAAATACGTTAGGCATAATGAAATAAAATAATTAATAAATTTAGAATTAAAACTTTGTTAAAAATAAAAACAGTTTTGCAGCTAGATTACATATTATGCCTAAAAGTTATCTATATATATAAAATTAGTACCTACAATAAATCTAAAATTATAGTATACAATTGTAAAACAATAATATTATTATTAACATGAAATAACCTAATAAACTAGCTATATGAATATGATAATAAATAACAGACTCAAATTATTTATTACTAATTAGAAAAAATTAATTATTTGTTAATTATATCATATTAGGCATAATATGCTTCAAAAATTATAAGTGGTATGTGCAATTTTCAATAAGTTAAATGATACGAATTTAATTTCATTGTTAATTATTGTGCTATCAAATAAATGCTTTATCATCTAAATTATTACTAAATTATCATTAATTAAAAAAAAATACTTAGAATTTTTTAATCATTTAATGAATAGAATTACTGGATCATATCAATATAAGATTTTTCATTTTTGTACGTTTTATAGCATAACTTTTTTGATTTTAAATACGCTAAGCTGAAAATTTTATATATTTTTATTATACATATTTTTATTATTTTTATTTATTTGTATTAAAAATATAATAAAAATTGAATAGGTACACATAAAAATTTAAAAAAAAAAATTAATTTATTACACGCTTTTAAATACACCCTTAAATGTTTGATTTTTATGTTTTTAAAAGTATAATCTCTCTTTTGAGCAGTTATTCAGGTCTGATTGCCACAAATAGAATAATGCTATCGATAGATAATTTTATCTTATTGGTGCTATATTTAGGTCATTTTTTAAAGTTCTCTATATTTTTCTAATGAAACAGAAAAAACCACTAATAACGACAGAAAATGGCAAATTTTAATGTTCCACATTATTTGATTATATTAAAGATAATTGATGAAATAATATTATCAATATATTGTATATCTGACTGAATTTCTCTCAGAATTATTTTTTTTTTTTTTTATAATGCAATACGTTCAAATGTTAACTATAATATAACACAATAACATCTCTTCGAAGACCGGAAGGACAAAGAGGACCACCCATAATCGAGTTCCTGGTTTTTTTATATTTATTTGAGTTATAATGTATTTTAGGTTATGTATAGGTATTAGGTATGTATATACTACGACCATATATTACAGCCTAACTCTTTGCAATTCTTTTAATTTTAATATTTGAAATGTATAGAATAATGTATAATCCAAAATTTGATTGTTCGGTAATATTTTTAAATACTCTTAAAAATAGGGATTCAACTGCTGTAACATGATATTATAACATATTATCATTATAATTTTGAATCATTTTACTAATATTGTATATATATATATTTGTATGTGAGTTTTGTTGTATAGTTGTATGCGTATTATTATTATTATTATGCGTAGGTATACATGTTAGTAAATTTTTCGTCGTCGGCGGCGAATAATCCGTGTCGGACAAGAGCTTCAGCATCTGCAGTAATAGTCGCGCGCGGCTGATCTAAGAAGCTTTTCTATTTTCACGAGTTTTATGCTAAACGCCAGAAATGTAATCCGGGGATTTGTTCGTTTTATAAAACGAAGGTACAGCGTACGCACCAAAATACGGTTTATTTATTATTATTATTATTATTATTCGCGGTGTTTTCTTTTTTTCTTACTGACGTTTTCTACCGTACTCCGGACCTAATAATATAGTACCCCCGTATACTTCGTTATAATGTAGGAACAGAAAACGTCAGCTTTTGTGACCGGCTCTCTCGGTCCTAGCGACCTTTATATTTTAATAACAGCGCGCCCATCATCCTTCCCGTCCCCAAATCCAAATCCCAACGGCGAATTAATATATATATATATATATATATATATATGTGTGTGAGTGTATTTCATTGAATTTTTTTTTTTTTTTATTCGCAACAACCGCGTATTATTATTATTATTATTATTTACTGTTTTGTTGCCCACAAGCCGTTTGTTATCGTAATTGGTTCGCGTATATAATATCAACCGACGGCGGCCGAGCGCTGATACTCCGTAGGGGTTTGCGGTGGGCGCGTGCGCGTTATTAAATTGTACGACGACGTCTCCTCTTCGGTGAACGCTGCATCCGTGGCGCTAAGCCGATTCCCCAGATCATATTTTTACAGAACGGATACGCGCGATCGCTAATATAAATAATTGATTTCGAAATAATATATTTATCGCATTATTCTGGAAAACAAAAATTAAAACACCACCGTTAGTTAATTGATAATATTATCATATATATACATATGTATACCAATTATATTTCCCATACCGAATAAATATTAAATTACTTATATTTTTTTCTACCGAAAAATTCATGCGTTGAATCAAACTTAAAGCGATTTTGAAAATGTTTAGCAACGACCATTAAATTATAATATAGGTATATTTCATTGCATATTTTTTTTATGACTATTGTGTTTTCACCCTCGAAATTATATTAACCCGTAATAACAAATTATATCTTTTAATCTTGACAAACATTATTTACATTACAATCGATATTGTATAATAGGTACATTTCATTTTATAATAATTTTCCCTATCGCGGCAGTAAAATAGAGTACATACTGTTTATAAAATAATACTAAAATAATATTAAATTTTCACTCCTGAAATTCCTCCCATCACAGAATTAGATGCACTTATTTTTAATTTGTTTTTCAATCCGTTTTATAGAAATTAATTGACTTATAAACAATATAAGTACGCTGTTGTTACTTGTAGTAAGTATAGGCATACACGAAGTTCTTATATATTTATTTTCTTGCATGTCGCAGTATAATCTGTTGTATTATACTCGTTTATTACAATTGTATTTGAGTAATTTGAATGCAAAATTATAACATTATAAATGTTTTGTATAACTGTCTATTATAACTATAACTAGAGTTTACCCTTATTATAAAATAGGTAGAAGTTCTAAATAATTAATATATTTATTACATAACTTAAAAATTAGTATTGTACCTACCTAGTATTATATATTATAAATAGTATAGGTACTTAATTCTGTTTTTGTTTATGCCGGTTTACTGTTGTAATTGTTATAATATTTTAAATCACGAATAAAATAATTAAAAACTAACAAATTCAAACAAACATTTAATTACATTTAATAATAATATGTATAACTTACTCAATGTACGTATTACATATATATGATTCTATATTTCTATATAGCATAGTAATATGCATCGTTCAAGTTCAATGTATTGTCTATTAAAATCATAATAAATAATTATATCTAAATGTTAATTTATGTAATAATTAATATTCTACAATAATAAATTACTCTTAATATATTTTTTATTGTATTTGTTATATGATAACATTTATCACATTTGTAATAACAATCTCGTAGACAATCACTGTCCGATAAGAAGTTTTTAAGTCACGAGAGTCAATATAATTCATATTATTTAAAACGAAATATGTTTCAAAATTTTTATAATAGATATCTCATTACACTTCTCTTTCTTTAATATAATATGTTTTTTTTTAAATATTTAAAAATATATATATAATATATAGCTAATAAAAAAAAATTGACTTCAAAGAAACATATAGGACACAAGACAAGTTAGTGCTTCAAGATAACACTAAATTAAATCTGTATATACACTTTTGACGTTTGAATAATTTGTGTACATATTAAAGTATTTATAAATTTATTATTATTTCATTTAACGCAAGATATTATAATCTACTTGGAAAAACGACTATTATTTTATAAATATTAGTTTTTTAAAATATGTTTATCATGAGTTTTCAATATAATTATTATGATTAGCTATTTTTAATAATAAAATTGTAATTATATATAATATACTTATTAATTAATTCTTTACATATATGTCGATTATAAAACAAATATTCGTTGTTGTATATTATTAATTTTAATTATATTGGTTGAGTTAAAATAGTTAATATATGATATTGTTAATTAATAATGTTTACATTTAAAAAAACATGTTAGTGTTTTGCATATACAATTTAGGCACTAGAAATTGATAAGAAAAAAAATCACTATACGTAATTGTTATATATGTCATATTTAATTATAACATTAAAGGCATTTTTCTTTAAATAATAAGTATACGACAAATTTAAAAACGATAAGAATTAAAACAAATAACGTAATAATTAAAATTTATCATTTTAAATGTAAATGTCAATTTCCATTAAAGATAAAGTTTGAAATTATATATAAAACTACAAGTGCTAAAAAATAAATAATGTTACAAATATTATCATAGTATTGAGAATATAATATAAGTTAATAAGTGTAATTTAATTATACGAAAAATAAAATGATAACTAGCCAATGTTAATTTTATGGAATACAAACGTCTATTCTGTTTATTTTTTATTGATAGAATGATAAGCATCAGATTTATTTAAAACTTCTCAAGACACTAATTCCTGTTTAAACATTAATACTTATTATACTATAAAAGAAAAAATTATGAAATAATAACTTTATTTAATATTATATTCTTAATATCTGATATTTATTAAAAATATTTTTGTAAATATTTTATTATTTATGTTGAACCATCAAACTTTAGTTACTTTATTAGCTACCAATAATAAATATGGTTAATAACGTTAACTTTATATTTAAGACTCAAGTAAATCTATACTATATAAATTTTATGAAAATGAAAAATTTTTTCTTGAGTAATCTTTTAGAGTCAAATTTCGATGAAAAAAATATAAACTAATTATTCTTAAAACAACTGCATGTGCTTTAATTGTTTTATAATATTACAAATATTATAATATATATATATATATATATATACAATGTAATATAAAATATAATTTTCCGACCCATATTATTCGTTGGGAAGTAAGTTGAAGAAACAACGAAGAAGATCAAATATAATTTTTAGTGTTAAACTATTATAACTATCAAGTATAACTCACTTTTATTCCATATCTTTTATAACAGTAATAATTAACTATCCAAATATTCATATTATCATGTAGTAATTTAAACCCTATAAAAACAATAAAAAACATAATAATAATAATAAGTTTTATTAGAAAATATTGATTATTAAACTTAATATTGTAAATTATATATTATGTCTTTTTCCCCTCATACGCTGAACTTTTGCCAATAATACTATAATATTATGTACAGAAAAAAATTACTACCGTGTGAATATAAACTCGTGTTACCGTCGACTATTTGTCACGAAAAAAAGACGAAAAAATCACCCCGTACTTTATTTTCTCCGCTCATATTATAATGATTCAACACGTTATCAGACGTCATAAAACGCCAATATAACAATTGTAATAATGACGATAATGCGAGAGACCGTGAAAAAAAAGGGATCGACCAACTCTAAAACATAATATGTTTGTGTGTTCACCGCGCGGGAGTGGAAAACCGAAATAAAAACGCGTAAATTTCAAATGTGACCGACCCCATCGTACTCGACCGTGACTACACTAATACGTGTGCGCTTGTAAGTATTATTATAATACGCAATATATTATATTATTATTGTAATATATATATATCGTTTTGTATATTATATACAATATGAATTCGTGTGTTTTTTTTAATCTTCCGACTGTTTATGTGTACATATTATATAGTAGTTATGCTTAATTCAGCCGCTTCCGATGTTGTAAATTAACGTGACGTTTATTGCTGGGATTACAGATTTCACACCCTAAAAAAAAATAATAATAATAATAATAATAATAATTGTAAATATTGTCCGACAGACAGAGACACACATCGCGTGGCGTTTCTGCGTGCAGATAAGTCGTCCGGCACTAAAGCCCCGTCTGCAACACGATATAATATCGTAATATTAATATAATATAATATATACGCGTGCGTGATTTGACGTATCTACCTATATGGTTATCACTTAGTGGCTAGTGTACGTTTCGTAATAACTCGGGCATTGTTATCAATACATTATTATGTATATTATCTACAGTATCATATTCATATATTATAATGTTGCGTAAACGACGTGACTTTGTAAGTAAAATTATTTAATATTGTGCTGTAATAGAATATAACATATTATTATTATTATTCGTACATAACAAAAATGACAGTACGACAGAATTCGTGTAACTACGTATAAACCAATTGGTAAAATTTGAAATTCTCGCTATTCAGCCTGTATATATGTGGTGTTTAAATAATATTATACCTATACATTACACATTATACATATATATATATATATATATTATTTTATTCATCGCCCACAAACGGTGTTCGAATTAAATTAGTAGAAAATCGCCTATCTGCATGCGAATCTGCCGATAAGGATAAAAAAAAAATAAAAAACATAGGGGTGGGCGAAAAAAATAATAAACAGAGACCAATTTTAACGTCGTGCACGGGCGCCGTCCAATTAAACGTAATTCGGATTATTATTAAAACGGGATCGCGTGCGTCGAATTATGTCTGTACACTATTATATTATATTATTATAGTCTCTACGAAATAATAATAATGACGACAACAGCGGCAGTATATTATAAAAAAAAGTTTTTTTTTACATTCTAGGAGAGGGTGAAAATTAAAACAATATATACATATTATAATATAATAATACGCGACTATTACCACGTGTATTCGTGTAATCGTGAGCAGTGTACGATTATACACCGTGATTGTACTAACTGCATGTATCAATATCCGGAACAGCAATATTTACTCGAAATGATATAATAGGTATTTTGTTATTTTTTTTTTTTTTAATATATACACTATACAGATAAATATTTTGTTCATTATCGCGAAGATATGATAAAGTCTATAAATAATCACACGTAGATGTATTGCATAGCAATTGATTGACTGCAGATTTTAGTTAATTTTTTTGTGAGAATAACTCACGTGGATCATACATTCATGCGTCGTAAATGATTGCCACTGAAGCCCTCCGTATATCAATAACAGGCGATGTTATAAACATACAACGTGGTAACCGCGGTATAGTAATGTTAATAATATTGTATACCTATATTATGGTGTTAGTGTAATAGTAGCGGCGGCGGCTGATTTCGCTAACGAGGATATCGCGTGCGTTGTCCGGATGTATGGGTTATGTTCTTTTTTGACAAACAGACAGGACGGCGACGGTGGAAATAACGGAATAACGTTAATCTGATTAGCGCAGAAGAATTAAAATAAAAATTAAAAAAAAATTTTGGTTCTTTACCTTTACAAATATACGATGATATAAAATAATACGAATTCTAATATTATACTATTATAGTAGTACGATATAAAATAAATCGATCGTTTTCTGGTACATTTAACGTGCGCAAAAACCAAAACAATAAATTCTATAAAAAAACGCTGGATTATGTTTGGTTAGGTTAGGTTAGGTTAGGTTAGCTATACTTAAAATTAATAATAATATATTCCACAACAAATGGTAACTGGTGAAACGTTCAATTATATACATTACGACAGCAGACGGTTTTTTCAATTAAATAATATAATACTCTGATTTCATTGTCATTATCGTTTAACTTATAAAAAGTCAGTAGAGATACTTTATTAAAATATGATAACCATATGACGTGTGGAATAAAATATAGTATTATCTACACTGCTTCTTTATTCTTAGTTACACAGGTATTATATTAGATTCTGAATCTAAAACTAAACATCGTGTTGTACTCTATTTATAATAATTTCTTAGGTTATGTTGATCTGGTATCTTTACCAAACGACGTTATATTTGGTACGGTTAACGATTGCTTAAAATATACGCCGTTCATAATAAAAATAAAAAAAAACATTTTCGATTTAATCAGCTAGTCTGTAGTATATTAAGTATTCTCGTCGTGTGATTAGTGGTGACAGTCGGGAGCCGCTTCCACATTTACGCCCGGTCTATCGATTAACTTGTCAGAATCGTCAAAAAGAAACTAAAACATTACCCGCGCGCACATTATATACGATAGAACAATAATTGTATGTACAGAACGATCAGAATTCTGTGATACAAAACCAATGTAGACAACATTGAAAACGTATTTATTATTATTATTATTTTTATTAATCCCACCGTCTTTGTAACACGAAATTCTGAGCACTCTGTATATATATGTGTGTGTGTATAGAAAATCACATAGTCATTGGGCCATTTACTAAACACTTTTATCACACTACATTACATATATTATATTATATATAATGCATAATATAGGTATACTACACACCCGTCGCCGTCGATGCGCTTTGGCCCAACCATCCGTTTTGTTCGAAATCTTTATATTATATTTCGATAATAATTTATATTTCCCAATCATCATAATATCCCCTACACATCCTTCACCCCATCCCTCGAACGTTCGGTTGTTATAATCTTCGGGTGAGCCTACATAATAATATTATTATATGTTATGTTATATAATGTACATCGGCGACTGGCGGCGGTAGCGTTCTTTGACTGCCGATTATATTATTATTATTATTATTATTATTATTATGGTAATATATTATTTCTATTCGACAGAGTGGTTATGTATAGATAATTGAGATAATAATATAATATTATTATTCCACTGTGGCCGATAAACATCTGGTTAATGCAATACGGAGGGAAATTAAAAGGTTTCTGGAATCAAATCGCTCGTTCATCGTGACGGAATTTTCGCTTCGTGGGTGGAGTCCGTTGTAAATGAAGTGCTCATTTAAATCCAATAAAACGGTCATTTATTTTTATTTTTTATTTATAGATAATATACATTATTATATTTGATAGTATATACCTACGAAAACGATATTATAACAGGTATAATAACAGGTATAGAAATACAGTCGATGGTTTTTAGGGAGTGTTAATTTAATACAAACACTTGTTCGCTCACTCTATCGTATTACGAAATTTGTAACAGATTTAGAAAATATTATTATATCACGTTTATATCTGTTTGAGTTTAATTAAACAACGAATATTTGTTTAATATTTATTTATTATACTACAAGATTATATAGTATAAAGCATTAAGAAAAAAACAGATCTAGTAAACATATTATGTTCCTGATGTAATTTAAAACATAAACAAAAGAAGAGAATGTAAAAGAGGGTTCCTTTATAATAAAAACCCACTCAAAAAACACTTAGATGACAACAAGATTCGTAATCCTAAAAAAAAGTTATTTTTTCCATTTACAACCTAAACAAACAATATTGAACTTTAAACTTTTTTCTAACAGGTAGTTGTAAAGGATGGAATCGATTATTTTCATAGCTAAAACTATAGTTGTTAAAAAATAAAGTTATAATTCAATGAATTAGCTAAATTATTAAATAATTAAATAATTGGGGTACATGCATATTTTAATAAAATGCACTATTAACAATTCGTTATCTTTATATTTTGTTAGTCGCTATTAAAGTAATTTAATGTTATTACATAAATATATAATTTTCTTTTCACTAAAGACATTAAATCCTTAATTTTAAAAGCAAACTAACAGGCACAAAGTATAATAATTATAATTATATCTACTTTTTAATTAAATTTACTATTTATTTTGTGTAATAATTATACACCATGAAATAGGTATATACAATCAAAAAGATCACTTTAATACATTATTAATAATTATAATTTATAAATGAATAGTTAGTTTTATCTTTCAAAATATATAATTAATACTCATCGCATTAAAAAAAAAAAAAAATACTTTTTTAAATTTCGTGACAATATAGAAGTAAACAAACTAATTGTTCTTCTTGTGATATTGTGAATATATAAGAGTTGACATTTTAGTAGCTAATTAAATGAATATTTAAATTTATATTTAATGCAACTCGTTTTTTTAAAATTTATTTATAATATTATAATAAATACAATAATTTTTTGTGTTTATGTTTACAAATACAATAACACAGTAATTAACATTCACGAAACACAAAATCCAACGTGGCATATTAATATTTAGAAATTACAGTTTATTCCTAATCTACATGTTAACGTACATATGAGTATACCACAACAAGTACGACAACAAGTACTTTACATTTATTGGATAATCTCTTTTACGGTATTTTTTTTTCGCAAAAGTATCGATTTCCGAAAGATAAAAATATATACTTATAAGAACTCGGAAAACTGAAACGAATTTAACACCGTTAAAACATTATATTATATAGTGTAGTTATCTAACTATACAGGGTGTCTCACAAGTATGTACTCTTAGATAAATATATTTTATTTAATTCTGTTATTTTTATCAAATAACTATTTAAACTAATAGCTTTATAATAATATATATGGCCAATACAATAGTTATATTTCAAAATTGTAAACGCAATAAAAAATTTGTACCTATTATTAAAATAACTAAATATAGCCAATTTTAGAATTGAATCTGCTGAAAATTGTAATTAGTCAATTTCTAAGTAATAAATCATTTAACATGAATTAATAATTACCTAGGTCATGACGTATATTTATTAACCGTCATATCCACGGCTGGTGTATGCACATAAATGAAATAAAATTAAGAATTTATAAATTCAACTCTTAGGTTTGAAATTTCGAAATCGTACGATGTTTTCAAAATATACTTTTTGTTAAAATGTTTAAATATATTTACTTATTTAAAATATATGATATGGTTTAACGTCTGTATTCTTCGCCCGAAAAATGAATTGAAAAAAAAAATAAAAATATTAACGTGTCTGGCATATATTACGATACCCTGTATAAATATTATAATTTTTTTAATAATCAATGTGATAATATAAAACATGTCGCGCGCACATAGTAAATGAATACATACATAATATGTTGTTATATAATAACGTGTAATATAACGCGAGTAATAAAAATTATTGTGTTTGTGGCGCACACACGTTTTCTGTGTTCAGGCGAAAACAGTTGCAATTCGAGCGACACCGAGCAGAATCGCCATCAGCACGTGCCGCCCGACCAACAAATGCGCAGCGGCTGCGTCGGCGACGGCGTACCGCAACAGCGACAACGGTCCGGCGACATGGACGACGGTAGCGTAGGCGGGTGCGGCGACAGCACCGACGGCGAGCCGGACGACGAGCGCATGTCCGGTGGCCGGGCGAGCGCGTCGCCGGCGGCCGTGGCCGGCGGCATGTCGCCGCCCGACAAGAAGAAGCACCGCCGGAACCGGACCACGTTCACCACCTATCAGCTGCACGAACTGGAACGGGCGTTCGAGAAGTCGCACTATCCGGACGTGTACAGTCGCGAAGAGTTGGCCATGAAGGTCAACTTGCCGGAAGTCAGGGTCCAGGTGAGTGATCACTTTATACGAATTTTTTTCTTTCCTTTATATTTTCAATGTCGTTTTGCCGAAGAGAAAAACATAATAGTACGCGCAACTAAATCTATTGGTGTTTTTTTTTTTTTTTTTTTTTTATTCGAAAGCGAATTTGTGGTTGTAATGTGTTAAAACGTGTGCGTAAAATGTACACGCTTTTATCTTTTTTATACGTATGAAGACATTTTTTCGGATAGAAATAGTAATGGTCCGATTACTATATTAGTAAGGTGTGCTCAGTTCTTACGGTAAATCATTTTGTCCAGTTGGTACTTGCTTCCCCTGTAGGTATAGTTTAATTACATAATATAATATTAATCGTTAACTTAGTTACAAATATTAATAATATGTGAAATTCGTTTAGACGTCAATTATTATTATTATCATTAATGACAATAATATTTATTATTCGCTTCTTTCGTTCATTTGATTTTTCAGAAAATTATTTTTATAATTTTATAATTATCGATTTATTCTGTATGACCTTAAACATCAGACTGTTATTAACTGTTATACACACATATATATGCTCATAATATATTTTCATTGTATTTTTTTTATCATGTTGTTATCGAAAAAGTATTAAATACCATTTAATTATTAATTTAATGACTATAATACGTCTTATTATGGTACTGTTAACCTACTACTATATTATAATATTATGGTGTACATGTAACGATATAATAATGAACAATATTCTGATGTTATTTCTATAAAATTGAAAAGTTTAAATAAATAAATTACTAGCGATTGTAAAATTCCAAGTATACCATAGTTATTTGTTATAATCATTAAACTAATACTATGAACTATTTAACTATTATTATAAAAAATTGGACGAAATAAACTTTAAATTTATAGCAAATTATATATTTAATTTTATAATTATGAATGTTTGCAGACATACAATTATATTCAAAAAAAACACGAATATTTTTTTTTTTTTAAAACCTCTCTTATGATATAAACTACTTACCTGAACCTGAGTCAAATTATTAGGGGTTTAATGGTTTTATAGTTGTAATGATTAAATGCAATAAAATTAAATATTATAAAAATTCAAATAACAACTAAAAAATGAAAATAAAGAAAATGCTTCATTAACATTAACAACGCTTTAAGAAATCTATATATATATATAAATGGTACGTGCGTGTGAGTTAAATTTATTTCTCTAATGAATATAAATTATAACTACTTCGAACAAATTATTAAAACGTTTCTGATTGCAATCAAAAATCTAATTTGGTTATTTAATTATCGCCTTAATTGACACTATGATTAAATTAGTTACATTAATTGAATAGTTAAGGTAAATTCAGAAATTACACTGAAGGAGACAAATGTATATATACATTAAGAACGTAATATGTAATTCCAACTATTTTAGACAAACACAAATTTCAGATCATTCTGTGTATACATTTTAGATTCTGAGCGAAGCGAGGAATGTATTGGTTTTACAAAGATGTTTTTTTTTTATACCTGAAAGCATGATTTTGAGTAGAAATAATGGTCCGATTATCACGAATAGAGTACACTTTCGCTAGAAAATTGCGTTGGTAAATTATTTAACTCATTTTTCGGATTTCTCAAAAGTTTTTCTTTAGGAAAAAAAAAACTACCAAAAAATGATGGAAAACATCAAAATTTACGGAAATCGTAATTTTTATGAAATTGATTTTAGGTTTTTCATGAATACTAATGCAATTTAGAACGTAGGGTACTTTATATTTTTTTTTTAGTTTTCTCATAGGTAGTTTACACGTGTGGTAAACTTATGGAACGATCTATCAATATATTATTATATTATGTTTCGCTCAGAATCGTATTTTCTAATGTAGTATCATTGCATTCAAATATTATTATAATAAACCACTAATTTATAATATTAAATTCTTGATACCTAATAAATATTAATGAGGTGAAATACTATGTGCTATCGTAACACTTTAGATTTACACGATTTTCATTATAATATAATTATAATGTTGTATGATACTGAAAAGATAATTAATTGTATTAGATTAATAAAATATATAATATTGATAATATTATAAATAAATCTATCGTCCATTATAATAACGTTTAGTATAATAATATCACGATAATTACTATTGAAATATATGAAAATATTTAATGTTTTTCTTATTTTTTAATTATACGCTGGTCGATGATTAAAACTTAATTTTAATTAAAAAATAAAATAATTTGTTTAAATGATATATTAATATGTTAGCATACTGTATATCTTTGTATCGTCCAAAACAGACTTTAAATTATATTATAATAAATGTGCAATTTTTGCGGTAAATAAATACCTTTTTTATAAAATATAGCAAGGAACTTCGCCTAGTTTATAATTGACGAGTTCGTTTTATAGCCAGTCTATCCTGTAAATCCTGTAAATAACATTATATAAGTTTATAAATTTGCAATCGTTTCTGTATCCGTGATGTTTTAATAATATATACAAATTAACATCGATGCTGCAAGTGAAACATTTTTGTTTGGACGTTGTGCGAAATAGAGAGAAATGAGAAAAACTTATAATATACTATTTGACGATTTGGCATTTTAAACGCCCTTTCAGAAGGATTTCTGGGGTATAGGTTAGTCGACATTTTAAAAATCAAACTACAGGAACCTCTATCATGTATTTCATGTATATTATAACATACGAGTATAATATTCTTATCGCCCAACAGATTGGAGTAGATCAGTAGATATGAAATATTGTATTATTTTATCGGTCGTTTTTATATTTTCTTCTTGGCTAGCCCCATGGCTGCGCTCGGCCGAATCGTTTTGGCCATGTTGTAGGGGTGTGAAGGGAGGGAGAGGGCGCGCGCGCAAATTGCTGTTAATCGCATCATATTTACTCGGTCGCGTTTGCGCTGTATCAGGCAGGCAGAGAAGAAACGAATAAGAAGAAGAAGAAAAAGAAAAAACAAAACAACAATAGCATTTTCCGGTACGCCGCCCCCGTACATATTATATATTATTATATATCCTTTTCTGCCTGGCACACTTGACTCGTTTCCCACAACAATGTTTTCGCAGCCACATCGCACTATTTGTTACAACGAACACATTATCCTCAATATAAAAGTATAAGTCCCTTGGTGGTGAGCAGTGAGTGTATGGTATATCATTATATATATATATTATATAAAATGCGTTTCTTCTGGCGGGGGTCGGTACATTGTACATAATAATAATAAACTAGGTAGTAATAAACTCGCGAGATCAGGAACAGGATGTGATGCCCTAATCGCTAGCGGGGCTCAATCGATCGGCAATCGTGTTTCGCTTCTCGTTTATTTAATATAATATATTATACTAATATATAATATATATAATATACAGAGTGATCCAAATTTTGTATTATAGATATAATGGAGATAACTACATGAAAACGCATTAAAATAATTTCCAACTAGAATGTGCTTATACACAATTCATTTTATATTTATAATATATTTATTCGTTAAAAAAAAATTAATTTTCTCAGAATCACCACAGTTACTTTAAGTTTAAGTGATGTGTTACTATTAGGTCAATTTATGAAAAAAACGATACGATGTGAAAGAGAAAGGATTTTCAAGAATTATCAAAAACTCCATACATACTTTAGTTATACTATATACTCCAGTATTTTTTAAAAGCGTAATGCTGGTTATGTTACATGATTTGATAATGAATTATTTTATTGTACAATTCGATATAATTTTTAAGAATTATTCATCTCAAAACACGATAATTAAAAATGGCACGTGTTTCCTGCAACAATTTTATTTTATTTGTATGAGTAAAACGTGAACATAATTATCATCTATGATTTATCGATTATTATAAATCAGCAGATAATAAATTATACTTAATATTATAATTATTTTTCACATTTCACATGACCGATTTAGAACTACAGTAAAAGTCATACCGATCATATAATAAGACAAGTTTAGTTCGTTAAATGTGTTAAATTATGTTATAAATAACTTATTGTGATTTTTATTCGAATAAAAATATCGATATCGCTAAAATATAATAATATATTATATTATATAATAGTAATATAGTTTTAATAATTTTATTGTCACGTGAAGATAGTTATTACAAACCCTTTAAATTTTTGTAAAAAAAACTAGTTGAATAAATTGTATGCGGAACCTGAACAATTAAAATATTTTATCTAATTCTATTTTACCTATTATTTGTTATATAATTACATTAATTTAAAATTAAGTTTGACCATTGATAAACTTTACAATTTTGTATTATTATAGTTAAAATTATAAATCATCGATTATTATTATTTATACTATAAATATTATTTTAAAAAATAAATTATATTTTAAAATCGTTTGAAGTTTGGTTCAATTAACTCAAACATATAAGTTTAATTTTCGTACCATCTGTAAAACGTAAAATGCATGAAAAAAACATTAAAAATTTAATCAATTTTATTGGTTATGATCATATTAGGTATAAGTAATTTAACAAAATATTTATGTACCGCCATATAATATAAAAATGTAAAAAATAATAAAATATTATTTATGCTGCTGTGATATACCTAGTATCCACATATCAAAGGGTTTTAATAAAATATTAATAATTATTTTGATTCATATTACACTTAATCATTTTATACACCTATACCCGATGTTTTATATTTGTAGTACAACGAATTATTATTATGATCATTTTCATTAGAAAATACAAATGATTACATCTCGCAAATGGATTTGTTTCCCCTTTATTTTTTAATTATCATTTCGGTGAACCAAAAACAATTGTGTTGATACGCATAATAAACCGAGAGAAATAATTATCTTGGAAATTCGCTCTCTCCATTGCCTTTCATTCTTGGCACGTTTTCCTCTTCCTCCTCCTTTACCCCCCCCCTGCAGATATTTTTCATGCATTCTCTTGCACCTCCACAGATCGTAAGTTAATTAAGTTCCCTTCGAAACCCCCAGGGTGGTTTTGTAAGGTCTTTAAACTCGTGTAACAACTTTATGTTGCGGATACCGAATGTTTCGTCTCACTACCTTCATCGTAAGCTGACAACTAATCTATCTCGCCTAAACCTTTAAATAAAATCTATCGGTTGACTGATCAAATAAGTAACTGTACAATGAAAAATGTAATCACCCCGCGGTAAAGGTTCATGATATATATTTTATTTTTTTTATTACATTTGAACGAATATCAACACAAAAACGTTTCAAAAATGGTTTAATAATCGCGGCGTACACGATTATATTATTATTATATGGTATATCATTATTTATATTCGTTTATTTAAATAAATCATTTACATGGAAAAATATTGCCCCGATTGAACGAATATCATATAACCTGTATAATAGATGGCAAAGTCTTAAATAATTCATTAAAAGGAAATCGAAATAAAAACTTTTCCGGCCCAGTTGTAATTTTATAAAGTGTATTTCTAATATAAACCATGGTTATTTATTTAGTATATTATGTAAATAAAAAAAGCAATAAATTGCAATATTGCATAATTCGTGAAATATATATTATGAATCGCCGGATACTCTGTGGAAGTGAGATGAAATTTTACTATTTTTATAATTTTTTTTCAATTGATTATATTACCTACCTAATTTTTATTAACTTAATGGAAACACATTATTTTATTCCATAGATGTATATATATATATATATATATATATATTGCTAAAATATATCTATTAATTTCATTCAAAATTACCACGTTATACAAATTATACGTATTTATAGTTTTTATTTTATAACATGCCATGCTCCATTAAAATTATAACACGTTACTATTATATTACAAAACTGATCCAAACAATTAATACGCGTGGGATATCTTTACACTTCTATACACACTGCAGATCACTGACGTAAAATTCATAAAATTTTACAATAAGCAATTAATCGACATTATCAGGCAACGTTATATTTGATATATCTGAAAAATACCAGCAGGAAGTACATTGCGGAAGCTTTGCTATAAGTCGTTGTTATAAATTTATAATCATTGTAATATTTGATATTTCGGTACAAGACCACAACGACGTCAAGAGAAACGCGAAATGAGAGAGTGACGGCGACGACGACGACGTTAAAAATGGCGATCCAAAAAGCACCCCAATCGGCCGCCATTACTCCCTGCCGCGCGCGCTACCTCAGTACCTCGATGCACACCTCATCACACGGCCGTCGGCAGTGGTGGTCCTGCTGCTCATGTAACTCGTGCACTATCTCCCTCATCGCTACAAACCGTCCCTTCCTCCCTCCACGTGGTTAAACCACCCCGATGTTTATGAATCCTGCGCAGGCGTGCAAACACACACACACACACACATATAACATACAACCACTGCCGCGGGCGGGGACTTTGCGAAATTTAATGAATTTAACACTCAATTTAGCCATAATTAATCCAAGGTTTAATTAAGCCCAGTTTATAATGTAGGCGGAACTAACGCCCGTTCGCATCTGACGAGTATCGAGTGAAAATGGTGATTCGTTGGGGTGGTGGGGGGAGGGGGGGGGGGTAAACGCATATTATACAGCTTGCTAGATGGGGTCTTTGTATGTTAGGCCGATGGTCGATAATTAAATTTGTCTCGCCAGCGCACCTATAACATGTAATAATATAATAATATATATAATATACGTAAGCAAATAGGTATTTGATAAAATTCATAATATATCGGCCGGTCACTGCCTCGCCGTCGTCAGCTCGAGGCGCTCTTGTTTAATTCGATTTCGTGTAAATATATAGGTACCTATGTACCGTGTTCGATGTACGTATATTATAAATTATAATATTATATGCATAGTAATGTTATTACGTCATATTATAAGCAAAGTAATAGAGTATTATAAACGCCGCCGTTAGGTACATATACATACGAGAATCGACAAACAAGTGTTGCAGTTATGATGCATTATATTGAAATATATTATTTTGTATTTATTCAACCGCAAAAAAAATATTTTCATCGGTAAAAATGAATACACTCGTAAAATTATACGTATATTTAATAATGCAACATAGGTAATATCACATCAATCTGTGTGTGTTTGTTTAAAATCACATTAGTTTATCTAAGCGCACTATAACTACATAACATATTATAATGCTATGATATAAATATCTAACTCATAATAAGGACCCATATTTTTTCATAATGGTCAATACTGGATCATTGTATTATAATCTGGGAAATAATACAAGAAGGACACAGAGGGACGTGATACTTCTTTTTTTTTAAAAAATATATCCTTCTAATTTGTACGATTTAATGCACATATTATACTCGGGAAACTCTTTATTAATTTTTATGCGTGACTTTATACAATTTTTTTTATAATTTCAACAATGAACGACATCCAAACGACGTCCAAATATAGAGTCATATCTAAGTTTGGTATCTTCTATCTCAATAATAAACTATAATTTCATATTTTCCGACGATTCTCGTCGGAAAATAATTGTTGAGTTCCGTACAGCATTATGTGCTCGGTTGTTGTTGGCGTACCAATGGGTATCATAAATGGTAGGTAAATCCTCTAGTTTTGATGCCTTACGGTTAAAACCGTGGACCTTATATTAGCACTCGAGAACTACCATAAAGGTACTGACCTGTCGCCGTCTAGACGGACAGACGAGCCGTCTGTAGTCTGAATGGGTACCCACCTATATGGAGTTACGGAACGGCAAATCATTTCGCAAGTCGATGCCTTCGATCGAGTTTTAACTAAAATAGGCACCTCAACCTGGCGGGGTACTGTATTCAAGAGCGGCAAGCGGGTCTTTATGTACAGTGGACCCCCGCCGATCCCCGCGGTACCGATTAGATAATCAATGTTAAAGTTGATATCAGTAGATCAACCTGATCGCAAGCGATCTTCCATTATTCTGGTCACTAAGAATGACCTATGATGATTAAAATGATGGGTACTGGTGTTCCTGTCGGGGAATTTAAGGATCCCTATATAATATTGGTCAGAGGTTCGTCCAGGGTGCATTCTAACAATCCCTTCCCTGAAGACATCAATGAAACCCCCGCATATGCGTAAGTTATAGTTATCCTTGACTTATTCAGTCACTTCTTACGATATCAAGCGAGGGAAGACTATCACTGTAATTCTATTCCTCAGTAAAAAAGATTATCTTGTTGATTATATGATTATAATTATTTGGTCACAGCGTTGTGCACTCATCGGTTGTTGTTAGTGTGCCAATGGATATCATAAATGACAATCACGAATACTTTTGCAGTTTTTCGTATATCGTTCACACGGAAATATTAAATATTTCAAACCAACGTCTGCACCTACAAGGAAATCATCATTTTAAGTATTCCGTTTTCGATTGTAGGTGTTTGTTATTTTACAATGGTTTATTTCAATATAGCTATAATTTTATTTTTAAGTAATTCCTAAAAATGTGCCTAGTTTTTTTTTATACAAATTAAAACCAAATTGAAATAGTAAAAATTATAAACCTATAATACTTATTACATTTCGAACATTTAAGAGAATGCTGTATCCACTGTACCCGCATATTTTGCTTATCAATCCAAGGGAAAATATAACAAAATCACCTCGTAGAACTTAAATTATGGGATTTATGTTAAATTTATAAATTAAACACTCGTTACTACATTTAATGAATGAAACATTTTCAATGTTCTCTCATATGATTTTTGTAAAATATTATCCAACAACGAAGTTATTAGTGTTCTATTTTTTCCATATTTTATATTAAATTAAGTTCATTCTCTGATGACATTTTACTAAAAGCCTATGAGAACCTCGAAAATGTTTCTATTCTTTAAATTTTGTACCTAATAAATGTTTAATCCAGCGGTTACCAAACTTTTCCTACTTGAGGTACACTTAATATTAAATTATAGATTAAACTTTAATCTATATAAGTTTCAATCAAATGCCACAATTTCAGATCTAAGTAACTTCGACTTTGTTATATTACCTTTTGGGTAGACGAAGATAACAAATATGGGTTTAAAAGCTGAAAAATCATAGGTAATGATAAATATTTTAGCAAATAGTTCATTTCTATAAATTTGCTGTTAAAATATGTATTTTATTGAATTTTGTTTAGCATTAAAATACAATATATAAATATATTTTAAATAATTAATTTAATTAGGTAAGGTTATTTTATTTAGTCCAATAATTTAGCGGATTAATATTATATGTTGTTTTTTCTTATTATTAAATACGTACATTTAATAATATGCTCATGATTGAATTCATAAATCTTTTTTTTGAAAAATACATTATTATTAGGTACTCGTGTCAATTATAATTAGAGTGACTATATAGAGATATGTATTTGCGTAAAATACTATTAAATGTCATCGAACGACAATAAAAGCTAGTGAAAAGTTGGACATATTATTTAGATCATATTATGATCTCTATAAAGAGTATTTTATAATAAATCATATTATTTCATTATGGTTAGAACGTTTATTCAAACGAATATAACGAATATGTTGAATTGGGAAAGAAATAGTAAAGAAACGCATAAACTTAGGTTCTTAACGTCTTATAAACTATTATGATTATAAAATAAGAAAAGAGTGCTGAATTGTTTTTAAAATATAAATCCTTTTGCATACGCAGTTTTGTCTAAATACGATAATCAAAAATGTAAATGAAAAGAAAAAAAAATAAGCAATTTGATTAACTAATAAAAAATTATTTTCGAACAAAAAATATGATAGACATTACACGATGTATAATATTCGTTTTATCAATTATATTTTATATGTATCAATGTACCTATAAATACAAATATTTTTAGGGGAAAGAAAAATGTGTGATATAATGTTATATTAGGTATTGAGTTTATTAGGTAAATAATATATTAAATATTGAATGTTCGACAAAATACTTTAGATATTAAATAGATTAAAAATCCTTAAATTACAGTATAATAAATAATAATCGCAGCAGTGAAAAGACTAGAGAAAAACTCTAACCTAAAGGAAATGAATGATTAATATATTTGCGATAAATGTGGTGTAAATCGTATACCACTACCTAGGTATATTAAACAATATAGTATAATAAATAACAATAATAAACATAATGCATACATTCTATAAGTATTATATGGTGCGTGTTAGTGTATTACGATTATATTATATTATTATTATGTTCGACTGTCGGTCGTTGAATGGGAATCGTTATACGGACGTTAAATTCGTAAAAGGAGTTGTTGTCGTTGTTGTCAGGGCGGTGGGCAAGAGGGGAGTAGGGGTGGACTACTCCGGTCGGCTGTGGGGCGAAGGAGAGTTCGAGTGAGACCGAAAGGGACGGGATATATCCTGGGGGAGGATCCGAATTGCATTTCCCGGGACATGAATGGCAGATTAACAAGCAATTTGCGTTTGCGGGCAGAGCACGGAGCCGAGAGAAGAGCGGGCATGAGAGAAAAATAACCTCCGGCGCACACAGACGCCCCGCAGGGATCTGAGTAAAAACGGAGCCCTTCTCGCATTCTCCTTTCTCCTCATATTCGCCGACTGTAAACACAGCACATACATACATATTTTGGGTAATTTTCGAACCACCTAACCCCACTCCTCGCCAATCGACCCTTTAAACTATATGTGTACACCACGATATTATTATATATTCCATAATCATTTTAATGTCATTTATTGTATGTAATTGACTTATCCGCTCTTGTTATAAATATATTTTTATTCGTTTTATTATTAATTTATTTTTTTGCGTACAAATTATTTACGTTTGTTTATTATATTGTTTAGCAAAAATGCGTTTGTTGTATACGTACAAACAATTTTTTTTTTTTCCTTTTCGACGGGAATAATGGTATAAATCGCAATGACTCCCTGCCTCGTTCTCATAAAGTCATAAAGGTATATATACGCATACACAAACTATCATACTAACATAAACTCAATTTGTATAATTATTACCTACTATACTGTTTGGATAACAAAATAATGAAATGTGTATTTGTATTTTAATAATAAAACATTTAGTGGTTCTCCGAACATATAACAGTTATTTCAAATTAAAAATTATTTATCAATTCAAACGAATAAACTAATTGGGTTATATTCTATAATATTTAATTCAAATGAATTTCAAAATATTACATAGAATAATTCAAAAATTGCTGCATATACATAAGACATAACTCATGTTAAAATATAACTTAATCAGTATTTTTTTTTTAATTATTATAATTAGTTTATGTTTTACGAATCTAAGAAGTTTTGACATAGTTATAATTTAATTAGACAATTATACCAAAGCGATAGTAATATACAATCGTCTGCAATATTATCATAATATAATAAAATATTATCCAGTATATAAGTATATGAATTATACATTTATTATTTTAGTGCCAAAAATGCATTATTTGCACTATTACATTATATTTTATATAGAACTAAATTAGTATTTTACTTAAAGAGAGAAAAATATAATATCAAGGTAGCCTAGTTTTAATTTTATCGTAAATACGAGTAGCTATATAATAATATTAGGTAAGTAAAATATGTATTTTTTGAACATGATAATATGTTATTGGTAAAATAGTATATATATATATCATAAGAGAACCTCCTATGTAATATATTCCTTTATTATTCTTAAAGTATCATTTAGATAAGTAATTTGTTTTATTAATGTTAGTTTATTAAAAATAGTTTTTGAATATTACATCCACGGGTAATATTTTTTTTTTTTTACCTATTTCCTTTTTATTATAAACGTTTTAAAAATATGTATAGTATGTTACCTTTTAAGTTAAGCAAACGTTTCAGCGATAAAATAAAAATAATCCCCATTAGCAGCTAAATAACAATAATGCTTATTTATTACATAACTATAAGTTAAAGTAATATAACTTTAGTTATAGTTAAATAACTATAAGTTCCCTATTAAATATTCACGCGTTTAAATATGTAGGAATAAATATAAACAATAAAAATAATGCACGCGAAGAAATAAAATAAAGTTTACTAAAACTATTCAAGTCGAAGTTATTATCGAGAGAATCGAAATTCGAAGGTAACTTTATAGACAAATTACTTGAGACCAGTGTTGCCATATGGGTGTGAGACGTGGGCTACTACTCTAAATTAAGTACAACAGAAAGAAAAGTGCTCAGAAAAATATTTGTACCAGTTTGTAATACGAAAACGAGAATGCACGAAAGAATACATAATAATAACTTACAAAATATGTATGGAAGACAAAATATACCATCGTATAGCAAAAACAAGAAGATAGACAGGGGCTAGACATGTCTGGAGGACAGATGGAAAAACTATAAAACGAGTAACAGAAGGAAGAATTGTGGGAAAAAGATTTTTAGAAAGACCACGAACAAGATGGAAGGACGTAGTAGGAAAAGATTTAATAATGATCCATAAAAATGTGCAAATAGAGAATGCGAAGTATAGGGACCGACCGATGGAATGAAATAGTGGTGGCAACGATGGATCTACATGGTCCGCTAAGATGTTAAAAAGAAGAAGAGACCATCATTATAATTATTTCATAATTATTATTCATATAGGGTTAAAAATAATAACCAGAAAAATAATTAAATATTTCGCTCAGCAGACCTATAATGATATTTACATAATTTAAACTAAAGTGACGCATTCGTAATTCGTTCTGTTATCGATGACAAACTTTATTTGGTCGAAAACTAATAAAACGTTATACTGTCGGCGAACACAATTACACGTAAATGAAAAGTACAGCAATATCGTGCAAATACAGCTCCGGACGATCACATAAAAACGATATATTTTTATTAGGTTTATATTATTCGTATCGGTCGCATTGTGATTTTCGAAAAAAAAAAATATAATATAATATCGTGTTTGTTTTTGGCGCGTGTGACAAACACCGGTAGGGGACGCAAACGACAGAGAAGAAAAAAAAAATCGCAGAATCAATCAACTAACTGGACGACGACGATAATAATAATAATAATAATAGCGCTTAAATAATTTTCACATAAAATAACTGGCTTCCGGCACTGGCGACATCCGAGGGAGCATATTAATAATAATATATTATACGATTGTATTATATTATTATCATGTCGTTTAAAACGACGTAGACGCGATCGAGAGAGTGAATGACGCGCGCGGCCGATTTTTGTCCTCGGGGCCTGCGAGTACGGCAAACACCGCCGCCGCCGACGACGACGACGCTATCGCCGGCGGCTTTCGTGGGATTTGACATTATTATCACTATATATTATAACGTACTTGGCCAATTCACATACGTATAAAATAATACAATTTATATATATATATAGTTTGGTACGTATATTTTGTCACTCGCCTCCGCCACCATTTATTACGGTTTGTGCGCGCGTGTGCGAAGAACGGCACGTGCGGCTCCGGTCGACGCGCCACACGCTCTTATTGCAGTTATTAAGTTGACATAAACAAACAAGAAACAAACTAATTCCCATTATATTGGACTGGTCCGCCGCCGACAGAACCGCCACCGACCCCCCACCAACATCCCCAATACGCAGCCGCCGCTGAGGGCGTGACGGAGTGTGACGGTTGTCGTCGATCGCAGTGATCGTCTGCACGTGAACTTTGACTGCGGCGACGTTTCTGTGAAAATACCGACTGTCGTATTATAAAAGAAGGCGAAATGCTCTCTGCGTTTTCTCGCATTCCGAACACGATTTCACTACAGTCGAAATTCGCAATTTACAAGTACCATACCATAGGCGTATTATATATTTCGGAGTCGAATTATTGGGTCGGTAAAAAACACAATATTATAAATTACGTACCTGTGTAATAAAATCGTAATAATAATTATGAAAACAAATATTTTTATTTTATTTTATAAATTTTTATTATTTTTTTAATTAAGGCCAAAATTTTTTTCGGACCGTTAAATATAATATTGTGTTTTTCAAATTTATTGTCACCAATGACCATGATGTTATTTCTACCAATAATTTTATTTGTACAACTAATGTTTCTAAAAAATATTCTACAGAAACACAGCTTTATATTCATTAATACCATTATGATTGTGTTATCAGTAGGTTATTAGTATACTACTAATCGAGGTTCGTATTTTTCCGGTGAATATTTCAAAAATAATTTATTTTTTAGAGGGATGACGATAATTTAGCTATTTATATATTATATTGATGTGCTTACGGCACTAAAAATTATAATCCAACTCTGTCTGTATCTAATTTGTATATAATTTGTCGTTATATTCTGTCACTGTCATTGGTGGCAGCCAAAATACGATGTAAAAGGAGTTCATTTGGCGTTATTTTGTCGATCGCGTTATAATATCTTCTTAATAATATAATATTGGTACTAGGTATTACTAACTATAAGTAGTTACAAGTAATGGTTCTGAACTTTTTTTTCTTACCTTAAGTAGTTTAAATTTTTAACAGAATTTTGCAGCACCCTACACAAAAATAACTTAGATTTTTTTTTTTATATTTATAACTTATAAACAGTTATATTTATATATAAACATAACTTGTATTATATTATAACATGAAAGAAAATGATCATAATAATTGATATTTAATAGCGAAAAATTATACTTATTTAAATTTTAAAAAAGTTTATTGAATATTATGAATTGAATACCTGTATTTATAATATAGCATTGAATACTATACAATACTACTCTCAGTGTACTGTGATACTTTAAGTTATTGGCTAATATACTAGCACGAATTACTACGCTTTCCAACAAATCATGTCAATGCGAGTCTTAGAACTTTAGAAGTATCAGAAGTATTTTACTTGAAACCAGAATCTAGGATTTACAAGATATTTTAAATATATCTACATTAAAATGTTTTAAGGTTGTTATAAGTTTATAACATTATAAAAAGACTAAAAGTTGTTTAAAAGTTTAATAGCTTTTTGTTGCAAACTAATTTTTATACACTCTATAATCTATAATCTAAATATAAAATATTAATATTTGGTGAAGTTTATAGGTATACTATACTTTTTTTTCAAATTTTTTAATATTTTTCAATATGAGGTTTAATCTCATATAATTTATACGCTTATTATGCAGTACTTACACATTTTTAATGTATTATATGCACCGGCTCCGTACACACGTACGTTAGTTTGTCTGTTTAAGTTTAAACATAAATATTTTATATTATTATTATTAATTATTATTGTTGTTGTTATTTTTTTTTCACCGCTATTATTTTATTATATAGTTCAGACATTACACATAATAATGTAATATAATAACATTCCAAAAACGATTTTTCTTAACCTACTGCAAATAGATATTACACATTATTTTAGCGATTCGGAGGTAACCCCAAGAAAAAGTTTTGATAATGTTGCAATCAAAACTAAATTCAATTAAATGTTAGAACTTTAATGTAATTTTTGTACAAAAAAAAAAAATTAATTACTTTCATAATATCATAAATGATGTAAATTATACCTTATACGAATATTAAATGGTGACATCTAAATAATGTTTAATTGAACATTTAACTTACACATAAATATAATAATATTTTCTATTTTATTTACCACACACATCATGCACGTAGTGTATACCACTGTTGTTTGGACGGTATAACTTTTTGTGTACCTACTAAACTTCTTTGCTCGTTTTGTAACTGTCCAAAATTAGCTGTCTGTCAACACGAGTGAAATCAATTGGACCAAAATTGAAAAAGGGTTTAAGACCATTTACCATGCGGCAGCTTGTTTTTCTCTCACGCACAGCAAATTGTTTTGTCCGAAAACTCGATTAGCCATTACATTTAACCCTAGACATTGCTTGATGAATGAGTTTAACGTGTCAATCAAAATGAAACACTTAGTAGCACCAGATGCGAATTGTTGTAAGATAACTAAGTGTTTGCAAGTATAGTCTATAATGTAGTAATGTGTATAGATGTGAATCGTACCTATCTAGTTTGTTTACAATTTATAAATATATTTTTTCATAATTTTTTTTTTTTTTTTAAACAGTAGAAGTAGGTATTGCAGTAAGTTGAGTATCAATTAATATTTAAAACATAATCATTGGTGTTTATCGTTATAAATATTGTGATTAAATAATAATATTATATAAATATGAATATTATAACAGCATGTATTAAAATTAAAGGTAGGTACATCTATGACAAACACTTTTTCGTAATTTAATTAAACTACGAGTGGTAAAAATTGAAAATCGATAAATATTTTTAACTTCCTATAAAGATAAGTACATTTCATAATGGAATATTGATCACATAATAAAATAAATTAAAAAAACATAGTTTACGAATAACGTCAGTAGTTCTGCTTTGCATTTACCTCGGGTAGCCGTAAATAATGAAAAGAATTGCATTAATCTTGACTTTTTCATCCGGTTATCAATGTATAATCTTTTTTTCTATCGTTATGTTATTATTAAATTCGACTCGACGTAAATCGAATTTAAAAAAATACATTTAACTATAAGTAGATGCGGTAGGTAATGCAGAGTAGAATGGTCGACCACTATGGAACGCATTTTAACGTTACACTTGCGCAATTTTTATTGAAAGTGGCGTTTTTTTTCTCTTCGATATTTAAGTTGTTTTCTTTTATTATTATTATTATTATTATTATTATTATGTTTTCATCAATCAGTCCAAATTATTTATGGATTCCGGTAATTTTTGTCCAATTATAATATATTATTTTATGCGTGAGAAATTAAATACTATGAGCAAGGATATACTGTTATAGAAAAATAGAAACAGAATATTACATAATAGTATAGAGAAGTTATAATAAAATCTTATATTATAAAGAACAAACGAAATATTTCACAGTAATAACGTATAGCGTTATATTTTATTATATATCTAGGTGTATAATAATAATAATATTTGTGTTATACTTGGGTACGAGCACAACTGTATTTTCGATGTCAGTTCGAATTTCGACAAAAACTGCACGCGGTGCCTATAACAATAATGCGTATTATACGTCTTCGGTGTTAACATGGGCGTGATGCTGTATGAAACGCGATACGGTTGTTGTAAATACCTATATAATAACGTTGCTAGTCGTGTAATCCGAACTGGAGATTCGAGGTGCGGATAAACACAGAAAAGAACATCAATACGGGGTATTATTATTTAACGATATAATGCGGAGAATATCGGCTGGTAAAAGATACACTGTTGAAGTGCACGAAAATTCCACGCGAAACGAAACGATATTATATTATTTGTATACATGTATATATATATATATACAGAGCGATCAAAATTTTACGTTCCAATAATTATGAGAATTATACATATGTTACAATATATTGGTAACACAATATTATTCCGACCTTTCTGTACATCGCTCTTTGCAGGCGAATGAGACGGATAACGCAATAATTTTGCACGACGGGCATTTGGATGGATGATTTTTTTTTATATATATTATTTACACCGACAAACGGTTAACAGTTTTGGATTTCCGAATATTTGCCATCGTGTCAGCTGAAGAGGTATTTATATACGATTTATAAAATGCGCTGTGTTTATATTATTATATAGAGTATACACGAGTACCGCCGCCGACTCTTGAACCCTCCGCACACCCGTAATATAGGTACCTATTATACATAATATTATATAGAAGAGTCTATTAAAAAAACACGATTTTTTTATTATTATTATTCTCCCTCTCGCATACGCTGCCCTAAAACCGGTGTTCATTTACTCTGACAGGCTATTATTGTCGCGTTTCATTTTATTATTGTTATTATAGAGAAGCTCGTTTAATAAAATAAAAATACTAAAAAAAAACTCTTGGCCAACCCTTAATCGACAGACCCTTTTAACGTGACATTATATTCTGTTATTATAACGAAATCAGATAACGAAAGAGTGAAAAACACACATAATCGAATACCCCTTGCTGAGACAAACCCTTTCCGACCAACTGCCACAGCCGCCGCCGCGTAGATGCACGTACTCGTATAATTATTATACTCGTGTATATTTGTAATAGTAGCCGTATAGGTTAGATACCAAAGACAATTTTAAATTTATTTTTGATTGCAATTATTTATTTAAACAAATATAAAAAGGATGTGTATAAGTATAACATTTAGAGTTTTAATATTTCAGAATCGTGAACATCAAATAGTTCTAAATTATAATACAATATTACGTGCTTGATGCTAGAAATTACCCTCGCCAATGAAATATACATTACATATATCAATAGTCGCAATAATATGCATAATTATTAATATAAAATATTGTGTATTAAACCATTTTACGAGGCCGTTTTAATTTGTTTTTGTTTTATTCACTGTCCTGTCGCGATTCGATAAAGCTTGCATATACTATAACTACTTGAGAGGAAAAATAAAAATATTATTTGATCATCAAATCACAAAAATGGTGATGTTGTTTTTATGAAATTTGAATTGAATAATAAGAAAAAAAGTTGTGATTCAAGTGTGTTTATAATATATATATATATGAATGTGTGTGTGTGAACATCAAAGGGTTTTCGCCCTTTTTACAAACGTCAATTTACGTCTCAACCATAAAAAAATAAAAATGGATAAAAAAGTATATAATATTTACGCTGGTCGCATTGAGAACGTTTTACGTTTCAGTAATCGGTAAATCGAGTTACGCTCTAGAAAAATGGATATAAATTGAGTTACCCAAGGTATTTTGTCTTTCTCTTCATTCCGGGTCGTTCATAATAATATATATATATATATACATATATATAACGCTATAAATAAATATTGTTTTATTTTTTCCGTGCGACGGCCATGCTGGTTTTTCTTGCCGCGCTTTATTAAGTTTACTTTCATTTTTTATTTTATTTTTCCTTCGCCTCCTAACCTGTTCGTTTACTATAGTAATGATAATAAAAAATAAATAAACAATTTTCTTTTTAAACTCTCGTGAAACGGCAAGGCGCGAGACATGTTTTATATATATATATATACCGATTAACCTGCTGTATCTCGATAACTCTGATCTTGTCGTCATTACCAGAGATCCGTATTTTCTCCAGTCAAGAAATCCATTATCAATATATATTATATAAACATATTATAATATCAAAATTATTATAACCAGCGTCGTCATTTTCGCCGAATATGTCTTTGATACTCTATAATTATTTTTAACAAGTGTACCTTTTTCATGTTTTCTAATATTTTACATAATATTATTTTCTATTTTTGGTCTTGAAAATGTAAATTATAATATTATACCTATTGATAAAACTATCCAATATATAGTTCTAACCCTGGGTGATTTATCTTCGAAATACAGAAAATTCATTATTAATTACAATCTTATTTGTATATTGAAGAACATTGTTATTTGTAAATAAATATTGGCCCTTTACGCGTCAATATTATTCAATATAACTAGCATAATCACCGAAATTACGTTTTATAACAGCTATAATATTACTTTACCTCGTACTTACGGCGAATTCTGTGCAATATCATATTTAATATACTAAATCGATTTAATTTGCGGTTAATGTTTATTACAAAATACAACCTGTCCAGCATAATATTATAATCATGCTTTTTACTTTATTTAGGTTCTTTTGGGTTAGTGAAATTATTAGCACACAGGTGTTATACATGGTCACATATACACAACAATACATGGCACACCTACATGAAAATCTATAGTTCATTGTTATTATAAATTTATTAATTTCAAAATAAGAACTAATACAACCCCATTTTTATTACTTCCCCAAATAATGTGTTTCACTAATAACTATAATAATGTCTATTGAATATCACAATTTATTTATATTTAAAACTTTTTGTTGTGTATAACAAGACAGGGATTATATTATTTAGATTTATTAATTATTAGACCAAAATCGCGTGACGTGTTTAATATAAGGTAGGTACAAATTATAATGGTATTGAAATTTGTTCTATTTGTTCCTGTTGTTACGAACAATTTTGTTTATGAAAACGAATTTCAGTCTCCCGACACCATGCACATTATTTATCAATATAGGTATAAGCTTGGATAGTAGTTACGTATAACTATGTATGATTATTTAAAGTATATTTATGGTATATTAATATGTTATGGTATCAAATATAATATTTTGCTCACTTGTTTGAATTCGATTTTTAAGAGATTTTCCGAGAACTTACTGTTGAGTATTGATTTAACATCACCTGCTAAATATTATAAAACTAATATCGGTATAAATTCACTAGATGTATAAGTTATTATATATCTTTATTAGGGTGATCCTAACCTACATAGCCAAAAATAAAAAATTACAAAATTTGGAAATAGCACACGTCAATTATGTTTAGCTATATGAGTAAACACAATCTTGTGAAAATGTTGAAATGATTAACTATTTTTACACGTGCCGCATTAGAGTTAAAATGTAAGAGGTATTTAAGTATAATGTATATATAAGGTCCTATGGGGTAATTTTATTGTTCTCGTTTTTTCACGCTAAATTATTGTCTGCAGTAATACATCAGTAAATAATATATAATAGTAAATATATATTCTATTCTTGTTCCAATAAATATGTTTGTATTTTATAGGTCTTTATAATTTGATACTTTAAGCGTGTATATATACTTTCCTATATGATCAACTTGTACAAAAATAAATGGAAAATTGTATAATTTAGAATTATTATTTTCGCATTATTTACGATTACGTTTGGTTTCTTTATATCGATTTATTTTTCATCAATCATATAATAATTTAAAATTTTATAGTTCAGTCTTCAATTATTAGTATAGTTGTAATTGTATTTCACGTGTTAATTGTGTTTCTGTTAATTTTAAATATGCTAAAACGAAACATTTATTTAATTTATTCAGTAAAAAATCAAGTAAAATTCTTTATATATACCTACTTCTTAAGTCTGAAATGTTTTGGTTTACAGGTGTGGTTCCAAAACAGAAGGGCAAAGTGGCGTAGACAAGAGAAGATGGAAGCGGCTAGACTGGGCCTGAACGATTACGTGCACTCGACGATGGCCGGTTCGCTGAGTCGGATGCCAGGGTCGAGCCTCGCACTGCCCGTTGACCCTTGGTTATCACCTCCGCTGCTGTCTGCATTACCAGGTTTCCTGTCACACCCACAGACTGGTTACCCGAGCTACCTGACGCCGCCTGTTGTACACAGCCCGTCTTCCATGCAAAAATCGCCACCGTCTCCGCCGCAAATACAACAACACCAGATGACCGTCACTCCACCATCGTCGTCCTCGATTTCCACATCTTCGTCGTCCACGGTGTCCGTTGCTGACCCTAGGACATCGTCCATAGCGGTTCTAAGGCTCAAGGCCAAGGAGCACGTAGAGTCCATCACGAAAGGCATGCAAATGGTCTAGACCGCGGTACTTATACTTATATTATATAATTGTACCGTGGTATACGTATCCGATCCCATTAAACGAGTATTGTACCGATCATTCGGAGCCAACCCGCACTTAAACCACAATATATAACTCGTATACTATAAAAGCATATTATATTCAAGTCCCTGCGATTTCATGATATTTTTAGAAATGTATTTAATTGTATGTATTATGTACAGTGTATACCACCGCCGATTCCGAATCTATTTACTTATCGACAAAAAACACTTCTATTATTAATTTGTTCGCTTGTTTAATATTGTTTTTTTTCTATATAATGCTATATACACATACAATTATAACAACATATACAATCTATTATTATATTATTATACAAAAGTTAATACCTTACCTCCTATAAACGATTTCACAAAAAATAACATAACAATAGTTATGCGTCGTTCCCGTTGTTTGTAAACTTTTTTGACGCGTACCGTATTTAATGTATGTATATCCGATGAGTGTTATTATTTTTAAGAATCCTTTGATCGTGAAATGTATGATATGTGCTTTCGAGATAATATTATTCGCTGATTTTTGTAAAACGATCGCAATATTGTATACACGTTGATAATATTATTCATTATTGTTTTTATTATTATTATTATTATTATTACCCTGTGAATTATAAATTTAAAACGATTAATGTATAACATTATGTTTATGTACGATTATTTATTAAACGTTAAAAATTCCTAAAAGAGGTGGTTATATAATAATTAATGTATTAAATTTATCGTAAAAATATATATACCTAATATTATTTACAAAAAAAAAAAAAAATTACTACAGTATTATATTATTATATAAGAACGCTGTAAACCAATGCATATTGGGAATTGTGTCATTTATGAATAATATTATATATAATATATATATTATATAATACGTAATTAGATATTGTATATAAATCGTATACATATTAGCATTATAATTATGTATTTATATTACCATAAGAATTATTAGAACATATAGGTATTAGAGTTTTTGTTATTCTCGCAATATTGTAAAAAATTAATGTCATTTCATAACATATTGTTTTAATTATATATTGAGCTAGTCATTTGAATTGTTTTATTATTATTATTATTATTATAATTATGATTATTATTGATATTATTACAACAAACCATGGGCGTATTTTAGGAGGGGCTAGGGAGGCTAAGCTCCCCATAGCATGTTCTCATCCCCCCTGCTTTAAATTAAATATAATTTGGTATGAATGATTTAATTAAATAAAATGTAATTTTAGTTTTCAATTTTCATACAAAAATTAAATACCATAAATATTACAAGTATAGTGCACAAATTACAACTAAAACTGTGATTGTGGAGTATTTCATTTTAAGATATCAACACCTATGCCAAATAATTAATCATAATAACTTATCTTTGAGATTAAATGACATAATGCACTTAAAGAAATATTACATTGAATGAAATGTACAGATTTTGCTGTTAAAAACAATGTTTTTATATACATATATATTATTATTACATTTTTGTCACAATAAGTTATAGTATAAAATTGTTTGGTTCTCAAAGTATTCCAACACTAAATTCGCCCATGTACCAAGCTATTTTTACATCATTGAAGACCAGTTAATTTTGGTGTTGTTAAGAAAAACATAGTTAGGAAACATTCAAACAAAATAAGTAATAAAATGTATAATTATTGCTTAATATCGTCAGTACACGTAGGTTATAATAATAGAATCGTGTATGGAACAAGATAAATATTTTGAGATGAAGTTTTAGTATAAATGTATGATACTATAATGCAATATTTGCAATAAACTTTAATACTTTTAACGTGATAAAATAATTATGACATACATGATAGTGATAAAATGGTTCAATTTTTAATGTCATGAAATACTAATTTTTCAAAATGGAAATAATTATACGCTTTAAAGTTGAGTTTGTATATTATGTATCTATTTATGCGATTTTCAATAACAGTTTATAGTTATCTATATGACTATAATGTAAGTTTTTCAATAAAATTTAAATTCTATTTATAAAATTCAATTAATTAACGTACAAAATAAAAATATTTTGCATATAAATTTCATAGCAAAAACACAAAATACTTACACGCATAGGCGTCCACATGAAATATTTCATAAAGGTTGGAAAAAGTTCAAAATATATAAAACAAATGTATGTTAAATATATTATAATTAAACTATATGCAGAGGAATGATAGAAGTTTGTATTATTTAAAAAAATATATGATATATAATAAGAGTCCATTATAAAATTGTACTAATTTTCGGGGATCTAAGACTCCAAAAACTGGTTTACTTGTATTAGTGTAAAGTATATACATAGGTTAGGTATAAAAAATTTCAATTTCAAATCGAAATATACTAACATTAATATATTATACATTAAAATATTACCAAATTTGCAGGGGGAAAAATTCCCAAACTTGACCACCCTTGCCGGCGCTAATGTCTACACGTTACAGGCATAATAATAATATACCATTATACTTGAAGTTTAGTGCGTGGACTCTATATTATATAGACTTACGTTTAAACGGAAGAACTCAATGACATTTATTTAAGAGACGTTTGATGTAGTATATTTTTAATTCGTTTGTTGGACTACACTGCTGCGGAGAACTGCCTGCCAAACATGCATATTTACTACGCATAAGAGCGCTGAAAAGGTGTGGGCGCGCGTAATATAAACAGCACCGAACCCAATTAATTACAATCATTTTGGTCTGTGATGGCAAAGGGATGTTTCAGAGATTCTTAATTTAGCGCTTTTACACACCTACCCTGCTCTTTCCACGCCACACATTCGTAACCGATGCTATGTGCAAGTGTGGGGACGGGGTCTGGTTAAAGTGCTAACCGTATATATCTTATATTGTATACCTATATGCGATGATGATAGACTGTATATATATATATATATATATACTAATATATTATCGACGTTGTCGGTTGGCCCGCTTAAATCTTCTTCATTACTGGGCGGTAAACACCGAATTAGCATTTTATTAGCTTTTCCCCAGGACCGGAAAAACAACCGACGCGCCGACAGGACACCGGCCTTTGATAGACCCTTTGAGGGGGATCCCGAAAAACAATTCATCTGGATGAAAAAGCATCTAAAAGCAGCCCCAGCCTATATATCTAGTCTCCCGGCCATAAAACCACCACCGTTCCCCGCACCACCGCCAAACGCTATACGTGCAGGGTATAAACTCTGTTTTCATTTCATCGTCGCTGCCGTCGTCGCTTTTGCTGCCTCCCCGCCCTGCCGAAATGACAGTTTACCGTCTATGCACACACCCGTTTTACAGGGATGTATTTTATTAAATCCTCAAATTAAAACTATATAACTCTCCTCCTGATGTATAAATATTGAGCGGTTTCAATTATACGTAAACGAAACCATTTGATTTTAATTTAATGAAAAATGAAACCGCATAATGTTAGATAATATGTAATTAATTTGGATTATTTTGGGTTTTATTTACTTTTAGTACATATTTTTAATTTTGTAGACTTTTTCTTGCATATTTCAAGAATTTAATATAAAATTATAAATTTTATAAAAAAAGAAGAAGAATATTCATAATAAGTTTACGTAATTATATCGTATTATTTTATATCAGTTTTTGTTTTAACAGAACTTATTAATAAGTAAAATATATTTATATTTAAATAAATATGTATAAATAATAGAGATAACAATCAAAAATAAATAAGTAACAGTAATTAATAAAAGTATACATAAAATAATAAAAACCAAGCAAAATAATAGTGAAAATATACATATATAATTATCATCATATTAAAACAAAACATTGCTAGGTCTAAGATTATTGAATATATAATTTTTTTATGCTTATTTTGAATGCATATTTATAGGATTTTTAGTTTCTATAATATTATGTTTGTTTATTTAATGATTTTTTAGTGCTACAAGTCTTTTATCTGTCTTTAAAGCTGATCATAATTTAAAATATGTTTATTATAATTTATATACGATTTGGTAATTTAATAATAAATTTAACACATGTTTCTTTTCATAATATTATAATTGTTTTCAACGTTTATTATTATTTATTTGTATTATAAATTAGAATATATTAATACTTGTTTACTAATTTATATATATATATTTCCGAATATTTAATTATATGGATAAGTAGGTAGAATCTAAAATTTTAACAATGACAATAAGTATAGATTACGAAAAGGTGAAGAAAAAAAACATGGCTTGATTAGATTATTGATATGATTAAAAAAGCCATCATTAAAAATTCAATAGGTAACAATAAGTATTAAAAACTGGAGGATTTCATTTATTTTTTAGTTCGGAAGATCTCAATACTACTTGCGTACGAGTTATCTTAGAATATATAACTAATAATACAATTTAATAATAGTAAATTATTCATAAAAATAATCTTTGATTATGTTAATTTGCTCTAATAAAATCAAATTTATTTAATGATGTATATTTTTTATAAAATTTATTAATTAGGATAATATAACAACAGTGCAATAATTAAAATGATCATTGTAATAACTTATTATATAATGTTTGATTATAATGTCAGATTTCAGTATATCAAAGTAAAAAATATGTTAAATAAGAATTCGTTAAAAACTTCAAAAACTATTGTCATATAATAATAAATATAATAAAATAAACATACCCCATTATAAAATTGTTCGATTAGGCATGAAATTACTTTACACTTATATTAAATTTTCATCTTTTTTTTTTTAAAAAATTGTATATTCAATATAATTTTAAAAAAGTGGGAAAGTCGATTGTGGACTTTCCTCCTTTGTCATTTCGGTCCTTGGAGAAATTAGTGTTTTATTATACTTAAAATTTGAATACAATGATATTGCATTAGAAAATACGATTCTGAGTGAAACTCATTGTATAATAATATACTACACTGATAATTCGTTCCAAAATTTTACCACGTGTGTAATACAATAGTTCCAATATGAATTGTAACATACATTTTAACATTTACTTTAATTAATTTAATCATTTATTTCTTAGATTACTTATATATTATGTTATGGTTCTTAATGTTTATTTTTTGCATCCTATAACAAACAAATTATTACGAACAGGAAATAATATTAATAATATATTTTGCTTTACTAATATTTATTTTTGTAAGTCGCAAAATTGCTTGAGTCAAATACAATATAGTGCAAGGGTGAAATCTTGATTTGTAATTTCTTCAATCTTAACCATTTCTGTATTTATTTAACCGACTCAGTGCACGATTGGAGTTCATTTTATTAAAAATCACCCGTTTGACGTTCACGAACACAAATTTATTTTTGATTTCTGCGGTGGGTAAAGAGTAGTTACGATTACATTCGTCTCTCTTTCCATCGAGGTCAGCCATTTTGTTTTAATAATAATGTTGATCCAACTCTAAAACCCCATTATTTTAGGGTTTAAAATAAAGAAAAAAGTTTTAACTATTGAAGGACTATATTTAATTTATTTTAAAGATATCTAAAGAACGTTAAGCATTAATCAACTAACTTGAATTAATATATTTATGGGAAGAATACAAATAATAGACAAGGCACAAAGACGCATACAAATCATAAAGATTTCTCTCTTTGTATTCACAATTGGAACTTTTCTCTTAAACTCTAAAATAATTTAATAGCATTTAAAAATATAACTTATTGATGTGTTCAATAAACATCTATTAATCAATACTATTTTTTTAATCATATCTATTAAAAACTAAATTAAATCAAGCTAAAAATAATTGAATGATAATAATAATATACATATCAATATACTGTATTAATTATTTCAATAAGTAGTACGTACTTATAACATTTTATCATAAGTACCTTTATATTTTTAGTAAAATATTTCATATAATAATAATTAAACCTTACTAATTTTAAAAATATTCAATCAATTTGAAAAAAACTATATTATCTTTTGTTATTTTTGAATATCTAGTTTCTATTCGTCATAGTATAATAAAAACCAATAAACCACATATAATATTCTAAATAAAGCAAATATACATTGTAAGTACACGATTTATAATACCATACACAATATAATAGATTAAACAATTATAAATTGAATAATTTAAGCAATTTTAATGTACTTACTTTTAATATAAATTATATTGTTGTACAATATGATTATATCGATTAACCTATATTAGTGAAAGTTCCCTTAAAATCACACTTTATTAGCATCATTAAGTATCCATTAAATGAAATTAATTAAAACTTGAAATACTTGTATTATATTAAAGTGCTTAATATATTACACAGTGATAATTAATGTGACAAATAAATATAAAACAAAACCATCGAATTCAAATCATGGAACTTTGATTTTTATATTCTTTATTATTATTGTTATATTGTTCTTGTTAACCTCTTTATATGCAATTGTGTGATTTTATCAATATGCATATATTATTATTGTTTAAATTATGGTAGGTATATAATATAGATATCACATTATAAATTAAATATCGTAAATTGTATTCTTCAAAAATCTACTTTACAAAAACAAATTGTATTATACTTAATCGTATACTTTAAATATTATAAGTATAATAGTTAAGTTAGGTTATTAAGTTGTTGAGTACATATAAGTACAATAAATTTTCTATGGTTTGTTTGTTTATAATGATTATATTATAGTTTTAATAGTATAGGTACTTAAAAATCTTTATGCGAATGTTCATTATTGGCAAAACATTTTTATACGTCGTGCGTTTAAGCAATTAATTGAAGGGCTACACGTAACCATTTTAAAGAAAAAATACTTGGTAATATGATTTGCCTACCACGCATTTTAATAAAGCCATTGATTATTATTAAAGTTGTTTAATAGTGTTTATGACCTGCGTTAGTGACCCGCTTTTATTTTGTAATTTATTATTAATGTACATTTAAATGCTCAATAATTAGCAAACAGTATGCGTGTTAAAATTAACTCAAAACCTATGTAGGTACAATGTGACTTATACCTATACCAGGTCGCGTGATAACAATCCATCAATGAATTTAAGGATAAAATCCCTGCGAGTTTACTGTTTTCGTAGGTATCTGGTTAACACGTAGGTAATTCTTAATATTTGAATACATTTAATTAGATTAATAAAATAATTTTTTATTATAATACAATGCATAAAGATATACATTAATGTAATAAAAAATAGTGAAACGTTCATTTTTCGAATATGAGTAGAAATAATATTATAATATTATACACGCTATAAAAGTATTTCATATAGGTATATAAAATACAACGGTAGTAATGTAGTAGTAATGTCTCGTAATGAATATCACACACGCATAAAAGTCAACTTTGCCTAATTTTCAGAGTGAAATTATAACGCTTCTTGGCAACATGTTTCTATCTAAACTGCATTGCACGCAATATCCGTTGACAGTTTCTGCAACCTTATTAACAATTCAGGGTCAGGGTCAAAATCAAACAACTGTTGGTAATTGAATATGATTACATACCTAAATCTGTCTATGTACACGTAGACAGCAAATTATTTGTTATACTCAGCTAAATCCGCTCATTCAATATCGCGTAAAAATATTTCTAGCCAAATATAAAACTGTTCATATATGTTATAGTTGAGGGAAAAACAATACGTTTTTAAGAAATAATAAACAACGTTATTTAATAAATATTTTGTTATATCTATCTGAGATCTGATGTGAAAAATTAAATGCTCCTATTATCCTAATATACTGTGTTTTATATGAATTTTAGAATAAATGTAATCTGACGTATTAATAAAATATATATATATATATTTAAATCGGTTATTTAAATTACTTATATTTTTTTTTAAATTAATTGAACAAAAACAATCGATAATACTCTCGTCATTAATTTGTTCATAGGTTAATAATTTACTTTAGCACCAAATAAAATATGACAGAACGCTGAACTTTATTACCCCTGAACATATAATTATTTTTATACTACCTAATATATTATTCATAGGAGAATACAAAAATAAAACAAATCCTATAATTCAATTTGTTATTGTTTTTTTATGATAGAAGTAATTTTAAAACGATAACTAAATTATTTAATTACTAATTTTACAAAATATAGTTTTTGATTCTATCAAAACAAAGTTTGAAAATTAGTATATCACTACATTATTTATATTATTGTATCTATAGTGAATATTAAAGGTAATAATCTAAATTCTTTAAAGACAAAAAAAAATATAAGTGGGTACGCAGTTAGGTGTTTAAATTACACGTTTAAAGTGTTTTAAACCAATATCGAAAACAATCGATACCTAATAATTTATAGTTGTAAGAACGGATCTGCATAATATATTTCATTTAGAACTATGAGGATGTTGTGGAAAATGGATGTCCGTTTCATACGACTCGTTTACAGACATATATAGTGCAATTGGAAGGGTTTACCTGTGGAAAGACGCACGTGCTAACTTACAGGAAACGTCGTCGTCGTCGTTATTGCGATCGAATTAATCTAATAAAGCCAAACACGCAACGGTTATTACTGCGCAATGCTTATTTCTTCAAAAGTTTCCGTGCAAGGATATAAATAGTACCTACGCTCATGCCACACACGAAGGGTTAAGTATTATGCATGTGGCGGCGATTGTTTTATAATGGCTAATCGTGTGCGGCCACGTGTCACGTGGATTGGACATTGTGGACTTTGCATTATTCTATTGTTATAATATTTATATAGCAACGCGAACGGCCGATTGAGTTTTACCTGGTATAGTGTTAAATTAAATTCGAAAACGAAATAATATAATAATAAAATATTAATATTTAATATTAAACGTGTTAATGTGCCAAGAAATTATGATGTATTTGTAGACTTGTATAGTATCTAATAATTTGTTGTGGATGTTTCGTATACGAGGTATTATTATAATAATGGCAATTATCAATCATTACCAACAGAGTTGTACAAAGATAACCCGTAAATTATCTAGATGAGATAAATAGATAACACTTAATTTTTTTATCTAGATAAAAGATAACCAATTTTATCTAGATAAAAAAACAGATAATAAGTATTAATATTGTAGATCTAACGTTCGTACTCGGTATAAATCATAGTTGTTATAATGATTAGTTTGCAAATATTATTATTATTATTAATTATAAACTATCTGATGGTCCAGTTAAAACTATAAATAGTGTTTACAGAGCGCGGTTTAAAATAATTTTGTGTCAACATTTTTTAAATCATTGATTGAATAATTATCTAGGTGATTATTTTCAGATAGCCTATTTATTTATCTAGATAAGATAAAAAGATAACTATATTTTATCTAGATAACGTACAACACTAAATTTACCAACAATATTATTATAGTTCCAGAGAATTGAAGAAATTACCGCCATTGTCGAGAATGACCATAAAACTATGTAAGAAATTTTGAATTCGTACTTGAATAAACAATTTTATAAACCATCCATTTTATCTTGGCACATGGATTTTCAAATTGGTAGGGATCATTATAATTATTGTGATAATACTAGACGTGTGTTACAAGTGAGAAAAAAAAATCATGATAATTATCGGAAAATATTACAAGCTATAAAATATCGATAACGTAAATGTTTTGTCTTCGGGTAGAAACAACTTATTTTTATCTTTTGTTATACTATATTTAATTTAAAGTTTTTGAATTGTCTATCAAAATTCAAACCTGGTTAGACGTGTAACGTCACGAGGTAACAAACTGAACGAAACATATAAGCAGGCCCAGATTGGCTTTGCCAGTTACCGGGAAAATCTTAGTGGCCCGGTAGAAAAACACATAGAAAATGTGTTGAAAAATAAGATATTAATGGTATACCCCGATTGTATTAAATTTCAAAATAAAATTTTATAGAAATACTATAAACAATTTAGCTATATTATATAAGTTTAAAAGATAAAATAATAAAATATTAATACCTCGGTGGACGGTGGGCCAAATTTATCCAATCCGGCCCTGCATATATGAGTAAATGATATTAATCTTTTTCTTGACTTTTTACGGGATTTGTATTAACTTCTATTCTTTCACTTCTATTAATTATGTCAGCTCTTTCTATGTGGAACTTCTAATCATTTTAAATCTTCAAAAACCCTGTCAGTTTAACGATTTTTGGGTCGACCTCTGGCTATTTATTGTATCTGGTCCCCATCGTTTAATCTGTTCAAATAAATTTTCTGATCTCCACATACGACCAGTAAAATTTGTCAATTTCTTTTCAGATAAATTTATAATATTACTTAATTAATATATATTATTTTCAAATCTATTATTAATTCGTACTTGTCAAATCAAATATCTTAGTCGCTGACATTGCTGTCTATGAGATCTCTAGTTTAAACTAAATACTAATTATTATGATGATAAATGTATCATCATTTCGCAGACGTATTCCTGTCTTGTCCTCATTATATCAAAGCATGTATATTGTATAAAACTTAATACATTTTAAAAAGGTAATAATTAATTTTTAATCCACAAAAAATTCAACGAAATGATAATATTTATAATTATATATCCTGATAAATTGTCTTAATGTCTTGTACAGTGGCGCCGTTGCTGAGAGGGTAGAGGGGGCATTTGACCCCCCCCCGTTAAATGTGTCAGGGAGCAAATTATAATTTTGCCCCACCCCCCTGAAAATTTGTCATCATAGTTATACACTTAATACTTAAACATTTTAGTGTTAAACATTTTTTAGTTATAGTTTTAATTTAAATTACATTTTTATTATTTTTAATATTTTTATAGTATAATATGTAATAAAATGAATTTTGAAAAGTTGTATAACAAATAAAATTAAAAAATGTTTCTAATTTTATATACAAAATTAAATTATGTAAAGACTATTAGTTTAATCAACAAAACAGTAATTAAACATATTTTACAAAACTCAATAAGTATTTGTATTTTAGTTTAATATACTATATATCATGATTTTTCTTAAATTTTTGCCCCCCCCACAAGAAAAATAGTTCCTGCGCCTTTGGTCTTGTATGGTATTTTGACCAGACGTTTCAACATATTTTCTTTTTCAATAGAATCTAAGAAAAAAATTATATAATCTAATTAAACCTAATGTAATTAACTATCATTAAGTAAAAACTATTTACAAAATATTATATATAATAAATAACTACACGATATAAATATATAAATAAGTATATTATCATATTCGTCATCATCGTTAATTATAAGTTTATAATGTTTAAAATTCCACGAGAAATCGATTTGTATTATTTACACCGTGTCGTTAAATCCCTTTCACCCCTTTTTAATACAATAAACGTGTTTATCGTGAGCGACACCCATGCAAAATAAAATCACCCTATGCATTATTTGGAACTAATTACATACTATTGACTGTTTAATAATTATACATATCTACAAACGTCACATTACTTTTGTTATTCATTTTATATAAATAAATATATATATATATAAACATAACTTGGACAATCAAAAAAGGAATACAATATTATCTCAACAATAATATAATTATAAAAATTAATATAAATAGGTTTCTACAAAATCTAATTTGAAAACAAATTAATTTTATATGATATTCTATATTTGGAAACGTGTAATATGTTTAAAAATAAAATATCAATAAAATGAAAACAATTATATTATGGCCATCGCTGGTAAAAGAGGTAAAAATTAAGTATCTATTCCAAAAAATGATTATAGGCAATAGTATATGGGCATAGGAGCTTGTTTTTTCTAGGGCTGTGAAAAATATACTATCCTGAGGAGTGTAAATTATTTTAAATATAAATAAATAATTTTAAGAATTATATACATTCAAATAAGATTAAGGAATATAAGTCGTTTTCAAAATATATATAATTAAAATATAATTTCATTTTAAAATCACAATATAATTTGGTTTATAACCAAAACCCAGATGAGGAAAATTCAAAATGCTCCATCTTGACACTGCCTTGCCAGCGTCTATGATATTCGGTATGGATATAAATCATATGTATGAAGATTGAGAACTCTATACAGATATATAATTATACGTGTTTGAATTTTAAGACAAGTTTAGTTGTTTCTATAATACATTATCCACATAAATAAACATATTCATCTAAATTAGTGACCGAATGCCATACGTTCGAATCAATTACCCATACCTATCCGGAAAACTATTTATAAGAAGAATCATATGCTATCAATCTATAATAATTATATTATTCATTGAAACCATTTATTAAATTAGTTTATTTTACATTTGTTTTTATTTTTCGTTTAAAAAAGGTCACGTACAAAATTATATCATGAAAATTATTCACATGCAGAATTATAATTTATATTTTATATTTAGTATACTTTATTATTAAGAATAGTTTTTATAGTGAATGAATAAAGCCCCCCTGAAATGCTACTATTGCATATCCCCCCTCTTTGAAATAGTCATAATTATTAGTCCCTCCTTTATTACTGCCCTGGTAACAATTCATAACTTAATTTATAAGTACGTATATTCAGATTTCAGATAGTAGATCATTATTAATACAAAAACGAAACATTTTCAATTATTTTATAAACATAACAATTTAATAGGAATTTGGATTTTTTTATTTTAGGTACTTCCTATTTAATATATATATTGTAAACTTTAAAATATAAATTATATTATTATATTATTTTAATTGAAAAAGTGTCTTGCATATTCTTAGCCTCAGGGCGCGCTCTATGAACTCAATGTTTAATGAATAAAATTCAATGGAAATTATTCAATTGTTAAAATAGTACATTTAATTATTATTATATTATATATTTATATTTATATATTATAATTGGAAAATTATAAAAAATGTAGTATCATTTTTAGATAATTTTAAAAATCATACTTGGTATTATTATACCACCTAAGTTTATTATTTTTACTATACAATTTACATAAATGTCATGTAATTATTACTCATACATTTTATAAGTCAAATTAAGACACGAATTACAATATTGTATTTTTAATTTAGTAAAAATGATAAATATTACTAATTATAATTCATTCACAACATCACATTCTATTTCTTAATGATATTCATAATAATTTAATTTTCGTGTTAAAAATAAATCCTTTATGCGAGTATACATTGAATGTGTATATATATGTATTGAATATAGTTTTTTAACTATAATTTTTCTAATATAAAATATAATATAATAATTGTGTTAAATTACAAAAAACCAATATTTAAAAAAAAATAATTAATGAATTTGAATACGATATTCTGACTATACTTTGTAATGGTTGAATATTTACTAGGTAGATGGCGCCCCTAATTATATACACCATATTATATTATTTGGATGCTGTTGGCATTGTTATTATACATTTATATATTATATCTGTTAATATCAAGTAGTATGTACTAATATATACCTTAATTTAATATTCATGATAGAACAATACACCTGTATGTAAAACTAATTTTGTGTTTTATATTTATTTTCTCATGCCAGTCTATACTATATAATTTTTAAATATATCTATTCTTAATGTAAAGCAAATGTCCCTAAAAGCTAAAAATAGTTGTATTTATTTATAATTCATACGGGCAATTGTACAATTTATAATATAGATACCTAATTATATAGATAACAATAACAATAGTACAATGAACAAACAACAGTTTAAGTAGTTACTACATAAAAACAAATCTAGATTGCTTAAATATTATGTTAAGAACTTGATTACCTATTACCAGAAGACATTAAAACATTAATAGGGTCAATATTAAGGCTTATAATATATTTTTCAAAAAAAAAAAATGAGGAATATTAAATAAATTACTATTATGAATATTATAAATTTTTACTATAAAATTTATCAGGCATGAATTAAAAATTTCGTTAGAAAGTTAAGGTAATTTGAAAAAATGTGTTGTAAATTATAATATCTATATAGGTATTTTATTTTATTATTTTTTTTTTTTTTGATAAACTAAAAGTATTTTTCATATTTGAGTATTTTCCAGTATTTAAGTCAAGGGGAGAACCCCCCAGTGTAGGGGATTCCTGGTATATTATATAACAGCATATAAAATGAAAAACTTTATTTTAAATTTTTTTCGAGTTGATCACTAGCCCAATGTTGTTATTATCCCAAAATAATGGAACATATTATTCAAGGGAAGTACGGTGTGCGGACTACGAATAAATGCAAAGTATTAAAGTTCACCGTTTAATTTTACATAAAAATGTTATTACTTTGATTAAATGTTATTTACTTGCAGTTTTTCTATTTTAACTATAAACTTATATTGTTTATTAAACATTAGCTAAAATAAATTGACGATAATTGAGAATAAAAATAATTGCTGTTTTAATAACCCTTTTTTTCTTTTCATGTAAAATAATATCGAAATATTGGGCAGTAAGTTACATATTATAACAAAACAAATTGGCAAGTAGCAATTTATTATAAGTAGGCATCACCTACGTATATCTTGTATAAATAAGGGTATAAGACCCAGAGAGGCAGATAACCTCTTATTAAATCATTAATAAAAATTATAAATAATACAAAATAATGCAATATAAATTTAGTAAATATGTTTCAAAGTTTAATCATAATTTATTACGAAATTACTATTTTTTTAATTCATTGCAAAATTAAATTTTAATAAAATATTACAATGTATTATCTCAAGAAAAAGTTTTCACTTTTACCGTTCGAACTCAATTTAATAATTTATATTAAATATTGTCGTAACAAAATATGGAAAGGGAATTTCTTCTAAATAAATAATTAAACAATATATTATACTTAGATAATTAATACTTTAGTAGTAATTTTTATTAAATCAACTTTGTGTCTTGAAGTTTTGTATTATCATAATAATAGTATATTATGTACAGGGTATTGATTAGAATATTTAGTTACAAAAATAATGGAGATAACATTTAAAATGTATAATATAATTTCCACCATTTATTCTACTACCTACCTATTATGTAAAATTGTAAAACTGTAAACGACCATCATTATTTTGTTTAATTTTTAATAGATAATATAAACTTATAATTGTACACATAGAAAAATGTTAGGAATTTCCTAATATTAATTATCTATAATTAAAGGTTAAGTTGACCTTTAACATTTAGAAATAGTTTTTATATTTATTAAATAACCTGTATGATTAAGAACACATTTATACTGTAAACTTTATTCTTATTCTATTATTAATGTCCGTAATTATTAAATAATAGTTATTAAATTGGTACTATTATATACTTAAGTAATAATTTGCATAAACTTTAATTGATTTAAAGACGGAATATTACTTCGATGCTTAATTGTCGTCAGGACAACACGTTTACTTCATTGGATTTTAATAAAGTAAATACACAGAAATAATAGTGTATCGGTGAGTTACAGAAGAAGAACAAAGGTTAGAAATTCTATATAATATTTTAGTCTTGGCAAAATATATACATAGAATATTTAACTAAATAATGCTATCATAAGAGAAAATATGGGTTTGGATAGTTGTCAAGGAGGAATAATTATTTTTAATATAATTTGTATTTGAAATAAAACTTTAATGTCTGTCCAGAAAATAGGTACCTACATTGATCTTTCTATGAGTAAGTAGTATCACTAATATTTACTATATATATATTTATTTTTAAAGGAAAGGAAGGATTTTTAAATAGAATTATTTAATGGCGATGATTTTGAAAATGTTTAACCTATTCTATTAAGTATTTAATTTAGTTTCACTTATAAATACTACATAAAAGGTAATATCTAATATATCTTATATTATATTCGTAAAAAGAGCACTTGTAGATGATATTTTGATAATATATTAATATTAAAACAACAAATCTACAAAGTAATAATTCACCTTTAATAATACTATTTACTAGGTATTAAAAATAAATTACTTTGTGGATTTAGTTTATTAGTGTCTTAATATTATTATTATGTTATACGTTTGTCATATATTTAGGTTCTTCTGATACATAAAACATAGGTAATCAACATTATTTTATATAGCAGAAATTTAAATAAGTATATCTACTTATATATTATAAAATTATTAAGTAATATAATATTAAAATTTAAATTTAAAATGTGTTTTAAAATTTTTGGTAGATATTCAAATCAGAATACTAAATAATTATACAGGTATTTAATATAAACAATTTTTAAATACTTACATGTTACGTAAAATGTATTTTAAATCAAACGAATAATTAATATAGGTACTTATTATCATAATAATAATTACCTTACAAATTTAAATGATAAAAATATCCGTTAATAATATGTAAGTATAGTTAACTATATTTTATTTTATCTGATCAAACATGCAAAGTTTGTAATTTAAAATAATATACCTAACAGTATTTAGGTACCTACTCACTATGTTATATATATATATATAAATGTGTGTGTGTGTGTGTGTATATATATATATCATAAATTAAGCTTCCTTTAAAAAAAAAAAATCATAAATATGCCTTTTACATAAGCCTACCCTGTTGAGTTATGGATTAAATATATTTTTATATACCACCATCGCAAATTGTTTATCGAAATTGATATTTAATATGTACTAAAATATTTTATTAAATTGTATCCACATGAAATATTAAAAGTTAAAGTGGAATTACACTTCTATTATTAATAAATATAATATTTAATAATCTGAATTATCATTATAATACTATTATTACTATAATATTCAATTTTACTGTTATTGAATTGTTATTTCCTACATGATAGACATTTAAATACGTATAGTACTTATTTTTTATTTATTTTCAAATTAATTTATTATTTAAAATAAAACAGTGTATTAAAATGTTCAATGATTATTAATTGCGGATTTTCATTAAATTCGACATCGAATAATAAACAATAGTACCTACTTATATTTTTAATTTTTAATTTTTTTTATCTATTATTTTTATAAATTTACATTATAGAAACGATTTTAAATTAATTTTTAATTAATAATATAGAAACTAACATTTTTTTCAAGTTTCATTTTAAAATACTATACTCAGAATATCAATGAGGTAAAGTGAATATATTTTATTATTAATAATGTATTATTTTTTCAGTTTATTTGAGTTCAATTTTAATTCATAATTCATTATCTATCTATATTAAAACTTAAACATTTAAATTATATTACCTGCAATCTGCATGTTTGTTCGGTTAATGTATATTATTAACTACGAATTAATCAAATAATCAGGAGCATAATAATTAGGATTAGGAATTTGTCATAATATAAACATACATTTTTCGTATACAAGGAATTAAAAAAAAAAAAAAATAGTAGTGGTATAAAACCCTTATGATAAACTTCAAAATGTATATAAATGTATAGGTGGGTACAAGATACTTATAATTATGATTTATATATTGTAGCAGGAAATCCACAATGGAAATTTGATTTCAATCTCATATAATATAGATACAAGAGTATTATAAGACGCTAGTAGATAGATAGTCGTAATTTTTAAAATGTCTGGGACACATCATATAATTATTTTTTGTGTTTGGCGGTGTTAGGTGGTTCTGAGAGTAGCAGGACACTAACAGCGACCTGTTTTTTTATTTTTTTTTATGACAATATTAATTATAATTAATAAATATAGAACCATTAATCGGATATTATTATTTTAATATTAATGTGGTACTTATACCTAAGTAAGTATAAAATTCACCAAACGTAATAACTAGGGAAGATTAAAAATTCACAAAATATGCATTTTAATACCTCAAAATATGCATTTTAAAATTAAAAACAAGAATATTTTTATTTATTTTTTGCATTTTATTTAATATGTATTATTTATTTTACTTTGTTACACTTTAAATTAATTTTGAAATTAATATTAAAATAAGCATGTATATTATTATGTAAACATTTATCTACCTATAAGTACAATTAACATACGAAAAACTAATCTTATCGGCAATCCTCGGGCGGTTTTAGAAAAAACGTGCATTTGCGGATAGTTAACAACCATATAATATGACAAAAATTAAAAATAAATTTAAATTCATAAATTTTGGTTATATTATATAAAATAAATACGTCGATGAAAAAAATATTAATTAAATTAATATATGTCTCAAAAACTATAAAATGGGAGAAATATGCCCCAAAAACAAAAAAACTCAAAATATGCATTTATAAGCAAAATAAAATTACAAATCTAGTTTTGTCTTGGCATAAAACATATTTGTATCTTATTCTGCTATTTTTTTTTGACTGTGTAAAACAAATATGCAAATGTTACAAGTCCTCTGCCCTAGTAATAACTAACAATCAACATTAAAATAATTGTAGCTAATATGTTTATAAATGAATTTAATATAATCGAGTTGGAAAAGTAGTTTTATAATTTGTCTATCATTGCATTACCGTAACGAAAAATTTTGATCACCGTGTAATATTGTTATTATATTATTCGCGACGGTTTTCATCGAGCGAAGGCGCACAATCTTGGACCGATATTAGTGTTCATTATTGTGTCAGCGCGTAGGTGGTGTGTACGACAGCGACGCGTTCGTCAGCCGCTACGCCATCGCCAGCTGGTGGGCTCATAATATTATGTTGTATATTATATTTTATTATATTACAATACAATCATACATAATATAATATTATACGTAGATTAAAATATACAAAAGCGTTTGATAATATAACAAGGTGATAATAATAATAACTCGCATACAATATTTTCCTTCGACTGCGGTTACTTTAAAACCAATATACCAACATATATTATAATAATGTGTGTATTACAATACCAATATATTATAATAAACGTAACCGTGCGGTATAATATGTTATGTATAATATATTATTGGTCGTATTATAATATAAACCTAGGTACCTACCATTTATATTTTCGAGTTTATTATTATTATTATTTTTTTTTTTGTCGGTCAACAACGTTTATTCGATCCGATACACCCGTCTCGGAGATGCGAAAACACGTGTACTGGCATGTGTGTATAACATCATATTATATTATATCCATTTTTCGTGTAAAAATATAATATATGCGTTCCCGCGAAGAGGTCTGTGAAAGGACCACCCTTGTTGTCACTACAGCCGTTTGCGGTTTAGTCAGCCTTATCATAGCCGCCGTCCGCCAAACGCCGTAGAATTTCACTACATTTTGCAGAACATCAAACTTAAATTTTGTATTTTAGTTGTACATTTATTTTATTGTAATTATTTTGTAGTTGTAGGCATATGGTCAAAGCATACTTTCTTCAAATGCTAGGCGAACAGTAAAAAAAAAATATAGCCTTAATATAAATTTACTAAATATGTTAAACAATTTATTTAGCTTCAGCAATAGGCTTCATAAGTTATATTTGAATAACCTATACTTTATAAAATTATACGGTTGTATACGTATTATAGCTGTGTAATATATAAAACGTTTTTACAGGTGTGGATCTAAGATTTATTTGAAGGATGTGCTGATCAGTATTGTTATAGCGTATTTGATGATAGAGAAAGAAAATACTATAATAATGTTTAGAATAATAAAATATATTGTGAAAAAAATGAGCATATTATTTATTTATAATTTATTAACGCCGTACGGAAATCAACAAAGTAAAACTCACTCAGTAAAACAACTCTAACTGACTAAATCATCTCTCCCTATAACACGTATACAGACCATCTCATCGTATCTTCCCCTTACGTATTCATTTCTTATTTAGTATTCTATCCTCTCTAGTCATTCCATACATCAATTTTAGATTTTATCTCCGCTACACTCATACTCTATTCCATTTTTTTTGGTAAACTGACCAACACTCTCATCCATACAACATTGCTGATCTCATTATAATTTCTTACATGATATATCTACATTTCAATCTTATCGGCATCTTCTTCACACAAATATTATATTTCTGTTTGTTTTACTATTTAACAAATGCGCTCAATAGATACCTACTTTGTAAACTAGTAAATTAATTTTATTAGAATTACTTATTATAAATATATTGAAACTTTAGTTAATAGCCTCGATACATAAAGGATAATTAATTAATTAAAATATTATTACTGCGTTATACCTATGTATAATTTACGGTCCAAAAACGACATTTTAAATTTATGGATATATATTATTTAATTATGACTTAATAGTTTTATTTAAAAAAAAGTATTACTTCCATATAGATACTATTATATATTTGTATAATTATTTTTAATATTTTTAAGTGTATATTTATTATTTTATAATATTCAGATATTTTGTCATAATATATATTTATATAATATTAGCAGCCATAAAATTAAAAAAAAAAAAATTGTCCTGATCAATTAAAATATTCTATAGTTTATTACTTAATACTAGACGATTTCATGGTAATTATAAATTAATTTATCATAATTTTATTAACATAATCTTCTAAACTTCTAGCGTTTATTTATTAAATTAATTAATTGAAATATGTAAGTATATCTAATTATATTATTATTTAATTTTTTTTTTTTACACAACTAAATAGTTGTAAACGTGTAATTTGTACTTAAAACAAATTAAAGTAATACTGTGTACTGTAAAAGTATAGTACTATTATTACTTATTATAATATAATATTATATTATATTATATATGTACCAAATAGTATTGCAGTGAGTAGATGTATATTGTATATTGTACTGTAACATTTAAATTAATACGAAATCATTTATACGTCATATTATTTACATAAAACTTTAGTAAAAAGTACCTATCTACACTATATTTGTATTATTTTTAGTATTTACCATAATTTATTTTAATATCTAAAATTGTTAAGTAATAATCACAATTAAAGACCGTACAAATAGTTTGTTCGTTATTTATATAAGAGAACTCAATTTACCTCTTTAGAGACTATAATTCTTTCATTTTAGACATTTTTAATTTAGCAATACTAAATTATCGCATTACTAATGTGCTCCTATGATCTATAAACCTCATTATGATATTATAACATACAGAATTCATTAATCAAATTATTGTATTACTAAAATAGTAAAATAATGGAAAAAGCATTGACATCGCATACATTATATAATCGTATTGATGTATATAGTACTGTATGTATATAATATCAACTATTTTTGCAATATTAAATTTTGATCACTCTGTATTTATAAATATGTAAGACATACATATTGTAATATTTATTAGAAAAGCGACGAAGGCATTTTCAATATTATTTGAAACGTATACTATAAGTATATCTATAGTAACAATTTTACTGAACAATTTACAAGAGGATGTTTATATGATGTAAGACAGTTTTATTATGATAAAGTTGGATTATTTGAAAATTTAACATATTCATTTCGACATTACAAACTTGTAAACAGCACTATAACAGTAAAGCTTCGGCATTCGTTATACTTAATTATTAATCCGTATGCATACAGGGTGATCACAATTATATATTACAGGATACAGTAATGTGATTATTTTATACCTTGTTACACTAATATTTTTGGTTGATCAATTATTACAATTAGAAACTTGTCCAAAATATTTTTTTCTTATCTTATTTTCAGTAATTACACAATTATTAAAGTTGTGTCCATTTTTCGCTTATTATATTTTTCCCTGTTCGGCCTGATCCATATATTATTATATACTCGTAATATATTATCCCTATTCATATTTGAAGTATTTTAGTGATTCCCGAATCTGTTCATAAAGATTATAGATACCTTTATAATTTATTTTGAAGTATTAATTATTTGTAGTATTATAATATAAGCATGTGAAACGTAGGACAAGGAAGAATAAAATTGAAATTATTGACCAATTATAGGAAACTATAGGAAATTAGTGCGGTGAGATAAAAGAATTCTGATGTACACAGTGGAAAACGTCTCTGTAAATGAATCTCGTACAAGCAATATACGTCATCGTGGAATATTTTTTATAATTTTTATACGGAAATACTGTTATATGAAAAAACCTATACTAAATGATCGGAAAACGAAGAAATCGATGAACACACGTGGGACCGTACCCCCATGGCACCACGGGTTTCTTATAATGCTAATTCACTGATAGCCGATCGCCCTTTACATAATAAAAGTAATACTCGCGCGATAAACGACATTTATTTATTTCTGATTTAATTCAAAATTTCTCAGCCGAATCGAGAAACGAGCACGATGTGCAATGGGTTGCATCGGACGGATGTGATAATATGTACGTACTATATTATATGTACAGTTATGAAACTCCCCGATCAAACAATATAAATTATAATAATAATATTATACGTATCGAGCAGGTATTTTCCGGGCCAACGGTCGCGTTCTTTCGGCACCAGACAATACAGCCAGAACATAATATTTCAATTATTTAATCTGCCGTACATTTGGCCGCGCATAAAATTTTATATTATCCCTTCAACAGCGTGGGATTCGTCCGGGAAGACCGCCGTCGCGCCCCGCGGCTATTTCCGCGACCGATTATATTATTATATACGTTATATACGCGCGTATATATATATATATATATAAATACAATGTTCGTCCAATTAGGACTTGGGGAGGAAAGTCCTGGCAAAAAAAAAAAAAATCGCGAATACTAATAAATACATGAATATTATGGCTGATTAACAATAATACAATGACGACGTGCTCATATTATATTATAATATAAATATATTATAACACGTACGCGTTTATATTTGGCCATTGTACGGCCAGACCGTTTTCGTTTATACGCATTAAATTATTATTATTAGCTTCCAGTCTGCACACGCGACATCCCGTTGTCCTGTACCGTTACGTTGTAATTATTCGCTGTAATATAAAATATTATTAGTACCTATGGATACTTTTATAGTGTTATTGTTTTGGGTGTTACACAGCAAATGGAAAAAGTGTTTTTCTGAAAAAACACATAGGTACCGCGTGAATTTTGGCGATCTAGGACATTTGGACGTGACCGTTTCTACGTATTATATGGTATGAATGTTATTGTATAAAATTTAATTAATTAATTAAAGTTATTACTGAAAAGATAAATTTTAGGCAATAACTTATAAAAATAAAATTGTACTTTTCGTTTCTTGAACAATTTTTAACATTCTTTTATTTACGTTTAAAAATATATTTTCTTTTTTGGGTGGACTACTGCTTACTTCTAGGTGACTGTAAAATGCATCACGTCCAGCTTGTACTTTTTGAAAACGGGAAATAAAAAACCACAAAATTACTCTATTATAGACGCCTCAAATGTCCTAATCTCCATACGTCCAGATGGCCACGTCCAATTCTCCACTTTTGGAATTTTGGGATTATCGTATAAATTTATACCTATTCACGTGCTAATTTTTTGCAAAATCCCGCCCCTCTCTCAGTTTTATTTATATACTCTGAAAGTAATATCGTGAATATTTTAATTTTAGGACAAAGGTCCTAAACAGAGGGGGGGACAATCAGTGACGCAACTAGTACTAAAATTTAAGGGGGAAATAACCCCACTTTAAAATATATTTAAAAAAAAGTTGAGAATTGACTTGTTATTTTTAGTAATTAAGGAGGGCTAAGCCCCTCCATCCCCTCTAGTTGCGATTTTGGGACAATATATTTAAATAAATAAAATATTTTAAATTATAAAATTAATAGGAATAGACATAGAAGTTATATTTAAAAAAAACATTTTGATCAAAATTCAAAGTTAAATGTTATGAATATCAATAAAATTGTTTATTTGTATAATATTAATATTATAAATAATTGTGAAAATAATGAACAATTATTTTTAGTTTTTCTTCGATATCAAAATACCTCTGAATTTAACTGATTAAAAATACAATCTGTGTCATCATATATATTTAGTTGTATGTAGCTAATATCATGTAATTTAATTATTATTTCAGTATCATTATTAGAAGCTGAATGAGTCAAATTCGTAGAAATTGAGGGTCATAAACTATCAATTAAAAACGTCAAAACTTTGGATGTGAATGGTATTAATGTTTCGTCGATATCATTTTCACTCATTAATTTCTAACAAAAAAATAAATTTTTATAACAGTGGTTATAGTGGAACACTATGTAGGTATTCTATTTTGATCGATAGGTATTTATGAATGAGATTATGAAAAATTTTTAATAGGAAAAATAATTAAATGTCCATGTAAATACAACAATGACCTCTCAATAACTTACATACACAAATAATTACAAGTAATAATTTGTTCAAATACAAATAGAATATATTATACAATTTTTTTTATGAACGTGGGGGGGCATTTGCCCCTATTTCCCCCTTCCTATTTTATCCGCTCTTGACGGACGTTACTACGCCTAATCAAAAAAATCAATAGGTTATTTACCAAGACGCCAATTTACCATTACATCGAATTATGTTCCATTAGTATCAAACCCAATTTTCTGAGTAATTATGAATACCGAACACAAAAGAGTTTTTAAACTCGAGATTTATTATAAGTACATATAAAATGGAAATGCCTCAACCGAGTATTGCTTCTAAGTGCCCTTTTCAAACTTTTGATTCCACACTAATGGAAAACAGTTTTCTCGAGCTCTTTTCACCGCGTTCTTACGTCTCCACTCTTTCTGTGTGTGTATTTTTTTTCACATTTGCTTATTTTCTTCAAATATACAAACCCAAAAATATTATCGTTGTCGAATTCAATTATATGATTAATAATATATAATAATAAATATTTATTCACCATTTAAACAATACAATTGATCACCTATTTATAAATGTAAGACAAAATCAACTTTATACGGATGTTTTTTGTATTTTTTCAAATTTGTACGTCTGCACTCTAGCAGATACTCTAATTTCTCAAGACAAATCATACATAATATTTTATTGAACGTGGATAAGCACGTCTCAAAATGTGTATTTATAAGTTATAGTACTCCCTATTACCTCCAGAAAACATCATTTAATTCCAAGGGTATCCGACTGAAATATTTAGTGGTACTTCTTAACGGTGAACATACTGTATGTAATATATTATTCCGAAATAATTTATCAATTTTCACTAATCACTATATAGAAATTTGGTATGCATTAAAGTATAACCACAATATAAATTAAAAATCATAATTGCATCAATAATAGGTAATTATAACAAATAAAATAATACAATAATTTGTAAAAAATATCTCGAATATTAAAATAAGCCTTCGTAGCTTATCCGTTTTCATATTATGACTACAAATAAATGTGAATTGTACGTAGTAATATCATTTATCGTAAATGTAATATAAATTGACAATATAATATTACCGTGTGAAAGTGTTAAAGGGTAATGTGTCGGCGATCTCTTTTCGGCGTCGCCTTGTGAATTACTCCATGGAAACTCATTTTACAATAAGTATTGTGTAAAGTAACTACACGTTTACACATAATATATGTCTACTATCGTTTATTATTATTACCTATAGTACAGTAGGTACTACGTATTATGTCGGTACAGGTGACTACTAATACTTTTTGAATTTTGTCCGTTCGAATAATACGGAAAATACCGAATGATCTGGTGTGCGAAATATGGCGACCTGTATCATAAAGAATAATAAATATATCCACAATAAAATATAAATAGCATACCATCAAGACCACCTTGATGTGTTGATATTATGTGAAATTGATATTTCTGCTAACTGCTAATGCCGTGGTCGACCATTCAAATCTCCCACGACTATCCTAACGACAAAACACTAGAAATTATATATAACATGTATAACATTAAAATTAATATAATTATATATATTGCATAATATAACAATACAAATAAAAAACACAATACATAATAAAAAATTTAATAAATAAAAAAAAAAGTTATTCTTAAAAAAAAAAATTAAATAAGTTCTAACTATAATAAATGATAAGTATTTATAACGAATTAACTCCGTATTTTTCTATCATATTCTTAAATGTATCTGATTAGGATGCGAGTTTACTTTTAAAATTAATTTTTACAAAAATAATTATGTACCTAAAGTAACGGTATTATTGCCTATATATAGGAATCGGCGTTTGTACATTGAAACAAAGTAAACTTTCGAAAACGGATTTATGTTTGTAAATATAATTTTAGCCTATATGAAGCAGTGTCAATTAAGAAAATGTATTATTTAATGAAAATGAATAAAATTATAATCGAAATCGTATACATTTTTCATTAAAAACTTGATTTAACAATTAATTTACATAGCTTTATTTATTAAAACTATTATATTTTGGGAAAATTATTACTTTTTCGTAAAATATAATATAAGCATTTAATATTATGAAACTCGTGTTCAAAATAAAATACTGCAATGAAAATATAATATATGAATAAGATTTTATTCGCATAACCGTATTTTAAGAGTGCATAATATAACACTGTGGTAGTGGTGAAAGCGGCGTCAACGGGAAATGAACGTATACGAATATGAATCGTAATTCCATTTTTATTAATATTTCTCAATAGTATGAAATAACTAAATATTTACAACCGTCGTTTTAATTCAACGTATTTAATATACGACTTAAGTCTTTCAAAATTGCTTCAGTGATTGTTGTATTGAAATCGGATTAACGACGTGTGTTTAAATAAGTACACGTGATTTTCATATAGGAGTATAATACCTTATTCGTTGAACATTTTAAGTTGACTATATACAGTATACACCCATCTGTTTTCTATACATCGTGATATCGCTTACATAATAAGTAATAAATCCTTAAAATACGCGATGAAAATATTATTAGTTTTACGGTCTTAAAAATATCTCGTTCGTACCTATATCAATCAATATTTTATAATAGAAAATACCTACAAACATATCATTCACTATAATATATTCCAACACTAGTTAATTGAAATAAATAACAAAATAAATACATACAAAATAAAATTATTGTACCTATATTATATTTTATGTTAATACAAATTAATACCTGCATATAATAATAGTAATTAAATTTACGTTTATACAAAAATTCAATATATTATATTCACTGTAATAAGATGTAATTTTATTTTAAATATAATAATATAAATTTGAATATTTTGATTTTGTTAATGTATCGAAAAATATGATAATGAACCAAATAAAATATCTATTTTAATTTTTAATTTGAGATAACAGTAATTAAAGACAAAGAATAAATACGAAACCATCTCCTGAATGAAAGTTCTTGAAAGTAACATTATAGTTGATATTATAAAGTGCAAAAAGGAAACACGGCAGAGAGTATAATAATTATAAAACTCGAACACGCATACTAAAACCATCTTCATTTCATCTTTTCATTTTTTAAAATAAAAACAAGTAAAAGTAAACGGTTATTAAGTTCAATAAAATTACTATAAGTTTTATAATAAAACAAATTCTTAAAAATAAACGAAACATAATAAATATACTTTCGTTCAAAAAAAAACTTTTTAATAAATAGGTGCAGTAGGTATTTAATTTGTTTTAATTTAGTTCATGATTTTATAACGATCTAAAGTTTTTGTTGTAACTTATTAGAACGTTACACTGTTAAAGTGATTTTTAAATTTGTTTATCAACATGTTAAATTTAATAAATATATATAATGAATACCAATAACTATTGCAAATGAACAGGTAAATTTTACAAAATTACGATGTATTTTATATAATATACCATAGTATAATACTTAAGTGTCCACATTATATACAGGGATAACTTAAATTACATTAAAAATGAATGTAATTCATTAATAATTACACACCATTTTTGAATCACAAAACTCTGTTCACTCTGTATGTTTTATATTATATATATATTATAATTTATAAGTGTTTAGTATTTAGATTTGAATGGCACGACAACAAGTAAGACCAATTAAGATAAAGCTTTTAAGACTACTATTACGTAGGTATATAATATAATGGGGACTGTATTAAACATTTAAACGCCACCACCGCACTGCGTAATTGCGGTTTTAATATTTTACACTCAATATTATAATTTGGGTCATGTGTCTTGAATACATTATAATATGTATTCGATTGTAATGATTTAAATTGAAATACCATTACTATTGTCATACAATATCGTAGGTATATAATTCATTGAAACTAATAACTAATAAGTAATATTTGAGTCGCTAAAACGTATTTATTTTTTACAACTATACTTTTTTTTTTTTATGCTAGACATCAGTATTCAAGCTTCCGATTTTATAAATACAAATTAATTGTTTTTCATATTTGCAGTCCTGCAGCAGCTGCAGGCGTCGGCCGCAATTATCACTCACATAAACTACTTTAATATCTACGCAATAATATTAAATGCATTATTCATTAATTCATTACTTCATTAGATACCTATTGTTGAAATTGAAAATATTAGCACTTGGGTTTCCTGTGAGGCTGTGTCTAATTAAAAGAACAATTATTTCCAGACAATTTTTTATAAATTAAATAACGTAGGTATTATAATTATGTAGATACATATCGATACATAATAAATTAAATTCCCAAACCTTCAAAAGTTAACTTATAAGTTATAGTAGTTATACCATCAATTAATAGAATAGGAACATACCTACGATAATAATAATAGTAATTAATATATTTTACCTTGTACCTTATAGGTGCGTAGGTACATTTATTGGTTATATTTATATATAAATATTAATCAATGTTAACAGATAAATGAATAGAATAAAACTATTTAAAATATTACAATTCACATACTTTATAGTTTATTAACTTTAGGTATTTTACTTTCGTAACTTTATATTACGTATGTATCTATATATTCATGTACCTAAGTAGGTGAGTATTTTAATCATTACACTTCTTTATAATTATTGTTTCTAATTATTTATATAAATTAGAAACAGTATAATTATTTACAATGATTATAATTCATATTTAAAGTATTTTTTTGCATAATTTTGAAACTATACTAAATAAATTTGATGTGTATAGACGTATAGTGTATACATAGGTACTTGTAGGCTTTTAAAAAGTATTTTATAAAATACACAAAACTTTTTACTTATTTAAGCTTAACATAATAAATTAAAAACTTATTAAATATTAGGTATTTATTTTATAATTTATAACTTATTCTATCCAATGTCCTATTTGATTTTTAAGTTAAAATATTATTTTATTAATTAATTATTACTCAACTCCCAAATGTGTTCAGATCACGGACCACGATACTTATTGTAGGTATCGTATCTTATTCCGTGGTTCTGAGTGTTTTGACTATTGATGTTGTTAACATTTTACCTATAATACGTGTAATAGAATTCGGAATAGAACAGTATAAGTTATCTTTTATTTCCTGTTATTTTATTAAAAATTAAAAGTTTATCACAGATGTACAGTAATACGATCTAAAATTATTATTTATAAAATAATATTTATATAGCCAAGGTATAATATAATTTTAATGATGCAATGTTTCCTACACTGTTTAAATATTTTGTGATTGAAAAGAAACTGATAATATTCGACTGATATAGGTAGTTACATTCGCGCTATTCGTACTGTGTATACAACTGTTGCAATTTGTCGGCATTTTTCTTTTATTTACATTATTTTTAAATATTTTCATTATCTATCATAATATTAATTTTTTTGGGTCGTTTCTATTCGATAATACTCTAAAAACTGGTAAAAATAATTTGTTAACTATATACATATCAAACTTTAGTCTATTCATAATATAATGTATTATCCTTATTAATGTTATTGGTATCTTGTTTAGAATATTATTATATACCGAAAATGAGTCGCAAAGAAGCATTAACACAATTTATACAACAAATTCATGGTCGACCAGTAGTAGTGAAATTGAATAGTGGAGTTGATTACAGAGGTAATTTAATCCAATTTAATTTAACTTGTACACTGATATTTAGGATTAATCTTTTTTTAACTACTTAACATTCAATTTGTTAGGTGTCATGGCATGTATAGATGGTTATATGAATATTGCTCTTGAGCAAACAGAAGAGTACATAAACGGAGAACTTAAAAACAAATTTGGAGACTCCTTTATTCGTGGCAACAATGTACTATATATAAGTACACAAAAAAGAAAAGGAGTATAAGATTTTTAATAATAATGTAATTTATATTCTTAATAGAGTCCTATGCTGTTGTGAAAATAAACACAATTGTACACATATTATGTTTAAGCTTGTGTAATAAATATTATGCTTAATTTATACGGTATTGATTTATTTTTAATACAAGAACCCAAGTAATTCAAAATTGTTTTAATTATTTAAAAGTACATCATCCAGCAGAGGATTTATATGGCCTAGCTGCTAGGTACCTATAATTTCATTTTTTAAGTTGTTCACTTGATACACATGCAATTAAATCTGTGTTATTTACTTATAATTTATACTTAGTACCAGTTTAAGCTATTTCTTTAATTTTTTTAAACTTTTAATTGGATTTTTTTTATGTGGGAGTTTATTCTATAAGTGATAGAAATATAACTGTAGTTGAGTATTTGATTAATTGATAATGACGAAACGTCAAACAGGGTCGAATAATATTTTTCTGAATGAAGCCAAAAAGTTAAATTTCATATTAGTATATTACACACAATATTAAGGAACGGTTTTGATTAGAATATATGTTTTTATTAGAAACCTAAAAATATAACATATAATAGAACAATAAACTACAATTTGAAAATAGAAATATATTACTGGTATTTAAATGTACCAAATCAGTAATTACAGTTGGCCTATTAAATGCCTTATAGAATATATCAAATCATAACACTCATAACTTATAATTATAAACATACTTAGTCTGGAGAAATTTTCAATATCATCAAACTTTAGGTTAGAACTTTATTTTATTATAACATATAATTTAAATATATTTATTTTTGTCACTAGGAAGAAATTTCCAAAATATAAAACTAATAAACTGCATTAATAATATTAATATATAAATATATTTCAATAATTTTATTTAAACCTACCAATCGAACACTACAGTCATTAATATTTAATATATTAGCATAATAATTATTATTATAAAAGAGTATAACAATATTACATTCTACACATAGATATAAAACTGTACAAATTAATTAATATTCAATATTGTAGCAATATTTTCCATAAAATAAAATTTTTAGATTTGAAGCGAGGAATGTAATGGTTTCATAAAGATATTTTTTTTTTATATGTAAGAAAACATTTTTTTTGAATAAAAATAATGATCCGATTACCACAAGTAGGGTATGCCTTTGGTATCAAATTGGATCCAGTTGGTATTTATTTAGCTTTATATATCAATTTTCGAATTTCTCAAAAGTTGTTTCTTAGGAGAGAATTACTGCCAAAAAATGGCGGAATATCAGCAAAATTACACAAAATATTTAAAAAATTTATTTCATGATTACTAAATGAATTTTCATCGTAGAGACTTGAAATCTTTTTTGAGTACTCATATAGTTGTTCTACATTAAAAAAAAATATTTGGAAATGATTAGTTAATTTTCTGACCAAGTATAGAGCTTTAAAATTCATACCAAAAATATTTAATATTTCCTACAAATTTAAGTTTGTTGGTTTGAAAATTTTATCGAAGCCTAATCATACTACTTAACCTTTTTACAAAATGTTTTGAAAATCGTAACTCACAATTTTTATTTTTATAACCTTTTACATTCATAGTCTTTAGTAGTACCTATTGTATATTATATTTTATGGGTTTTGAATAGCCTGAAAACATTTTTTCGTGTATAAATAATGGTCGGATTACCACGAATAGGGTATGCTTTCGGTAGCAAATTGCATCCAGTTGGTACTTTATTTAGCTTATTTTTTGAATTTTTCAAAAGTTTTTTTATATGAGGAGAAAAACTACTGAAAATCGGCAAAAATGACGGTTTTCGTTATTTCGAATTTTTTTTTATTTCACAACTCCTTAGATTTTGATCGTAGAAACTTGAAATTTATTTTAAATATTTACTTTGGTAATTTACACGTGGTAAATTTTTGGAATGGATTATCGGTATAGTATGTTGTAATATAATGAGCTTCGCTCAGAATCGTATTTTCTAACGCAATATCATTGCATTCAAATCTTAAGTATAATAAACCACAATTTCTCCGAGGACCGAAGGAAATGAAAGAGGAACGTCCAAAATTGATTTTCTCGCTTATTATTATTATTATTATTATTATTAGAATACAATATAAAAGTATATACTAATTACAAACTGTTTTCTATTCTTTATAATAAAATCCTTTATTCTCTAATAATATAGTTAATAGTAATATATTTTATAATCTATATGGCTTATATAAATAATACTAAAATATAAATTTTAATTATATAAATGTTATTCTTTTTATATATACGTTTAAAGCATTTATACTGATGTACAAATTGCCCAGTACGTTAACTAACTAATAAATAAATAAATACCTAACCTACTTAATTAAGTAGGTATTAATTTATATTAATTATATAGCTATTGAGTTATACAAACTATATATTACAAACCTAACTATTTTTATAATTCATATAGTATATACCTAGGTTTGAGCTGGAGGTATGTGTACAGTGGTACATCTGTAGACTGTGATACGAATCTATTCGCATCGTGATTAGACTTCGGTACGTCGCCGCTCGCTGCCTGAAAATTAATAAAAAATTTCTCCGTCTCGGATGCATTTTGATTTATATAATAATAATTATGTAATTATAATTTTATTATATTATTATATTTGTTATTATATCAGCTTAGCATATTAATGGAATTGAGTGTTGTGTGTTGGTTTTTACATGCATTTATTTTACGTATACGCATCAGTCACTTAGCCGTTATATTATAAAAATTTAAATATTTTTAATTATATAAGATTTATATTGATTTCTCATGATTTCTGGAGATTTGTACGCCAATTTCCAAGAGTGGTTTACCCTCTTTTCGAAATCAATATAAATTTAACATTATTAGTTTATGTGTATACAAAAACCAATAATTTGAAATACCGATGAGTTACCGGTATACCGAAAATACCTCCAGCTCTAACCTAGGTACTATTTTAAATTATTCTTTTAAAAGATTCTGTGCGAAACAAAGAATGTATTGATTTTACTATGATTTTAGATTATGAGCGGAGTGAGGAATGTATTGTTTTTACAAAGATGTTTTTTTTTTTTTATGTATGAAAATTTTTTTTAGATAGAAATAATTGTCCGATTATCACAAGTGGGGTATGCTTTTAGTAGCAAATTGTGTCCTCTTGGTACTTTATTAAGCTCATTTTTCGAATTTCTCCAAAGTTTTTCCTTAGGAGAAGAAAAACTATCAAAAAAAAGGCAAAATTACGATTTTCGTCATTTTTTATTTTTTTTTTCGTGATAACTAATTGAGTTTTAATTGTAGGGACTTGAAATTTTTTTTGAGTACTAACATTGGTAATATACAAGTGTAGTAAAATTTTGAAACAGATTAGTTAATTATCTGGCAAAATATAGAGCTATGAACTTTTTGATAAAAAAAATTAATATTTCCTACAATTTTGGTTTTATCGATTTGAAAATTTTATAGAGGCTTAATAATACACTACTTAATCATTTTACAAAATATTTTGAAAATCGTGACTGACAATTTTTTTTATAAGCTTTTTATTACTTTTTTCTGATATATGAACACATTTTTTCGGGTAGAAATAATGGTCTGATTACCACAAATAGGGTACCTTTTCCGTACCAAATTTTATCTAGTTGGTACTTTAATTATCTCATTTGTTGAATTTCCCAAAAGTTTTTCCTTGGGAAGCGGAAAATTGATAAAATTCCGTTATTTAAAATTGTTTTACTTTTTGATTATTAATTGAGTTTTAATCGTAGGAACTTGAAAATTTTTGTGACTACTAAAATAAATAATATTTACATTTAGTAAAATTTTGAAATGGATTAGTTTTTTTTTTTTTTGGCTATATATAGAGCTTTGAATTTTTTCCAAAAATATTTAATATTACCTGCAGATTTTGGCATAAAGGTATGAAAAAAGCCTACTTATATACTATTTAATCTATTTACAAAATATTTTGAAAATCGTGACTGTCAATTTTTATCATGAAATGATAACTCCTTGAATATTGATCATAGGAATTTGAAATTTGTTTTGGATATTTACATATATAAATTACATTCGTGGTAAATTTTGGAATAGATTATCAGTATAATATATTGCAATACATTGAGATTCGCTCAGAATCGTATTTTCTAATGCAATATCATTGCATTCAAATCTTAATAATTTCTCTCACCACTAATTTCTCCGAGGACCGAAGGGACGAAGGTGGAACGTCCACAATCGGCCTTTCCCACTTTTTTTTATGTTGAAGACACTTTTTCGGGTTAATGGTCCGATTATCACAAATACTTTATTTAGTTCATTTTTCGAATTTCTCAAGTTTTTCGTCGGAAAAAGAAAAACTTCTATAAAATAACGAGAGAACTGCAAAATTTATGGAAATCGTAATTTCGGCGAAATTGATTTTAGATTTTCATGATAATTAATGCAACTTTGAACCTATTAGAGATTTGAACATTTTTAGTATTTTTATAATTAGTCAACATACGTAATACAATTTTGGAACGGATTATCAATATAATTTATTGTATTATATTGAATTTCGCTCAGAATCGTATTTTCGATATCACTGCATTCAAATCTTAATTATAATAAACTACTAATTTTTCCGAAGGGACGAAAGAGGAATGTTTTAATTTGACCTTCCCACTTTTTTATTATTATTTTTTTGTTATTCAATATTTAATACCTATCTTTGTTAATTACTAAGTTTTTTCATATACCTAATTATAAATTATTATTATATTAAATAATACTACTATAAATTATTTATAGTTACAAAATGAAGCGTGAAAAGATTTATATAACAATACAATAATCTTTGAACAATTAATGGAAAAGGACTGAATAGCATATTAAAAAATTGGTTACTTTATTGTATTATATTAAATACTTTTATTTAATCGAGTTCAACTGAACAGAAAAAAAATACATAACAATAATAATGTCTTCAAATCTTTTATTCGTTGTAAACTTGTAAAAGGAATGAAAGAAATGAACCGAGCATTGTTTTAATTTATCAAAAATTATTATTTCTTTACTTCGGCTCAATGAGTGTAAAAAACAAAAAGAAACGAATCAAACATTTTTGAATATCGGTATCGGCATTAAAGTCGTATATTTTTATTCACCTTATATTGAGTAGTGGCTGTTGATTATATTACCTATATACGATTTTTTTTTTCGGAAGCAAATTATCGTGCACTATACATCTCACATGATGGAAATAAAGGGTACTTACCCTCACCCCATAACATGTACCTACTCTTTATAAGTTTAAAACCCTATAAAACCATCTATTGATAGCTATTGAGGTGTGAAATTTCTACCAACTCCCTGGCTTCTTTCGTGTGTGCCATTTGCACGAATCACCGTTATACGTCTGTATAGGTATTATTATAATTTCAGCAAAGCGTCAATACGTTTTCACACATTATTAGATCGTTAAATATTAAAATATATTATGGTAAAATTAGAAAATATATAGAAAGAAAACATATTCTATTATAGTACATTATTACCTAATATTCAATAAAAAAATTCTTAACCTTTAAATATTTTACATTTTGTATGAAATGTGACCTGTCCACATGTCCACTACAGAAACAAACAAACAGGTAAATATTCCAAATAAATCCTCATGCATTTAATAGCAAAGTAGGATAAAAAAAAATTGAATCTATTCTGAATTGATCTCCGAGTAATCGTCGGACATCCAGGGGCTCTATATAAACTACCGGTTAAAAACGAAGAACCGCTGTACTAACACATAATATTATCATATAACATTGATTATAAATACTAATAGTATATTTACACGATTATTGCAATATAGTGTATAATAAAATTATTATAAGTATAATTTATAGCCTTTCATACGCGTATCATCATGTGTTTAATTGTTAAAAAATTAACGATAACCTGAAATTAAATAAACTCATTAATACAATCATTAAAATATGCAATTTATTAGATAAGTTTGTCTAAATAAATAATTTAAATAGGTAAGTTTATAATATGTTTTACATTATCGAGAAATTATAATAATAATATGTACCCAGGGCTGTATTTAGACTTTTATCGCTCCTGGGCATCACGATTTTGCCACCCCTCTTAAAAAAACACAAACCTATATTTTTTAAGTACCTAAAACAGAAATAGTCAAACAAATATAAAAATATTATAGTTAAAATCATTAATATTTTTTTTTTGTAATTAAATGTCGACTAATGACACGATAAGCTGCTTTAGTTCTACACAAAAAAATATATTAGATGAAATATACTGGTCTAGTAAAAATTTGTCGCTAAGGGCAATACGGAACCGTTGCTCCCTAAATACGGACCTATATACCCTTAAAAGGGATTGGTTTAATATGAAATGTGATCCATATTTTTAAGATTGAATAATATTCTGCAATTTTTCATAAGTCATAATTCAATATTTCCCTTGACGTCTTCTCCAAAAAATGTCTACTTAGTTAGTTTAATAACTTGATTATATAAATCTGAATTATGCGTATCGTTTGACTTTGTAGGAAGATAAATAACTTTCGTGTTGTTGACCAAAATTACTCTTTAATTTATACTTACTATTTTAATGACTAAAATTATAAATAAATCTTCCAATATAACATACGACTTCACTTGCGTGCATATAGACGTGTGCATAATTTTTTTGTGGGGTGTGCAGATTGCAGAATAATTTTGACTGTTGTAATTCTTCCTTGACTTACTATAGTTGAATAAGATAAACATTGTCCACCGTATAATTAATTAAAACTTAGTACAAACTATTTAAGCTTTATTACTTTAATTATTTAAAATAACAATAATAATTGTAAATGAATGAAAAATTTAAAACAAGCAGGATTATTCGCACGGTGTGTAGTTGCACTTGCTCTTAAATCAGTTTAACATAAAATTATGATTATGATTACGATTTTATTTGGTGATAAAACCCACGAGATATTATGACGTATGTCGGATCATACAGAGACACCCTATGGATACGTAGATGGAAATCGAGGCAACGTGGGTCATTATATAATGTTTTTTTACGTTTATTTCTCCTCCCGAACAGGCGAACAATGTGCGTCTACACAATATTATAATATGCGTGCGTATGATCTCCGTTCGTTATTACAAAAGACTACGGGCGGCTGCGACCGTGCGGTATAGAACGAAAGTCGAAACGATAGTAATTATATATATTTATATCCAGTACCAATCATTTGCAGCAGTGACAATTTGATCTTTTGCGCTAATTATCCGAAGAAGGCACGACAACGGATACGCACCACACGCTGTGCGATTCATTCAATAATATGCCCTTCATTAGCTCATCACGGCCAATATCCGTTATTGCTATAATACCGTTTTGCCAGTGTGTGTGTGTATGTTGTGGCTGCACGACTTCGGCAGGGAGAGAAGGATAGAGAAAGGAGGTCGACGTGTCTTTCAGCCGCAGGCATGTCATTTGCCGACAGTGACTCTCGATGATTGCAATTATTGTAGCACAAAAGAGTCTTGCCGGTCACGGTGGAGGAGAAGGAGGACAATCATCAGAAGCTTTTACCAAACGCCGGTGGCCTTGCCCTCTGGTATATACCACTATACTGCATCAAGAACGCTAAAAATATTAATATTAGGTACCTACCTTGGACGAGTCGTCGTGAAAAACTTGCACCGTGATGTTTAAAACTCCCAAATCATTTCCTTATTATATTGTCGATAAATCATTAATTATATTCTTATATTTACTTTAGAATTTCATAACTAATAAACAGGACAACCTAACTGTTTTTATTATATTATAATCGTTGGTATTTTAAGTTAATTCAAGTTATAAATCTATAATATAGATTTTATTTCATTGGCTTATTACATAATATTGTTCTTAATAATTAAGAACCCTTCAATTGCTCCTTTAAACGACTGTAAATAAATTAAACTTCTTTAAGGCAAAACATAAACTTATTTTAGTAAGCTCAAGATCCGGAATTATACAAAATATCAATTTATAATCCGATATTTAGTTCAAGAATTGATATAAAATATAACCATAAAGGTTCTTCAGTTGTCACTATTAAAAATGTTAAAATTTTTGATATAGGTATTAAAAGTTTGAATGTTTAATAAATGTCTACATAGACTCCACTAACTAAACTAAAATTATTACTATTAGCTTCGTTACTATTATTCTTTACTGTTTCCGCAGAGTATTAACGAGTAAACAGCGAAATATAATATATCGTAATACTAACGCTAGAATCGTTTTATTAAAACATTTCTTACATTTCTTATTAAACAAATAAATAATACCTTAGCCTGAGTTTTATATTACGCTGAATGAAACTGTATTTTAATAAGCCAGTAGGCAATGCTTATATGTGAGAGACGACAACGTTTTGATGTTATGAAATCCTCGGGTCTCGCTATACTGGCAACATAGATGTGGTTATTGGTTTTTTTTTTATACTTATACGTTTAAAAAAAGAAAATCGTGCTAATAATAAAAGTCTGTAAATATATCTCGTCTGTAGTTAATCAAACATTCATGCAAGTATAAATGTTTGTCATTTTTTCAATTCATAATAGCGAATTGATTAAAACGGATTTTCTAGCTATAAATTGCAGATATTTGTTTAATTTTAGATAGGTAGGTAGGTAGGTAGGTTATATAGTAATGTTCGGATCAAAATAATCTCTATAACCTTTCGGTGCTGCTGACAGTCATGTCAATAATAATAATAATATATTACATAGGTACTTACGTATTGTATTGTATAAGCGCAATTAGGTGGGTGCTAGGGGATGTTATGCACTCCTCATTTTTTTTTATCATACCTAGTATATAGAAATGTATAAAAGTCTACGACCGTTATAAAATTTTAGCATTCTCAAAATTTGAAGTCTATTTACGCCTGTTAACGTTATTGTTACTTTTATCCATATGTATTTAAACACATAATATTTTTTAATAATTATTTCTACTAACACACTTAGGAACGTGATTTTTTTGGTGGGTAAAGGGTCCATCAGTTTTGAATATTGCCCAAATTAAAAATAAAACATTTGTTTAATCTATCATTAATCAATTATTATTAGTAATACCTAAAATAAACTGTGAAATGTAAATGTTAGTAAAAATAACAATATACTGAAAATATATGATTTTATTAAATTAATTGCTGATTGTTGTTATTAAGATACACTAAGCTGCATCTGTCCCTAAAATATTAATTAGCGCCAACGGACATTACTTTACTAGACATTGTAAAGTAAGTTAAGTACCTTATAATAGTATACGATCAACCGTTGATCGGAACTCATAAATGTATATTATAATAGTTTATAACAGTAGCTATTAATAATTAATCTATAATGGTTGATATAATAAATAAGCACTTTATATTCGTATTATTATTATTATTATTTTTATTTACAAATATTTTACTATAATTTTTATTTTTATTATTGTTTTATAGTTTTCAATTAAAATCAATATCTAAAAAAAAAATTGAGTAATAACCTTTGTCTCATCACTCTCATCTATCTTCTTTATATACCAATTTTAATGAAAAGTAATTAGGTTTGACTTCAGGTATAGTATACTAATATGTTATCTACTTCAATTTTTAATGTAACTTTTAAAATTTATTAGTAAGTGTACATGTAGTGCACGTTGAAAAAATAACAAAATTTATTTAAAAAATAGTTGAAATTTAAACTATTTTTTTTCAGATAAAAATTAGTTATACTAACTTAAGCCTTATTACTCGTATAATTTAAATGTAAAATAAAAAATTGGTACTAGATGGAGGACAACTTAGCAATTTACACTTTGGACTATTGTGATATTCAAATTAAAAGTAATGGGAACATTTTTATATTTCTGTTCGATGTGTTACTTTAAAAATTAAAATGTACTGTATTTTTATGGATTAATATAATTTGACATAAGCGTTTAAAATATATTATATTTTCATATATAATTAAAAATCGATTAATCATATTATTATTTTAATTATTATATTAATACCTACATCATAGTATATTTTTATTGATTTATTAGTAAATAAATATTTTTCCTTTGATCTTTTGAAGTTAAAAATAATTAACAATATTGATAATTGTTGTAATTATATTATTAATTTATAGTTTGTTTGGCTTTGAAAGTATAATTAGTATTTTATAAAAGCTTAATCAAATGATGAATTATTATATTACTAGCGTATTGTGTTACCTAATTGTTATTTTTTTTCATATCAATAAAATGTAAATTTAAAATCGTATTTTTTACATAAAAATATTATTTTATAAATATATTATTAAATGAAATGCGTACCGGTACCACTTAATTTATTATAACTCACTAAAAGGGTTGAGTATTTAAAATATCCAAATGCCATCTGTTGTTAGGGCTATTTTCAATAGGTCACATACTCACGTGTTAGTAATTGCAGAGCACAAGTCGAGTATTAGTAAATTTTTCCTTTATTTGCTAAGTGTTACACATGATTAAATTTTGAACATGTAAATTGAAAAACATGAATAGAAATATAACATTATAGGTACCCGTACCTCACTTTAGTGTGTTATTGTTCCATTAAATGATTTTACGAGATTATATAAAAATAATGAATATTGTGAATCTTTGAAGCACCTATATGGCTATATAATGTGTATAATAAAATTCATATACAAAATTTTCATGAAGAGTCTAACAGAATCCAACTACAACAATTCTTAACATTCTTTAATTGTTTAGTAATGTATAAGATATTTAAGATTTCTAAGTTTAGATATAATAAGTTTATTAAGAATCTAATATGTTTTTATATGGAAAATAAAAAAATAGCTCATTAAAACAAAGTCTGATAAAATGATTTTTTTGAACACTTTTACTGACCTACTTAAAAAGAAGAAATAAACCTAAATAATAATACTTATACATATAAATACCTACTCAATACTCATACATCTATGTATAAATAAATATTTAAACTAGTGTTATATTTAGCTATATTATAATTAGTATATTTAAAAACATCATAAATAATTTTTAATGACGTTAAATTTACTAAGTCATATTATTTGACGTTTCGACAGGATTTATCTGGTCCCAATATTTAACTGTTTAAGTATTATTTTAACGTGCATTGTAAATAATTATAATAGATTATTGTGATCAGTCTCTTATATTTAATTTATATTATTATTATAATTATTAATAATTTTACATGCCCAAGTCTATATTACGTTATAATAGTATGATACCATTGATTCCTGCCCTTGTCAAAATCAAACAATAAATTGCAAGTCAGTAATGTGATGTTACTAAAAACACGATGATGTGATGGCGTCATCAATCACGTGCGGGATAACACTTTGGGTTACATTCGATAAAAGAAAAAAAAAGTCGGGGACAAAATAAATAAATAAATAAAAACATAATTGACACAAAACGAACAATAATCTGTTGGGCGGACGGGGTTATGTCGGTCGTGTGCTCGGAGGAAGATGACGACGAAGTAGCAAATATAGATCTAATAAAGTTTTGCCAATCCGTCGCGGGCCCTGGAGGTGTTTGGTTTGTCGGTGTCTGGTTCGGTAACCGCGGTATATATACAACGGTTAGGGCGATTGTTGATTGAGTCGCATCAAGACGAATCACTTGCCAAAACCCCGAGTGCAATATAAAATGGCCCGAAAAGTCTATGTGTATAAATGAGCGTGTGTGTATAACGTATACGAGATCGCGCGCGCGTGTGCCGGCCGACAGTAGACAGCAGCGGTGGCGAAGGGTACTTATTGAATCTGAGAGTTTATGTACACAGCACCCTGCAGGGGCCTATATACCATTCGCCGTGTAAACTTTAATGAAACCTCCCCGACGACTATATATTTTGTATTCTTTTTTCATCAACTCGCTGCCGTTAAACCCTTAAACCATTCGTTTATTAAAACTTCTTCATCTTTTATTCGATAGAAAACCGCTAGTCATTCGAGAAAAAAAGTAAACAGAATACCTCCCCTCAGTAGCTACCCTTTCCTTTACTGTCTCGACTACGGGCTCTCTTTTCTTTTCTTCTTGAACACTCCCTTACCCCTAATACAAACCACCATCCGCTCACCCGTTCCCATCATCACAATTTAATAACCATAATCTACTATAATATTGTGACTTATTGGAAAATTGTTTTTTACGAAATATATTTAACAGAGAAATACCTTTAATGGAGATTTTTCGAATACATACACAATTTAATATACCTATTATATTATACCATCTTCTACTAACTATATCACAAGGCCGTGCCGCAACTAAATTGTACAGGGCTAACAATTATTTTGGACCCCCTTCATTCAAATTTATATTTAAAAAAAGTAACCTATTGATTTTTTTTAAGACTTTTGGACTTTTGGTATAAAAAATATCGATATTTTATATAAGTATACATTTGTTTGGGGCCCCAAATTTACTGATCGGTCCCCCCGCTAGTTGCGGCACTGACAAGGGGAGATTTATCTTTCAATCTCCCCCCCTCTCCGCCAACCCAAAATTTGTTTTTCAGTAAAATTGTATCATTTTTATTTTATTTATTTTAGCAAAATTTTGTATCAATTAATTATAACAGAATTATTAGTTGATCTTATTAGTTTAAATAACTATAGAATAAATTGTTTATAATATGTGTATTAGGGTAGCCCTTATTTTCGAACATTCGAATTTCTGATTCAGGGCCCCCCCACCCATTTTGTTTAATACTATAGAAAAGTAATTTGTGTATATCTGTATATAATTCTCATCCTTGTTCTGTCATTAGGTCACGCCATAGCTTAATTAGTCTAACCCGTAGTTTCACTTTATGATGACTATTATTTAATTTCATAAATTCAACATTATTATTTATTTGTATTTTACGTTAATTTATATTCGAATATAACTTTATCTTATAGGCTCAAATGTTCATACCTTTATTATTAAGTGATAAATGTTATTTTTCAATACTAGATGGTAAAATTCAATAATATACCAACATTATTAAAAATATAATCATTCAGATTACAAAATGAGATCCAAGTTAATGGATTATATAGATTATATGATATGGTAATATCATAGTACTCATTATTATTATCTATCTTATAACTCGAGTCAACTTAGTCCAGTGGTGTATTTTGTATATGTTTTTGTAGGGTGTTCGGACATCAGATAAATAGCTAATACGAGCACATGGATGACAATCCGTAAGTAGTATGATAACAAAATGCTAATTTGCAATAAAAAGCAAAGAGTCTGAACTTTTGTAGCAATGGTAGCTACTAACTGAAACAGCCGAACTGTAACATGTAGTGATTGTTAATATCACATTCATATCATATTGTAAACAAGGTGTAGCCACTGATAAATCATACATATTTCATCAACATATTTATCACAATTTCACATAATATAATATATGGGTCGGTGTAGATAGAGTTGATTTTGATTTTGAACTCTGCAATACGCTTTTATATTCTAGGAAAGTCTACAGTAACATTAGGTATTAAATATTTGAAATGATCCAATGTATTTAGTTTTAGTTTTGCGGATGTCTCTCTTCCCTTGAAAGCACATTTTATATATTATATATAAAGCTAACTAAGCGGTCTAGTCGCCTATTCCCATTCACATTTTATAATGGAAATCGAAATGAATCTCGTCTACAATTGTTAAGAAACGATTAATGTATAATGTTCTTTCATTATTGTTATTATATATTGATGATTAAAATGACATTTAATTACAAGAATTTTTTTTTTTATGGAAATCTTATTCTATTCACTAATGTCCGCGTGTCGAATTATATTATATTCTTTCGTGTCGTTGAGACAAAACTATATCACCTTTCTTCCATTTATGATTTGTGAAATAAAGATGATGCGATGTTTTCATTGTGTGAGATTTAAATATAGTGGTGATCCTCTCCGCTACGATTGGCCTATACCGGCACCACCGTTTGGATCGCACGAAAGTTTAACAATATAATATAGGAACATAATATCTATGCGAGCGGCGAACAATGGCGGCTAAGAAACGCGCACAAAGAATTTATGTTGTCTTGTTGAAATCCATTCTTCGGAGAGTCCAATTAACGGAAAACTTATTATAGTTAGTTGATCGTTCATTATTAACAATATTCAAAACAACGGCGGCGACAGAATGACAAAAAACTTCTCTCTCACTATATATATAACTTGTTTATTAGTAAAGTTGATATGCGACGTCGGGTGTGAACGCGGGAGTAAGAAAAAGGGTGTTATATACAGGGTGTGATCGAAAATTCGGAATAATAATAAAATATTAAAAAAAAAAAAAACGTAAATGAAAAAATGTGATGATGTAATCGTAAATATGTGAGATCATCCCGCGAACTTCGATATCGCTCTGTATATTATATACATTTATGGCGAGACGTCGCCGTCCAAAGTACTTATAAAAGGTATACCTACTTACGCGTGCACAAAGAACGATCACTTGCACGCGTATTTCTAACGGCAACACTTTGTTGAATTTTAATAAACACGACTCGCCGCCGAATCGCGTAGTGTCTGATGGTTTGTATATTATATTATATTTATATACTATATAGCGGCGACGGGTTAAATTAATATAATAACGAGTTAAAAGTTACACAGCATCGTCGGCGGTATGTCTCCATTGTGTTTAAGTTTGCGATTGGCTGTATATAAATATATATATATATAGGTATTTTCAACGGCTGTTCGGGTACACAGACACGGGTAGGATACTGTCACAGGAAAAGGGTTATACGGTACAGACATAATGAGTTTCTATTTGTCAATGTAATATACGCAATCCGCAAGCCGCGCGACACTCCTCCGGCCGATGACGAATATTATTATATATGTATATTAACACTCGGTTCGCGTGTCCTGCGCCCTTTTCTTTTCGCCGAATATTATATTATAGGTAATATATTCAGTTTGTGCACCCGACAACTGACTCGTGAGACGATCCCGTCTATGTATATAATATATTATTTTGTACAACAATAAGCCGAACGAAGTCCACCCACCAACCGTCACCTTTCCTTCCCCCTCCCCCTCCCCCGCCACCACTTAAATACCGCGTGCGAAAGCGATATATAACAATAATTGTCGGAATCGCTTTTGAACTTACAATTGTATCGAAACTTTAATAATTACAACATGTGCACGTCTTGAATATAAGGTATATACCGCGGTAACGTTATGTATTATAGATATACCCGGTATATTGTGTATATAACATACGTATGTCGTATAATATTGCATTATAACCACGGTGCTTGAAGTCATTATTGTGCCGTGTCCAAACTATGCGTCGTGACAGTAAAATATATTGTTATCACATTATTGTGTGCCGAAGAGAATATTATATTATATATTGTAATAATTTGTGTAACATTACACACACTACACGTCACCAGTTCATTTAAATTTCACAAATTCAAACGAATTATTGTGCAAATAACTCGTCTGTAACAGTATAGTTACAATAAGCGTATCATATTGTATTATATAAATTGGAATCATAATATTCATAATGCATATTGCACGTACGTTATTATATTGCTATTTGCAGAACTTCAATCATTAATATCATAATAATTAATAATATTGATAATAATTAATATCAGATACCATTATACTATATATTTTTTTACCCATATATCGGTTGAAAATGAATAATAGTTATATTTATAGTTTTATTCAAATAAATATTATACTTTTGTTAAAAATATTTTTTTTTAATTATACCGTTTAAATTACTGCAATGATTAAATTGTATGTGTTTTTATAAAACTCTATAATAAACATATTAAAGTTTAAACTTATCGAATTTTATGACAAATAGATATGATGCGATATGATTTTATATTTTGTTTATTGGCTATTATAAAGTATTTAGACTTTTTTTTGGATGAGAAAATGCGTTGGTGGGGAATTTATATTATTAGGAAAGTGTTTTGTCCATAAAAAACAAAAGAAAAGGTTCTATCAATCAATCATTATGTATATGATAATATTAATACGATTTAATATCCATAGTTAGATTATGTTATGTTAGGTTCTTATGTTTTTTACTTAAAAAAAAAAGAAAAAAGATTAAAATTTACAAAAAGTAAGATTCTATGAAAATTAAACTATTTTAATGTGAACATATAAAAATAGTAGGTACTATAATTATTGGTAACTATCGTATATGAGATCATGATGAAGGTTAGTTTCAAGCGAATAAAGTAGAACAATTTTTAATCTAATCTTTTCAAAAATTCAAACTTATATTTCATAATTTATGAATTTTTTCATTATTTATATTTATGATTATTAAAAACATAAGTATCTAAGAAAGTTTTTTTTATTCTACCAGATAATATTAACTATTATAATATAATATAAAGTGGTAAAAATTGTGTGTGCGTGTGTGTGTGATAGCCCATAGCCGATAGGTTTCAATTAAATTTGCATTTTTCACTTGGGTGGTGTTCCTTGTTAGTATTGTTTTCACTAGCTATTCAGTCCATTTAGGGTTATTATAATAAAGGGTGTATAATACACTAACATAAATATAAAATTAAAACCCTATATATACATTAATTGAGATTTAACGAATATTCAGATTAAATGAGTGACTAATGACTTGTATTCAAGTCTACACGTACCTAGTTCATACAAGTATTAACGTGAAAGAAAATTTAACTTTTGATTTTCATTAGTATTTAAAATTATTATAATATATAATAGGTACAATGAATTAACGGATATAGATTTTGTAAATTGAGTGAATAATAAACAGTTTTAATACGAAAGAAAAGAAAATAACAGTAAATAATTGTATATCTATACCAAATAATTAATTAGGTACTGTAAATTATAATATAAAAGTTAATCTTTGATATACTTGTCAAAATGCTTTATTTATATAGTGTACCCACATAAATTTGTCGCTATTTTAAAATTAAACTTAATTATAATATAGGTACCGAACAATTTTAATAATTTGTTTATATTTAAACTGTAATTTCCTATTTATTAATTTCATAATTAATTGACAATTATTTACTTCAATTTATGCTTGTTAACATCTTATCGACTTTTTATTTAAATATGTATATTATAATTTTTTATCATAAGAGTACTTTTATTTCATTAAAATTTAAATAAACAGAATACTGATTCTTTTTTATTATAAAAAAAATAAAAAAAATTTTAAACTAAAATATATTTATAATTTATTAATGTCTTTTCTCATATTTCTCTCATCAGCATTATTATTATTATTATTTTTTTTTTCATTGAATTGGGTTACTTCATTCAATGTTTATTTTTATGATACGTTGTTAGTTTTTCTTATTATTACCTATATTTTGTTTATTAATTATCAATCTGAAATGTGTATATTTTAAAAATTATAATTTTTTATTTATTTAAAAAATTTAAAGGATCTATACAGATTAGTAGTAAAATGATTCATTTGACACATTACAAATAATATAATATGATAAGTGTAAAATATAAACTTAAACTAAAAAAAAAATTTCCCCTCATTTATGATATTTTCTAAAAAGTGAATTTGCTTATGTAAACATAGGTAGGTAATAATATATACATATTTAAATTATATATTTCATTATTTTGTATGTATTTATTTATTTATTTATTACCTAATTAAATATATTTTATTTTTTACAAATAATATTATAGTTTTTGATGAATTATTAGGTTTAATTAATGCCAATTATATTTAACAAATAGTCAAAATAAAACAAAAAGTTGGAAGTCGATTCGTCTCTTCGGTCCTCGTATAAATTAGTGGTGAAATGTTTTATGTTATATTTAGTGGTGTATTGGAGAGTATACGCGAGTATACGGCATATAAGCACATTCCTGAAGTTTCCTGTGTACTTAAAAAAAAGTATAATTTTATGAGTATACGCTACAATATTATAAAAATTACTACAAATAAATACCTAATTATTTGAATCTTTTTTTAATAAACATTCTAATAAAACATTATTTTGTTATGATTTTTAAGAAGTTTTGACGAAGATATGACCATAGATATAATAGGTACCAATTTTCGATGTGTGTTTTTAATTTATTATTATACATTTATATAACTTAATAATTATTACCCATACTATCAAACGACTAAACGGACGAACGCAAATGCCGCATGCGGATTTTCGTACTCATACGATGGTCTCTGTGTACGTACGCAAAGTTTAATACAATACATTTTTATTCTAAACGTGAATTTTCAAAAATAATAAATTTCTTTGGTCCAATAATTAAAAAAAAAAAAAAAAAAAAAACGATGTATGTCTGTGAACATTTATTAGAGAAAATAGAAATGTAAGTTTTAAATCCTTTTAATTAGTTACAATTATATAAATCAACAAATAATAAATTATATTTATTATTTTTATTTTTATTTTATATATAATATCTATTTAATAAATAATAATATTATTTTTTTTTGTAATACAAAAATTAAAAAATGAAGTGTTCATAAAATGTGTTTTATTATAATTTAAATCATATGTATCTATTATGTATTTTATAATTTCTATAAATAAAGTAGCTATTAAAACAAAATATTTATAATAATAACTTAAAATTCTAATAACTTATCAGAGTTATCTATTTATGCATAATTTATATTGTAATTATTTTAAGCACTAATAATATTTCTTAAAATGATTAAAATGTAGTTATGTAGGTACTAAAATTATTTTTATGCGTCTACTGAATGTTAATATACACTATAGACACTATACTCTTGATTCCTTAATTTATTCTCATTAAAAGAAGATTTAACACTAAAATGAAGTGTACCTATACCAAAAAAAAAAAAAAATTATCAATACATTACTAGTTATATTATACCTGATTAAGTTTAAATGCAATAATATTATTATTAAAAGTAAACCTCAGTCATATATACAATATACTGATAATATTTATTTTTAGAAATGTTCTTAGTTTATCAAATAATGAACAACAAAAAAATTAATAAAATTCAAGCTTGTCAAAAATTTAGATTCCGTGAATTTTCGGTACTGTTTTCTGCCGTTATTTGTGGTTTTTTCTATTTCATTAGAAAAAATAATAATTTGAATAAATGACCTAAACAAAGTGTCAACTAGACAAACATACCTTATAACTTGTGGTAATTGGAGAACATCTACTACCTAAAGAAATGCCTTCAGACTTTAAGAAACATAAAAATCAAACATCAATATGAATATTATAAAATTTGAAGGCATTTCAAAAATAACCGTGACTTATGATTTTCAAAATTTGTTATATGCATATTCAAAAGTATGTCATAAAAGATAAAACACATAGGTATTAAATTTTCAGAATTGTATCCTTAAAATCAAAATAGTTATGTCATAAAAGTATAAAACATACAAAAATCTATATAAAAATATCATATTTCTTCGATTTCACTCAAAATTACAATTTCAAATTATTATTAAAATAAATTGGTATTGTTAATTTACGAATATTTTTAAAAATGGAATAAGTGATATTATATTATGGTTATGCTTCTATTAAATTTTTAAACTCTAAAATCCAAAATTATAAATTATATTGAACATTATTGAGAAAATAATTAAATTTTTGGAAATATTTCAAAGTTCTATAAATAGACATAATCAATGACAACCTAACCTAATATATCTTAGTTATTGGTACGTATTAAAATGTATACAAATCGGTTTCTACTGTGCAAAATAAATATAAATATAACAGCAAATGTATGATTTGAAAACCACTATATTTAAATTGAATAAATTAAATATACCTAAATAAAACAAAAAATATTGAAAATAAATGTTTAAAAACAGCGGTGTACGCATAATTTAGAAATGACGTGGCTTAACACATTTAATAAAATACATAAATAATATTATATAATAAAATGTGTATACTGCATCACAACTTCAATTTTCAGTTATTTTTATGATAGTATTTATTTTTCATAAAACAAATAATTTATAAACTTTTCAAGTTTCAACATTCAACACACTATAATTTATATTAATAAACTATTTACGTATTTTAATACAGTTAATGGGGGAAGACTTTGCCCTTTAGTATCCCCCTGCGTATTAATTAAATATTATCAAAATATCGAGACTATCCGCATTGTATATATTATAATACGTGTATATAACAGTTTATTGAATATTTTATATAGGTAAGTTAATAGAAGTCAAAAAATGATTTATTTTTAAAATAAAAAACGTATCATAATGATCGCAATTATTGTTACGGATTTTATCGATATATACATACTCGAAAATAGTTTGTGCGTACAAAATTTGATTGCCATATTATAATCATCATTATTAATGTTAACTGAACTATTAGCACGGTTATTATACGGGGCGCAGGGCACGTGGGTAGGGCGACGTGTCCAATGGGATTGGCGTCTGTGGCTGCATGCATCCGCCCTTCGTCCGAAACCACCCCATACGTACGGCCTTGCGGGGGGTAGCCGGGATTCGCGAACGCCACTCGATCCCTTTAGTCGACGGGACCGACACACCATGTGTCATTCAGTAGTTGCTAACGTGAGAGAAGGTCCATAACATCGAACACGGTAGAAATAAAAATATAAATTTGAAATACGTCGTCGTTATCGTAGTGTTATCACATTTTGTGACACGTATAAGATATAAAATACTTAGCCTATAACAATTGATAATATGGATACGACCAAATCGGCCAGAAATGTTTATAGTATCGATCAAATTCTGGGCACTACACATCCGTCCAAAAGTGGTAAGTACTATTTTAAAACAATGTATACCTACTTATCAAATATGTTGAAATAATATCGATATAATTATAATTAATTATACAAAAATGAGATTAGACAACAGTATCTTAGAGATAACCTAATATTTTACGAATTGAATACAAAGCTTTCACAATTTCAAATGTTAAAAAAAAACAACCTATCATACAAATATATTAAAATAAATCATATTATTATCTTATAATTCTTCTGACTTATATAGATTAGTTTTAATTATTATTCATAAATATATAATTCTATTGAGAAAATGTGTTTCATGGTTATATTATCGCATATTATTATAATCAAATGATTAAATTAAAAGCATAAGGTATTGCTTAATTTATAAATAAAAATGTCATTTTATTAATTTGATATATTTTGTATTACAATATAAATATAATATAATATAAATTTTAACACTGTTTTTAAATTACTGTATTGTTAATTTATTAAAATTGTTAATATTATGAATAAAATTTTATAGTACATATTACAGTTTCATAAATTATTAGTTATTTGAAAGAATTATTATTCAGACATTAATTTTTTAGGTAAATAAAATAAATATTTTTTTTAATAAATCCTTAAATTTAATTAAATACGAGTAATTTTATTAGATATATAAAACATAAATTTAAAAAATAATAACAACATTAAATAATTTTCATTTAATATTTTAAGATATTAATATAATATACACCATAACTTAATTAATATCTATATAATATTATATAACTATATACAAAATATTTTTAAAAAAAAATATTATTACCTATTCCATTAATGTTCAAATTATTGTGCATATAGTTGTTATTAATCTATTATTAACTTGTGTGGGTACATTTTGAGTATAAATTGAATTGATTTCGAAGACTATAGTTTTATTATAAATTATAACAATTAATAATTTCAGTTTTATCATATTTTAATAATATTAAATCTTTAACTAAACTCATATTTTATTTATATTAATAATTAACCAAAAATAATTTTCAGAATATCTTTTTAAAATGCAATTGCTCTCATCTTTTATTTGATTGTCCCGATAAATTTTAATTTGGTTTTTAAGTTTTACTTGTTCATTATTTATTATTATAGATTTGTACTTAAACTAATGTACTTATGAGTGTTTGTTAATTTGTTTTGTATAATTGTTGTTGAGTCGTAAGATTTAAAATTAATCATGAGCAATGTGTAAAAAAAATTATAAAACAATTTAATATAGCTACCTAATTAAAAACAATTATAATAATTTTATTAATAATCCGTTGATTGAAACAAATAGAGAATTGAAAAATTGTTAATAATCATATTTACTTCTTACAGTGTTTAATTATTATACTAACTAAAAAATTAATATGTTTTATGTCAATGAGATAATTTAAATTATAAGATAAAAATGTATATAAATACATTTTATAGACATGTCATATTACTATATGTGTTTAATACGCATTTTTGAAAAACGTTTAATGATTTTTATGATATTATCAATTAATCGCGTGATATAACTTATAAAAGTACGTATTTAATAATTACCTATTTATTAAGTATTTGGTGGTCGGACGTTATTATTTTGAAGAATTGATGGGCACTTGCGATGTATTTCTGTGAATTCGGTTTATATCTGAGAATGACTTTACGTGCGTGATTCCGAGGAAAAGAGACCGAAGGGTCGTGGCGTGGTTCCAGAGTAAATCCTGTAGGGACTGGAAACCCGTTGGATTTGAACGCACGTCAAGTGGCACGCTGACGTTCTTGTGCATCACACCAAACAAAGGGCGTAAAAACGGAAGTACGCGCGTACCTATAGCATTTATAGTGATGATATATATACAGGCACAACGCATAATATTTCGTATCCGTTGCTCGCGATTTCTGTGATTTGATTTCGATTTGTAAATTTATGTAAATTTCGCGTAGGTACCTACGCACGTATGTATTATAGTATATTGATAAAACGATAATATTTTGTACGCGCGCGTATTATACCATATTATACGTACCTATCTATTATATGGTATAGTAGTAGGTAGTACATATATTATTATGTTTGTTATATTATTACTTAAATGAAACGCGTAAAATCAAAGCATATTATATAATATTACGCATATTGCCCGCGCGCGATTTGCAAACCGAACGTATATATTTTGTAAGCCGATTATTATTACATGTATACATCGTACCTACTACAAACACTGTCTGCATAATATTATATTATGTAGGTAAAATGGCAACGGGGTGCATTATACAATCAACGCGCAATAACAAAAACGTTGTGTAAGCGGCTTATGATCGTTTTAATACACGATTAATATATAATATTATATTATTGCATACAGCGTGCGTACCGCCGCCACCGCTCGACGGTCTTACGGACGCGTAAAATATTCGTTATAATAATTATTGTTTAGAAATAACAGCCGCTTGCACCGTGCGAAATGCAAATCATTCGTTTCTTCAGCTCCCGGGTGACGCCGCAACAGGATACGCGTTCAAGACGCGCTCCGTATATAATATTATTGGTCTTGAAATCTTCGTCAATCATTATTATCCGTGACACGATGATGAGTGCTTTATTTAATCATATGACATGATATTATATTAATATACTCGCCCGAGACGCGAATTGTCGGTTCGGTTCTGTATTAAAAAGACAGGTTTCGACGACATTTTCAACGATCCAGACTGTCGTGAAAGAGGCATTTTTATATTTTATATATGCCTCTTTAAGGAAGAGACAGGTAATCTGTTCCATTTGTTCACACCGCGCCTCCCAAATCTTCAATCTAATATAGTTATTTTATTTAAAATATTTTTTTTTTCAAATACACATAATATAATATATTTATAATCCGTAGTTAATAAATTATTATTTTTTTTTATTAACTATTACAATGAATTACATTAAAAAAAAAATGTTTTATTAATCAATTAAAATTATACTATGTACAATCAAAGTATACTATAGGTACTCATATATATATATATATATATATATACTTTTAACAATACGGGAGTATTATACATACTGTACTGTTTTTATATATTTTTTTTAACCCTTCGTCAAGAGTATTGACAGTAGCTACTCCGTTTGAACCTGTATACAACATCCGAATAGGGTTAAAACCTGAGACGGAATATCAGCCTTCATTTGCATGCTGTTACACGACGGCAACTGCAATGTTTGGCTTTCCGGTTGTTTTAAATCATTTTTGAGGTATTAGCGGGAAATACAACATTGAAAATAATAGATAATAGCAATGTTTTATTATTTAATTTTACTTTTACCTTATTTTAACTTTAGATGTTGAGCGAAGCAAGGAATGTATTAGTTTTACAAAGATTTTTTTTATGTATAAAGACACTTTTTCAGGTGAAAATAATAGTCCGATCACCACGAATAGGGTATGCATTCGGTACCAAATTGCATTTAGTTGATACTTTATTCAGCTTATTTTCGAATTTCTCAAAAATTTTTCCTTGGGAGAAGAAAAACTACTAAAAAGTGGCGGAAAATCGGCAAAATTACGATTTCCGTTATTTAAAATTGTTTTATTTTGTGATAACTAATGAAGTTTTGATCGTAGCAACTTAAAATTGTTTTGAGTACTCACATAGGTAATATACATGCGTGGTAAAATTTTAGGATGAATTGGTTGATTTTCTAGCTAAATAAAGAATTTTTTTCAAGAAGTTTTTTCCAAAAATGTTTAATATTTCCTGTAGTTTTTGGTTTAACGGTTTGAACATTTTATATAGAACTACTCATATACTATTTAATTTATTTACAAAATAATTTGAAAATCGTATCTCACAATATTTTTATAAGCTTAAAATCTTTAGTAGAATTGAATATTATGATAATTAAAATTATATTTTATGTGTTTTTAATATTCTGAAAACATTTTTTCGAGTGTAAATAATGGTTCGATTACCACAAATAGGGTATGCTTTCGATAGAAGATGACGTCTTCTTAGTACTCTCCTTGATTCATTTTACAATTTTTTCAAAAGTTTTTTCTCGGGAAAAGAATAACTACCAAAAAATGACGAAAAATCGGCAAAATTACAATTTCCGTTAATTTGAATTTTTTATTTCATGTTAACTAATTGAGTTTTGGTCGTAAAGACTTGAAAATTGTATAGAAGCCTACTCATTGAAAGTACTTTAAATTTTTTTTAGTATTCTCAGAAGTAGTTTATCTTTACACACGTAGTAAATTTTTGCAACAGTTTATCAGTATAATAAATTGTATTATATTGAGTTACGCTCAGAATCGTATTTTCTAATGTAATATCATAGCATTCAAATCTTAATTATAATAAACCACTAATTTCGCCAAGGACCGAAGGGACGAAGGAGGAACGTCCGAAATCGACCTTCCCACTTTTTTGAATATATTATACATATTATTTTACCACATAAATGCGATTTTGGTAATCTGATGAAAAAACACGACCAACATGTAGTTTTATAACAATAAAAACGATAATTTTTGAATAAAAAAAATTGACTATATAGTATACATCCGCCAACATACTCAATCATCCCTGAAAGAATTAACGCTTTATGTAATGTGATACATAATAATCTTATATTTAATACATTTTGTTTCTATTTTTTTTTATTAAATCTTATAGTTGTTAATTGTCACTTTTTTTTTTTTAATACGCGTCTATTATTATTTGCAGACAACACGAACGTTCATTGTCAATCGAAATTGGATGCTTTATACGCCGCTAGCGGGACTGATTCATCTTTACACCATCGGTCTGACGAACACGAAGACGATAAACCACGCAAAGTTCGCCGGAGTAGAACAACATTTACTACGTACCAATTACATCAATTAGAAAGAGCTTTTGAGAAAACTCAATATCCTGACGTGTTTACTAGAGAAGAACTTGCTTTACGGTTAGATCTCAGTGAAGCCAGAGTACAGGTAAAATTACACAGACAATTTAAAGAACAATAAATAAGTAGGTATATAGGTAAATATAAATATATTTAGGTACATATCAAAATTAAATAAGTTGTTCATTTCAATTATTAATGTAACTACAATTTCAATTTTACATTTACTTTTACCATATTGAAAATTTGAAATGTGTATAAAGATAATAATGCAATTTATAAATATATAAACCTTTTTAGTGGGTATAAAACCGTAAAATTGTTTTTCGATGTCGGTTACCGGTATTAAAACTTTAACTTTAACTTTTGATTTTGAATTCAGGTACCGGTATTTAATTTTTTCCTATTTGGATTTTGATTTCGGATAGCAGTATTAAATTTTTTCCGATTCCGATTTCGATTTCAATTTCGGGTTATTTGTTATTAATATTTTGTTAATAATATTATTATTTTATAATGTTATTCATGGATGGAGAGTAAAATATATAATGTCACAATATTAATTCTGTACACTATAAACTTTTGAATTTCTAATAATACAAATTGTACGATTTATTGTTTATACAAAATAATATCTTATTATTTTAAGTTATGCATTATCTAAATAAAATATAGTTATATTTTCTTCTTATCTAGATAAATAAATATGCTATTTGATAATAATCATCTAGATAGTTATTCAATCAATGATTTAAAAATAATAATTTATTTTAAATTGAGCTCTGTTAACACTATAAAACTGGAGCATCAAATAGTTTATAATTAATAATAATAATACAGCGTCTTAACAATAAGTATTTTAGTAATATTTAACTCTAAAAATTTAAAATATTATTCAATCCTGTATTCTTGACTCTTGTTAAGTTATTGTTATTAACTAGTCATTATTAAATATGGAATATTCTCATGTGTTTCTTGAAGTTGAAAATAAAATTGAAAAATCATTTTTTTTTTTTAAATTTCCCATATATTTGTTTTATTGTTTTGAACTTTTGAATACTATTTATTATTTAAGTATAAAATAAAATAAATTGTTTTGACTAAATAAGACTAATAATAAAGAATTTATTTCTATGTCTATTTAAAAAAATATATATTGATTATTATTTATTTAAATTAAATTTACTAATACCATTTAAAAATTAGATTAAATTAGGGAATAAAATATTTGTCTCAATTTAAAGATAAATTTAAAATTCTTTAAAGCTAATTAACAATAAAATAAGGTTTGATAAGTTAAAATAAAATTAAATATTTATGAAAACATATATTTTTGAAATTTCTGGAAATTTCCACTAGGAAATTTCTTCAAAATTAAATTTCTGAAATTTAACAACTCTAATAAGTATTTATTTTTGTGTACAAGTATATTCTCAGCCAAAGTGAAAATCTTCCAAATTTTTACTTGTTATTTAGATCAATGGTCATTCTACAAAATTTATAATCTAGAACCATATTATTTAATGAATATTCCCAAGTAAATAGATATCTACTTAGGAAGATATATAAAACTCTAATTTTATAATTTTTAATAATAATTATAACAAAATCATATTACTATGCTATTATAAATTTATTATATAGTTGAAAGCACGAATAGCAACCTAATCACTTAAAGTGGATTTATTTTTTATTTTTGTATGGTTATCAACTCCATAAACTCTCTAAATTATGTCTATGTATACTGCTAGTTAATTCATTTTTAAATTAAAAAATTAAAAACCCATTTTATATTTTATTTTACGTCCATGGACTTACCGTGTAATTCTGTCGCGAAGATCATTATCCATAAAAACCTATGATTTTTAAATGAAACTATAATGATTTACGAGTATACATCTTAAACGCCTCAATAATTAGTCAAGAAAAACAATAAATAATCTATGTAAAAACTAATGCAATTCCGATTTTCAGTGGATCGCCCAATTTTCATTAAAATTTACAATAATATGGTAAAAGTTATAGTTAAATATTAAACATGTTACATAATATTGTTGCTAAAAACTCGAAAAAATGAAAAGGATATAATTTATTGAAATAATTTTCGGAATATTATGTATAACATCTCTATAGATATTTGTATTTTCCATGTCCGTCAAGTTGGCACCGGCACATTACGCTAGGATAACCAAACACATTTCAAAAATGTGTTAGGAATTCGCTAGATTTTGCCAGGAAATTTTCAGATATTGCTAGGTCCCTGTTTTTTTTACAAAATAAAAAACAATTTTGTTAGTGCTAACTTGATACCGTACCGGCACGTTGTCCGATTTGAAACAAAAAGACGTCAAAATATTCGTACGAACATACTAGATTTTGCTAAGGCTCCCTTTCGACGCAGGGGGTTTCGAATATGGGATGCACATTGTTCAATTCGGAAAAAAAAGTTGCCAAAATATTCGTACAAATTTGCTAGATTTTGTTATTGTATTTGACAAAAACTTTTTGCTTAGGTTTTTATACAAAATACTATGAAACTGTCTTACACTTTTATATACGTTAAAGCAACCAATTGTTTTCACGTTATTAATATTCACCTAAAAACGATATAAAACCAATCACACTTTTTTCAAAATTAATTCAAAATTATATACAACAAGCTCAAAAAAATAGAATCCGAATAGCTGATTGAGTGACATTTCAATATGTTACGGTTATAATATAAACCGCATTATTTATGGTTTCTCATTACAATATTAATAATAAATTAATACCTATAAGAGTATAAGGTAACGCGGTCATTCGTACTACTATATTTTTGTTCCGGAATAACGCGCGTTAACGATTAATTGATATACCTACACCGCAAGACTCGAGTAATCCAGAAAGTAGTTGAAAACAATGGAATAAGATTAATAGATTTTTTTTTCTTCTTTCGTCGAGTGTATAGCCACACAAAAACACTACGCTAATTGTGTACCGCAGGGAACACTTATAG
>CM023357.1:48874622-49009975 GCA_013282895.1 Eriosoma lanigerum
TGTGTGTGTATGTGTATGAATTGTGAATAGGTGGTAAGGGGAGAAAGAGGCTACAAAATCTCTATAATATAATATATATATACAAGTGTAAATCTCTCTCTTTCTCTCTCTCTCTCTCGCTCTCTCTTTCACTCTATAATATATATATTGCCTAGGCCGATCGCCTGCCCGCCGCCGATTGTCTCGCTCTTTAAACGATTCAATAAACCAATTGAGATAGACTTAAAACCCGGCGCGCGGGCTGGCTACCCGATAATGAATTACAAGTTAATTGGGGTGCAATTTCTCGACAACCGATTTAACATCTCTCTAATTTCCTAACGATCATTTAAGTGCATTGTTCGTGTTGGCCTATTGGCAGTATATATGTATATATGTATATATGTATATATATATATATATATATATATAGGGAGAGTCCCATTGTATTGCGCAACACACCCTCATGCGCGCGCGACGCGCACAATCAACCCCAATCGGACGTCCAAATAGAGCATTAACCCTCCTCCCCCGCGAGCAAGCGCGGGTTTCTACCCCACCGTTGTTGTCGACGGATCGTCCTGCCACAATGGCCTTTGAGGCCTTTGGGTGCCGAAACTTCCACCGGTTTATTAAACTCCCGTTTTAAGTGTATTGTCAATATTTTAACCTGGCCAATAAAAAAAGGATTTTTTTCCGCTTTCCGTTCTCATTCTCTCTCTCCCTCTATATATAAATATATTATGTATATATATATATATATAACCCTCTCTAGATATATTCCTTTTCCGAGCACACGCGCCACTAAGCCAAACTAAATTAATTATATAATATATACGTGATAAACAATCTCTGACGGTCGGTCGGAGGGATGACAGGGATTCCGTATTGTATTTAATGCATTATAATCGTCTGGAATTATCGAAATGAGTATCCAATATAAGTGCCTACTGTGTATATTCATTGTCCCGCACAGGTTACTAAATGAATATAATTATAATAGCACAATATTATATAATATAATTTGTATTTTTTAATATCTATTTTCAAATCAATAATTCTGTTTATATCCGTGCTATTATACATAATAATAATAATCTCGTGCTTTGCGATGAAACGACAATACTCGGATATTTTGAACTTAGGCCGAAAAAAAACGGATTCGTTAATTTGTTGTCATCATTAATATTGTATTTTCTGTCATCGCATATAATATAGTATAAGTCACGTTTATTCGTGTTCCTGTTAGTCAGTAGTCAGTATGTTGTTGCATCATATTATCGTACCTATTTTTAGTAAATTTTCTTTCGTATTTATAACACATAAAAGATAGTATATTTCTAATATTAACTTATAATAGTATAATATCGTGAGAACCGTATAAAATAAAATATTTTTAGAATAAATATAATCAACTCTGTTCAATTGAAATACTTAAGGATTCCTTTTTTCCCAAAAAAATCGTTCCCATCATAAAATGCGTGATATAGTATTCAATAAAAATGTAATTTTATTGCTTAACTATTAAATAATAAAACTGATATGTCATACGTTTAATAATAATGTTATTTTGTTGTTGTTATTATTGTTGTGTAGGTATGGTTTCAAAACCGTAGAGCTAAATGGAGAAAACGAGAAAAATCAATGGGTAGAGAATCAAACTCATACATATCTGACCATACATGTAAGTAAAATGAATGTAATAAATATAATATTTTATTTTAAAAGTTATACAAATACAGAAATTTTAGTTAGACTTTATACTTTAGATACAACATAGAAAAAATAATTTTAAGAACATAATTTAAAACTTACAAAAATGAATAAAATAATAAATAAGTACTCGTAGGTTTTATAAAATGAATTCAAAAGTATTGTCTTTTTGGAAGTTTACATATTATTATATTATATATTATTTTATAATCGTCTGTATGAGTCATAATTACATAGGTCATTAAAGTATCTATCTTACTTTACCTACCACACCGAATCGTAAAATTATTGTATTATAATTTATTTTTTACTAATTTAAAAAAATAATTATCATGGTTAGAGCACATAATATGAAGAGGAGAGAATGAAACAATTATAGTGAAGAAGAAGAAATAGTTTAAACGATAAAAAAAGTTTTTATTTTTAATTCATATTTTATTTATTCACTACATAGTTTACAATAGTATACAATATATATATTTTAATGAAGTATTAATAAAAAATTAATAAAATAAATTATATTACCCATATAATCAGTATATTAATAAAATACTAATAAATTTTGAAATATCAAAATAAAATTGTTTCGTATACTTACTTTAATTTATTACCTATTTTTAGTATTTATTAATTTATAAACTTTGTATGAACACTATATTGACTTGGTCACTTAGACTATCGAATATTAAAAAAGTATTGTATACAATTTCCAAATTATAATTAAAATAATAAAATAACATTAATTTTTTAATGATTAACAAATAACATAGATTTAAAAAATATTATGAATTATTTAAAATGGTGTTAATTTAACATACTTACAACATAGGTACTTACTTATAAATATAATATAAGATCGTACGATGGTCGCGTGTGCTATAATTTAAATTTTAATTAGAAACAATTTAAAACTAATATTATCTTTTAAATTATAATCCATAATAAATATATAAATAAAAAAAACAACAATGATAATTCTAGACGTCAAAATAAATATATGTTTTGTAATTAAATATTTATTTTTAACTGTCAAAAAAATTCTATCAAAACAATAAATATCGTTATCAAGTGGCAGATACAAGAAGGGGGCACAGGGGCACGTACTTCCCTGTCGAGAGATTTTGGACCAATTTTGGGATAACTTTATGTTTTTATAATTATATATTTAGAAATTAAATAAATACATATAATTTACTATGATATTTTATAAACGTTTTGTTGTAGGAGACAATAAGTTACTAACCTTACTTTGTATAAATATATTTGTTTAATATATTCTATATTAATTTCAAAATATATTTTACAAAAATATAAATAATGTGCTCCTCCTGTCAAAGTTGTCTGGATCCACCACTGTCGCTATCTATCAATTATTAAAATATAATGTACATAATTATATACCGTGTATCACGAAAAAAAAATATTATTGTAATAAATATAAATCAACCAAAACAAAATTAATAATATTGTTATAATAATACGCTGGTGACTTTGTCGTTTATCTATTTAGTTAATATCTCTTCTGTATTAGAATATTATACAGTTTAAATCGTTCTCGAGAAAAGTTTATATCTATTATTTTGTTCCTTAATCGTCATCCTTTTAATAAGGTTCAATGCCAAATATTTTTAAGTATTGTATTCTGTATCTCCTATTCTCAGTAATAAAATATTTTAAATTTGTTGGACGTTAACTCTAAAGTTGTATAACCATCATCGTTGAAAGGCGTCTTATAAAATGGTATTTCGTTACTTATTAAAAAAATATGTGCATTTCTTACGATCCTACGGGAAGCGTCAATTTCTTTTAAGTCCAACTTTAAAACGTATTATTATCTATGTGAATTGAAAATTTCTGATATCTTTCTTGTCAATCAAACGAACGAAATTGTTGTATATTCTCTCTCTCTCTCTCTTTCTTTTTTGTAAAATTAATTTTAAATTCCTTCTCGTTTTATCCTTTTTTTCTCATCTTTCTGTGTTTCGTTTCGTACCATCAAACACTAATATAAATAAATGAAAACACTTTACTTCAACGTTCGTTATTTTTTAGTGTTCAGGAACGAGTGTTTACCGCCGCCGGCACTAGGAGGTCCGCTGCAACCGTTCCTCACGCCCGAGCAGTTTTGGCCGAGCATCGTATTCAATCCGGCAGCCGCGTCCGCATTCCTGCTCGGTCTGCCGTGGCACCATCACCATCACCAAACCGGCCAGCAGCCGTCAACGTACCAGTCTTCCATTCACAAGGCGCTGTCTCAGAGGATAATCACCGCCAACCAACAATGGCCGGTCGCCGCGCAGACGTCGTCGTCCGAACCGCATAGTCCGTCGTCCGGCGCGTCGTCCGCGGACAGCCCCGCGCCACCGCCGTCGCCGGTCCAAGAGTGTGTCGAGACCACGTCCACGGCCGAGAGTCAACAGTCGCCCGACCGAGACGTCACTGCCGGCAGGTGTCTGTCACCCGTTTTGATGGAGAACGTTTCCAGTTAGAGAGCTGAATAATCGTTATTATAATTATTATTATTATTATAAATAATATGTATATGAGCATAGTGCAGTACCTCTTGTCATAATGTATAATACGAACATTTAAATACCACGGTTGTGCAGAGTGTGATTATTATCGTTTTCCAAGAATATTATAATGGTTATTTGAAATTTGTCTCGAAAGTCGATAATAATTGAACGGAACCAGAAAATTATGTTATTTATTTATTTCCATTTCGATTTCTTTAAAACGAATCTCCCTGTACATTTTCATTCGATTTTAAATAATCTTAATAATATTTAATACTATTTTATACGGAGATACCAATCGACCATGTTGGATTCAATGGAAATTTCGTGTTGAGTATTGTAACAAAGTTTTCACAAATATGAGTTGGTTTTAACGGAAATCGTTGTGTTAAGTTATGTCCACTAAATATTATCCTGAATGTGCGATATAATTCATTATCATAAATATTGGCTGTAGTATGTAAAAATTATGAGTAGCAGTAGCGCGTCGATCATTTTTTAAATAAATGTTTTTTTTTTTTTTTCACGATTGTATAAAAGAAATTAGTGAATTTTTCAAAAATATCGATTCGGTTTTGCACGCCCCTTTTCCACTGGTGTATCAATATATTGTATCAATAACCTGTTCAGTTCCACATAGTACCTTGCGACCGTTAGATTTTAAAAGGTCGTTAAAATTGTGGCAAGTATGTGCTGACGCACTTTGTTACCAGTTAGAACAAAATAATCATATTAGTTTAGAGAAAATGGTACAAGTCATATAATATATTAGATCGTTAGATCATCTCAAAGTGGATTTAATACGTATATTAAATCTATTACATCAGTTTTGTTTTACTATATACTGGTGATACCTACTGATTTCAACTTAAAGTTTTCGGATCCCTGATTTGGCCACGAGATACCAAAATGAACTAAACGGGTTATACACGAAAAACTGCCAAACTGGCAACTGCTATGATGATCGAAAAATTCCCGCACATACATGGGATGTAATGATGCAGTCTCCGCATACATAGACACTTCCTATAAATACATATGATATTAGTTGTCCCTTAAATTTTTAATAATCGAATAATTGTGTATCTGCAATAATCATAATACAATATTAAACATCATCCCTGATAATGTTCTAAGGGGGCTGTAAATAACATTGTGGGCTATGTCCTCTAAATCTCCCATAAATACACTTGTGAATCGCCATCTATTCGACAAGGATTATAGCTTTACCACTTAATAGTTTCATACACAATAATACAATGTAAATAGCGGAATCTTTTTTCTTACAAAATATTTTTCGACAATATAATTGTAAAATGTTTTTAGCTTATACTAGTTTAATATAATGACTAAAGAGAATAATAAAAATACTCCTAGTTTAAATGCTTTTTGTTTAAATTTTTTAATAAATCGTTTATACTTTAAATACAATATTTATTTAGTTCGGCATAGTTGTAATTTCGCTCTATTTTCTACTATAATGTAATAACAACTCAATATTTCTACAAAAATAATATCCTAGTAAAAATATCCTAAAGAAAAAATAACTATTACAATAATATACATAAAACAAATAACCTTGGTAATAGCATATAAAAATAATTAAATATATAGGTTCTTAACTATTTTTTTTAACGTAGTTTTAATTTTGATAACCTATATTTATCGTTATAGTTTATTAGACATCAAAAACCGAAAACTAACGTCCTTACTTAATTAGGTATTATTATTATTTAATAATTAATATTATTGAGTTTTACTACTAAATAAGTATTGATATCAATTTTATCCTCTTGATATTCGAGAACGTCTGCATATTTTTTTATAATTGTATTTTACATTCATAGATTTTAATAACGTGGAAAGAGTTAAAATTTTTAGTTTCAACCAATAATTAATATATGCGATACTAATAAAATTAAAACAACTTTTGAACTCCTTATAATAAAATATTTCCATTATATATTGTATATAAACACTATTATAGTACAATTTTGTCGTTATAGTATAGAGAAATGGAAAAACATTTATAATATGAAAAAATTACAATAAAATCTTAAACTATTTCGAGGTTTAGTGTTTTTAAATGCTCATTCAAAATTTTTACTTTCTGAAGTTGTCATTTAAAAGTCAAATAAAAATCTCTAATTTTTTTCCTGTAACATGATCATCCAGGTTCAAAATTAATTTTGTAAAACATTAATTGCTAAATGTTTATTTTTTCAACGAATATAAAAATATATAATAAATTTTTTCTTTTGTAAGACCATTCGTGAATTAAGTTTCTGCTGATTAATACAAATTATAAAGCTATATATATATAACATTATTAACATTATAATATACTAGTACAGCAAGCATATTTTTTTTTTTTGGAAAACTTAAAAATTTTTGTTTTTATAACTTAATGTATTTTAATTATTAAGTGTATAATTTATTCTTAAAAAAATAAGTTTCAAAAGTGCTTTAAGGCGTTGAATTACGAGCATAGCTTACATATATCATAATATTACAGTACACAACCGTCACGGGTATCAATAATTGTAAATATTATTATAGTAATGTAGTTTAACAATATTATGTTGATATGTGTTTAGGAAAGTGCAATTCTTAATAGGGTTTTTTTTTATTAAAGAGATTTATTTTCAAAAAAAATATCTCTCGCAATAATTCTTATAAGATACATTTTATTTTAACTTATCTACTTAAGAATTTAATGCAAACATAAATAGAAGTCTATATATCAGGTATTCCCTAACGTATAATAATTTTACATGTTCTATGAAATATACATGTATGACACCATAGGTAAGGAAAAATAGAAGTAAAATAAAACATTATTATTAAATAAAACGTTTATGTTAGGTATCTGAAACTGTTTTTTAGAACGGACAATATAATATTATATTTTAATTATTCTTTTTATTAAATTTAATATAGTTTTATACAATTAAACTATTATTATAACTTTCAAAATGTTACCATATATGTACTTTTTTTTATTATTATTACCACCATAATTATCTGCTATATAAAATAACAATAATATTACTAATGTTAACAATAACCAAGTGTTTTTAAATTATATGTACAATAATAGTATTAACCGCTCAATAAAATAAATAATTTAATAAAAGTACCTACTTAGTCGCAATTTATTAATTTTTAGTTTATTACATTAAAACACAATATATACAGGTACATTATAATATTTTATATTAATTTATAACTAAATCAGTAAATCGTATTTTAATTAAAATCTTTGAAATGAAATTGTTCGATCCATGGTATATTATAGTATATACAGTACCTATAAATTAAAAAAAACTAATAGGTATGTTTAAATGTATTGTGTATATATATTATTATAATGATAGTTTTAACGTATTATAAACGGAAGTTTCTATAATCTATTATTTAAATCGTATTTTATTGTGCATAGTATATAAAAACTGTGCTGTTGAAAAATAAAAAATATTATTATTTTGAGGTTTTACATTTGATTGCAACTCGTTTCAGTAATTTGTATATTAGTGTCAAATTTTGTGAGATGTATTGACGGTGGAACGGTGGTGTAATTTAGATACAATAAAATATATATTTTATGAAAGTCACAAACTCTCAACAAAAATAATCAAATAGTATTGTATAATACTCGTATCTATCTAGTACAGATGATAATCTTATGTTTATACTCCGGCCATCTGAGAGAGCGCAACTGAACGGCGACTAAAACGCGTCGTAGTTCACGTGGCCAGAGTATAGCGGAGTATATTGCTGAAACCCCCAACAACCGCTATCATATTTCGTTACGTTACAATAATTAAAAAAGTGGTAAAGTCGATTGTAGACGTTACTCCTTCGTCCCTTCGGTCCTCGGAGAAATTAGTGATTTATCATACTTAAGATTTGAATGCAATGATATAGCATTAAAATATACGATTCTGAACAAAACTCAATGTATTACAATATGCTATACTGATAATCCATTCCAAAATTTTACCACGTGTGTAAATTACGAATGTAAATATTTAAAATAAATTTCAAGTTCCTACGATCTAAACTTAATTAGAAGATTAATTTTAAAAAATAAAATAATGAAACCGTAATTTTGCCGATTTTCAAGAACTTTTACTTTAAAAGCTTATAAAAAATAAATTGTTAGTCATGATTATCAAAATATTTTGTAAAAAGATTAAGTAGTATATGTCTAGACTTCGATAAAATTTTCAAACCAATAAACCAAAAATTGCAGGAAATATTAAACATTTTTGGAAAAAAAGCCAAAACTATACTTAGTCAGAAAACCAACCATTTATTTCTAAATGTTTTCTGGTAATGAAGTTCATCTAAATAAATACTCTAAACAATTTTCAAGACACTATGATTAAAACTCAATTAACTAATCACGAAATTAAAAAATTTTAAATTTCAGAAACGTTATTTTGTCGATTTTCTGCCATTTTTTAGTAATTTTTTTTTCTCCCAAGGAAAAACTTTTGAGAAATAATGAGCTAAATAAAGTACCAACTAAATACAACTTTCAACTGAAAGCATACTCTACTTGTGGTCATCATAAAAAAAAAAAACATCTTTGTAAAATCAATACATTCTACCCTTTGCTCAGAATCTAAAATAATATGAATAATAATACGAATATTTCCCCCCCAAAAAAATCACGTTCCTGAGTGTGTTAGTAAAAATAATTATTAAAAAATATTATGTGTTTAAATACATATGGATATAAGTAACAATAATATACATAGACGCAAACAGACGGCCAAATTAGCCCACGGCACACCATTATTTTTAATTTACCACGTAAAAACGTAGTAATTTCAAATGAATTATAAAATATTTTGTTTCAATTTCATTAAGTATTTCAATTGTCACAATTCAGATTAAAATATAAATATGAAATATTCAAAATATTCCTAAATTATGGTAAGAATACGAGGGGTGATCAAAAAATACCGGGATTTTTTTTTCTATTTATTTAAATATACAAATAATATTTCAAATATTAGTCTCGTTTAAAGTATTCACCGCCCGATGTTTTACACTTGTCCCATCTCTCTTGCCACTTTTTGAAGCAGTGTTGGAAGTCTTTAACTTTAGGTCTTCACTTTAGAACGAACTTGTCGAGCTTTTTTGGGTCTCGGTGAAGTTACTGATTTCCATTGTGATGACTGTCATTTAGTTTCTATGTCATAACCATAGACCCAAGTTTCATCACCAGTTATTACATTTTTAATGAACCCTGAATCATTTTGTGTTCGTTCTTTCAGACTTTGACAAACCTCAGTTCGATGATTTTTTTTGATCTTGAGACAACAATTTTGGGACCATTTTTACACAGACTCATCTCATACTTAAATCTTCAATCAAAATAGTTTGACATGATCCAAAAGAAATGTTACACTCACTAGAAAGTTCTCTTATCGTCATTCGTCGATCTGATCGAATAATTTTTCGTACGTTTGCCACCATTTCCACATTTCTTGATGTTGAATATCGTCCAGCACGAGAGTCATCCATCATTAATGTCTTCACGACCCTCAATAAGGGTTTTTCGTCCTACTGAGTACGAGTGTATGATTTGTTGTATATGCTAAGGAAACACACTGTATATATATATAGGTATATATATATATATATATATATATATTATATCTTCTCAGATTCAATTTTTATATGCAAAATAAATAAACAATATATTAATATTATTTAGACTTTGTCAAGTCTTATATTGCAGTCAATGTGTAGCTACATCTATGGCATTCTTATTCACTTATACGAGGTCGTCCTTAGTGCATTGTTTTGGGTTCGTGGTACAGATAATGAAGTTCATTTGTTTGTCGTTCGCCACGTTCACATTTGTCGTAATATCGTCGCTTATTATTAAGACCCCATTACATCATGTTTGATTTTGTTCTTGCAACCCCAGTTCTCAATCTATTAATGTTTTTTCATAGGTTCCACCGTAGGCTTTTAGCAGGTAAGTGCTGGTCAGCAGGTTAGGTCAGGACTAGCCTCAAAATATGTACCGGGAAATTAAATTTTTTGCCGGTCCCACTTTTTTTTAACTAGCCTCATTAAAGCGGGTCGGTGGGTATGAGGAGGAAAGGGTAAAGTTCTATCATAATTATTTAATACAAATTTTAAAATAAAAAAATTTCATTGGCTTATGTGTATGACTAGCCTTTGCCATAAATTATTTATTTTTGAAATATAAATATAAAAAAGATTTTTCGGATTTTGACGACGTCATTATGCATTTGGATAGTTTAAGTGATAAACCCAAAATACAAAACTAATCAGACTCGGAGAAATGATTGGTTTATTATAATTAAGATTTAAATGCTCTGATATTGTATTAAAGTACGATTCTGAGCGAACTCTGTCAGATATACAATATATTACACTGAAAATCCATTTCAAAATTTTACCACGTGTTTAAACTACCTATGAAATTACTCAAAATGTTCAAGTCCCTACGATCAAAACAGAATTAGTTATTATAAAATTTTAGAATCATTTTAACGGAAAACGTAATTTGCCGATTTTCCGTCATTTTTTGGTACCTAGTAGGAAATCTTTTTGAGTAATCCCAAAATGAAGTACCAAGAAGATGCAATATTCTATTGATAGACCTTATTTGTAGTAATCATACTATTATTTATATTCGAAAAATGTTTCTAGACTATTAAAAAAATATAAAATATCATGATATTCAAATCTACTAAAGATTATATAATTAAAAGCTTACAAAAAAAGTTGAGACATACGATTTTCAAAATAGTTTGTAAATAGATTAAGTAGTATATGAGTAGTCTTTTATAAAATTTTCAAATCATTAAACGCAAAATTGCCGGTAATATTAAACATTTTTGGAAAAATTTTCAAAGCTTTATATTTAGTCAAAAAAATGTTCAAGCTCTTTCGTCAAAATACGATTTCCGTGAATTTTGCATTTTTTCCGTTATTTCTCGCCCATGGAAAAACTTTTGAGAAATAGGTATATTACTATATCATACAATCAATTATTCAATTATAAATAATAATTTTGCATAGATATTAGTATATTATCTACTTATATTACCACAAGAGTAAAATATTTTTGTACAAAAAACAAAAAGGGGCCTACATTTAATTTCTGCCCCCCGGCTAAATAATACATAGATCCGGTACTGCTTTCATTAATTCTAAAATAAACCAATTTAAACAATATTTTTTTTTTATCAAAATCATCAACTCGGACTCGCGGTCCAATATGTTAGCGGCCCTCTTCATTGCTGCGGCCCACCGGGAAAATTTCCGGTATCCCAGTGGGCTAGTCAACCCTGCTGGCAAGGTTGGATGGGGTCATCTAATTTCACTTCAGTTTCATCTTAGTAGTCTAGTTTGGTCTGGAGGGAATTTTAGTCCCATTGCTCAACTGTTAAAGCTTTGATGGGATTTAAGTGTTGTTCTTTTAGCTTCATACTTGAACATGGGGTATCTTTCGTCTTTTAACTGTTTTCCTCTTTTTAGATCCATAATTACACTCCTTTAAATTTTAGGAGGGTAATTCCTGAAAAACTTATATTTTATTTATCGGTGCTGTTCGGAAACATCCCGTTATAGCTCGACATGCATTATTAAGTGCAACATCTACGTATTTAACATGTTTCAACCTACTCCACACTGTGCACATGTATATACCCCTGCTGAAAAATATAATGCCAGTCCTGCTCTTATTATTCTCATTGTTTGTGGTTACCATTAAGTACCCAACAATTTCTTTAAAAGATTGTTCCGGGTCTGTAATTTAATTTTCATTTTAATACAATGTTCCTTAAATGTCAGTGTCATATCTAATGTTACTCCAAGGTAAACTGGATAGTCAGTGTAGGGTAGTGTATCGTCGAGCCATTTTATGTTGATTTGTATCTCAGCGTCTTTTTTTTTTAAAAGAAAGCAGCATATTTGTGTCTTGTTTGGTTAATTATTAGTGTAATATTCATTCATGGATTCTAGGACTCTCGTTAATTGATCTTGTACATTCCCAAAAAATATATCCTGGGCTGTAATTGCCAGGTCGTCCGCATATAAGTAGTGTCTTGTGTCTTCATGTATAGTCAATAGTCATTGGTATACAGATTGAATAATGTTGGGATCAGATCACTACCTTGCAGTAGGCCATTTCTTTGCTTCTTCCACCTACTACATTTATTGTTCAGTGTCACTGTAAAACAGCAATTGTGTAAAAGAGACGCAACTATTTAGATAAAATCCCAATCCTGTGTGGTAATATATTAATATATTGATAAGATTAGTTTGTTAGTTTGATCTTGTGATTTAACAACTATGCATGGGTGCCGTGTATGGGCTCTTACCACATCTTATTTATTATATTATAATATCTTATTTTATATTGTAACTTGTAATAGGTAAGTGTACTTACATGTTCTAAGCAAATATTACAATTAATATAATATAAAATTATTAAGCAAATTTTATTTTATTTTAATCTCAGGAAGCATATATTTATTATAATAATATTAAAATAATTAATATAATATATTGTATTAGGTATTATCTACTACAGAATATTTATGAGTTGGTATAAAATATAAAATATGTAATAATGTGTCATGGAAAACTTGTATATTCGTAAATTTATTAATTTAAAAATAACGTTTGTATTTTTTCTATAATAAGTAATAGTGTAACAAGTAATAATTTTAAATATTTATACATGTAATTCAAATTAGCAATTATGATAATTATCAGTTAGGTAGGTATGTCATGTAATTTTCCTTCACAATTGAGATTCCTCATATTACATCTGCAGTCTTTAAATAATTCATGTTTCACGATGATGTTTCGTTGTCCTCTTCAAAATGTACTCCTATTTGCTTTCTCAGTTGATCCATTATTTCTTGTACAGTATAGCTATTTTGCAAAGTAACAACTGGTGATTCGATCAATCCTAAAGGAAAAGACAAGATATTATTATAAATATGAAAACATTAGGCATGAAAGTAACTCAAACCTTTATTTAAACAATGTCTGACATGTTCTATTTCGTAACGTAATTGTACACTGCTAGGAAATAGTGTGGGTTTTCTTGTGTGAGGTTGTACAAAAGTGTGATCGGTTGTGTTGACTGTAACTTTATTTGAAGCATGAAATGGCTCGTGGATCTAAAATAGATAAAATTTATGATAAACACTAAATTGCAAACTTATTTTGCTGTTAGATACAGTTAGATAGTAAGATACAGAATTAAATGCAGAATAATTATATAAGTTTGGAATACTCAAAAGGCTTCGCATTTGAGTTATTTATTTGGGTTATGGGTTTCGAGTGAACACCTTAATAAAAACAGCGGGAAAGTCAATTTCAGACGTCCCTTCTTCATTCCTTGGAGAAATTATCTAGTGTGATTTATTATATTAAAGATTTGAATGCAAAGATATTGCATTCTAAAATACAATTCTGAGCGAAACTCAATATAATACAATATATTATACTGATAATTTGTTCCAAAATTTTAAAATGTGTGTAAATTATATATATGAGAATATTCAAAACAAATTTCAAGTCCCTATGTTCAAAACTGAATTAGTTATCCAAAAATATTTAAAATCAAATTCTGGGTAACAAAATATAGCACATTTATCATTTACATTAGGTGCATTCAGTAGCGTATCCAGGGGGTGGTTTAAGAGTTAAAACACCTTAACAAATTATTCGGCGATACCGCATAAATTTGCACGCTCACAGTGAAACACACATTCCAATGCAATTTTTACAAATAATCTATCTTTTATAAAATTAAATTTAGTGTAATTTCGATGTACAATATTTTGCTGCACAATTTACCCTTCATCAAGTACATTTGAATAATGGGAAATAATTTAATTTTTTGTATATTTTAATTTATTTTGGAAAATAGTAGATGTGCAAGAAATTTTGTTTATACATTTTTTATGTAGAATAATATGATCAAAAATTTAAGTTCTATACATTTTCATGTCAAGAAATATATTTTTTAAATTAAATTCAAAATACTATAAAAAACCTCCTTTGGCTATTTTTAGCCCTCTTGCAACATGTGAAGGGGTGTGCAATTATTATAAAAATTTACACAAATTACTTTTCAATAGCATTGAATAAAATGGGAGGGGGGGGAATAAAAAATAATTTAAAAAATGTTCTTTTTCTATGGCTAAGGACTACCCTAATATTTATATATATATTATTATAGTAGGTACCTTAATCGTTCCATTAGTACCGTATATGTAAGCCGAACAATCCATTTTCACTTTAGTGTGAGTTGAAATAACTGCTATTTTCCCTTCAGGATACTTAAGAATTGCAGACATATTTTCATCTGTGCCGTGACTATTCAATATTCCATTACACACTATTGACTCAGGTTTACATGGTCCAAATATTGTATCAACTAGATGTGATGTATACACTCCAAGATCCAGTATGGAGCCTCCTCCTATTTCTTTTTTCCTAAAACATTCGCAAAACAAATTATACAATAGTAGTCGGACTCAGCATAGTTAATACTTAATTTTGAAATCAAAAATTCTTGAATTTATTCTTGAAATTACCATTAATATATTATATAATATAATTACACATATTACACTATAGATATTTTTAAAAATTAAATAATTTAAATTTTTTCTGATATTTATATTCTGCTAATTTTATAACATATAGCATGTATGAATAATATAATATAATAGAATATACCATAAATTAAGAGTACACATTATAGAAAATTATGGATTTAAATAATTTAATTTGAATTTTTGATAAATTATTTAATTTTTGTTAATATTTAAAAAATTACTATACATTAGACTAAGTATATTATGGCATTATGCGTAGGTATATAAACTACAATTAAGAAAATGAGAAAAAAGGTATATTTTAGGTGGCTAGGTTAGATTAGGTTTATTATGAATAAAAAAAATTTAGTTTAACGTAGCTTATATCAATAATATTATCTAAAACTTCCTATGACTTATACTATTCAGACAGCATTTTATAAAATTATATAATACATATTATGTAGGAAGATATCTATGAAAGTGAAAAATAAATAATTTATTTTTAATTATTTAAGGTAAAAATTATTTATTAAATTTAAAACTTTAAATTATTACTATTTGATCATTAGAATTTATATAGAATAATAATTATTGTGTAATAGAAATAATTCAAGTTAATATTATAAATAATTATGAATTTTACCAAATACGTTCAATGTTCGATATTGGTATACCAAAATTGACATGAACGTTTAAAACTGTCCCAATAGTACCATTTTGTAATTCTTCAAGTACTTTTTGATAGGCTGGTGTAAAACGACTCCACATAGCTTCCATTAAAAATAACTGTTTATCTTTTGAAATCTATAAAGAATAAAATTAGGTACTAATTATTAACAGTTATCACTAAACAGAATATTTAAAGTAGAAACACTTTTTTTTCTTACTTTAATCAATTCGTCAAGTTGTTTGGCATTAATACAAAACGGTTTTTCACATAATACAGGCTTACCGTTTTCAAGCATAAGTTTGGTTAATGAATAATGTTGGTGATTTAGAGCACCAATATACACAACATCTATTAATGATTAATTATTATTGTACAAATACACATACAAAATAGAAAATAGCTATAGAAATGAGCTTCTTTTTATTTTTAATAAAATAGATTTATTTATAATTTATAAACATATGTATTATATTGGGTATAAACACAAGTTTATAACACGACATAAACTATAAGGGGTATAGAAAAACCTACCGACATTAGAATCATTGCCGAGTTCTTCGTATGACCCGTAATAAGTAGGAATTCCATGATATTCAGCAAAATCTTTTGCTCTTGATTTGTCTTTTGCGGCTATAGCTACTACTTTATGATCTTCATTTGATAAAGTTTCTAAAGCTAGAACAAAATCGTGGGAGATTTTGGAGGCACTCAGTATTCCCCATTTTGTAGCCATGATGTCCTATTCAAAACATAATCTGTACATAAGTAATTGTATAAAGTATATTGAATCAAAGTATTTAAATACTTTTAAAGTATTCAAATTATTCTTATACTTTTCAGTTTTTTAGAAGTATTTGTAAATTTTAAATTAAATACTTTTATTTTATATTTGACATACTATTTTACAAACTGGTTATATATTATAGTCAATTTCCTATTTTAAAGTTATAAAACTGTAAACATATTTTAAATTTCATGTTGTAGAATAGGTGTTTAAAGAATATAATTGTTTTTAATCATTAATATTTATATTACAACTATAAATGGTTGATTAAAAACGTAGGTATTTAAAAGAATCTGCTCTAAAATTGAAATATTTTTATAGTCAATTGTTTAATATCTACTATTGTACTAAAATACGTAAGTATTCTTAATATATCTGAATTTAATTTTTTTTTCAAAGTAAGTAGCTTTTATACGATTTTGTATTATCTATTTATTGTTGTATAGTTTATAAACTATACATTTGAAAAATATAATTTTTTTGCAATCCAATTAAACATTTGACAATGAAAAAGCAGGAAGGTCGATTTTGGATGTTCTTCCTTCGTCATTTCAATTCTCGGAGAAATCAGTGGGATTTGAATGCAATGATATTATGTATGCATAATATTATTAATGCATTAGAAAATACAATCCTGAGCGAAACTCAATATAATACAATTTATAATACTGATAAGCCGTTCCAAAAGTTTATCACGTGTGTAAAATACCTATGTGAATAAAATTTCAAGTCTCTACGATCAAAACTCAATTAGTTATCACGAAATAAAAATTTTAAAATAACGAAAAATCGTAATTTTGTCTATTTTCCGTCACTTTTTGGTAGTTATTCTTTTCCGAAAGAAAAACTTTTAAGAAATTCGAAAAATGAGCCAAAGAAAGTACCTACAAACTAGATGCAATTTTTTACCGAAAACAAACCAACTTTTAGTAATCGGACAATTATGTCTAAATTATTACCGAAATCATGATTTCAAATTTTTCAATTCTATTAAGGATTATAAATTTAAAAGCTCATAAAAAAATTGTAACTTACGATTTAAAAATATTTTGGAAACAGGTCAAGTAATATATGAGTAGGCTTCAATAAAATTTTCAAACCGTTAAACTCAAAATTACATTAAACATTTTTGGAAAAAATTTCAAAGCTCTAACCTAAATTTAGCCAGAAAATCAACCAATCCATCCCAAATTTTTACGACCTACCTATGTAAATACTCAATAAAATATTCAAGTCTCTAATAAGATAAAAACTCAATTAGTTATTACTAAATAAAATAACGGATACCGTAATTTTGCCTATTTTCTGCCATTTTTTGGTAGTCTTTCTTCTCCCAAAGAAAAACTTTTGAGAAATTCGAAAAATGAGCTACATAAAGTACTGACTAGATGCAATTTGGTATAAAAAAGGTACCCTCTTATTTATGGTAATCGGACAATTATTTCTACACAAAATCGTGTTTTCAGACATAGAAAATAAAAAATTATTGTAAAACGAATACATTCTTTGCTTCGCTCAAAATTTAAAATAATTAAATAACAGTATTTATTATCAAGTATATCTATTTATATGTTTATCAAATGTGGCAATTTTATGAAAAATAATGATTTTAATAATTTGAGATCTATTCATTTTCATCCGTGTTAATTTGTATTTATTGCTTATAAGGTTTGATGGTTAAACTCTGGCTTTTGGGTATTGGGTCATCTCGAAATTATTGATAAATTGGAATTTAAAATACGTAATAAACAATAAACACTTATTATTTGTATTGTAGGGTATAGTATTGTATATGTAAAAAGTATTAGCAATAGTATTGAATGTTGGTAACACTTGTGGACGACGATGCACTACAAATAGTGAGTTGAATACACCTTGTAATCTTTACTTTAAAAAGGACTTGTTTAATAATTTTTAATAATTTCGAGATGACCCAAACGCTAGAGTTCAACCGGTTTGGTTAATATTATCATTGATTATAAATAATATTGATATTACTTTAATTACTCAAGTAAATAAATAATTATAATTTATAATTAAATATTTAAAATTACGATTACTGTTTTGTATCAGTTATTGAGTGAGCTATCAATTACTATTATGTTATAATTTAGTTAAAAAAAACAAATACTTGAGACACAAAAAACGATTAAAAAATATTAAAATTATTTTAATCTAAACATTTAATATCTAACTAAAAAATATATCGTGACTAACATAAAAAATAGCAATATCATCAGTAGCATATATTTTTGATATGTTTTGTTTTGTGAACTTACATAAAGTGAAAATAACTAATAATTTGATTTTTATCATTGGGGTTTTTTTTTAAAAAATTGTACAATTAATTAATTTACATTAAATATTCATGAAATTTTTTTAAAGTATTATTAGGAGATTAATAAAGGATATAACATTACCTTCATATTGCGGCCAAAATTACACAAATAAATGTATTACATATTAAAATATTATAAATAGGTAGAGTTTAGAAGTACCTTTAAATTATAATAATAATGTATTATTATGTGAATACAATTTTTTTAAAATATTTTAAAATTACATAATTAAACTACTCACTCAGCTTTTATTGCTCTGTGGTCTATTGAGTGTTTACTGTTCACTGTTGAGTGTTGGCTGTAGACTGTAACTATAGAATAAGACTAACTGGACTGTACGTGTAGAGTGTAGAACCATTAATAATTACTAATTAGTATACTAATCTGTAGTTTAGAACTGTAGGCCTGTAGACCTGTAGTATTGTACTGGACACAACTTTCAGACAAAAACAAAATATGAAACGTGAAAAAGGGAATGAACGAAAAATATTTATACAATTTAATATTATCATTACATTGTTTTATATAACATGTGATATTATTAGCATTGATTATAAAATAGATTCAATATAATCAATGTTATTAGGCATCTATAAGGTGAATAATAATTACAAGTTTGTAATATTCCTTATCTAACATTCTATCATTCTTAAGTGACAAGTTAGTATATCTTAGTCCGTGTTTTTTAATATGATATATATATATATATATATATGCATTATAGTTATAGACGGTTTTCCTATCTACGACCGTGTCGTAGATTAAGAAATATATAGATCTCTTGTAAGTATGAAAGACTTCTATTATCTATGGGTATAGTATAGTTATGTGTATATAGGTATGCTTTCTAATTGTACGTCGTGATACCTTATCATATAATTTTATAATCAACATTTTCCGTGTTCGTCAATAATATTTTTATTTGACAATACAAATTCATTGATAAGGAACAAGAAATGTTGGTTTTGTCGACGTTAATAATAAAATAATTAATAATATTTTATGTACATACCGCTCATGTTAATGCTAAACGAATGTTGGAAATAAATTCCAAGTGGATTGATGTAATCGGGTAAACAGATTTTGTATTCAATCATCAGCAATAATTACAAAATGTACTTCCCAGTGGGCTGGCCAAAAGTTTTGGCTTCAGCGCACGCTGCAGGAACTCTTGTCCAAGTGATCTGCAACAGAGACAAAATTTTGTTCGCCATACTGTCCAAAGAAACATTGGAAATTTGGTTTTGCAAGGTGAGTACCTAACTCACAATCATTTTTTTTCTAAACATACTTAATTCTGAATTCAAAACTTGTACTATAACGTTTTGGGTAAATTATTTCTACATTTTCTAATGATATGATATTAGATCTATGTAGTAAGTAGATTCTACCTACTATGAAATTGATTGATTACTAATTAATCCCATTTCATGATTTTATCTGCTAAAATATATTTCTCTTAAAGTTTATTAAAAACTTAGTATGTATTCTTATCCACTATTTTTTTATTGTCAACTTGGTTATCAATAACAAATTTGAAAATAAAATCATATTTTATTTAATCAAAACGTAATTTAATTTTCCAAGTTTAGTTATAGTCTATTATAAACTATTGACTAATTGAATGGTTAAAATATTGAATCAATCATAAATAAATATTATTTCATCAGAAATTAATAATTTTAAATTGGAACAATTGTATCTTAATATGTATTGATATATTTTAAAAACAACATTATAATTAACTTATTATTATTATTATTAACTAATTATTTCCATTTAGATAAATTAAAGTAGGTATTTAGAATTATTGCTTATAATTGTACATTATTTAAACATTTAGCCCAGTTGTAGGTCATTGACATTAATTCTTGGATGATATGAATATTTGTAGTTTTTTATTATTATTTTTTATGGAATTTACAACATTAAAGTTATTTCCCATATTAACATCTACACCTTAACTGTAATATATGTAGTAGAAAACGAAAAGCCTTGTAATGAATAAAACTCTTGGCTAAAATATATACAAAATATTAATAATAATATAGGAATTAATTTACATTTATTTTATGTATGCGAACATTTTCTCTAGTGCAAAACAATGTAAATGTTTTTTATTACTGAATTTGTATCATTATATAATGATAAAAATTATAATAATTATAATATTTATTGTTTTTATATTTAAATAAAATAAATTTTATGTATATATATATATTGTAGCCATGCATAAAAATCACTTCGTATACAAGATCTGCTCAAAGTATTGAAGAAATTGGTCTTAATTTACGGGTAGAATGGAGACCAGATTCCAGTATGTTGGTCATAGTGGTTAGTATTTATTTATTTGTGCAATAATTTATTTACTAATAGCTAAAACATATCCTTATTTAACTCTACTTTAGACAACAAAAGATTATTTAGTCTTTTACAATTTGAACATTATTGGTGACAATGGAAGCTTATACCATTTAGAAGATTCACATATTTCTAGTCTAAAAAGAGAAAATGATGAACTATTTGTAAAGGAGACTATTCCATCTTTACATATTCAACAAGTAATATAATATTTTATATTATTAATATAATATTAATAATAGTTTATTGATTATTTATTTAAATTGTATAGGATCAAATAGCTTGTATTGATGGTGGTGTTGGTTCTATGGCTTGTATTCGTGATGAATTAATGGTATCAACTCGTAATGGACATGTCTTAAGATATCATTGGAATAGCTCTATCAACCGAGATTACTGTTTAGATTTACGTAGAACACCATTTTCTGTTGATCTACATGTTTCTAATGGTAAAATTTTCTATTAGGTTTTAATTTATGTGTCTTTAAATAATAATACATTTATTTTATTTTAATTTTATAGCTGCACCATTAACTACCAAAAATACATATATTGTTGATATGGAATACTCACCATTAGTTGGAGGTTTTGGAATCATTTTAAACGATGGACGTGCAGCATTACTTACAGCTTCTTCTTTGAAATTTGATCCCAATGTAAGATATATTTGAAACAAGTATACAAATATAAATTACAATATGTATATTTAAATTTAATAACTATTTAATTTGTATTAAAATAGCAAGTTCAAGGAATTTGGGCACCTCATATTGATACTGCTACATGTACAAGTTTAAATCACAAGTACAGATTAATAGCATATGGATTAAAAAAGTAAATTATTAAAATTATTTTATTTTAAAATATTTTATATGATGACATTTTAGTTCCCAGGGTATAGTATTTGGCCTGGACGAACGTACTGGTGGTTTGCAGTTATCTCACAATCTTGTTATTCCTAGCCAAGTATGGCCAGGTGGAGGTTTAGGTTCAGTCAGGTGTACTCGATGGACACCAGATGGATGTGCTTTAGTTATGGCTTGGGAAAATGGCGGTTTTGCTGTATGGAGTACTTTTGGAGCTTTATTAGTTTGCTCATTGGCATGGAATTTCAGTGTCAATGTTGATTTGAGTTCTAGAAATCCACTTAATATTATCTCTTTTGAATGGTGTATTGAAGGCTATCAATTATGGATGATTAATAGATCCTCGAAAGATATTAATGATGATTCAGTACTACAAATGTCATTTTTAAAAAGTGCTCTTGCAGTAAATCCAACAATGGTAAGTTTTTCATGCACATATTCGTATTAAAGTTATACTATACTACTGTAAAAAATAAAAGTAAAAATCAAATAATTATATATGAACTGAACCATTATATATAACTAATTAACTAATATGTACTATTAAAATATTATAATTATTCTTGAAACAATAAGTTTTTAATATAGTTTAATGTTTGTTAATCTTGTTTTTACTATTTAAAATATGCAAAACTATAAATATTACATTTAAGTATAAATACTTAAATAGTATTATATAATACTTATGATATTTCTAAATATTTATGAAATTTTGATTAATGTTTTTGTTATTAATTATTAAACTTTGAAATTTGTTTACTGGTATAAATTTGAATTAGTTATAATAGTTGTGATTTATAGTTACATAGTAAATATTAAATAGAATCTAAGAATCTAATATTATTAACAATGAAATGTTGTATAGAAATTTGTCAATAGATTTAAATTAAATATTTTTACATGGGCTAATTTGAACCTTTTTTTAAACTCAGTGTCAAACTTTGCAATAATTATAAAGATGTAAACCAAAAGTAACAATATTTATGGGATTTGACGCAGTTATTAATTAATACAATAATAACAATTTATTATTAGTTTTATTTTTATTATTAATTTGTAAGGTTTAATAAAAAAAAAATGTGTCATGCAGGGAGTCACCATATTTTCCCGGTGTTTAAGTCCTTGCCTTTAATAATACAAATAATTATTTATTTATTATACTTTTGTTTTAGAGTCATCGTCCACATTTATATCTTCAAGGTGAAGATAAACTTTATTTAAATGTAACATCTGGTCTAACTAAAGTATATAAAATGACTCAATCAAATAACAAATCTAAAGATCAATTAACTATCACCAGTGCTTTAGTAGATAATAAACAATGGATCATTGTTTACGCACCTTCTCCATATTTGGGAACCAATTGGCCAATTAGAGTAAATAATAATTGTATTTACTATTTAGAATTAACTGCATCATTTTTACAATTTAAATTTAAAAAAATAATTTTTTTGTTCAGACATCTTGTATTGATGATGATGGTAAACACATTGCGATAGCTGGTCGTAGTGGATTAGCACATTATTCATTGATTACACACCGTTGGAAACTATTTGGGAATGAAATACAAGAAAAAGATATGATAGTAACTGGTGGAGTTTTATGGTGGCGGTGTTATGTTGTGTGTGGATGTTACAGTGTGCCTGAAGATGAGCATCAAGTACGAATATATAATGGTGATTCTAGATTATCTAATGATAATATGATTGCATATCAATTAACTGGACAAGCCCTATTACTTGATTGTTTGGGTAATCGGTTAGCAGTTTTTTGTTCTGATGGTATTGTTAATTTATTTAACATTGAATTATCTTCTAATCATAACATGGGTAATATTAAAATATTTTAAAAAGTTATTAATGTTTAATATTTAATTTATTATTTATCATTTAATTTTAGCAATATTGGAAAGAGTACAGACTATAGATATGTCAGCGTTATGCATACATCCCACTTGTGTGGTTTCTGTTTTACTTACAACCCTTCGTATTGAACCAAAAATGAAAGGCTCTACTTTCAGAGATAACTTTCTACTTAATATTAATGGAAATTTATTATTAGTTAATCAGCAAAGTTGTGATGATCAGGTATATATTAATTATATTATTTTAAATTTTCCTATTTATTATGTGTAAAAAGTACAAAAAAATAATTACAAACAATGTTCATATTTATTATAAATAATAAATAAATAAGTTCCAAATTAATGTTTTAAAAATATATATACTTATCTTCTTCTTTGCCATATCTCCCAACTATATGGGGTCAGCCATTCTAGTCCTACATCACCATAAATGTTGATTACCTACATCTCGTCCATTAACCAGCTATTTTCATATCACTTGCCATTGAATCATCTTTCTTCATAACATATCCAAACCATCTCGGTTTATTCTTTTTCATTTACCATTGATGCAATTCCCCTTATTTATAATTAAAAAATTAAAATATTCATATCATATTGTTAAGTTTTAGTCTAGTTTTAGTTTTAAAATTTAATGTTAATTAATAATAATTATTATAAATATATAATTGTTATACATTTAAATTTAAGTTTTTGTATTGAAAATAATAATATTTGTAATAATATTTTAGTCACAAGTTATTCCATCTCCAATTTTATTAGCATCTTGTGTAGAGAATGCCTGGGTTTCGAACCAATACCGCCGCGATAAGCCTCATCTCACTGAAGCCCTATGGTTGTTTTGCGGAGCTCATGGAATGAGAGTATGGCTTCCATTATTTCCAAAGAATGGAGATAAATCACATACTTTTATGTCCAAAAGAATTATGTTGCCATTTCAACTTAAAATATATCCATTAGGTATGATTTAAACTTTAGTTTTATAGTCAATTTTTAACTTAACAATTTTATACTGCATACTTGTATATTGTATAATGTTAACATAACATAATTAATTTTATACAAAATTGTTGTACATTTATATCACCAATACAAGGTACTACCTCAGTGGTGAATTGGGCCAAATAAATTGTAATGTAATTAATTATCCTTGTATTTATTTTATCTATCTTTTTGGCCAATAAATATTATCTTATCTTATTTTTAGATTTTGTACGTAACATATACATTGTTTTTTAAATGTTTATTATTAGTATACTCAATTAAAAAACACCAGACTAAATAGAAAATAATAAATATTTAATAATATATTATATTATATACTATATAATATCAGTTTCCAAACTGTGTAGCACGCCTCCTTTGAGATGCACAAACACTTTACAGGGGAGGTGTGGTGTGAATATTGTATAAAATAATTATGTGTAACAGTAGCAATATATGATTTTATAGCTATGTGAATTAAATAAAATTTCACAAAAAACTAATTAATAATAAATTAATATTATTGTATATTTAATAATTTCAGCTATACTTTTTGAAGATGCTATATTATTGGGTGCAGAAAATGATACATTACTGTATACATCAGATACTTCTACTGTGTTTTCTTTGCCATTTTGTCAAGTTGAAAGAACAGTAAATAATTTAATTATTATATTTTAATGAGTATTTAATAATTGTTTCATATTTTAGAGCCAAGTTTATTTACATCAGATTTTAAGACAGTTGATACGCCGGAATTTAGGTTTTCATGCTTGGGAAGTTGCAAGATGTTGTACAAATTTACCCTACTTTTCTCATTCTTTAGAGCTGTTGTTACATGAAGTATGTAGTATATTACAAATTATTTATTATTTCTAATATAGTAATATTTTAAAATAAAATAAAATAAATTTATTTTAAGGTTTTGGAAGAGGAAGCTACTAGTAAAGAACCTATACCAGATGCTCAATTACCTAGTGTAATAGAGTTTATTCAAGAATTTCCAAATCTTTATTTAGAAACTATAGTACAGTGTGCTCGTAAAACTGAAATTGCTTTATGGCCATATTTATTTTCTGCAGCTGGTAAACCCAAAGATTTATTTCAAGAGTGTCTAAAAAGACAAAATTTAAATACTGCTGCTTCATATCTTATAATACTTCAGGTTAGTAAAACTATATTTTATTTACATTTGTATTTGTGTAAATGTATGTATGTTTTTTATGTAGTTTTTATAATTTTATAATTAAACATAATATATACAGTTAGAGGATACAGGAACCCCAGGAAAAAATATAGATCATTTATCGATTGTAAATAATATAAAATAGCAATAAATTGATGGTAGATACAACTTAGGATAATATAACATGTGTTATATTTTATATGAATATAAAAAAAAGTGAGAAGGTCAATTGTGGACGTTCCTCCTTCGTCCCTATGGTCCTTGAATACATTATTGATTTATACTTAAAATTTGAATGCAATGATATTGCATTAGGAAATACAATTCTGAGCTAAACTCAATATATTACAATATACTATACTAATAATTTATTCTAAAATTTTACCATGTGTGCAAATTACCAACGTAAATTAGTATAAAACATATATTTAAAAAAATGTCAAGTTCCTACAATCAAATTTACTCAAAACCTTAAATTGCAGGTAATATTAAACATTTTGGAAAAAATTCCAGAGCTTAACGGAAACCGTAATTTTGCCATTTTTCCGCCATTTTTTTGGTAGTTTTTCATCTCTCAAGGAAAAACGTTTGAGAAATTTGAAAAAATGAGCTAAAAAAGTACTTACTAGACACGATTTGCTACCGAAAGCATTACCTATTTGTGATAATCAGACATTATTTCTACCTGAAAAAATGTTTTCATACATAAAAAAATAAACATTTTTGTAAAACCAATAAACCAACACCTTGCTTTGCTCAGAATCTAAAATTGTGTCAAAAAAGAACAATTTTATTATTTTTAAGAAGTTCAGACTAACAAAAAAAAAAGAAAATTAGGTCATATTATATATATATATGTAATTTTTTTTTTTTTTGGTTTAGAATATGTTTAAAATTATATTTATATTTATTTACATAAACATCTAAAAGTATCTTACATTTATAGTATCTTCTACTGTCATTATGAATGTACAATACTATAGTTATGTTATAGCAAACTATATTAATTTTATCCTCTGTTAATTTGTTTTGTTTTTTTTTTTTTTGTAACACAAACAAATTATATATATATATCAAATGATCACTGATAAAAATATTTTAACATAAAATAATTGATAAATCAATGAATATTTGTTATTCTTAATCATAATATAATACCATACTGTATATCAAAATTATCCAATAATGTATTAAAATAAACACAAAGGAAGATTAAGAAAATCATTTTTATTATAAATACTTAATTAATCCTACAAAGTGCAATTTTATTTTATGACATTTTTGTATAATAACACATTTAATAATTTTTAACAATGCATTTTCAGAATTTAGAATCATCATCGGTCAGTTGTAAATATGCTACTTTGTTACTCGATTCAGCTTTAGATAGTTGTCAATGGGATTTATCTAAAGACCTTGTCAGATTTTTGAAAGCAATTGGTAACAAAATAATAAGACATTTTATACAGTGTTCCATAATAATTAATCTCATTTCAGTAGGCTATAAATTTGGAACCCGTAGTTAGAGGTAAACAAACTACCAATCATCTGACAGAGGGAATTCTTAAGTCTTTTCAATTACTAGTAGGTTGCTTTGATTATCAACTGACCAGAGTAGTATATTTCGATCAGTTTTTGTTGAAATGTTGACAGAAAAGCAGAAGGATTTTGTGTGCTCAGTTTTAAGTGCAAGTCAAAAAGTCAAAATTTTCACAATAAATAGGAAAATGAACAAATGAATCATTTATTTATAAAAAAATATACTTATTGTGAAAATTTAGTCTTGCACTTCTCAAAGAGGAGTGCACAAAGTATCTCTTTCTGCTTGGTCAAAATTTCAACAAAAACTGATTGAAGCATGCTACTTGATTCAGGTGATACTTAATGTAACCAATTGGTAATTGTAAAAAACTTGAGGATCCGCTTTCTCAGATGGTTGGTAGTCATAACTACAGTCACCACAAACTATAAGTTCAAGATTTATAGCCTACTGAAATCAGGGAATCGAATGAATCATTGTGGAACTCAGTATTATTAAAAGAGAAACTAAAGTAAATTGGTACTATTTAAAATTACAATATTTCAGATCCAAATGATGCAGATTCTCCTAGAACATCATGCATTTTTCCAGCAAAATATAGTATTATAGGACAAGGGAGCACAGTAAATCCAAATGAGGAAGATTTATCATTTTTAATGGGAAATATTCAGGTAGTTAATGTGACAAATAAAATATAAATAAATTTAATCATATACATAATCAGGTTTGTCTGTCAAACCTGATCTGTTACATATTTTTATATTATGATTATCGTAATCTGTTTATATGTAAACATATAAATGTATATAACACAATCATTTTTTATTTTGTGTACTTAAAATCAAAATAAATACAACTTTTGTTTTCCTATTAATTAATATTTTAAGATGCAATTTATAGTCTTGATTTTACTAAAAATTTTATAATTTAATTGAAAAAAATAATAATATAGTCCAGACTTATGATTAAATAATAAAAATGAAATTTTGGTTAATTAAATATCAAGCAATATATTACCAAATGGTTAGCAAATGTTATGAACAAAATATAATATGGTTATTACTGAAACTAAAGTCACGTTTACATGGAACATGAATTAATTTTAAAATATGTATTTTATTTAAATTTTAAAAATTAATAACTAAGTAAATACTTTATAGAAATTAATAATTCAACTATACAATTTTTAGAAAAATAAAAACTATAAATTGGATATTACAAAAAATTTTTTTTTTTGATATTAACCTGGTAAGATGCCCGGTATATATATATTTTATATTTATTATTTTCAGGTGAGGGGAAGAAGTATTAGTACTAGTACTACACCAAAAATAGATATGAGTTCTACTTTTGCTAGAACTGATAGTAGAACTGAGTTCAATAGTTCACAAAGAAAAAGATCTTTACTTTCAAATGGAAAATCTGAAAATGGGTTTGTTGATGCAATGCAATATAATTTTACATAGTGATCTATTATATTTTTCCATATCAATAACTTTATATCAAAATCATATTTTTGAAAGTACTTGCATATAAAATGTTTCTAGGATTATTAAAATCTAGACATTGAGTTTAATCTTCAATCTAAATTTTTATATGATTATGTCATAATAATTTGTGCAATTGTGGGCAAAAATACTTAAAAGACCCTGTCAAACAAAATGTGTTATTAACATTGTGTTCTAAGACATCATACAGAAACTAAAATGTCGTGTTATTATTACAGTAGTCTTTAGTTTGTGGTGTAGTATCGTTTATACATTTGTAAGGTAAAGTACGCTTGTTGCGTGTTATTTTGTAATTTTCTAAAACTCCGTAATTTTTGTATAATGCGTTATGTTTGGCGGTTGATATGGTTTAAATTAAACATTATTACAATTATCATTATGTCACGATATATAATGCGTTCCGGTTAGCAAGGCCCTTAAACTACTTAAGTTTAAATGAATAATTGTTGTATTCTAAATTTTATCATTTGTAAACAATCGTTACAATTAAAGAGTTGGTTAGAATGACGTTCTATGTAACAATTCATAAATTGTACAGTATTAATGAAAAAAGGAAAAAAAATGCTATGTTTTCTCTAGAATATTATTTGGACTACTCGTACACGTTCTATCAACGTTTAATATAAATAAAATATGTATGTTGTAGCAGCAGGCTTGCTTGTATACTGTATTTACACATGAACATAATACAATAGCACATTTTAATTTATTGTTAATTGTTGCTGTTTTCTATATTTATACACAATGATTATGTACAATAAGAACATTTTGGAAATTTTTAAAATCTAAAAATATATTAAAATTGCTTTATAGTACGTTATTTTTCCTAAAAATTTAAATCTGAAAAAGTATTACATGGCACCTTCTTTTGGCCAACCCTCAATTATTGTGCAGTAATATATAATATATATCTGTATATTTTTTCTTTTATTGTTCAGTCTATACTCATTACTCTCCCACATTTACTGCATAAAATGTACTTTGGAGTACAAATCTCTTATGTGTAATAAAAGTATAACATTTAAATAATTTTAGATTCTGAGCAGAGCGACGAATGTATTGTTTTTTTATTTTTTTAATGTATGAAAATATGTTTTGAGTAGAAATAATGGTCCGATTACTACAACTAGGTAGGGTATGCTTTCTGTAGCAAATCGTATCATCTTGGTACTTTATTAAACTCATTTTTTTAATTTCCCAAAAGTTTTTCTTGGCAAAATTACAGTTTCTGTTATTTAAAATATTTTTATTTCTTGATAACTAATTGTGTTTTGATCGTGACTTGAAATTTTTTTTGAGTACTAGCATAGTTAATATTTACATTTAGTAATGTCAAGTGTGGTAAAATTTTGGAACGGATTGGTTAATTTTTTGGCTAAATATAGAGCTTTGAATTTTTTCTAAAAATATTTAATATTATCTGCAATTTTTGGTTTAATGGTATGAAATTATTATATAAGCCTACTTATATACTATCTAATCTATTTACAAAATATTCTGAAATTTCGTGACTTAAATGTTTAACATGAAATGATAACTCCTTGAATATTGATCGTAGGGATTTGAAATTTATTTTGAATATTTACATATGTAATTTACACTTGTGATAAATTTTGGAATGGATTATCAGTATAATATATTGAGATTCGCACAGAATCGTATTTTCTTATGCAATGTCATTGCATCAAATCTTAATAATTATAATGAACCACTAATTTCTTCGAGAACCGAAGGGACAAAGGAGGAACATCCTAAATTGACCATCCCTCTTCTTTTTTAAAATTTAGAATTTTAAGTAAATAGAAAAATATTTTAAAACAAATTAAATCTTACTCTTCTATAAATGAGTAATATTCAAAAATGTGATTTGAGTAAAAAGTTATTGGTATCTCTATACCAATTAGATTTTTTTATGTACTAATAGGGTAGGACACTCTTATATATTATTATTATTATTAAAATTTTATTATAATATCTGAAATTATTCTAGAAAGGATATGGCAACCTGTAATTCCATTATGGAAGAATTTTTCACTGATACAATACTTCAAAAACATGCTGCTAAATTATTATTTAATTACAAACTAAGAGCACTAGGATATTTTGCTGCTCGATTAGACTTCCATTTAGTTGAATGGTTAGCAAAAGAACGAAATGGATCAGCTCGAATTGATAACTATATTGTGGCTTTACGAAGTCTTTATAATGATTTCTCTATAACAAGATCACTAACTCCTGTTCAAAAACGTTCTCCACCACCGTTAGGTGTATTATTTAATACAGATAAATCTAAATGGGTAGATGGTAGTAGCGCTGTAGGAGACAGTGGTTACATGAGCTGTCAAGATATTCCTCAAGTATCATCTCAATATCTACAAGACGGATTTCTAACTGGCATTGGTTAGTTAAAAGTTTGATACATCCAACCATATTACATATAGAATATAGATATTCAAAAAGTAAAAAATAAAAACACTATTTTGTTTGTTTGTTTGCAATTAATAAAAATATAAAAATATTTTTACTTTAAATTTTATCGAAGGTGTTAACTATTAATATAATTTAAAACACTTAAGTTCTGTGTAATGTAATGTAATATATATTTATAATATATATCTTAGTTAAATGGGGTTACTGGTTTTAACCTTTCCTAATATTACTTATATTTTAACTTTTTGATTTATGCTAAGATGAAGCCAGTACTGTTAGTGAATCGGAAGAAGCTTTGTTGTGGAATGAAGAGAGAACACAAAACAATGTTGATAACTGGAATGTTATTCCTAATGCACACATGTTAGAACAACTTTCTCATGAACATTTATCACAAGATACTTCAAAGGCTGAAGTTCAACTCAGGTTAATATTTAATAATTTATTATAAATTAATTATGAATATTAAAATATGTATTATTTAATATTTATATTATTGACATAATTTGTATTACAGATATTTGTTGCAACTATTAATTGAAGCTGGTTGTTTGGAATGGAGCTTTATTGTATCAGTATTTCTTCGAGATAGTTTAGCTATTCAAAGACTTGTTTCAATTGCTCGATCACCGGAACACAGTTATGAATCTGTATCTAGATTGAAGCAAGCATTTATTGTATTATATCAATGGAGTTGTAATGAATGGTAATAATGTAAATTATTTGTGTGTATTTCTATTTTATTGTATTAATATTTATCTTGATCTTTATTTTTATTATTATTTAATATTTATTAATTAAATAATACCCGGAGAAAAATAAGTGAATATTTATTATTCATAAAATTACAAACAGCGCCATTTTGGGCATATATTGGGAATATTTAATATCTTCTGTCAAACTTTTTAGAATTTATAAATACTTCTATTAGACTTTTAGTGTTCATTGAACAATGACATAGGACATTGTTTTTGTACTTTTATTTCAAAGTTAATTGATTATTTACCAATATTGTAATTTATAAATCAAATTTTAAAAGCCAGAAAATATTATTTATTTTTTCTGGAATATCCAGGTTAAATATGACTTTCAAAATACTAAAATATTATGATTGAATATTTAATATTATAACGAAATTTAAATATATTCAATTAATTTTTGTGTTATACCAAAATAGTAATGAAAGAGTGAATGTTAAAAATACACTGACTTTTTAATGATAATTGTAAAGTAATAATAATAAATTGGGTTTTATTATTTTTAGTTTTGGTTATCGTCCTTTCATGTCTACGTGCCAAGCACAACTAGGCATATTAAATCGAATCATAACATCTAAACAGCCAGCACCTACTGTTACACCACAGGCTTCATCATCTTCACTATCTAGCGCTCTTACACAATCATCTAGATCGCGGTCAGTAAGTGAAGGCACCTGTGGAAGTCAGTCTACTTCAGAAATACCTGATCATATACAAACAGATTGTCATTTAGCTACTTCATTGGATTCTAGTTGTGACGAAATACTAGATAATACATCAAATTTTGATACTACATCTGTAGTTAGTTTACAATCGCCCAATAGTTGTTTTTTATCTTGAGGTAAGAGTATTCTGACATGTTCAATAGAACAGTTTGAATTATTTATATTTTGATAATATCTGTCTTTAACTAATAAATGATTTTTTGAAGAAAAGAAAAATACTGAAATTATTTTTTTATTTACTTATTGTAGGCTATCAATCAGTATATTTTACAAAAATAACTATTGTTTTTATAATTATTTGTCATAGTTCAATAATAAATTGAAAATATTCAACCATATGTAATATTGACTGAGTTTAAAATTTAAATTAAACAATCATTAGAGTAAATACATATTAATTGAATATTAATTCACATTAAGTGAAAAAGCCTAATTTTTTAAAATATTACATATAATTTTTCATTTTTTCATGTTATTTAACACTTTTGTGATACATTGTTATTTGTTACTTTTTATTGTTTGCCCATTGTTGTTAATAATCTTAATATATATATTTTTTTATTATTATTAAATTATTTTGGTTTCCTACATTATCAAAATTTTGACAATGCTTTTAAATTTTGTCCCTTTCATTATATAATATATAATATTTATATATATACAAAGTGATACATTATGTTTGTAAAACAAAATTTTTATCACTTTATGTTTGTATATATATATTATATTATATAAATTAAAAGTATATTATAGTTTAACAATGAAATACATTCCAAAATTAATATTTCATTTAAAACTAAAGTAGAATATTTATATTATTATATTTATATAGAAAATAATAAATATGTTATTTAAAGAATTGATTAATTTAGAGAAAAAGTAAATAATTGATAATTGTTATGATAATAAATGTATTGTTTATTATTTATTAATATATCAAATTTAAAAACTATGTGCCACTATTAAAATATAGGTTGTTAATATTCATTTAGCTATTGTAAATTATTTTATATTATTATTGTAGCAAGTATTTTGTGTAGCTATTCTAAAGAATACCTATTTGTTTAATTAGTTTATATTTAATAATGTGAATTATTTTATTATTTTGAAAACTAATTTTTATGTAGCTAATGTATAGTTTATAAATAAGTATTTAAAATCTATGTGTAGTGAATTACTTATTGGGACAAAAAAAAATTGTTCTTACAATTATTATATCTTTAGCAAGTAAATATGCCTTCTTGTACAAACTGATTATAAGCTCACATAGGCTGTGTTAATGGTTAATATGCTTACTTTTTTTACTCTAATAATATGTTATATTTTAGTATGTTGATAATCAAAGTTTTGTATGTGTCATACAAGGTGCTCAATATATTTTATGGTTGTAACTGCTATATTATACATTTTTTGCCATTATAATATTTTACATACAAATTGTGAAATTATTTTTTAATGTTTAATAGAATTTTTGTGGTAACATTATTTTATTAATTATTATTAGCTATTATTTACAAATAAAAGATGTGTATTTTTTTTTTTACATACTATTCATATTTATAAATTGTAATTAGTAAATACTTTGATTTTTATTAATTATGCTTAAATAGCAGTTTTAATTAAATGAAATTCATAAACATAATTTATTTGCATTTACAAATCATTCATATTTCGTATTAATTACTTGTGTTCCTTATCGAATATAGAAATGTATGAAACCGGAATGTTTTTTATTGAGTCTAGCATAGGTTCTCTTTTTCTACCTTACGTTACTCAGCTATCCAAAATTGTATAACCTATATTTAACACCTAAATGCAGGGGTGTAATTGTAGGGGAAAACGGGGGCACTTGCCCTCTTTAATTTTATCGGGAAGGGGCAAAAGTATCATTTTGCTCTCCTCTTCTACAGATAAGTCAACAGTTCATTTCTAACAAATTAAAAATGTGTTTAAATATTTTTGACAGTGATTTTTTTAAACTTATTATTATTAACATTATTAATATTATTTTAGTTTTAACACTTATTAGTATTATTATTAACTAAAATAGAATAAAAGTAATTCTCTTGAGTTTAAGGCTTGTGCCTTGTGTAGTAGTGTAATAACAAAAACTTAGATACATGTAAAAGAAAAATGTATGTACCCCCCCCCTTTCCCATTTACAATTTTGGTGAGTGAATTATTTTGCTCCCCCCCCTATTTTTTTACCTAGTTACGCCAATACCTAAATGAATAGGTGTATTGGTATAGGTGATCCAGCCTTACTTGATATTTTTATACACATTTATTAAGAATTTCCCTACATTTATTACCATACTAATAATAATCATTGTTATCTATATCGATGTCTTATACAGTATATACACTAGCCTTGATTTTTTATAAGTAATCAATAATAATTTTATAAATAAAATAGTATTTATAATCAATGATACTATATAAGGTATATGGTATCAAGTTTTACATTTATATTGTTTTATAGGTCTTTATCAAAAACATTTTGAATATAAATTTATTAAACATTAATTATTAATATACATTATAATATTATATATAATATAGTATTACCATTGATTATAGAATAGACTATTCTTTAATCGATGGTATTACTTATTATTTTACATATGAGGGAAAATGTACGTTTTCATTATTGGATATAAATTAAAAATTTTAATGCTGATTAATGCCATAATAGAATGAAATTTTCTCGAAAAATATTAGATTGCACAATGTAGGATACCTAGTTGTTACATCTTATGACTTATATTTTAATATTTAGTCATCTGTTTGTTTCCGAACTGGCGTCAGCCCCACTCGACCATTTATTATATTATAAATTATAGTCATAAAATTTAATTAATTTTAATTCTAATCTGTGGTAGTCATATTTTTTTTAGTTTAAGACTAACATAAGCCCACCTAGGTTTTCTCTTCTATGGTGGTTGTTGTTCTGTTTTTTGTACATCGCGTTTCGGAGAAAAAAGAAATGGAGGAATGAAAAATGTAAACAAAATCAACGGATTGTCATTGTCCCACCTAGAATAACAGTAGTACCTACTTATTTCTAGAGTAGTTCCTACTTCGACAGTTCTTTGTTCATCGTCGTTCCAATAAGAAACAACGGAACTAGCTCTATCTGTTATCGTTAATTTTAACTATTAGTAAAAATGTAAACTATTATAAATAATTGCATAGCGCCAAAACAAACGAAAACCATTATGAAAATTCTGTATGTTCTTTGAATACGTCAATTATTACTTATTAATAAATGAAAATACAATTTAATAATTATAAAACAAAAATAATAAACAACATGGTATCGGCGGTAATGAATGAAATAAATAACATCATCGTTTATTCCATGACTACCGCTGCAATGTTCATTGCATCTCTGTCGTCCAGACAGCGTCCGGTTTAATCCGTCTCGTTCTATCAGCGTACATGCGCACAACATAAATCGCGCACACTAACACACACTTTTGCACGCACGCACACACATACTGCACCAATGTTTTTTTCTATTCTATTATTTACTTTTTGTGTACAAAAATAATGTTAGTCTGATACTGAGGTTAAATACATCGATCCCGATTTGTGTTTTGTAGTTTTAAATGTGTATTGTATTTTGGTAAGTACGCACCAAGTATTATTAATATTGCTTTATTTTCTGTGGCTAATTGCGGCGGACGGTACATGTTCTAGAGACGTTGGTCGCTGCGGCTTATATAGTGCGCAAGAGTCACGCCGGGACGGTAAAATTCCGCCGATTTCGATCGTGAAAAATAACGACGGAATGGCGTCTCTGTGCGCACAACACAATAACACCTGTCCCCACCACATGTTTTTCGCGCCGTCACATTGTCGCGTAGCCGCTATTGTTTTTGTTTGTAATTAACCGTTCTCATAGTTTTTGTTTTGTTTACCATCCCCCAAAATTCGGAAATTTCGTATTTGGTCCAACCGAACATATGCTCCCTTTGCGACTGGTGTTCAGCGTGTATCCTCTGCCGCCGCCACTGAAATTACAATCGTGCCGGTATATTCCACACGTATTTATACAATATAAAATTATTTGGGACGTGTGTGGTGTATGCGTTTTCACGTTTTTGTACGTTATATATGATATAATAATATGTTATTGTTTTACTTGTGCTGTGTGCAATTGGTGGTTGTTTAGATTTTTTTTATATTGGCTTTCAGTGGTCGTCCCCACCAAAGGTGATTCTTAGGTAACTTACCCTGAAAACAAAATGGTTACCACTTACCCCATTGTACATATCAACTACCTATAAATGCGAATTGTCAATTTTATTTTTTATGATTCTCTACGTGTTACACTGTAACCCGTGTGTTCAGTGCTTCATTTTATTTTGTAATTTCAGATTGCCCTGTAAATACCGTTGTACATAAGAATAGGTGAACTATTGGCGAAGAAACTAATACACATTAAAATGAGTGGCGTTAAAGGTATTGTGAATCGCAACGTCAAGACGTCTGGTAAGAACAGCAGTAACACCAACACAGCTACACATAATGTTGACACAAAGGATGCAGTTTCTAATAAGATTACTGAAAAAGAGAAATTGCAGGTAATTCAACAAATTTTCAAAGCATCTAATTTATCTTTTATGGTTTTATTTAATTATGCGTTTATAATATATTTATAATTTTAATGACAAATGTGAAGGTAGGCATTTAAAATAATTTTATAGATTTAAACAAATCTAGATTATACAAATGTAAATGATCTGTTAGTGTCTAAATTTGTAAATTATATTAATTAAATTTGCTAGATTATGTGAGGTATCTTAGTTAAATAACTTTTTAAAAAGTTATCATTTCATATCAGGAATTCTTTTCGTAAAAAGTGTTCTATCCAGTTGTTTGCAATTTATGTTTTACTGTATAGTTCAACTATACTAACTGGTGTCATGATATTGATATTGTTACCTTTTTGTAGACATTTTTAATGTTGATATCTAAGTTAGATTATTGTAAACATTTTAATATATTTTTTTTAATTACCTTATTTGTATATGACTTTGCTAATAACAAAATAATTCTTCCTTAAAAAAAACTAAAAAAAAAACTATTTAAGTGTTACAAATTATTGTCAACAACCATAATTTTAAATTTGTCAATAAGTTCACACCTACTACCAAATTTTAACTTTTATTATTAACTAATAATTTGTTCTCCTAATTTATCCTTTAAACACGTAGACTTTTAATATTTTAATAAATTCTTTATACTATATTTCGGCCCACGAGTGAAGTGTCTCAACCACAAAACACCATGTCTCAATTGAAACACATCCAGGTTCACGCTATACCCACTTATTCGACATAACGACATTTACAGATACTATTATATGAACTAGACAATATATGACTATTGAGCGCTTGCTGCTATCAGTCTACATGTGCGAAATTATGTATTTCTCTCATGGGCTGGAGTATAGATAAAAATTTCTAATTTGATTAAAGTTTTATTATTACTTATATTACATTGTTGATAGTAATTTGTATTGTATTTCTATTACACTACATGATACTGAAAAATAAATATAATGTTCCTAACATGAATAATAACATAACTGTACAAAAGTGTCCCAGATTTAATTACTAATTGCAATATTACTACGAAAAACAAAAAATTTTAAATGCAGTTTTTCAAAAAAAAATTTTTCGCCAATGAACTTTGTATTATTCTTTTTCATTTTAAATGTCTAGTAAAATTTTTTAGAAAATAACTTTATTTTAATTTTTGTGATTTTTAAAATGGGCAGTTTTAAAAGTACCTATACTTTTATAAAAGTTTGTGAACCTCCTAATTTAATTAAAATGACAATTTTTAAAAATTGTTTTCAATTGGAAAAATTATTTTTCTGACGTTATTTTTTGTAATTATTTAATCTAATGATATATTGCGGAGAGCAAAATTATTTTTATTAGTTAGTAATATGTCTTGAAAATTTTTTATCAATTTTGTAGCAACATGCACAACTGCCTATTTAGGTACCTTTTAATTACCTAATTTTCATAATATTGAATATTGATAATATTTATTTTATAGTCTGTGTATAGGTAATATAATTTGTAAAATAATTGGGTACAAAAATTAAGAATTTACGATTTTTACAATAATGAAAAAATTACTAAAAATTGCCACCTTGAATAAATTAGTAATTTTATTCATAAAAATGTAATGTTCACTTAAAAATAAAGTTCTGAATTTAATTTTGTTACCAGACGTTAAATACAAAAATATAATAGTGGTAATATAGTCCATTGACTAAATAATAATTTTAAAAAACTGTACATTTCAAAATTTTCATTTTTCACGGGAATATTATAATTAGGTAGTAATTAAATATAGAAAACTCTGAATGTCTTACCCTTAAATATGTTCTTCAATAATTTAATAAAACCTTTAATCATTACATCTACTAAGTAGATGGTATGGATTTAATTGCAAAATTAATTTTTTTTTCTGATTGTCCTAAAACATTGTTTTCTAATCACAAAATTAATTTCAAACATCAAATAACTTAAAATTTAAACTTATTAAATTAGATTTTTAAGGAAGTCTTGTTTTTCAGAGTATTTAAGTTAGAGACCTAAATAAAACAAAAAATTCAAAGTAAAGAACACATCTTGTGAAGTTTGATGCTTTGTCATCTTTAATCGAAAAAAAAATTACTAAAATTTTATAAACATTTCCCAAAAAGTAAATAAAAATGACTTGAGGAATGAATTCAACATGGGGGTAATTCACAATGGTAAATCAGTATACAAAGCACAGAAAATCTAGGAATCTTGGGAAATCTTTTAAAATATTGTAGTACGAGATATAATGGAATTCGAAAATCTAGTTAGTCTGAGCAAAGCAAAGAATGTATTGGTTTTACAATAATGTGTGCTTTTTTTCTATGTCTAAATGCACAATTTCGGGTAAAACTATGCATATAGGTATGCTTTTGAAAGATAATTGCTCATTTTTTAAATTTATTAAAAGTTTTTCTTTGGGAGGAGAAAAACTGCAAAATTCACGAAAACTAATTAATACAATCTCAATTTAAGAAATATTCTATGCTATTTTGAACATAGGGAATTTTTTCATACATTTTTTGAATATTGGATTTTACAAGGATGTTCTTCCACATGTGAGTAAACAATTTGTAATGTTTACATTCAAAGTTATATTGATATAACTAACTTATAGATTTATGTCTAAATATAGAACATTGATATTTTTCCAAAAATTTAATTTTTCTCTATAATGTATAATATAATTTGCAATTTTGGGTTTTACATTTTGAAAATTTAATAGAAGCACAATCAATTAGTTAAGCCAGTTTTAAAAAAATCTTGTAAAACGACAGTTCCAATTTTTTTTTAATAAGCTTATATCTAAAATTGAAATTTTGAGTGAAATCGATAAAATACCTATGATATTTTTATATCTGAAATCACTTTAGGGTAATAGATCATCTCCGATTAACAAATAGGGTATGTTTTCTGTTGAGAATTATATCTATTTGGTACTTTATTTAGGTTATATTAACCAAATGAACAGGTAAAATCACTAATAATAACAGAAAACCACAAAGCAGATTATACAATTTTGACCAACTTGAAATTCATTATTTTATATTTATAATTTTTTTGTTATATATTATTATTTGATGAATAAAGAAAATTTATATCAATGACCATATTTGATTGAGTTTTCTTCAGAATCGATTTTTTTAATGAATATTGCAAATCTTATATATTATAATAGAACAATAATATTCCAACACTAACCTCTTTGAGAATCAAGGAGGAACACCCAGAATTGACTTTTTATAACTGTTTTATCTGATTTGCAATTGGTAGTTTTGTGTTTGTGTTTGCGTTTTTTTTTTTTTTAATAAAAATGATAAATAATCTTTTATATATTCATGAAGTTGATGCTTGTAGTAGCATATAGTGATCATATTAAGAAATTAAAAACACGGGATAGTTGTTATTCCCTCCCCCCCCCCAAAAAAAACCCCTCATGCACGTACATTTTCACATAAGCATACAACTACAGAGAATAATAGTCCAATTTTTTTCTTAATACTTTACCGTTTTTGAGTAAACTAACCTAAATAATTAAAGTCTCTAAATCTGTCATTTATAACTTTAGTTTCAAATTTTAAATATACGAGTAATTGTTTTGTATTTTTTCATACATCAATAATTTTTTCATAAAATTTTTATAATTATATAGAAATAACGAGATTAAAACGGGATCATATTCTTAAAACGAGATAAAAAGCATCTCGTTTTAAACAGGACATCTGATCACTCTATGATAGCAGAAGACCCTCAGATATTTAAATATCAAACTATCCAACTTTAACGTTAAAACTTTTGAACAGTACAATTTCTGGTCAATCGTCTGTTAATATACCGTGTATCAGTAATTCAGTAGTATTATTGCACGATAATATTATTACACATTTTAGGCATTCTTTGGGTATAACACACACTACACATGATACAATAGTAATGATATAGTACAATTAATTTTTGAAAGTATAGGTAAATTGAAATATCATAATTTTTAAAATATATTAGGTACCTACTTATTCTAAAGCTCAATAATTGTATTTAATCTATAATGGAATATTATTATAACAAATATAAGATATTAATATTGAGTTTATATAACTTTTTTTTTTATAAAATAAAAATTCATTTTACGATCCATAAAATTATCTCTACAATTAAATATTTAAATATAAGATTGAAAATATAAATTTTTTACATATTGTGTATTTTCATTACACTATTATATACATAATTGTTTCTCAAAATTTTTAGTGTTGCAATTTTCATAATAGGTAAAATATAAAGTCAGTCACCTCACAACCCCATTTTAATAAATAATATGTAACATTACGGAATTTAATCTCCATATTTCTTTCTTCCCTTTCCTTCCATATTATGCCATCACAACTGCTCATTGTTTTGTTGCGAGCGGTCTGCCATAGAAAAAACATGCAACTATTATACATTCATAAGTTCTACAGCATACAGGCACACAACTCAGTGAATATCAAGTTATCAAACACCATGCCAAGTATTTCTTCTCCCCCATTTCCCCTCATATAATGTTTTTTTAATTGTAATATATATATATATATATCTTGTGCCAAATGAATCAAATTTTATAATTTCATCTTCATTCCCATAATTGTTTCAAAATAAAACTGACATGTTCAACAGACATACCATAATTGATACTACGCTGTTTGGCATGCAGGTCATTGGCTGAGTTTCCCTTCCAATCAATGAATGTGGAGTAGGTTCATGAAAAAATTGAAATGTCACAACTAATTTGAATCTAATTATCTGTTTTACCAGTTACAAAATCTATCTTATTATTAATCATTAACAAAGCAAATAACTTATTTTTTATTGTTTCTGATCGATGCTATCCCTTATTTAAGGGTTCACTATCCCCAAGTTGAGAAATACTGCACATACATACATATATGTAACATTAATATTTGTAAATAGATGATTATATTAACCAATAAAAATCATTGTTAAGTTCGGCATATTATGTTAATTGACACTTAGTACTAGTGGTAACATTGTAATAAAGGTTTGTTTTAATCTCTCCTTCAAGGCTAGCTGAACACTAGTTAGTGAAATTTTACTGGACATTTTAATAATGGCCATAAGTACAGTAAATATAATAAGTAGAAATGGTATATGGTTAAAATGATAGTGATAACATGGACATTTTTAGAGTTTCAAAATTATATGAAATTTATTATCTTAAAATTAATTAATTACCTAAAAGTACTATTATCTCTCTAATTGACTCTGTTATCCACTCAGACAATATATTCTATAAATAAGTAAATATTATTTTTTTGGATGTTGTGTTGATAATTCTAATCATTTAAAGAGCAATTTGTTTTTTGATACTATATACAAAGTTTTAAAAAATAATATTAAAAATGAATAGATGTACAATTATATATTTATACCAATTATTATGATTTTTCAATCGTAAAATTAATTCAAAATGAAAATATTAAGGAAAATGTAAAATATCTTAATCCTAGAAATACACGGTTAATTTTTAGGTATATGTATAAATATATCCCAAAACTAGATGTTCAATAATAGTCATGCTATTGAATTGAATATTATTTTTATTTAACCAGTCGTTGGTAAATCTATATTACCTAACACGATTGCTAAAATGTTCTCTGCGCTCATACGATACTTTTTCTATTATTATTAATTACTATCATCTGAATCTTCTAGAAACTGTTCCTCCGTCTACTCTAACCATGTTAAAACTTTATTGGCTATTATTTTGAAAATAATTAATGTGTGACACGTTATTAACAGAGGAATGTAATAGCAATAAAATTATTAAGTGGTTGATAAAGTGCGGCGCTCACTTTAACGATTTTTTTCTTTTTGTAAATATTTTTAAGTTAATTATTTGAAGGTAATAATAGATTCAAGAAAATTAATCAACATTTATACGACTGGCATTAAAAATACTATCTGTGTGAGCGTCGACTCACATGTTTACCAATGATGGATTAAAAGTTTTTATATTTTTGTTAATAATTAGTTGTATAGACAATATCTACTACTAATATCAAGAATGTTGTATACATAGGCTAAACCAGGGGACATATAGGGTATGTGGCTGTATGTACTAATCATAAACTATTATTAATATTATTTTCAAAGATGATTTTGTTATAAGTATAATATTAATTATAGTATATATATATATATATATATATAGTACCTATAACATAATATTAAACTATAGGGACATTATTTTTAATACATTTTTTAATTATAAAATCAATATTTGATATTAGTATAATATGTAGTGAATTTTAAAATATAACTTTGTATACCCTGAACATAACTGTAGGTTCTGCCTATGGTTGTATATTAGAAGTTAAATAAAATCAAATTTAGCTATATTTTCAGAGGGAGTTATCACTCCTATTATATCTCTTTTTCAGAATAACTAAGTAGAGTGTACAAAATAAAAATATAAATTGTAAAAGATACCTTATTCAAAAATAATAGAATAAATGTATTTTCTCTAAAATAACAATATTTTTTTTTTTAGCTTTCCAATTAATTGTTTTACATTTTATATTCAATTGACTATATTTGTAAAACTAATATTCACTGTATGTTTTATGTGCATAGGCCTAGTTTATTACTTGTGGGTTTTTATAATTTTAGGTAGTTAGGTTTAGATTTAAAATAATATTACCTCATATTATATTAAGAATGGAAAATTCAGTGACTTTTAATATCTTAATAATAACAAAAATTGTTATTATAGGCAGTACAGTGCTTGAATTGGAAAAATAATATAAAGGAGACTAAGAGATTTAAAAAGTAGTGTCCCTTGCAATGATTGAATTCAACCTAATCCATGAACGTTTCAAAAAATTAGAAAGGGTAGGTATGCTAAAAACATTTTAAAAAAGTTGGTACTCTATCCACCTCCCCTCCAATACAATCATTGAGTAGATACTACACAATTACTATTATTGAAATTAAAGGTTAATCTAATTTTGAAACTAATATTCTTTATTATTCATTCTCATAATTAGGTTAATGTTTTTTTAAAATAGTATAATGTATAGATATAATGCTTGTTTATCAATTTGACTAAGGACAGTTGTAAAATATTTGAAAGTGTATTAATGATATCAATATCACTATAAATGTATCAATATTTTCAATATAGATAAATTATATATGTACCTATAATGTAAATAATTAATGTTATATATTTTAAATAAAAAAAGCTTGAATTTAAAATTTGTAATTTATTCTAGATAGAAAATTAAATTTTATAATTTTTCTAAAAATATATTGGTACACATGTAATAGGAATTATTTGTAAACAAAATGTATATTAATAAATAAAATATTTTAATCATTTAGGCAATCTAAAAGAAATCTATGAACTTTTAGATTTATAGATATTGTTAAGTAAATATTAATTTAAAAATAGATTGTGTATTATTATATTATACATGTATTCAAAATGATAGGTTATATTTGATAAGTTAATTAAAATTTTATATGTAAAATATTGTTTTAGCCAACAGCCGAACAACTTAGAATTGCTAAAATTATTGATCTTAAACCTGATGATGAAATCAAAGACAAAATAAATCAGGTTGGTTAGACATTTTTATAAAATTGTCAATGGTTTACTATAAAATGTTTGTCATTGTTAGATAATGTCTATTACACAGAAAACAGAAGATGAAGTGATTATTGCACTCCATGACAATGGCTTGGATGTTGAGTTGTCTATTCATGCTCTTTTTGAAAGACCACAAGTAATTTCAAATGGTGTTACATTTTTCTATTTTTTCAATACTAAATATATATTGATTATTTATTAGGAATCCTGGTCAACTACAGGTAAAAAAAAAAAAAATAGAACCAATAGTGTAAACAAGAAAGATATCATAAATAATGGTGATGTAGATGCTGGTTAGTAGTAAAATATTATTGATTTTATTGATATCTTAAATTGTTAATAATGTTTATACATTTAGATAGTGAATGGGACGAAACAACAATTCCAGTAGTAATTAATAATGTCCAGAATAATGGAACATTTAGTGAACGACGCGGTCGTAGTCGTGGAGGAAGAGGAAGTTATAATAATAGGCCTAGACCTACTGATGGTCAGCGATTTGGAGAGTCTCGTAAATGTTGGTGTAATTTTTATTTTTTCATATTTTGAAAACTATTATTTACTATTATTTTGTATTCAGGGAGAGAACGTGAGAACAAAGAAAATGAAAAAAATTTAGCAGAAGATGGTGTTAATAGTGAAAATCGCAACTTTCGCTCTGATAGCCGAGGTTCTAGAAGAGGTGTGAGCGGACCACGTTTTAATAATGGTCGTTCTAGAGGTACTCGTATGTTCCAGAATAGTGAACGTGGTAATTCTGGACCAGGTGGTAGCAATAATAGTGGATTCAGTCAACCAATTGACACTTGGTTTAACCCAACTGCTAAAGAATCAAAAAAAGGTACAATGAAAAAAAAATTTCTAAGTTTATCTTTATAAATATAGTTTTTAAGTAATGAGTTAAATTCTAGACGTTTTATTTCTAAATTGTGTAGATCAATAAGAATAATTTTGTTTCCTAGAGAATAGATCTTAAAATTTTGAACATTTAAAATTATTTCTAACTAATGTTTGTTTTTTAATTCATTTTTTTACTATTTGGTAGTATAAAACTATTACGTGTTATATTAACCATGTACAAATGTACAAAATATTCTAAGTTCCCACTTTTTATTTATGAAATTTTTTGTGAAGCAATTTTTTTTTCAAGATATTTACAATTTAAATTGTTTTGTATGTTTTATCATCTTTATTTTTTATTTAGCACTTTTTCATTAAGATATATATTAGCTAATAACTATATAAATATATTATTTTTCTAGATATAATTTACAATTAACCATTATTTTATATATATTCATTATTTAATATAGATATCTGATATTAAACTTACAAAAATCATATCTATATGGAAATTTATCATTGCTCTCAAATAAAGAAAAATAATACAATAGTATACTGTCTAAGCCAGGGGTCACCAAATGGCGGCCCGCAGACTAAGAGAAAAATCCAATAAATTAATACGTACTTATTATCAAGCGCGCGACTGTTTTATTAATAAATGTTGTAGGGAATTTCTTATCTTTGTACATTATTAATAATTGTTTCATATATTTATTAAATTTAATTATATTTTCATTAGTTTTAGTTACACATCAAATTAATAAATGTATATATAATTGTTTATAAATAAAGTATTTTTGACCAACCGGCATATTATAATAAATATTATGTACTTTGAATTTTTATGGTCCGCGAGAATTTTCCGAATTCTTAATGTGGCCTGTGGAAAATATTAATTGGTGACCCCTGGTCTAAGCAAATAATGGATGATGAACTAAATTAAATTAAATTATAAATTTTTCATTCTTGATTATTAAATTTTCTTAATAATTAATGTAGGATTTATGCAACATATATTATGTTAGTATTGAATAACTAATATTTATATAATATGCTTTTATTGTTAGATATTTAATTTTAATTTGTAATATTGCTGATTTTATATCATATCTATACATAATAATAGTTGTCTATTATTTGGATTTGAATGATTCAATTACTAATAAGTTACTTGGAAAACATTGATGACCAATAAAGTATTAACCATTTATTAACATAATTCAAAAAAGTTTTTTTTTTAAATTACTTTTATTCTAGAATTTAAAGTGTATATATTAAATACTAAATAGAGTAAATATATTCTTTATAGTTTGATTAATGTTAGTTACTGATCAAATTAATATATTTATAGAAAACTGGGATACTTTTCCATCTCCAGAAGACTGGGATAATGAAGAGTATACAGGTTCATTGGCTGACACCAAAGTATTTACACCTAGTGGTGGTGCTGAAAGTACTTCAACCAATAATGAAGTAGATACTATAAAGCCAAATGAAAATTCTTATTTGGAAGTAGAAGATTGGAATGATGCAGTACAAGCACCAAGCCAGTCAACATCAACCGTAAATAAAATACTATAATTTAAATATAAAAATCAATGTCATAACTAAATCAAGTAAATTTATAATTATATTTAATAGAATTCTTCCGATAAGCTATCATCAATTAATAATAATAAAGCGCTTACACCAGAACAATCGCAGTACTTGTCATCGTTGACTCAAGAGAGTCAATTAAAAAAAGTGATTACTCAACCACCAGTTTCAACTACATTTAATTCTCATCCACCAGGTAAACTTTTAAATATAAATATAAATAGTCAGAACTCTAAATATTAATTTCTTTATTGCAGTTGAATTTGTTTCTTCACCTTTTGAAGAAAATTCAATGGGTCCTGGTAAAAAACCAACTTTACGTGCTCGTATACCTCCTCCATCAAAAATACCATTAAGTGCTGTTGAAATGCCACCTGATGATTCAAGTGTCAATATCAACTTCTTAGATGTGTCGTTTGGTGCAGTTGATCTTTCCGCTGATGTACCACAACTTTGTGACCCTTTGCAAGATCAAAATGTATTACCACCTGTTAAATATGATGACTCAGTTGCTCAGAAAGTAGATTCTGTATTATCTCAGACTGAATATTCAGCTATTACTAATCAAGCTATAGTTCAAAATCAAAGATCCCCTCAAGTAGTAAATCAAGTACCTCAACCTTCAACAAAAATTGGACCTCCTCCTGGTGTTCCTCCTCCAGCTGATTACTTAACTAAACAAAATGCTGCAGCTTCTAATCCTTATCAAAATGTCAATTCTGGACAACCAACGTCCATGTATAATTCTTCAATTTATTCAAATAATCCACAAGTATGTTACTAAAGTAGTTATACTTCTTATTTTAATACAACTTTTATTATAATTTTAATCTTGATTTTAGGGTATTTCCAGTCATACAAGTTTGTATGGCACTTCAGCATCCAACATTGGTATAAACAACACTAATCCGCACATTCCCCAATTGTCTCAAACTAATCATTCAATTTTAAATGCTAACTATGCACAAACTGCTGCTACTCAACCATTTCCATCTTATTCGTATCCTAATCCAGCTGCTCATTCTTATCAGGCATCTGGTATTTCTTATCCTCCTATTGTTTCAGCTGCTAGTTTAGCATCAATGTATACTCCATCATCATACTCTAATTATATACAGCAAAACTTGCATCAAACTGTGAACACAAATAATCTTTCAAAATCAACAGCTTCATCATTAACTTCTACAACGAATTCGACTAAAGACAGCTTGGTGAGCACTTGTTTTCTTTTAAAATATAAAACCATCTCTAAGGTTAGGTTAGGTTACATACATTATGATAATAGTTTTAGGGAACACCAAATATTTCATCTGGATGACTGACCTCGTATTAAAATGAGCTAAGAAAAAAATTACCTAAAAAATATTGTAATATACATTTCGTGAAATGTTTAATTATTTGATACCTTGATATTTGCACATGCGTATACAACTTTTAAAATTTTTAACTCCTGATTTGGATTAAACAAATTTTTAAGTTACCTGTTTCATGAAATTTGTCAGAATGTTTAAATAATATTATTCTTCAGAACGACTCAATTTTTAAATAAAATTCTTGATTTATTTACATACTTATTAATAATTAATAGCTTCTCATGACTAACCTCACTTTAATGTAAAAATGTTTAATGTAATATATGATTTAAGATAAATTTGTTTGTTTTATTATTTTAAAATTAATAAAGAAAATTACACCTTTGATATTTGTTATACCTTTTTATAATACACAATACACATATTAAAACAAACTACTTTTAGAATTAAATTTTATTTTAAGAATTCTTTATAGTAATAAAAGTCAAATGCTTATGAAACTTAAACTGAAAATATTTTCTGTCATTAGTATGAATCGTCTCAACCTTCAAGTAATTCACTTACTTCAAGTGCTAGTAACTCTGCTGGAAATAATATAGGTGGAACAACATCAAGTATTGGAATTGCACAAAATAATACTTTATTGTCTTCGAAAACTACTACTCCAACAAGTAATTACATAAATAATAATTATTAATTAGTTATTATGTAAATGTATTAAGTGTAATAAATACAAATTAATTTTACTGTAAACAAATTTTATATTTATATTATTTATTTTTAGCAAATAAAAGTGGTGTATTATCGGGCATGCCTCCTGGTGTTGCCCCACTTGTTGGTGGACAATATATTTTGAGCCAACAGGGTATTCCAGGATATTATCAATCACATCCCGTTATGTATAGCGAAGAACATTTACAAATGTTGCAATCGAGGTTACCTCATCCTATGGTAAAATACACTATAAACAATTTAAAAATGTATACTAATTAAATTGCATATTTGTAATTTTCAGACTAACTTTTATTCCCCTGATCCCATGTATCCCAATGTAAATGTTTCTACAAGTCTGACGGGAAGAGATACAGCTGCAGCTGGTATTTCTAATGTTGCAGGTTATTCATCATTAACTGATTCAAGATTTGCACGTGCTGACAATAATGCTTCACCAGTTCCATCTACTCTCTCACAACAGGTGATATATTATATTAACTTTATGTAGTATTGTATGTGAAGTGAACTTGCCTTCAAATGTCACTATGTTTTTAATTTTTATTCAATGCTATTTTAAATTAATATACCTATTGTTATTTGAAAATTGAATGAAAATAAAATATATTTTAGTACATTTGATGAAATATTTAAAAACAAATATAAAAATAGTAATTTCTTATATTTTAATTTTACTATATTAGTTACGAGTATAAAAACACTTTGTAATTTTTTTTAGAAGGCAAATAATAATAAATTTTGTAATTTGTTTATTACAAATTGAGATAAAATTATTTATAAAATGTTAATTAATATAATACAATTCTTTAAAGCCGGTTCAATCTATTTCCAGAATACCGATTTGGATTTAAACAAACGTTAAAATCTGTTTATAAATCCAGATTATACGGATTGATAAATAATAATAATCAATTTTTTTAATGTAATAGGGTTATGTTAATTTTAACGAGGAGTAATCCAAATGACACATTAATATAAACAGGCTGTATCTTGGTGCATTACTAAATTTCCATTTATACATTTTATATTTTTCCATAAAAGCGAATAGAATAATTATAATTTCAATAAACGTCTTGTGTATACTGTACATTATCTTGATTTTTACAAACATTGTCAGTTATCAGTACTCAGTAATAATAAGTAATATAACTGGCCTGATTTCATAAAAAACTAAATAAGTTACTATGTAATTAACTATTCAGTAAAGTAAGATAAATGTTTAAATTATAAGAAGTGTTGAATAACCAAAATAATTCAATGTGTAGTATGTTTTCAATGTTTAATGATTACCTAAACACATGATAATAATGCTATACTGGTCCTGTAGTCTACATCATCATATGTATGATATCATAATATTTTAACTTTTAAGACCAAGTTACATATATTGTAAATTAAATTTTTGAATTTTCTTAATATTTTTATTTTCATTGAATATTTTAAGTAAAACAGTCAAATGCTTTATAATGGAAATATAATAAGCAAGTTTAGTAGTTTTGGTAACAAACCAAAAACTTAATTGAAAAGGGGAAAGAAATATTAAACTAATTGAAATATATTTAATATAATCAGAAAATTATGGCAAGAACACTGACAATTATTCATATCATTAAAATCTTTTTTTATATGCGATCCATAAAATTTACCGAACCAAAATCTTATTTGTAACTTACAGGTCCAATAACCTATAATTTACCGACATTATCTTTACAAAGTGTTCAAGCAACACTCAATTTTATCTACCGAACTGTTTTTGCTTTATACATTCTGTAAGTCGCTACTGGACATTTATACAATATTTAAATAATTTTGTATATGAATACATTTTGCAAGGGCATAGTCGGGGAGGGGGCAGGGAGAGGCAACTGCTCCTCTGTGAGTAATCAGTTTTGTATTTATTTGTTAAAATTTGTATATTGCAGTGGTGTTATTCAGAACTATTTTTTTTGGGTCAGCTACTGAAGCTAGGTTGATTGTTTAGAATAAGTTTATTCCTCCGAATAAATAAAACAACTAGATAGATAATTAAACTATTGCAAACAATTAAATGTTTTGTAGGTATATCAATGATTATAGATAACCTGTGTTATGGAATTTTAAACGGACGAAAAATATGAGAATTGCAATTATGTTAAAGATCACACGTACAAGATCTTATCAATTAATAATATCATAAAATACATTTTTTTAATACCTAGTTTATTTCATCTGATTATTTGATTATTTTATATTAGTTTATTTTATCTGATATTTCAACTTCCTTATATGTTATATACAGATATGTGAGTGGGTACGGGTCCACCTCCTAGACATGTCTCTGCTATATTGTATAGTCTATAAATTTGTAAATAACTGTCTTTGTCTAACGTATTTTCATTTTAAATATTTGTCAATATAATGTTCCATTATTTTCAACCTTATTGGATACTAGTGGATAATGCTATCACAGAATAATATCAATTGATCAATATATTGAGAAAAAAGTATAATTAATAATTCAATTTAGTAGTATTAATTGTATCACGGCTCAACGACTGTATTTAACATGTGATATATGGTAATAGCATATTAAAATAATTTTTACGTCTTTGTATGTTAAATATTCATCAAAAATTGGTTGTTGAAAAATTAGAAAAGGCCATTTTGAATCGTTTTGCTGAATGTCCAAGAAGATTTATATTTATTTAAAAATACAATTTTTCTATATGATTGTTTAATCATGTACCTATATAAATATACTTTATTTTACATTTGAACTGAGTTTGAAATGACCAATGTAGGCCTTATATTTCAATATTATAAAAATAAAAATAAAAAACCAATATTCATTTACCCTCCCTAATAAAAATTGTGGCTACGCCCTTGACATTTTGAATACATCAATGAATGCTACATTAATAAAACAAAGATTTTTATGTTTAAAGAAAAGAAAATTTTTTATTATAATTAACACTTTGACCACCAAAAAGTTTTTCACTTTGTTACTTGATATTTTTATTTTTCATCTATTTTATACATATTTGCCATGAGATGTAATTCTTAATCTCGGTCAATTCCAAAAAGTTGATTGTGAGATCCCATGTAAGATCTCATAACCATGTATCAGAAATTAACGAGATCTTAAATATCTGCCCTTTTATGACCGTTTGAAATCTACTGTGTTGCCACATTTTGATTTTTAACATGTATCTACTATATACTATCCAGTATTTATTTTGTTTTTACAATTTTTTGAATATTATGATTTGGATTCTTAACATAATTTATTTAATTATATTATATTTACTATTTAGATAAGAACTAAACCAATCGTAAAATTAAAAATGTATAATTATCTGTGTATTGATTTAATTTATGGGGTTCCTTTGATACACTTTTGAATTCTGAGTGAAGTGAATATTAGTTTTACAATGATATATATATTTTTTTTTATGTCCGAATACACTTTTGGGTGGAAATAATAGTCTGATTAAGACAAGTAGGGTATGCTTTTGGTTGAAAATTGCATTTACTGAGTACTTTATTTAGCTCATTTTATATATTCTCAAGTTTTTTTATAGGAGAAAAAATACTACAAAAAAATGATGAAAAAAAAAACAGTAAAATTGTGGTTGCCGTGAAATTTGTTCTAAATATTTTGAAATAGCTAATTTTAACGTAGAGCTTGTACATTTTTTTTTTTTTTAAGTATTGTCATAAATAGCTTACACACTGTAAACTATTGGAATGGATTATTAATTTAATATATTGAGTTTTGCTCAGAATTGTACTTTCGAATGCAATATCATTGCATTCAAATCTTAATTATAATGAAGCACTAATTTCTCCGAGGACCGAAGGAATCGATCTTCCTATTTTTTTCAGTATTAAATTAATTAAATTTGAGATCTTGGTTCATATTTACTTTAAACTATATATATAAAGAGGTGAACAAATATAAAAAATAAAGGAATATATATTTCGAGAGGAATTGGACAATTTTTTTCTAAAAACGAATTATAGCGGTTAGGTCAAAGGTATGATGAGATTTCATTAAAGGTCTCATGGCAGTCAATGTGTTAAGTTAATGGTAATCTATAATCCAAACTATCCCATTTCCCAAATCCGTTCGGATTATAGAGAATATTGTATCTGTTCTTTTATGTACCACTTTAAAAGTCTCTATTATTTTCTGTCATTCTTCCATAGTTATTAAACAATATATATCTTTTACCCTGGTATTTACAACTTATCTGCCATTTTAATTCAGATTATGGATCCATCATTTTAGTGCTCAGCACTAAAAAGTAAATAATATTAAATAAAATAATAAATTTAAAACATGCAGTACATATTTATAAGGCTATAACAGTAGTATTATTTATTAATAACATTATTGGCATTAGCCCAATATAGTTAGTGACAAAAAATTGTTATATAGTATATTAACTAGAAATAAAAACAATAAAAGAGATATAGATAGAAGAAGAAAAAAAGTTATATACATATAACAAGTATATAATAAAATATTTATCAACTAAAGAAGGTAGGGAAATTTTACATTGACGTTGGTCATGAGAAACCTCCTATTTAAGAAGGGGGGATTATTACTGTAATTGGTATTTTGCGTAGGGATATGGAAAAGAACCTGGGAGTAAGAGGATCACATAGGGACACAAAAATTCATTTCAGTTAAAAAGGCCAGGCAGTCAACAGCACCATAGTGCCTTAGTGGTTAAGGATCTGAGAATACTCATGTAATGGATGATTTATTTTATAAATATAAGCTGCAAAAGCAAGGAAGATCCACTAAACTTGTTCCAACTGAGTTGAATCAAAGCCATAAAGAGTCAAAAAGAACTGAATCATATTCTAATATTGATTAGACCAATGAACAAAAAAGGGTTTAATGGATTTTGATAGGTTCTTTTGATAAATCCAAGTACCTTAAGTGGTTTACATGAAATATTTTTTATGTTTGTGGAAGCATAGATTCTTCGTATAAGTGATACCTATAAGCCACCTAGATCCTTTTTAGAGCCTGATTAATTTATCATTAATCAAAAAATGAAAATGTAAGTTAGGTTAACCTAACTTAAAGAAAAACCTAAGGCTTTTCCTTAAAAAAAGACAAACTCACACTTTTGAAAATGTAAATCTAATCCCAATGAGTTCAGCCAGTGTAAAAGAATAATTTATTTATCCTGAAGGATTTAGCAATTGTCTAAGGAATTTACTACAAAAAATAGTTTTATCTCATCTGCATAAAGTAAAAAATTACAGCGTGTCAGTACAGTTTTGATATCATTAAGGAGCAGTAACAATAGTAGAGTATTAAATAATACGTATTGTTTATTCATAAAAAAAAAGGGGGGGGGGTGGAAAGTCAATGCCAGACATTTTTCCTTAGTCCCTTCGGTCCTCAAAAGAATTGAAAATGAAAATACTTAAAAAAAAATGTATAAGTCTTTACGTTAAAAACTATAGTGAGATAAAAAAAACTGGGGGGTGCATATGACGCGACATTTAGAAAGTTTAGGGATTATATATAATTACGTGAGAAGTTGGTAACGGTATGTTATACTATCCTCCTATATTTTATCCTACTATTGAATATTATTGTATGTGTACTTAAGATTTTCTTGGTAAACGAGACTTGCCAACTGGTTACACTAAACTTAGAGCTTGGATACAAATAATGTAAGATTTTCATCATTATCCTACCTCACTTAATAAGTAGACTGTGTTTCGAGAATCATTGCACTACATTGTTACGCAGATCTGTGAATTATTTAGGTCTTATGTCACTCTATGTGTATTAAATAAAGATAGTTAATATAAACTCATAAAAAAGGGGAAGTTAAAAGGAAGACATGAAACAAATCTCTGTGTAGTCCGCGAATTTGTCTGTTACCGCAATAGAGTTCTACATGAGTCCTTGTGAGAAGTTAATTAAGAGATGCGATAGGACTATCTCTGACTGAGTGGTCAGTCGGGAAATCAACGACTTACTACTTGTATCGTGACTGTAGGCCCTCTTATATGCTCCTGGAGTGTAATATAATTATCCCCACTTATTTATTTCTAATTATTGCTAATAGAGGGTGGCTTTAAGTATTTTGCAGATATACTTTGATTGGTTTAGTCCTATTGCACTCTTAAACTTTTGTCTCATTTATTATTACAATACCAATTCTAATATATTACACTGCCTATGAGAATACTCAATATAATTTTCAAGTCCCTACATTCAAAATTGCATTAGTTATCATAAAATTCAATTTCATCAAAATTACTATTTCCGTGAATTTTGATGTTTTTCTGTTATTTATTGGTAGTTTTTTTTCTCCCAAAGAAAAATTTTTGAGAAAATAAAAAAATGAGCTAAATAAAGTACCAACTAGATACAATTTTCTAGTAAAAACATACTATACCTATGGTAATTGGATCATTATTTTTACCCAAAAAGCGTCTTCAGATATATAAAAATAAAAAATCATTGGAAAATCAATACATTCTTCACATCGCTCAGAATCTTAAACTATCCAAATATATTTTATATAATCAACTTTTGAAATTATAATAGATAATTACATTTATCCTTAAGAAGATTCTGTGCGTTGGGTGCCAAATTACTGTAGTAACGTGTGGTTTACAATTTAGTATTTATCAAATATAATAAGTCATTTAATATTCACTTACGGAATAACAAATAAAATTCTATACTTGTTCATAAACAATAATTTTATATTATTTATAAGTGTTGCGCGTACAATAATATTATGGTAAAATCAAGATTACACAATTGCCTATACCGGCTTTACCTAAAACTGATGTATTTCATTGTAGTTAGTTATGTATATCGATAAAATTATTGACAATAATTTTTAGTATTTTATTTTAGTAAAAATTCTACAAACACTAAATTTGACTAATGTGTGGAGTTGATGTAGGGTTTAATTCACACGCGTGTAAATAGATCTACATCTATTAAAAATTTATATTATTGATTTACTAAAATGGTTTTGACAACTCTACCAATAACTTGAGTAAATTTATTAAAAATCTAAAATATATCAGCATTATTTATGAAATTGATTTAAAACACTTCAATTTATTTATATTTATATTAAAAAATAACATTGAAATATTGTATATTTAAAAATTGTAAAATTTAAAATGAAAAAATAATGGTAATTATCCATTTATTTATTAATCCAAATTAATGTGAAAAGTGAAATAGTTGATCTTACGTAAACTTTATGACAAATTATAATTTATTTTTAGATATATAATTGAATAAAATGCCCAAAATAAACAATTGACAAAATATAAGTATATTTTGATAAAAAATTCAACTCTGTATCCAATCTCCTTAAGGAGGCCAAATTGATTATAATTATAATATTATGGTCATTAGAGTTTTGTGTCTGCCTATTGATTATATGGAAATTAAGTTATATAGTATTTTATGTAACATTATATTGTATGATCATTAATTGAGATTTATTATATTTATGTTTAGTCTGGAACTTTGACTCATCAGCAAGCGTTGTTAAATCCAACTATTACTCCCAGTTATACATATTATTATGGCCAGTCTGTGATACCTGCTAATCCGTTTCAGTATGGTACAATGTACCCAGTAAGTTAATAATGTTTTTATAAATATAACTTAAATACATATTTATTTATTTTAACTTTATTATAATGATTAAATTATTATTTGCTTCCCTAAACTATGCTAAGATAATAATTATTAAAAATAATAAATAAATTATGTTGATTATTATTACCTAATTCATTTAACAAAAATATAATTTTAATTAAATATTTAAAATTACACCATAAAGTTTATGCTTGTTTTTTATTACCTATTTGTGGTCACTTTTATTTTTGAGTAGTTATCAAGAAACATTTAAATGTTACAATTACTCAAATCAAATAATAACTAATGTTATATATATATGACTCGCATAACTTCAAATTACTTATTTGTATTTACAATATAACACAAATGCCTATTTTGAAATATCATTAATTATATATTTTAGCTTGATATAATTAGAATAAATATTAAATAATAATTAATCAAATTTATTTATCTATACAAATAATGGAATGAGTTATATTTGGTTTAAGTTAAATTAAGAAACACATAGTTTTGGTTACTGAAATTCTTATTATTCAAATAATTTGATGACATAAAAATATATATTCAAGAAATTTTAAAGAAAACAAAATAATTAAATTAAAACTAATTATATTTAATCTATAATTATTAAGTTATAAACAAATGGTTTATATTATTTAGTTGGTTTTTTAATGGATTTAAATTTAAGAAATTATTATACCTGTATTTTACACAAATAATTTTAAAGGGGAAGGAGGAGAATAGGTGATAACTTATCCAATAACTAATATGTTGCATGTGACTAATCAAACATAAAAATATAATTCAACGTTTAGAATAATTTTTATTTAAAATAAAAGATATACAAGAAATATATTTTTTTTTAAGTATTTGTTTTTTATTTTAATAAATGTGCAATTATTTTATCACGTTTAACACGAGATTTCATTAATTCTAATTTCAATAAAAGTTTCCTACAATATAAAAAAAGTAAATATTAAATGATTTTAATTCAATTAATATTATATATATTGCTTATAAATATTCCTAAAATTTTATTAATTTTTTTAAAGTGTTATAAAGTTGTTTTTGATCATTATTATTCAATTTCTGTTTTGTAAAAATAATATGATATAATATAATATTTTTTACAATAATAAGTATTATCCAATTTGATGTAAAAAATTATGAATTTGAATTCTATGTGACTAACATCAAATTGGAAATTATTTTAAGTTTCAACATAAATTTTGTGATAGTGATGAATTAGATACAAACATGTGTAATGTGGTCTGTTTAGAATATAAAGCTAGTGTTTATTTCAGGTTGTTTGGGAGAGGGATAAAAATATTAAACAAATTTTATTACCTATCTAAGAAAGAGTAATAGTATTAAAAATAAAAAATAGTAATAGATTGTTTATATTTTTATATAATTGGTATATTTTTGAACCCCTGAAATTTACAATACCTTGTCCTCCTGGGGCACAAAGTCTAAAGTAAATAATGTAGAGAGCAATACAACAATCTATACAACAAAATAAAATACAATTTAATAGAATATATAGTTGTATTTTAATTTCTTCAACTAGGTATTTTATAATATTTTTTGTTACCATATTGAACATAATTGAAATATTATATTTGAAAAATTTGTCTTTTCTATACTTGATAGTAAATTTATAATCCTATAAGAAATATTATATAAAAATTATAATATTAATTTCCAAAAAATATTTTAAATTCAATTTAAAATTTACATCTTATTATTTTTTTAAAAAAAATTCTTAACACATTTCTTATAAATTGTTTAAAATAATAAATATATTTTGAAAGTCAACATTAAGAGTACATTATACTTGCTTTTTTTTGTCTTTATCTAATCAAAAATTATAATATAATCACATTACACATTATTTAAATGTTGGCGTTTGTTTTATAGAATAAAATCATATTATTGTCTTATTATATTATTGTCAAATTTTGTGAATTACAACTATTTAGAATATGAAAAATTGATGTGCTGAAATTTATTATTGGACGATATTATAAAAAAAAAAATATATAATGAAAAAACATTAAAAATATTCCTTTCTATTAATTTGATAATTTGATTTTTTTTTTTTTATTAGAATTCTATAATATCCCTGGGATATAGGTTTCCAATTTTCAAATATAATATCAGTTTCTAGACATCAACAAATTCTAAATTAAAATCTTTATGTTACATTATTTATATATTTTTTTGTTTTAAATTTTAAGAAAATTTACACTTTTATTTTAAACATATTTTCTTAGATTATAAATTGTATATTCATTAAAATTGTTTAATTATTCAATACAAATTGTATTAAATATTTACAGTTATAAGCAATTTTATTTTTTACTTTATAGTTTCTATTATTGTATTTCCTTCTCGGAATTTCCTATTAAATACAACATTTAATTAAATTTGACTAAAAGATGTATATTTAATACTTAAAATGTATTAGAATTGTTTGATTAATGTAATTTATTGTGTTAAGGTAAATAACTTTTAATTATTTGTTTTTGGTGTATGAAAATCTTAGCCCTAATAATAATTGTTAAAATTACAAATATAAAGAAAACATCAAAATTTAAATAATATATAATGTGATAATAACCACTAGATATATAGTAATAGTAAATGCAACATTACTTAATAATGGTCTAATTATAATAATTAAATAAAAATAGATATAAGGTTCCATAAAAAATTTTCTATGCCAATATATTCTAACAAAGATAAATATCATATATTGATTATGCGATTAAATCTTGTGTTTGCTTATGATACTAACAGAAAAACACAACTAAGTTTATTTAATCAGCTTGTGTATTAATTTATTTGATTAACATTTAATATATATAATAAATCAATTTTAATGAGATAGTCATAATAAATGAAGATAAATAACTAAATTAATAAGTAAAATTAATTAAAAACTATACTTTAATGTATGTAATTTGTATGTTGTGAGGCCATTTGTAAAACTTGTCTTTTTATGAAAAAATAGGCACTATGTAAAATGGTAACCTTTTTGAAATATTTGGTTTATTTTTTTTTTTAAAGAGACTAGTCTACTATTTTCTAGGCTTTCTGTTTAAGGGATTCTTTTTAAAAACTTTAAATAATAAAATCCCTATTAGTTAACACCTATTAGGTACAACAAGTAGTTATTATTATGAGTTTTAAAATGTATATATTATTATAGTTTTGTAAAGACTTAAGTTCAATGAAAAAGAAAATTGTTCTAATAAATAAAATAGTATATTAATTATAAATAATGTAATTTAATAATATACTAATATAAATGTATTCACTTGATTATTTTTTTATTTTATGATTTCATTTGTCATTTAAAATTATATTAATTCCATGAAAGACATATATATATGTCTTTTTCAAACATAGTATTTCTTATGAGCCTAACTGACGTCAGATTCTATGACAAAAGCCTATAAAATAGAAGAAAGCTATTTGAATAAAAACAAAAACAAAAAATTCAAATTGCTACCATTTTACAAAGAGCCTAGTTTTTCATAAAATGACAAGTTTTACGAATGGACTACAAATCTATTTTATATTCATATAAAGTTTCAATAACATAAAATTAATGAGTTATAATAATACAAATTGAAATTATATTTAATTACATAACTTGTTAATTATTATATTATATAACAAATATAATATATTTAGCTATACACTATTTATTTATTAAATAAGAAATTATTAACGTAATATATTTATTAACACATTTTAAGGTTCAATTCTAAGACACAGATTTAAGATGTAAATAATGGTGTGTATTATAAAATGACCACTTTAATTTTATTGCAACTTAGGTTCTTAAGCATATTTCTGTATGATTTTTTCTTTTTTTCTTTTTGTTAGATCTATTGCTACACAGCGGACGAACAAAATACCTGATGAATGTTTAATCATCCAAATCACCTTATCCAGTTACAATTTATATTGACATCCTTATCCTTAGTATTATATATTATAAAAATTGAATAAAAATTTCTCAGGTTTTGGGGGAAGCAAACATTTTGTTCTATTCATTTTCATAAAAAGAAATAAGTGTACATATATATATAATATACATACACATAACATATTCTGTATAATACATTAATGTATGCATTTGTATATATATGCATCTATATATAATTTTTTTTCTTTTTGGGTTTGTTAATTCAAAAAAAGTAAAAAAATAATATCAGCATAAACTTATGAATGTTTATTTTAATATATAAAATAAATAATAAAATGAAACACTGAAAAAACACACCGACGCGGTTCGTTATCAGATGGCGCCAGCAGGAAGTGCAACCAGCCAATGTACAGGAGCTACCAACAACATGTCTGGATACAATAAGACTGCAGCAGCGGCTCCTGCCGGCTACACTTATGAGACTCTGAGTTCATCTTCTGTCACTGGTTCAAACAATGACTATGGAAGTACGAGCAAAGTCGGAGTGTCCAGTCAACAGACATCTCAATCACAGGGCAAAACAAACTCTTCTGATCTCGCTGCTATGTATTCCAGCAAGTCCACATTAAATAAAGTTAGTGTGATTAAATTAGTGATTAAATGTATAATTGTATATTATAATGAGTTTAATTATTTTTGCTTTTAGCCTTATGACAAACAACAACAGTCATATCAATCTCCACCTCCATTTTCTGTAGCTTTGAATAATGGCAGTGTTAGTGGTCATCATACTGGTGGTAGTTATGCTCCTGTATTTATTTCACCATTGCCTCCTGGAAATGCACAACCGCATCACATTGCACCTTTGCACCACCAGGTTTGTACTTTATACTAATAAAATTCTTCTATCCATATTAATTATATATTATATAAATTGATTGGCTTTATATTTTATTCCTATTAGATTGACATGAGAGTGCCAAACAGGCAAGGAGTAAGTAAAAGTAAAATATCAATTGAAAAAGAAATTATGTAAATAATTGTAAAATGTATGATTTTAGCAAGAATTGAGCAATGGAACCAGCAATATGAATCGTAACCAGTCGGTAAATCCTACTGCCAGTAAGGGGAATGTTAAGCAGAACTATAACCAAGGAACTACTCCCTACTGGAACTCCAACTGACTTAGTCAGTAAATGTCAGCATTTACATTTTGACGACTTGCTTTTAGTCGTTACCCATTGGGAGAATGTTGATCATACAGACGTATCATTTCTCCTTTCAAATCCTTAATATCTTCGTTTACTCAATAATATCACAAAAAATCATATTTTTTCCTGAGTAATGTTTCATTTTGTTCATTAGATCAGGTGTAATAATTTATTATTATATTTTTTTTTTTTTCGAGTTAAACATTATTATTTTTTATGTTTATTTTATACAAAATGAAAAATGTATTATATGCTTCCCCTCCCTACCTAACATAATTTTTTTACAATTTTTTTTTTATATATAATTACACAAAAATGTAATAATATTATATGGGAAAAATGATTGTTTTTAATATGATTATTTACATCTTTATATCTTTCTTGTAACCCGTGGGTGGATAAATAATCATCTGTCTATATGTAGTTAGTTCAACAATAAAAATTATGTGTATGAAAAATTAATGTAACATGTTATATGGTATATTTTTTGATAAACTGTAAATATTACTAGTCTGCTTTAATTTTGGGAATTGTTTAATTTAAAACAATATTTAGTTCATAAAAGATAAAAGTTAAATAATAAAAAAATGTTGGGTCTAAAAAAACAAATTAATGTTTAATATATTTCATTTTTAACTATAGTCTGTTCAAATTAAGAAACAGTCATCAGCGACAGTTTTTTGTCTGCAGAAAATAAATCTACCTGTTTGTATGCTCTACCAACAACAGACGATTATATGGTCTGCCTATACATATGGAAAGAAATGACATATCCCATCATGATCAATTAGTATTTAATGTATATTTATTTATTTGTTTACACCACATGTCTATGATAAATTAAAGTAGTGTTAGTAGCGTTATGCAAGATCCGTGCTTATAGTTAAGTCACACCCCTGCATAGTAGACTATATTTCTTAACTTGAACAGACTTTAATATAGTTAATTATCAGTATATTAACATATATTTACAAAAATAATTGAATAATAACTCATAGATAATGAGGTCTAACATTTGTATTATTTCACAACTTAACAAACACTACAATGATAATGCATTTTTGAAATGAAAATGATTAAATATTTTACCCGTCTTTGAAACTTCTTTTCTTACATAATTATATTATAATATACTAACATGATGAAATACTTTTTTTAAAAGATCAAAATAATAAAGTGTAACAGATATAATAGGAATTTGAATTTACTTAAATTGGTATAAAATATTGATAATCACAAATATTATAAAGTAAATTAAAATATGACAGTGATCTATGAAACATTGAGAACAACAATATAATTATAATGTTTTGGGTTAATTTATTTTAAATTTTATGAGACTTAAAAAAAAATTATTTGAAACAGTTACAATTAAATTTAGGTTCATGACTATTTATTATATAGATAATTGAGTGTATACTGTATAGATTTAATGGTCTTGGGACAAAATTATTTTAAAGATACATGATTGGTGGGAGGGAGGTTGCATATTGTCCAACTTGTAATATACACATTAAAAGGATTTAAAATTGACTTCAATTAAGTTAAAAAACAAATGTCATGCTACCAGCTATTGATCAATGACTTGTAAAATTAGATATAGCAGACTACTTAACTGTGCTTCGAATATTCTTGTAAGAAAATAAGAAAAATTTTAAATAAATAATAAAGTATTTAATTTTTAACTAAATAAATAATATTTAGGTATCGGTTCTTTTATACAGGTTAAAGTAAGGTACCTAGTGTTTTAACCAGGGTGGTATTACCCCCCTACCAACAGTTCCATCAAAGAAATTGAATTTCACATTAGGATATTTTACTGAATGTATATCTATATAATACGTTAGATATATTTTACTAATATAACTAATGCTGATTTGTGAAATAAGTAGACATATTAGGTTTATAATCTACGCTGTAAATAATAAATGACTATAATATGTTGTTATATATTGCTCTATCGCAGAAGCAATTTAGTTCAATAAATGGAGAAAAACTGTAAAAGTACGCGCTTTTAAGAACTTTGGAATTTTGGAATGTGTTTTTAATGGATTGATGGAATTTTCGAAGCGGATGCCATTGTTTATTACAGAACAAGAGCATGAACAATTCTTATTCCACTTAAAGTTTTATTGAATTTGGTACAACAATTTATTCTAATCGGCAAAGATGCAAAGTTAAATAAAACGATAGTAAATAATAATTAACCGACATTCGGATATGCACTATCGTTTATTAACTTAACATCAATTTATTGTAAATATCAAAATGGCATCTCGAATATGTAGATGAGTATGTAGTATAATAGTATAGGATAATATATCACAGTATATAAATAATTATTTGCAGCTCGTAGTAGGCATATATTTTTGTTGCTCTATTTTGTAAGATTTAATAAACTAGATTATATGTTATAGTGTTCTTCATTTAGAAGTACAGAATATTCTGAATGGACCGAACAATGTTAATTATTAATTAATTTACATATATATATTTGTAATTACATAACTGATAAGTGTATCAATTTTGCAAAGCTGTTACAAATGTTTTTATGTTGAGTAGGTGGAAAATAAAAATACAGGTATAACCTAAGATTTAATTAAAGCACTTAGATAAGTAGAAAAAACATAAAAATCTGAATTTAAAATGCTGAGGGTAACTAAGGTTTTTGTTGTGTCCCGTAAAACTAGGGTGATCTACACAAATAAAATATATTATGTGTTGTATTTTATATATATATAAAAATATTTGAAAGAAAATAAATGCATAATTTAGGTAGATATTTTAATTTAATATACAATATAAAGGTGGTATTAAACATTAAAGTATATAGGTATTTTTAAATTCTGAGCTAAACGAAGAATTTGATGGTTTTACAAAGATTTTTTTTAATGTCTGAAATCACGAATTCGGGTATGCTTTCGGAGCAAATTATGTCTAGTTGGTACTTTACTTAGCTCATTTTTCAAATTTCTCAAAAATTTTTCCTTGGGAGAAGAAAATTACCAAAAAATGGCGGAAAATCGGCAAAATTACGGTTTCTGTTGTTTGAAATATTTTAATATCGTGATAACTAATTGAGTTTTGATTGTAGGGACTTAACAAATTTTTGAGTATTAACATAGGTAATATACAAGTATGGTAAAATTTTGGAACGGTTTGGTTGATTTTTTGAACAAGTATAGAGCTTTGAACTTTTTTCCAAAAATGTTTAATATTTCATTTAATTTTCGCTTTGAAAATTTTATCAAAGTCTAACCAAATACTGTTTAATCTTTTTACAAAATATTTTGAAAATTGTGACTGACAATTTTTTTTTTTATAAACTTCTAAAATTTGATTATTTTTATATAATTGAATATTATGATATTTTTTTTATGTCTGAAGACACATTTTGGGTAGAAATAATGGTCCGATTACCACGAAAATGGTATGCTTTCGATAGTGCAAATTGCATCAAGTTAGTGCTTAATTTAGTTCATTTTTCAAATTTCTCAAACGTTTTTCTTTGGGAGAAAAAAAACTAACAAAGAATGACGGAAAAACGTCAAAATTTACGGAAATCGTAATTTTAATGAAATTTATTTTTGGTTTTTCATGATAACTAATACATTTTTGAATGTAGGTACTTTAAATTTTTTTTAAGTTTTCTCATATGTAGTTTACACACGTGGTAAATACAGGTGGAACAACGTGTCAGTGTATTGTATTTCATTATATTGAGTTTTGCCCAGAATGCAATATCATTGGATTTAAATCTTAATTATAATAAACCACTAATTTCTCCGGGGACCGAAGGGATGAAGGAGGAACATCCGAAATCCATCTTCCCATTTTTTTTTTTATAATTTATTATTAATTGTATTTTGAATTTGATTTCATAAGTCTTCATTTTTATTCAAGACTAAGTAGTAACTAAGTAGACTAAGTAATAACATTCTGAACAACTCATTTTAAATTTAGTATAAATTGTCACATGATGTAATTATTTCCCTTTGTCCAGATAAATATTTTCGGAACAAAGGGAAAAACTTTTAAATACCGCGACGTCTGGACACCCTACGTAAAACAGATACAATAAAGGTTTTCTGCGTTTGTACTTTGAATTTTATATAATTTATATTTTGTTCTTTGAAACCATTTCTTTGAGTACGTTTCAGTGGTGTAATGGTGCGTAAAACGACTTTTCGGTTTTTATTATAGTGCGTATACTTATAAAATAATTTGTGGTACGCGGTTATACGAATGTTTTCTTAAATAATCAATTTAGTTTTTTCTATAATAATTGTTCACTATTTGGATTTTATTTATAGTGTCTTATGAAATTAAAAAAAATTAAAACATTTACGTCAAAAACAAAATAAAAAATACACAAATTCATAACTGATGTTTTGTCGGAACCTTTTGTTGTTGTTAAAAATAAAATATCTTTGTGTATCTCAATCCTTAAACAAGTAAATTGTAAATGTAATATCATTTGTTTTAAACACCTTTTTTTCAAGTAGGTCCAATTGTCACCAGATCCCGAACTTAACCGCGTGAGCTGGCCACATAATTTATTCATGTAATTAAATTTCGAATTATATCATTTATTATTTAAAGTTTACAGTAAATTACAATAAATTAACAAAAATAGATATTTTTCTAGCAATCAGGATCCAATCTCTTCTTGTTACGATGTTCTTGCATCAGCAATGACCTTTTATCCGCAAAACCGAGTTGCAAGTTCACCTACTCGATGTAACATAAATAACAATTACTATTATTATTTTTCATCTTACTTAGTGTTTAACTAAATATAAAAGAAGATAAGTTGAATACAATTACGAAATGTCCCTAAGACGTAAGAATGTTTAAATATTTACTTCATTAATATATTTTTTTTGAACCTTATTCTGAGTATTTTTCCAAATTTACTTATTAACTTTGAACTTAACGTCTTAACCATTACAATAATATATATTTATAAAATTGAATTTTGGCTTCATATTTAAAATTATGAAAATTATTTGTTAAACTCAGGTAAAAGGTATAAATGTGTGAGTGTGATGTGGCTATATTATAAAGTGTCCACTATTAGCAGCTAATATTATTATATTATTATTGTATTCGTTAATTTATAGCATTTTATAATTTATAACAATATTAAATAATTAAGATATTTTAATCAACTTCCAATGAGATGAATTCTAAGATAATTACAAAACGTAAATGTAGTAGTCGAGTTAGGTAATAAATATTATCCAAATCATAATTTGCTTAATTTAGTAGCTGACACTAAGAAGGGTCGTATTGTGTAATGCAGTCTATTTATAATTAAAGCAAGTAATTTAATTAAAAATAAATATAATTGTTTTTATACGTGCTTTACTGTATACAGTCGTGCCCTTCATATCTCTAATCTCTATGGAATACCTACCAACAGTTTTTAAAATAATTATAATATATCCGACAACATGATTACACGTACAATGAATAATATTATTATAATTAATGTGTGATTTTTAATTAATCATTTCGTGCAACAATTATATTACGTGACTATTCGATCAGAGTTACATTATATTATCTTTAACGATTGATACACGCAATAATAAGTAAATAATATATAAATAAATAATAATAATAAAAGAGTTAAAAAAATATTAAAAAATATATAAGTACCTTTAGGAAATTTGATATCTTGCAATTTTAAATTACGAGGCTTGCTTAGTTAAGTATCTAAATATACTTAAATAATCTTAAAACTAAAATTTAGTAAGTGCATTAATATGGGACCTCTAAAAAATAATTTTCTATTAAAATGAATTAAGTATGAGTGGTTAGTTTGAATTTGTGAAGTATTGAGAAGTATCTTATTATTGTAGTTGAAATGAGATATTAAAAAGTATAATACAAATATAAAAAATAAAAACAATACTATTTCAATATGTTATCTCGAGTGTAAATTGGATATAGATAACTATAAGAAAGTCCGAAAAAATTTAAAAACTTCGAAAGCTCATCGATAGGAAACTTTAATCGAAATAATTTTTTTTGTAATGGAAAAGTTTTTTGATTACATATTATACAGTACCTATATTATTTTTAACTATCTGATCGAAATCCTTACAAAAGTATAAAAAATAAATTTTAGCACACGTTTATATTACCTATGTGATTACTCAAAAATTATTTTTATTCTTTACGATCAAAATTTAATTAATTTTCACGAATTAAATAAATTTGAAATAACGGAGACCGTAATTTTGCCGATTTTCCGCCATTTTTTGGTAGTTTTTCTTTTCTCAAGAAAAAACTTTTGAGCAATTCGAAAAATGAGCTAAATAAAGTACCAACAAAATGCAATTTTCTATGGAAAGCACACCCTATTTGTGGTAATTAGACCATTATTTCTATCCAAAACCGTGCTTACAAAATCGTCCAAAACCAATACATTCTTCGTTTCGCTCAGAATCTAAAACATATGAATATAAATATATAATTAAAGAATTTTGGTGGTGCTAATATAAAATTTGGGATTTCATCTTTAAAATGTTGTAAAAATCGATATAATTTTACCTAATTAAATTTTTTTTTAAGTAAGTAGATTATTATTAATAATATAATAATAAACAATTATAACAGAAGAAATATAAATACAAATATTTTGTCTTACCCGCAATAATATTATAGTTCATATACCTATCCTACGTGTTATGTATAATTAATGGTATAATATATAATGTACAAAGACAATAAATTTACATAACAACTCAGAGCATGTCCTTATTCAGGGGGGGGGGTTCCATGTTCAAACTCCCCTTGAAAATTTTACTACATATAGGTATTCAATTATATATATTTTTAGAAACAACAAGATTTTCATTTTAATATACCCAGGGATGTATTGATAAATAATGCGTATACGCCATATTTTTCTCAAAATTACATTAAAAAAGAAAAAATTACTTGAAATGATTATTATGACATGAATTTATTTTACATTTTTAGTCAAACAATTATTTTTTATTTTTAATAATTATATATAAAAACTATAAATAAATTATAACTAGAACTCTACACTTTATTAAATGAGAATTTTTTTTGTTTAAATTATTTAAAATTTTTAGTCGAAGAGGTATATAATATACATGAATTAACTAATATAAACATAATACCTTATACATTTATTGTCATTAAATGTTCAACAAATTTATAAATTATAAAATATTATGGCCGTATACCTACCGTATACTTATAGAATTATTATTTATATTACATATACACACTTTTATACAAATATTGTTATGAGTATACGCCGTATACTCCCGTATACGCTCCAATACATCACTGAATATACCTACATAATTAACATCTTCATAAAAAACTCCCCTGAAAATTAATACTGAATAGATACAGTCATAGTTCAGCGAGTCTATTGATAATCTATGAAACTTGAAAATTTTTTATGAAAAGTAATCAAGTTATTATAAAGTCTTGATAATCAAGGCCATGTTTAATAATACTAGAAATTGTTTATTGTATCAAAAAATATAAAACTTTTATAAATGATCAAATTTTTCACAACTACGAAGAATAACATTTATAGAATATAATAATAACATCCAATTAAAATAAAGTTGTATGTTTTTTAATGATATTATGTTTTGAAATATATGATTGTAAAATTATTGCTCAGCTATATAGAAAATGACAATACAATTATAGGTAGTGGATTTATAAATTTTGATCTTAATAGCTTTATATGAAATACTTAATCAAGCATACTCCATACCCGTTAAATTATTTAAAATTTAATTTATTTTATTTTGTGTTATTTTTAATATATAGTTGTAAATTGTAATAGAAAGAAGATTTTTTTTAATTTCATATTTAATTCCCGACAGCTTGGCTATTGGGTGTAGATGTTTTATAATTTAAACATTTCTTTAAAAAGTTGTGTTTTTGTCATGAAAAAAGTTTATATTTTAATTTGTATGATAAATAAAACAAATAATTTGTGTATTATACATATTATTATTTTATTTTGAATATTTTAATTTCAGACTTTTATTTTAGTATTATAATTAAAACTAACAATATATATTTCTGTGTGTGCACCTAAACCAAAGAATGTTCTGAAACATATTGTGCATGTCATTTATATTTAAATCGTTTATTTTTGTAATATTATATTTAGATATAAATACATATTTCTAATTAAATTAAATGATTGTTTTTTGAAAAGATTTATAATGAAGGGCACGTAAAACTTTAGTTTCAATTTATTCTAGGAATGTCTCATCTGCGGAAAAACATTTCTTGCCCTAACGCATCAGCTGGATTATATCCCGTTTATCCGGATTGTATATGCCTGAGTACAGTTGATTAAAAAGGTCTAAAAACGTTGCTTTTTTAACAGTGTCATTTGTATACTCTCTATTATATTATGCGAAAAAAAATATAAATAGTTAAGTTTTCAGAGGCCATCAAAGCGTGGCGAATTTTACAGAGCTTTAACCTACAAACGACAAATCGATTGCAACGCTTTTTCGCCTATATGTAACTCTGTACTACTCGTATTATCTTCTAAATTGTCCTGCGAATAAAACACAATGTGCAGCTCGATAACGAATTACATTTTTAATATTTTTGATTATTTTTGACTGGTATACCTATAGTATTTCACGAATCTTCACTTCTTGTAATATATATTCATAAGTTTCTACCAGCCAATATCGGAGACAGTGTGAGATTTACTTTAACTTATGTTGACAGAGGACGAGCAGACTCAAGGAATGTAATATTTGCAATTTTATCAATTGAAGATTAACAATACTATAAATTGTGCAATAAACATGGTACTTTGCTACAATTATACATTAGAAACCAATTCGGTGTATGTTCATTTCCTATTATACCACTCGATGTGGTTTTACATGTATCTAAATCCTTAAGAGGAGTAGCCAGCCAAATATCAAATAGTGATAATCACTGATCAGGGATACAAAAAAAGTTCGCGCGCAAGGGAAAGTGTAATAATAATAGATGTAAGTGTAATTCATCTAATATTTATTAAAGTGTCATGGAAGTGCCTATATCATGTAAAAATAAATAATTTTATATTATCTTCCATATTAAATAAAATAAATAGGTACAAATTAATTAATATTACTACATTTATTTATCATTGTTTTATTTATTCATTTATTTGGTAACTTCAATCAACTCGTTAATTATACTCGTAAAGTCGTAAAGAGTATTTATGGCGACATATGTATTTTGAAAGAAATATTATGTTGTCAATGGCCACTATTACTCATGAGTTTTTATGACATTATCCAGAATACGTTGGATGATATTATATTATCCGGCTAATATTGACATTAGCCAAGACTCATGTACATGATAATTAATGTTAAATACTGGCTAATGTAAAATTATCCGACTAGTGTCAACATTACCCGCGACATATATACATATACATGTATATATATCTCCTATATTAAGCAGTAAAAGAATAATTACCCTTTTTCTGATACTGATCATTTTGTAGTAATTTTATAGGTTAGGTATACCTAGCTATAGACCTAATAGATAAAATAAGAATTATTATATTATTTTAGTCTTTATTTAAGTAATTCCTATTCTCTTCTCCTTAACAAAAATATTATTTATTAATCACATTTAACTATTTAAGTCATAAGTGTAGCTTGAGCCGGGGCCGGATTTAGACTTTCAGATGCCCAGAGTAAATTTTATTTTGAGGCCCCTAATAGTAAAAAAATTAAAAATACCTTATATCTAAGTAGTTAAGGAAAAAAATTTAAAATTGGCAAACTTGCGCGTAATAACTATCTACCTAAAACCTGTTTATTTCAAATTTAATATACCGTTGTTCATGTATTACAAATTTAAAAATTAATTTAAATACTTTGATGTTAGGTATAATAATTTTATTAAACCTTAATAATCTTAAGAGTAAAATTATTATAATAATCATAAAAATTTTTTTATTAAAATTTTGAAGTTCAACCTTCATAGCAGCTGCTTACATTAATAATAAATTATAAAATAGCTTAATTAAATTTAATAGTTTCAATTTTTTTTATACAGGAAGTTAGTAAATAGTAGGTACAATCAAAATAAATTGTATCAAAATTATTAAATAAAAATACATTTTTATTAATTTCCTTCATTAAACACGAGAGAAATATTTTCACAAATTTGAGAAATATTATATTTTAATATTATTATCGTTAACGATAAAAGTACAATTACACAATATTTATAATAATAAGTAGGTATAAACTATATCTAACAAGTTACCGTTATATTAATAATTGGAATTCCAGTTTAGAGGCATTTATCTATTTTATGAGTTTATGACATTAAACCTATTAATAAATACCTATTTACAACATTTTATAACAATTTATAATACCTAAAAATTTAAACACTTAAAACTAAAATTAAAAACATTAAATTCTATAATTTATAAATACTAAAATGTTGTTGTATGTGAATAGTGGGGAACATTAGACATATATAATAAAATAATTTTTTTTAAAAATATTTTGTACTTGATTTTTGTTATTCTGCAATGTAAAAATTATTCTAATTAATCAGGCGTGCTAAATAAAAACAAATAAACTACATTAACATTTTTCTTACGAATTTCTCATACAAAATGATATATCACACCATTTATTTTGATTCTGGCGACACCAAGCGTCAAAAACGCGCGACAAGCTCAAAAACGATGTTATATCTCGATATGTATGAGAACTTTGCAAGAAAAACTATTTGAATATTTATTTTTATATTTAAGATACCGTTATAAGGATAAATTGATAAAATTCAGATATTGAAGATGGACAAAAATTTCAAAAATATTTTCATTTTGCTCATCCTACTGAATATGCCTATATTAGTCTCCTCATGCATTTCAGAAACACCCTGTATATTATGTGTTGTAGGATTATATTAATATTTTTCTAATTAAAAATAAAATGTTTAGGGAAATATTTAGATAAAACATCCAAATCAATAATTACATTCATATATATATATATATATATATTATATTAACATATTATATATATATTTATATTAATCACATGCAAATTACCATAGGCAATTTTTACACAATATTGTGAAAAATTTGAGAGGTAAATTGTAGGGGGGTAAAAATCGCCTGTTACACTAGAAGATTTTGACCTTAGGCGATTTTTACCCCCGAAGTAAAAATATAAAGGGGGTAAAAATCGCTTGTTACACTAGGCGATTTTGACCTCAGACGATTTATCCCTGAGGTAAAAATTTAGGGGGGTAAAAATCACCTGTTACACCGGTCACAACTTATCAAAACCCGGGTTTTCCGAGCACTATTTACCGCGCTGTTTAATAATAAATATCGAACATTTACACCTATATACTAAAATATTTTGTTTGCCGGATGCCCCAATGCCATTCTGTTGTCACGTGCCGACATATTAACGTATAAATTTTGCAGCCCAAATGAAACAATATATTTTTTCTGAAGTTGATTTTTTTGTTCCATACATTTACTAAACTAAGGGTTAAAAAATTTTTAATTTCTTTTATCGTATTTGGCATTCGGAGTCCGGAGTCCGGAGTCCGGATGCCCCCCAAACAATTGATGCCCGGGGCAATTGATCTTAAAACCCTCCGTCAAATCCGGGCCTGGCTTGAGCTAAACTTTTTCTTTTAATAATCGATTATAAATTCGTATAAGACATACTGACATTACACAGAAATATAGAGTTACAAATTTAAGATGAAAGTTAGGTTTAGTAGAATTTTTAATTGTGTTTGATAGGAATAGCCAGGAGGCGACACGGATATTCTCATTATTTTATTAAACGTCCTTTTTGGTTATTTTGTAATAATTGTTAAAGTTATTTGATTTGAACATTAGCATTTTATTTTTAAAATATAATCATTTGTTTTTTTATTTATGGGAATAGCGGAATTATAATTATTCGATGCCTTAAAAATATGTACCTATGTGAAGACGTCTATGACTGTCTAGTATTATATTAATGTATCTAGATTGGATTTTTATTTAACAATGACAAACAAAAATCGTTTAAGTTACAATGTTATAAAAAATAGATAAATTATAGGTAGGTACATATATTCTTTTCTGATTATATAACTTCACTTAGTAATATATTAGTAATTAGTATTGACATATATAGTTATATATTAATATAATATTGTACAGTAGAGTAGACACGATATTTATCTTGTTTTAGTTTTAATAGGTTTGTACACTAATAAGTAATATACTAATAATACTCTCAAGAATTGATACGGAATGGAAACATAAATTTAATGGACGAAGTCCTGCAAACAATTTTTTGTATAACATTTACGTAGTAGAAATTAATTTTAAATTAATTACTTTTGTGATACTTTTAAAATGTGCTAAATATAAATAATAGTTCTTATTCAAATCATTAAAACTTATATATCTAACTATTAATTAAATTAAATTAAATATTAAAATATGTTTACATTAAATTTTTTTTTTCAGTAGTTGATTCTATGGCTAGTCACTACTGAGGTTAGCATACTTTAAATATTGGTTATGTATTAGTTATTTAAATCAAAAAGTTGAGCCCTGCGTGAGTTTTTTAAATGAAATAAATCTTATTTGTAAAAAATAACATAAGTTATTTTATAATATAATAGTCACTTTAAATAGGTATTTGTATAATCATTATTTTGAACATTTTAAACGAATACTTATCCTTAAATTATATTATATTATAAAAAAAATTGAGGTATATTATAAAGATAATTGGATTGTTTGAATAATATCTATGGACTATTATAAGATAGAATTGTTAATTTGTAAACATTATTTTTTAATAATAGAGATACGAAATATAAGATTATACGTTATAATTAGTGACGCTAAATTACTTAAAAACTAGAAATTTAATATTCTTGTATGATAAAGTTTTTTTACTTGAATAGTTATGGAAAGTAGTAATTATTGTTCTTATATAATTATATTATTATAGTACTGTATCTACTTAGCTTCTGTCATGATGGGCATAAATAGTATTTTTTTTTAATTTAGTAAAATTTAATAAATATTCTATAATACAATGTTATTGTAGAAAAATTATTATTACTGTTTTCTAATTAAATTATATGGTAAAATTAGTGATACATTGTTATAATTCAATTGTAAATTATTTATAACGATTATATGTTTAAATAAACATTTAAATACTAAATTTATTTATTTTATAATAGGTAAATAAGTATAATGTCCAATTTATTTCAGTGCTGTTTATAAAAATAAATATAATTTTCTTGGTAGTACTGGTAAACTGGTATGTACAATGTACATGTTACATAGTATATTATAGATGTCTATTTAATTCTATCTTTCGTCATGTTAGCCCACAATCTTCCAAATTTCCAATACAGACATATGTATATATATTTCTAAAAGGGCTCTGGTGGGATCCATATAAAATATCATATACCCCTATTATTATTATTATTATTATTATTATTATTATTATTATATTACTAGGTTAAAATCAATATTTATTTCACTTCCATCTATATGAAACATAATTTTATTGACTTAAGTAGGTGATATTATCGTGTAAATTCTAATTTTTGTCTATCTCACCGAATGAAATGTATACTATCAATGTACGTTGTACGTAACTATTATAAAATAATTTATAAATGATAATTGACGATTCCTATATTAATACGATTCACACGGACCCGGGACCATATTATATAAATGTAATAGTGTAGATACGTATAGGTATAATTTTACCATGGTTATATAAAATCCAATTTATGATTTACTGTTTTAATTAATCGCTTGCTGAGGGTTAAAAGGAAAAGGTCGTTTTCTAATTTACTTTTTATTTTTTAAACTCTGTCTAATTGTGTTTCTGGTTATAAATTACCATTTTTAGTCCTATTATCTAACAAGTTGATTCAAATCATTTGATATTCGTGCTCAGACTTTCCAATTTATTATTCAGTTAACAAAAAAATCATCATGCAAATATTCTCGTTGTTCACCCACACCTTGCTTTTGCGTGTGTAAGTACCTACGTTTTTTTAAATGAATATCCATCTAAATAACCTAATCTAAACCGAAGCGTTGTACGTTACTACTTTAATCGCTACGATAATCGATATATCGCGATTGGTGGATGCGACGATGCATGTTGTATTTTAAAATATTTATTGTACAATGTAATTTATCATACTATATTATTAAGGGTCCAAGGGGTTTACTTTTTAAAATTCGACGGAGTATACAGTTTAATCAGAAGACGCGACGGTATTAAATCCGAATCCGTGTCAATGCGATGATAGAACTGAAATCGATATCGAATTTTGGGTACTATACGTCTATACTTATTTAATATATTATTATACTTAATCGCAAAGTGAAAATTTACCAGACACGTGGTGCTTAGAACCCAAACGAATGGAAATTCAATCAAACCAAAGATAGAATACCTATAGTACGTATAAAATATATTTTCAATATACGATTACGCTGCGAAATTACGCTGAAAGAGGAAAAATCGTATTGTATCATATTACGAATGGTATAGTATAGTATAAGTAGCTGATCTATCCATTCATATTTATTAAAATCCGTTTTTCGCGTGAAAACCTTACATCATATTATTGAACAGTTGTTAAATCGACAAAGAGTTGAGTATTTTCGAACTACGTTCGTATTGGCATATTGCATTTGTAGTATTTCTTCTAGGTTTGCATTTTTGCAAGTCGTGTACAAACGTCATAAAAAAATGACGAGAAATAAATAATAATTATATTTATAAATTTATAATAATTATACTAATAGTGTTTCGATATTGTTTCATAATAAAAGAACACTAATCGTACAAATATTTTCTAACGCTATTCCATCGTCTTTTTATAATTAATAAAAACATAATAATATTAAACATTTTTTTTAAGAATTTGTATTACTTGATATTTACATCTATTATGAACCACTGCAGCAATAATATAAATAATATAAATTAAAATTATACGATATAAATTTTCACGTTGATTTACCTATACAAAAAAAAAACTCAAAATTAACATCAATATTTTTATTTATAGATAAAAACATTTGGAATTTTGCATTGAAGTATATGATTTAAATTAAATAGACAAAATAAATGTAATGTATCTATTATTTGCATACGGATTGTATAAAATTAGGTTAGTTTAATAAGTTAAAACTTTATAGTAGTATATATTATGTATATAATATTAATGATTATGATTGCGCTCCTTGTGGAAAAACGATAGGTATATTTTAATATTTATTATTGGTTTCGTAAAAAATAATTTCGATAATAAATTCACTTGTCGTGAATATTATATTATAGTTTTTAATGTTTTTATACTAAAAATTACAATAGTATAGATATATAATATTATAATCTTATATTTATAATATAATTTATTACCCACAGTTCACACAGCTGTTTATATTAGGAAATCAATCAAATATAATATAATATTATCGCGGCCGAATAAAACGTCGACACCAAAATCGCGTGGTTTTACATAATGCTGGTTGTTAACGTACATGATGATGGATGATACATGCGCCGTTTATTTTGGGAATTAGAATAGGGCTGTCGGTGTAAGTACGGGGTTCGTCGAAATATTGCAACACGCCAGTTATTTTTCCTAAAAACAAATATTGTAAGCTTAAAACTATTATTTATTTACATAAAACTATTTTCGTTGTTTTTCGTCATTTCATTGTAAGAATAAAAGAATTCGAAACTCGGAATAAGGCGAAGCGTTACTTCAGACAACGGTGTTATTTTGAAAAAAACAATATAATTCGTGGAACATTTATAATTCACATTTTAAAATCTCCTCGGATTTTTGAGGCGAAAAAAATTGTATTTTTGTAATAATCGGATTTGGCGATTCGGTATGCTTCCATAATATTTTCAACTAAAATCGATAACTATATAAAAACGGTGTAATTTAATTTAAAAATTAGTAAACACTTTAATAGCCATTCCATTTATTTTTTATGATCTGCTTATTTTCGCGTTTACTCATACATATATTAAAAGTAATAAAAATGTTCACGTATAGGTAGGTGGGTACTCAGTATATAATATAGTTAAGTAAGAGTTTGGGAAAGTGAATTTCATCCAGTAGTAAGTTAAGTTACTTACGATTGTATTAAATATTATATCAGATTTATCATGATTATAAAATGGTAACTTTTGAATTAAACTCGTGTAACTAAAAGTAATTAGGTACCAAGTGTGATTTAATATCCCGTCAACAAGATGCGATTAGCAAATTTCAAGTGACAAATCGCGACAACTGGGTTTATAGAATATTGTGTCTATTTAACGGGTACTTAATTGTGTATCTCTCCACTATGTGTGTGTGTGTGCTCTGTTGTCGGAATCGCTGATGGACAGGCCAGTGAAAACAATATAACATCATGGTTTTCCCGTGTGAGTTTTGTATAGTATGTTTTAAACAAAAAAATTAATTTATATTTTCTCCTTGTGCGGTTGAGACTTGAGAGTGTACCGCTGTATATATACTATATAAGTGTGACCAGTGTGGGTATTATAAATACCACTATACCAGGTAAATGGTACTAGACGGATTCGACTGCCGGATGCAACACAATACATTATATAATGAGCGGATGAATGGTGTGACGTGGGATTGGGTGGACGAAACGCTTTAAATTCGGTTAGTCGCTTTGTAAAAATAATAGTGTTACAGCACACGGGGTTTATCGCATTGTTTACTTTGGGCAAAACGGAAAGGTAACCTGCCTAATTACTCTATCGCGCCTCTAAAACGCGGTTCGTGCTCTCTAATTTTATACCTACGAGTCGTAGGAGAGGAACGTAGCGCATTAGTTCTTTTATTGTGTTTCATATTATTCAAATTTCATTTTTGAATATAAAATGGTATTAAATTATACGAGTATTAAATTAATTATACTTTTAAAATATATATTATATTGATTTTTCAAAACATAAAAAACTATCTTAATATCTTGTAAACTTAATTTTTTTTTAAATGTTATACAATTTAAATATTTGATTTTCATTAAAAATTCATGTTGGCGTAGCTGTGGAATTTTTCAAATTTTAAATTTTATAATATTTAAAACAATTATATTTTCATGATGAATATTTAGTTGAAAAAACACGAAAACGAACATTTTAATATTTTAATTATGAGTTTAAATACTATTGTACATTTATACCATTAAAAATGCTTTATACTTTGTGCTTCATTCGCTATTAATGTACACAAATGAATGAAATACAATTAAAAAAAAAAAAATAAATAAATAAACTCTCGGGGATCGGCAAACAATAGTATATAATATAAGAAAATATGATTTTATTAATATTTATATCTTTGTAACATTAATTATCTTTTAAATGATAATATTATTAAATTATAAAATGTATTATGTCCGAGGGCCATAAGTAAATGTAAATACCACTTGTAGCGTAGGAGGAAAGTACTCGCTGAGGTGGTGATCGCGGCAGACTAAGCAAAGCCACCTTCCATCGACTTGTTAAAAACATTACGTTCGCTGAAATAATTGCCAATCCTTCGACTCGGGTCCAGAAAATAAACAGCGCGGACGCGGTAAACTCGGGCCAATAGGACGACGTTATATGCGATGGCTTACGATAATACAATATTTTTATTCCGGCGGAGATTTTTGAAATTTATTATTCTTTTTATTTATCGTAAAAACAACTTTGCGAATAAAGTCCACACACACACACACATATATATATTTATATACAGGAGGTTAGTTGGAGATTCGACATTTTATAAATATAATACAGATATAAAATTATCGAATCCTAATGAGATACACTGTATATAATTGCAGTTTACGTACAATACATTACAGAATAACAAGTTCGATTCGGCGACGGTGAAGAAGAAGAAGAAGAAGAAGAACCGATTTTGGCTACGGGTACGGATTATCAGCGAAAGACAAAAAGGTCGAAAAAGGATAACAGCGCATTTCCCATAAGTACCTTATAAATGTATAAATGAACGGTCGAGCTGTACCCCTGTGTCCTTGTATTGCACGTTGGAAAATTGCCACTTTTTTAAAGCCGCCTCCGCGTAAACGCGCGTACAATTTGTCGTAGGTATATAGGTAGTATAGTTAATATACGACGACACGGATCGTTATTACTTTCTAAAGAATATTTACAAATTATTTACAATTGTTTTTAAATTTATAACGACAGCGTAATAATATTATGATATAAAATAATATATGTACCTATAATTGTATAATATTATAATATTGTATCGATTTTACATCTTGTAATAACTTCACTGTTCAGTAACCAACTGTGAAAGTGTGCGGATACCATTATTATGGTTAGTATAATATATATACCTATTACCTACGAATTTTTAACTAATTATTTAATTTTCGTATCTCCAGAAAATAGGTTTTCTTAGGATGGTGCCACGGTGCTATTTGAATTTTCGAAAAATGTTATTTATATAATGATTAAAAAAAATAATAATCATGTGTATAATTATATGTAATAATTATGAGAAGCATAGTGACGAATGCCAGCCAGAAGAGTCATGCGTATGCATTATATTAATAAGGAAGTAGTTAAATTTTTAATATTTTAGAAAATACTTTTTGTTTTCAAGGTTTGTGTTATACTTTCAAATAATCCGAAATTATTGTCATTCATTTTTATTATTTTTGAAGAACTGTATAAATCCCATACCTATTATTATTAATTATCTATTAGATTAGTCTATTCTATAATCAATGCTATTATACGTTCCGGATGAATATGATATTCGTTTATTTAGATTCCGGATTTATACGGTCTGTGATTGTATATTCCGGATAAAAACGGTTTCCGTGTTTTGGATTCCGTCGATGTATACGGTCCGAATAAATACGTTCCGAAATTTTACGGTCCGGACATTTACTTTCCGGAAAATTATAGCCATCCGCTGTAGGGAATGTATCTATGAACAAATTAGAACTACCAAAACGAGATGAGTGATACTGAACTGAACTGGTGTTTTTTTTTTTTGCATTATTCGTATTTGTAATTATCGAGTATAATACGGCAGTATCAATCAAAAATCTATCAATAGGTTTGAGTTTAATTAGGCAACTTTTTAGTCTTGCGTACAATTTTAATATTTTTAAAATGTTTTGTATCACTAATAAATATTTGGTTTTAGGTATCCTTAGTCGCGATTGTACGTGTTTAGTACTTGATCGAGTCACTAAAATAAGTTACTAATTTTTTTACTCGTTAAGATGTTAAGATGTTAACACGCTATTTAATAACAATTCCACTTCTGAGTTTAGTAAATATTTTAGTCAAGTTACTATCAAACATTTCTATTTTCTTGGTCGAATTGAAATTACTACTTGCACTCGTTTATCTCTTAAACCGATATAGATATCACTCATTACTGTTACTATTGCCCCATTATGTAATATAATCGCGAGTAAAATATGTTATCAATAATTTATCAGTGTGACAGTGTGCAACTATTATAATTCTGGACTCAATTCTCATACGATTAGTAAATTTAAACAAATCATTTTCTGCAAGTTCTTTTAAAATTAAATTATTAGTACCGTGTGTATTTCTCTTTTCAAACCATTTTCTTATCCAAATTATATTTTTATTTTTCAGATTCTCTTCTATATTAAATCCGATTATTTTTTACTAATTAAGCATATGTATGATCGTATACTTTATCAATTAAAAACAAATTGGTACTAACTATATATATATGCTCATATAATTATTATTAATACATAAAATATTTTTTGGAATAAGATTAATTATTTTATTTAAAATAATTAACCGTTTCACCAATAATATACTAGAGGAATTATAATATTATTTTCACAGAGTAATACTTTTTAATACTTGGAACGGTTTAACGACAACGCTCCTAGCACACACTGTTGTTATTTTGTCAAACTTAACATTTACGCGTCAACTTTAGATGAAGCTTTTTAATAGTATCTGAGCGGGAATAGTTTTTAAAAAAATACAATTATTTACGACAAAAACGTGTTATATTTATGATTAAAATTATGTAGGTAGGTACTACAACATAAAAAATATAGAATATTTTTAAAAGTACCTTTAATTTTTTTACTTTGGAATATTATGGCATTGCATTTTTTAAATATAATAAATTTTCCTAGATTTCACATAAACGAGAAAATTGTTGAAGCATATAATTTTGCATAGCACCCTGCATTTTTGAACAAATTGTAATGTAATAATTATTAATAAATAATAACATGTAACTATTTTATTTCTTTTGTGTTATTATTTATTTTATATTATATATATATATATATATATTATTTACGATTATACAAAACTACTATACTATTACTTATATATGATAATATTTACATCATTGTTGTCATATTGGCAATTGGCTATTTTTCTTTTGATTTATTTTATAATTTAAAATGGATACATAATAATTATTATATTAATTTTAATTTAGATTAAATTTTTTTTATGAATCTTATAGTTGTAATATGAATCTTTTTTTGGTATACATTATCAATTTATCATATTTATGAAATTTTAATTTTGTTTTATTTTTGCAATGATTTGTAAGGTTAAAATACGATGAAATAATGACAATAGCCTTTTTGTTTTATAATAAACAATATTTTAAAGTTTTATTATTTAAGTAATTCTTGGATTTAAAATTTCTACGAATTTTTATATCTGTATTCGTATAAATTGTATTACACATCCACCTATGTTATTGTTACATAGGTATAGGTATAGTTGATTAATTTTTTTATTAAAATATGTAAACGTTTTACGGACAATGAAAGAATATTATGTAGATTTAAATATTTAATACAATAAGATACTTATTTATTTAAAAAGTGAATTAAATTATTATAATATTTTATGATAAACGTATAAGGTTAGCGTATAGATTAGTGAAGATCAAAGTACGATTCTCGTATTATATTAAAGCCGTCTTGTATTTTCTCCATGAAATATTTGATATATAGATATACCTATTTAATTACCTACTTTAAATTGGATTTGAACTTTTGCTCACATTTTTTAGGGAGCGAGGCAATGTTTGACTGGTATCCCTTTAATTAAAATTTTATCCTAACTTTCTCCTCTTTTATATAAAAGATATGTGTGCAATTATACCTATGACGTTCTCCCATGTTGATAATTATTACTTAATTGTTTTTAATAATTGTTAGAACTTTTACGAACTGTAATAAATTTAATACCTACCTATTTAACCAATAGCCAATAGGCGCAGTGGTTTTAATTAAATTGATGCAATTTGTTAGTTAGTATATGTATAGAATTTGCTATCTAAAATAATATTATAGGTAATATACCTATTGTAGAATATAAATACTTATACATTTTTATGTTGATATTTTTATGGCGTACCTACATTTTAATATTTTATTACATATGCGTAAATAAATATTAACTACTTAAATTATGTGATTGTATTTTATATATTTGAGTGACTGACAAATTTTATACTATAAAATTTAATTCAAATAAATTTTCAATTATTTAATACCAAAGAAATCTTTATTAAAAACCTCACCTCTCCTATTATATTTGTAGGTACCTATATTCAATATGGTAATTAATCCTCAGTAATATCATTAACATATTTTAGCCATTATTTAAATACAAATGTGAACTTTTGACAAAATTGCATAGTTTATTATATTTAAATTAAGTTAATGTTTATCGATTTTGCACTTGAAAAAAATTTAGTGTTATATTATACCTTTACTATAATTTATATTTATATAAGTATACTGTATAAAATACATTTTTTAAAGTTTATTGTACTTACATAACTTATGTAGGTATAAGATATTTATATTTCATTATATATTTTTTAATTGATTGTTATATAAAACAAACAAATCTATTGTGTTTTTAACAACTAAGTTATAATTTAAAATTGTTTTATCGCTACGATCATTTTAAAATAGTTTTAATGCAAATTGAGTATGAGCCAAATAGATATGCCATGTATTTATACTTTAATTAATTAAACATGGATGAGATAGTTCTATTTTAATTATTTTTAGTATTTAGAAAGTTAAAAATATTATTGTATATATTAAAAAGTTGATACTATATTTCCTCATCATCATTCATTAAATTTAGTTACATACCTATTCGAAAAACGTTTTTATTTAAAAACTATTCGTGTATTAATTGATTTTGAGAAGTTGATTTTTACAAAGAATTTTTCCAATATAATTGTATGTATTTCCGTTAAACAATAAAAAGAAGAAAACATTTAACAATTCGTCATACGCACTTTTTATGACAAAAGACTACTGAGCAGAAGAATTAAAATTGTGCTATTATACATATTGATCGACGTTTAAGTTATTAATATTCGTTATCAGGATTCTTGTATAGGTTAAAACATTATTTGAATATTACCAATAATGTAATATTGATGAATGCAGGGTCGTCCTGAACATTTTAGGACCCGTAGCAAAGAACAATTATTGCAAGGCGTTAAAATTAAAATCATAAATAAGGTGCGTATCGAAGAGTAACTGTGAACTAGTATTGCTAGGTTAGGTTAAGTATAGTATATAGTAGTAGACTAGTATTCTGTCCTACAGACTCAAATTGGACCAATATAATCTGTTAACTATTAATATTGTTTTTTTTTTAAAATGTTCTATACATTTATTTGTGTGGCAATGAATACATTTATATAATATATATTATTAGGTTTGTGTTAACAATTAAAAATAGACCAAGATCGACATTAGTATAGAATCAATTAGAAATATTTATGTTGATATCCATTAAACGAGACAATTTGGAAAATATAGAATTTTCAGAAATATTCGACTATGTAAAAAAGTACTTCTAATTTAATAACAAAAATACTAACTTAAAATACCTGATATTTATAAGTGTAAATATTCATATTTATATAAGTGTTAGTATTATACAAATTGTTATAGTTAGAATAAAATATTAATATACGTTTTACTGTGCTAAAAAATCTAGTTATTTTTAAAAAAAAATTTAATTACAATTTTACAGTTTTTTTTTACTCCTCGAACCTCTTGTAGTTGGTAGATATTAAGTTTAAAAATAATTTTTAATTATTACTATTATAAATAATTATTATTACTGTAAAATTCTAATTTTGCATCAAAATACAAACATATCATGCCTAGTACTCATAGTGAAATCTGGTTTTTAACTTCAAATTATACCACGCTTACACTATCTTTTAAAGTTAATTAAAGTTATCTTTTAATGTCAATTAGTTCTTCAATTACTCTTTAAATTTTAAATATTATTTCATTTGACATAGTTCGATATTTTTATAAGAGTCACTTTGAACATAGAACATTCTGTAGTTTAAACTATTTTGTGACTATTATATAATTACAACATATGAACACGTCACGATAGTAGTTATCAAGTAATTCCATGATAGTAACTATCGCATGAAACTTGCATCGTGTAATTTGCAAAATATAAATTACATTTCATAAAGTTTATGAAATATCGGCGTGTAAACTTGATGGTGATGTTATTTAGTGTCATTGGTACCTTTTACCAATCGGTTGTGATTAAAACATATCGAATTACACGCTGGTAACCGGTATTCTATAATACATTGTATTTGTACGTTTATGATAATTTTGTTTACGTATATTCCTCTGATCGTTTAATAACGTACGGTCTAATTTCGAATATCATATTATAAATTTAGCTTTGTGTAGAATTTTGATAAATCATCGTTGCAAAGCATCATTATAATATTGTTTGACTGCTAAATGACGATAATAATAATATTATAACAATGAATATATTTATATACGTTTATATATATATAGCTACAACGAACATTTATAAGATGATATAGGTATAGCGTATGTCCGACCAACGTTTAGCGACAAAGGACAACAGTGAAATATTATAATTTTATATTATTCTCTTATAGTACAGGTTTTCAACAGAATTTCGCCTGTGATACAAAAACTGCCCAGAAAGTAACTACCGTTTTGCAATAAAAAATAAAAAACAAAAACAAATTCTAAGGTAAAGGAAAACTTTTTGAGGTACGTATATTGTAACGGTGCACATCACAGCTTATCAATTGCATCTCTGTAAAATCTTTTCGCTTGACATTTTAACCGTTATCGCATATCGTTCGTTTGACATCAAAAGACATTTCATTTCTGAGTTATTGCTATTTCGGCTCAGTTGTCGCGCGTAAGTGTAGTAGCTGTAGCGCGGTGGCGGTCGATCGGTAAGATAGTATTAACGCCGGCGAAGACGCAATAAGCGAGTATAGTTGTAATATTGTTTCTATAGATTGGTATGGTGTAGTGCGGAGATTCGTGAAGTTCGACAGGTAATATAGTTTTCGAGATTTCGCTGTCTCGCGATCATTGATGGCGGATGGGTAGGTGAAAAAGGAGCACAGCCGTTCGACATATAAAGAAAAAAAACTTCTGCAGAATGAATTCCCGTGCTTAAAACGTACGTATAGAGAAGTTAAGAGACGACCCTTCCCGCGAGCGAATGTGCGAGGAAGGCGAGCGAGTAGTCGCCGGCCGCCCCTTCGAGTCCTTTCATCGGAAAAGTCGGTTCGTAAAAATCCGTTCACGTATTATGCGGCGAACACGCGTCACCGCCGCCGGCTGGATCTTATATATTATTATTATATTTTCTCAAAACTTCGTTCGACATTCAATTTTGATATGGCAATCACCGTTCGTCGAGGTGTGGCAAAAATAAATTCTACTTCTTATTCTCTGTTTACATATACCTATATAATATCTATTACAGACCATTCGAATCGACCTCTCTAACCATTACCACGACGACAGGTACTGCGTAGTAAAGTTTTTTTCTTTGCTATGAACACGTTTCGAATTATTAGGGCCCGTACGTGACTTTAAAGATAGTCATCATTATCCTTGGGTGGTCAAATCTATATTTTCTCTCGCTATATATATACGTATACGTGTATTACGTGTGTATACCAATAAATGTTTTCCATCATCAATTTTCCTACTCCGATGTCCACATAGTTTCTGAAATTTTCGTTCAATACTATCTTTGCTCGTCAATATTTTATAATTTTAAAATTGTGATTTTAAAGTATACGTAATTGACATTTAATCAATATTATTAATTATTATGTTTAGCAATATTAATATAATATTGTACTTTTAAAATAAAATTATATTACAAAGGCGCGTATCCAGGATAATTTATGAAAGGGGTTTTCTAAAATTTTCTAAACGTTTCGTAGACTAAGCTACTAAAGTGATATGTAATTTGGTTAAAAAAATTTTAATACGACTATAATTAGTAATGCAATGTCTGAAAAGTATTAAAAAAAAATCGTTAATTAAATATAATTATAATAATAATAATAATTTTAAATTATACCCAATCATTATTTTTGATATAATAATTCGGACTATGGGGGGTTCTAACACCCAACCCCCCACCATAGATATGCCATTGATATTACAAACATGATAAGTACATTATTTCTTGTTTGGCTTTTGGTAATTACAATGAGTTTCGATTATTTACGCTACTATACCCAAGTACTAAGTGAATAGTAATTTATTTATTTTTTTATATTTTTAACTCAGTGTTTACTGTATCAAAGTTTATTTAAAATAAAAATCGAAATTATATACATATAGGTATTCTTAATATAATTTATTATTCATAACAATATTATTGTTTTCTATCAATCGATAATAAATTAACAAAATAATTGGTTGTGTTTATACGGTTATCAAAATGAATTTAACTTAAATCAATGTTACCGAAGGTTCTTAAACCCGCACAATTTTATTAAAAACGAAATAGGATACAATAAATTTTAATCGAAAATTCACAGTTTTACTGAAAAATTAGGAGTCATAACCGTACACAATTCATACATATTATATTTTGTCAATATTGTACAGTTATACAGCAGAGAATATTTTGAAGATTATTATATTACATGTATTATAGGTACGTCGATAATAATCAAACAATACACTTGATTGTTAATCAATTTATCAACATTTATCTATATTAAATTATTGAAATATTTTGAGTCGTTTAAAGTAAATTATTTAAGTTAAAGTATTATAATTTTATAAATAAGTATATTCGTAAGTAGATATAATACATAATAAGACAATAACGTAATGTGCTATTTATTGTGTAGCGTGATAACCGATAATATTATTATATCATTGAAAGTTTTAGGTATTTAATTAAATAACTATAAATTGAAACGGATTTATTTGATTTTTTAAAAATAAATTTAGTACGTAGATAACAATAAATTATAATTTTATTGGTATTATTGTTTTACACTGGGTAAAACATAGGAGTCGCGAGTATTAAAATCGAAATACATAATAGAAAACTAAATTAGTTTGAAAAAAAAACTATTTAAATATAAGTTACTTTGTTTAGTTTATAAAAAAAAATGTTTTTTATTTTTATTTATTTAATTTTTCTGATTTTGACAATGTTTATGTTGTTATATGAGCAACAGTTATCCATTATTTATACTCATCAAATACATTTGTGCTCCAATAACAATTTATCAAACATTTTCCTATAGATAAAAAAAAAATAATTTGTTTTTTAGAGAAATAATCATGAAAAAGCAATATTTGAAACACATATGTAAATTAATCTATGACTTATAATATATTTCTTATTTTATAAAAACAGTTTAAATAACCACAATCATAATATTAAAATAAATTGATGTTTAATAATAAAATTTATAACACTTGCTGTAGAGAAGTGTACCTATTGTTATGGTAGTGCAATAGATAAAAAATATTAGATATAATTCTTATATATAATATTAATGTAAATTTGTAGTTTTAAATCTGCAATAAATCAAATAATTTGATATAAAAGTTTAGCTAAAATCATAAATTTAATCTTGAAGCAGGTGACTTTAAAATAAAAGTTGATTTTTTAGTTTCCCCGTAAAACTTTCTTTGAAAATGTAACCACTGAATAATGCAAAAAATGATGGGGTGGTTTCCTATCGTAAATTAAGAAATACATTATGTTTATCTATAACATATAGAATATTATAGATATTTATTTAAAGGAAAAAAAAATATTGCCTTAAGGCATAGTATTATATAAGTTCTAATGTTAGACAAATTGTAATTATTATTATATAGGTAATATAAATATTATTATAACATTATATTGACTGGTCATTTACGTTATTCGCCAACAGTAGATATTATAGGAATTTACTAGTCTTTCACGTAAATTACCTAATAAAATGGGCGATATTGTTAATACGATTATTTTTATTGTAATTAAATATATTTACATCATTTTGTTATAAAAGTAAATTTATTTTAAATAACATTTTACCACATTAATTAATAATAATAGGTAAGTATTTAGTTTAGGTTATAATTTTAATTTCTTAAATATTTTTAATAAATAGATTGCGTTTTTTGCCAGTAATATAGATATAATACAAAATAATTTATTGGCAACCGATGATTCAAATAAAAGTTTGTGAGGCATTTTTTCAGCTTGAAAGATAAAGTTTTTAAAGAAATATATTTGTTTAAGTCTAAAAATCTAGTTATAAAGTCTTGTTTATAATATGGTGAATATATGTAGTCAACCGCTGTTTCTTAACATAATAGGATTATAGATATAGATATTAACAGTCCTTTTGTTCGAAAGTGGGCAAGAATATACAACATACAGGTACCTACGTTTCACAGTAATATTTTTATCGATTTTATACGAACGGTATAATATTACATATTTATATAAGACCACAGAGTTGTCAAACACAAATAATTTATTAAAATGATAATAATTTATTGTTTTCGTAGGTACAAAATGTAAACAAATAAAACATGTAATATAAACTCAATCATGGATAAAAATAAATAAACACACGCGATTTAAATTTATTAGAGGAGAAAATTGGAATTCTAAATTATTGATCAAAATACACTTATAAAGTAGGTACAATAAATATTATTTGAGTCATATAGTTTGTCAGTTACCGTTAAATGTATACTGATCCCTGATCCACATAATTTTTTCGCGGTTAAAACATGCGCATAGGCGTCAAAATACTTTTTTATAAAGATTATCTTATTATCTATACTGGCCCGACCTGTACCACGGTAACCGTAATCTGTACCAAATTCATAGACAATAAATACATGGATGGACATAACAGCTTATCAGTGAAGATTCAAAAAATTAATAATAACAAATTGAGGTTGTTTATTATTTACATAAAAAAAATAGTAAAATGTGCTTACTAATAATAAATATAATGATTAGGTATTTAAGTGCATTGCCATTTTCCGTATTAATTAAAAATATTAATGCACCTAAATGTATAAAGTATAAACTGTTATATTATCGAATCACTATAAATAGTATATTATAAATATAAATAAACAGCATCAAATTGTTATTAGTTCGGGACCGCGAAAATGATATGTCTTCAACTTGTAAAATCTCATCTAAGTATTTATTACCTATGACCAAATTACATGGTCGGGTCGGTACATTATTGATATTAGCTTTTTAAGATGTTAAGGCTCAGTGGTGTGATGTTACCATATTATAATTGACGACTGATGCAATTATTTATGAACTTTAAATTAATACAACTAGGTCGCGATCAGTCGAGACAAGGCGATGCGCAGCTGTCAAACAATATTATTTATAAATTATAGTATGTATCGCCATTCGCCGGCAATAATTTCGTATAAAAACGTATTAACATTAACAACGATATCTGGACAGTCTACCATATCAAATAAAAATAAACGACCCTTACCAGAAACAGCTAATCAAAATACGAGATCATACAATGACTCCGATGAATGAAGTTAGTCGAGGCACACTGAGAAACTGACTATACAGATTATTTGGTCACTTCCAAATAATTGTAATCTGGCAACAATTAAAACCTAGACTTTGGAGACGGAACAGTAGTATATTGACATACTATTATATAGAATGTGATGCCAGGAGAATTTTAAATCTATACATAATATTTAAAATCAAATTCACGGCAACCGTAATTTTGACAATTTTCGTCATTTTTGGGTAGTTTTTCATATCTCAAATAATAATTCATTAATTTCGAAAAATTAGCTTAATAGAGTACCAATAAGATGTAATTCTTTACCGAAAGGGTGAAAGCATATCCTACTTATGGTAACCATTTTTTTTGACCGAAAAGTGTATTCAGACTTTAAAAAAACACAAAAATCAAACATCTACGTGAAATGTTAAATTTTGAAAGAGTTTAATGTTTTCAGACATAAAAAGAAACATCTTTTTAAAACACTAAAACCAATACATTCCTTGCTTCGATCGGGATCTAAAAATTAAATATTATAAATATCTAGGTATAATTGTTTAATTTCTTTATTTTTTATGATTTTATATTTCCAACCATTTCTTTACTGATAATTAATAAACAATTTATAAGCAATGTCATATAAAGTTTAAATTATAATTATTAAAGAGTAAACTATATTTTATTGAGAATTTTTTTTTATGTGTCACTGCTTCAATTGAGTTAATATGTCATCAGTTTTTGGTTCGCAAAATATGTTCAATGAATAATAATATGACCATTTGATATAATACAATATATTTATTGTATTTTTTTTTTGATATAACATATTTGACAAGTAATATATTTCTATACTGACCGTTATAAATGTTTAAAAATTTGATGTCTTTTAATTTGTTTTAGCTCTATTAAATATAATTATTTATTTAGCGATAAATATATATCTACTATAAATATAATGAAACAATTATAATTATACATCCAAATCGAAAACGATTTTACAACATAACGTATTAGTTGCAGAGTGCATATTTCTGCAAATTTCTTGGGTGTACTTATACAAATTTTAGTTTTATCCAATCGTTATCAAATCATTATTAAATCATGCTACTATTACATTTCTGCATTTATAGTTTCATAGAAAAATAGTTTTGCTTGAAAACAGAAAATAATTTGGTATATTTACTTGATTTTAATGTTTGTTTTTTAATATTTATATTCATAATACCATCAAGGTTTTGAAAATTATAATTGACAAAGTATATTTATTTACAACTGCTGAATATTGAAAAATTTATGATCTTAATTAATTAAAACTTTCTGTATATATTGCCATATTGTAGATTATGGTCTCAATTACAATGCTTTTGTTAAATTACAGTTTGAGTTTATGTATTTATAACAACTACAAAAAAATATTTACATAAGGAACATTTATTAGAAATATTTAATTTTAATTAAAATTATTTGATCTATATCCCCTTATGCCAATTCATAATTTTTATGTGCCGATTAATATTTCATTACTCTTATATAAAATGTGTTTCACTCAAATGGTAACACGTATTATTTTAACTAGATAATTCTAAAACGATAATTTTTTAGGATAATAGAGGAGTAATATTCTGAATTGAAATTAAAAATAAACTCTTTCGTTGTGTGCATACGCAATAAAATTTGTATTCTTTTAAATAATATTAATACCTACGTATTTTGCACCATATATTTATAAGATATGATTATTTTGATTTTATTCTTAAATAACATTGATACATAAACTTTTTTCTATATTAAAAATTGAGCAATCTTAATTTTAAACACATTTCTTTTTAAATTTTTTAAAAATATATAAATGTTTTTAGTTAGTAATTTTTTTTACAATTATTTTTCTATAAAACAATTCAAATTTATTTATGTGAAAAGTCTTACTTCCTGTAACTGAAAATAGAAAATTTTTAAGGCTATTTAAAAATTAAAATAAATTTAATATATTCATTATAAAATATAGAAATTTAAAGGGTTTCATTATGTTTCAGATAGAATTTCAAATTTGCATTCCTTAATAATTTCTATTTTAATCCAACGACTATATAAATTTAATTTATAACTTTGTATCTATCTTAGTGATGAGTGATGATAATATGAGATTGTTGTTTACTATATATATTTATCTACCTCTAAAACCTATTAATCAGAATATGTAAATTTTATGATTGTAACTACAAATTGTAATATGTATGTATATATTGTAAATACTCTAATATTCTTACCTTAGAAATTATTTGTATTTTGTAGAATTTTTTTGCAAAATATAATTTTAAGTAAAAATATTACTTTTCAAAACTAATTTTATAATATATAAAATGCAATATTAATATTTGTATAATATATAGTCATATGTTTTTAATATGAAAATGAGACATTTGACGTCCTTTTATTGATTAACTCAACATGTCAATAAAAAACAAAATTTCATCTTCTGACAATAAGATGCACACATCTGTAGGATATATTTGAATATGATTAAATATTTCATCAGAATAAAGGGGAAAAGACCTTCGACCAACATTACGTGAAATATACAATGTTCCTATTGTTATAAAGTACATAAAACATAATTAGAGAATGTCCAAGATTCCACAATAACCGAACCACATTACAAATTATTCCAACAATGAAAAATACCGAGAAACCATAGATATATTTGATCAATTTATCATTATAATATTATAATAGTTTATATTTTAAACAATTCATGTAAATATTGTGAAAACAAAAACACAAATTTTAGAAAACTCATTTTTTGAATTTCTCAAAAAATTTTTCTTAGAAGAAGAAAAACTACCAAAAAATGGCAAAATATTGGCAATATTACGATTTCCGTAATTTTTAATTTTTAATTTCGTAATAACTAATTAAGTTTTGACCGTAAGAACTTGAAATTTTTTTTGAGTATTAACATAGGTAAAATTTTGTGGTAAAATTTTGGAACACATTAGTTGATTATTTGGCTAAATAAAGTGCTTTGAACTTTTTTGCAAAAAAATTAATATTACCTAAAATTTTGAATTTATCGGTTTGAAAATTTTATAGAAGCCTAATAATATACTATTTAATATTTTGACAAAATATTTTGAAAATCGTATCTGACAATTTTTTTTTTAGGCTTCTTATTATTTTTTTTTCTGATGTATGAAAACATTTTTTTCGGGTAGAAATAATGGTCCGATTATCATTAATAGAATACCTTTTCTATATCAAATTTTATCTAGTTGGTACTTTATTTACCTCATTTTGCGAATTTCTCAAAAGTTTTTCCTTAGGAGACAAAATATACTAAAAAATGGCAGAAAATCGGCAAAATTATGGTTTCCGTTATAAGTTCTAGAATTTTTTCCAAAAATGTTTAATATTACCTGCAATTTTGGATTAAACGGTTTAACTCTTTGAAATTTGATCGTAGGAACTTGAAATTTATTTTGAATATTTACATTGGTAATTTACACACGTGGTAAAATTTTGGAATGAATTATCAGTGTAGTATATTGTTATATATTGAGTTTTGTTCAGAATTGTATTTTCTAATGCAATATCATTGTATTTAAATTTTAAGTATAATAAACCACTAATTTTCCGAGGACCGAAGGAATGAAGGAAGAAAATCTTTAATTGAATTTCTCACTTTTTTAATTCTGAAAAAAATTTTATTGTGTCTCTAGAATTAAATAATTTAGAGTTTTCTGTTATTGAAATGGTGGCGAACCAACTATACGCATGTCAAGGTTAGTCAATTATCAGTTTAGAAGTGATAGATAATACAAAACATATTTATTTAATTTTGTAACTTTATTAATTGTTTTTAACATGCCAAATTTTTTCAAAATTTAAATACAAAATATTGGCATATTGTACAAAAAACGTTCGTTTCCCAGTGCTATTGGCTTGTGTCCATAAATTATGTTCAAAATTTCGAATACACAATATATATATATTATCATACAACATTGCGTGGGGGTGGATTTAGCTCCCTTAGGATAGCTACAAGCTCCCCTATTTTAAATACATAAAATACTTTATATTTCCTTAGTATTTTTCAGGTAAGGACTATAGCCACAAATATTCATCATGCTACGTTTGTGTATATTATATATGTATATATTAATTTATTATTGCCTACTTTTATTGTGTTTTAAATATTTTATTTTATTATCATAATTAAAATTATAGTATATTATTAGTTTAATAATTAAATAATATTATAACACATGTTTACATAATACTCACGTAGTCATAAGTTTTGAATATAATATATACTATTATAATTTTAATATTAATTATTTCTGCTATGGGGTAGTTACGTGTGTATATAATTTTTTTCTAAACGAATTTGTTTTTCAATATTAATAATAATATTTATTATATTATTACTATCGGAACTTACTTAATTATATCGTCAAGTCAATAAGATGAACAACAGTTCGCATTAGTACTTAATCATACATATATTTTTTATAATTTTTGGAATATTTTGTTAACCAACATTGCGTTATGCGATGAACTGTATTCGTTTACTTTTTTAAAATTTGATTTGCTCTTTATAGACGTTACATTAGAATTCATCATTATTTTAAATTTGTAATTATGCCATTGAATGCTGTATACTATAAAGCCATTTTGATTTAGAATTACCAGGGCAATCGATATTATAATTTGTTATTATTATTATTGTAATCGTAAAGTACAATGAATTACAATTGTTACTTTTTTTAAAGTTTAATATAAATTTATATTAAACAATATTTATAATAGGTACTAAAACAAGTGTGGTTTAAGAATCTTAAAAATGACGTCATGTTAAATGTACTTATATTAAAATCACATTAAGATAATATAATTATATATTAAAGTTTATTGTTTAAAATAAGTATAAGTTAAAAGTTTAGAAACCTTATTAATTTAGGGCGTCCGTAGAGTGGGCTTTTCTGTTTTGTTTTAATTATAATAACCCGTACGAATTGTTTTAGATACTAACTGAATATTTTATATAAACGTCAATAATATATTAAGCCAACAGCATATTGTGCTTTCAATAGATAATTAATTAAACTTCGAGGGAAAAAAAAAAAAAAAACGAATATCTGGAAAGTTTACCATGTAGCCGTTATTCTTCTTAATTTTTTTCTGTATCGTCTTTCTTTCCTCAATTCGTTAATCTTACTACCGTATTAGTTGCACATTTTTTTGGTCCAAACTAACTATGTAGACAGTTTGTCATTGTACATTTACAGAAAAGTGAAGATTGATTGACACAACTGGGTTGAACGTTTCTGCATGATTGTTGTTTTTCGTTATTGAATGGAATTCGTTTGAAAGAAATAAGAAACTAGAAATTTATTATATAATTTTCATTATTCACTACTGTTATAAGTGTCTAGAACGTTGATATTTTTTTTTTAAAACGAAATAGTCAAGTTAGAAAACACTATTTTTTTTAACGCGAAAAAACATATATAGATATGTGATGTGTGGATGTGTCCTTACTAAAATGCATTTTCCATGTCGAGTTAAGAATATCGTGTGCATGCATGTCAATGATTAAGTCTGGTTTTAAATAAATATATAAAAAGTTCAAATGAATAAAAAAACACAAAACGTTGTTGCCATGATACGTATTTTTTACTCATGAGAACGATTACAATTTCGTCTGAAATAATTCCATAATTATTGCCTAGATATATTAATTTTTTTAATTTGTATTATATAACCTGGAAAAAATATAGGTTTAAACATAGTTCCATTAATTTTCTTTTAATCATCTACTAACAAATGAGTTAAAATCGACAATACTATAATTAGACAACAGTAGAGAATATTATAATATTTTAATGTATTTTGAGTAAAGTCAGAAATTATTTAATGTATGTTTATTAGATTTTTTTTACAATTCTTTTTAGGTATTATTGAAAATAAAAGTAATCATTTTGGTATAGATTTATTTTTAAAGATAATTGGACTAATTGAACCAATTTAATATGGGTCTGATATGTTTGCCAGGCACTCAAATGCCCGATACTCTAATTGCTGTATATCATTTGCTCGACATTACGTTTATCTTACAGTATAAAATTTTATTATACACAATTTTTGTCAATAATACAAATACACAAATCAATTACAAACTTAAAATTTAAAATTAAAAAATACGTTCAATATATTCTCTGTGAAATGGAAAATTATTAATTGAATTGATGTAAAATTCGGTAATCGTTTAAATCTATAATTGATGAAAAATGTGTAGCCACTTTTGAAATTTATTGTATATTGTACATAGTTATTAGCAATAAGATTATATAATATGATAGTCAATAATACATCGTAATTTATTATAATATTTAATCTTGAATTTATAATCCATTTTAATATATTCAATCAAAAAAATATTGGGCAACCAAAATTCGTTAAGTATCGTGTTGGAAAAATGTATTGTCGAGCAAATGATGTCTGGCAAGTGTACTGATACCATTGAACACGACAATTAACATTACATGAAATTTTTGGAGTTATTGTTATCTTTTCATTACATATGACTTAAATTAATTTTGGAATTTGGTCATTTCTTGCTTTAATAATAAAAATATAATAAATATGTTTTTGCTAATTATGTTAATCGTGGAAGTTAAATATGAAAAACTTACTTTACGTATATTTATATTATTTATACAATTTTATGTTATAAACTTAAATTGTTAACACATTGTTGAGTATTATTTTAAAATTTCAACTATTTCGTTTTTGTATTATTTTATAACAAACAAATATAATTAAAAATATTATTGTAGGTAGGTATCAAATTATTCTGTAACATTTTTTAATTTCAATAATTTACCTACTATTGTTTTTAATCATATACAAATTATTAATTAATAATACATCATTATATTTATTATGTGAAAGTGGTCAAAGTTAATGTTGACTTAGTATTTTGTCTTTTTAATTATATTGTCTTGATTTTCAATAATGAAACCATACATTATTCTGCAAATATAAATTTATAATATATTATATTTAAAATTTTAAACAAATGAATGGACAACAATAATTTATTTTTAAAATTCAATATCAAATGATAAATAATTATATTATATTAGCTTTGTAAATTAAAAGTTTAATTGTTCTATTTTTAACTAAATTTCCAGCCCCCTGATGGGCAATTGCATATCTTAGCCTTCCTATAATTATGGACCTGTTTATTACTTATTAAAATAATATTACTATTTCGTTATTTAATTTATCTAAATTTTTAATTAAATAGTTTAAAATATTAGATTAACGTCTTAAAGTCTATTTAATTAACAATATTAAGATTATTAGTAATTTAGTAGTAATAAATTTGTAAATTAGTATTTCGTAATAGCATTTTAAATATTATTTTTCAATCTGAATATTACCATATTAAATTTAATGAATATATACTTTATAAATAAATTTTATATTTATTTAAAAATAAAAAAAAAGTAAAATATTTATTTCGTTTTAAATAACAACTACAATATTTAAACCGTAATAGTATAGCTATAATAATAGACTAATTAATTATTGATTAATGATTATAAATAAAAAGAAAAAAAATATAAATTATAATAATTGCTAGAATATAGACTTTTAAATCTAAACTTCGAGTAGGACTTATCAACATTAAACATTTATTAAATAATACAAATACAAAAAACCCAACTACAATTTACAATAGTTATACTGATCTATAGTTTGATCAGAAAATATAATATAAATAGATAAAAAATTGTGTAGGTATTAAAAGAAACATGAATTCATTGAATTGTATAAAATTAAATAAACAGTTTTAGAGTTTATCATTAATTTGTGTGATACTGTTTATAGTGTTTATATCAGTTCCTCTAAATCAGACTATACTTTTAAAGTACGTTTTAAAGATTAGTGATTGTTGTTGTTATTGTTTTTTGTAAAAATTTCTTGTTCTATTGTTTTACTTTATTAAGTGGTAGGAATTGACTAGGTATATAAAAATTATACGAAATACATATAAAAAAAATTTGCAGTTTCAAAAATACATCGATGAAAAAATAACTATGCACATAAATTATTTTATCAATAAACCAGTGGTTTATTTTTTATACAAATTGAAAATAATAAAAAATGTTGAATTTTTTAAATAATTTAATTAGAGGTTTTGTAAGGTTATTAAAATATTATGGAAAACACGGAGAATATTAAATTAAAGGTGGTTTATAGATCTTACACCTTTATTGGATGTCGGTAGATTAACTTTGACACTATTAATCTCATTAGTTATTCCTTTGTGATAAGGTATAATCAAATTTCGTACCATGTTAATTTAAATTTAATATTTTACCTTGTATATACTGTACCAACATGAAAGTTTATGTAATTGTGTGTTACACAAACATTAAGGAACTACATTCATAATGTGTTGTTTTATAATCATTTCAAATAATGTCTCATCTTATAAATGCATTGAATCTGTTATCGAAGATAACATTAATACGTATTTATTTGTTACCGGTATCATTAAGGATTTTTCGACACCTACAGTAATAATTATATAATTATATAATTTAATATTTTTATTAATTTCTTATTTCGAACGTACATTTTTTAATATTTATATAATTTAATGATTTCTTATAATCTGTATACTTAATGTTCAAAGACATACAATAAGATACGGTGGATATTTTCGAATATTTAAATTTATAAAAGGTTCGAAATTTTACTTTGAAAATATAACAATAGATAATGATGTACTTGAGTAATTGAAAAGGTTAAAATTTTAATAAGAACTCTGATAATAATAATACGGGGATGTCAATGAATTCACCAAAATAGAAGCATGAAAGGATAGGTATGTGTTTATATTCAAAAATTCAGAATCTCAATTTGAAAGTGCCTTTAGCATTATAAAGTCTATAATGGAATATATAACTTTGAGCATTACCTCTTACACAAAGAGATAAACAAAATATGAAAAATATAATATTTAATATTCAATTAATAATAATTAATATAGGTGTATCGTAATTTGTTAATTATATTTTTTTTATTTTGATTAAAGTGGTAATTCAAAACAAAAAGTGGGAATGTCGATTGTAGAGTTCCTCTTTCGTCCCCCGGAGAAATTGGTGGTTTATTATACTTAAGATTTGAAAGCAATAATATTGCATTAGAATTACGATTCTGAGTGACACTAATAATTTATTCCAAAATTTTACCTTACTTGTAAACTACCCATATTATTACTCAAAAAAATTTTCAAGTCCCTACGATCAAAACTCAATTAGTAATCATGAAATTTAAAAATTTTAAATAATAAAAACCGTAATTTTGGCAATTTTCCGCCATTTTTTGGTAGTTTTTCTCCTCCCAAGGAAAAATTTATTAGAAATTTGAAAAATGAGCTTAATAAAGTACCAACTATACACGATTTGCACTGGAAGCGTACCCAATTCGTGGTAATTAGACTATTATTTCTACCCGAAAAAGTGTTTTTATACATAAAAAAAAAAACATCTTTGTAAAATCAATACATTCTTCGCTTCGCTCAGAATCTAAAATTATTATTTCGTTATATAAAATATATACATGTATTTGTATTATGAACAATGGTTCAATTTCAATTTTTATTTTTCTTACATATTTAATGAGAATATAGGTATATAAATTTTTTTACCAAATTTTTAATATAATTGTTATTTTATTTAATGACGTAATTGAATTTAAATTACTAATAAGTAATGGATTTTAAAAATACATCTGTTTTAATTATAAGTGTACAAGTAGGTAATAGATATAATTATTAGATACCAAAACATCCAAATATTTCAACACGAGTTTTATCGTTAATGTAATGTTAATGTTACTATAGTTTACAAATTAACTGAAATGTCGAACTATTTTTTAGCAGTTCTACCAAATAAATTCGTAGTTTTATGACATTAATATTGATAAATCGATTAATGCATAACTTTATTAACTTAACAGTTCTTAATTTTGAAAACACAAAAGCATTCACGAAACACCAAGTCAGGTGCATACAACAGATAAGATAATTTACAACATTAATATAGGTATGTAAACAAATAACTTTTAGCAATATATATATATATATATAGGTAGTTGGTGTGGTGTATTTAGTATTTTGCTATTATGTTAAACGTATCGTTATGAAACAACTAATTACCTATATCCTCCAGTTTACTGGATATTAGTATTGAAGTTCGAACACTTTATGATAGTTGATAGAATTTAACGTGAAAAAATAGCCCGCATAATATTATTATCTACCTATTATTATTTACGTTCAAACTAAATATGATATTATATTGAACGTAAGATTTCATGTGAATCATAAATATAATTATTTTAGATACCTACCTACATTCTACATAGTATATTATGTTTTATTTGATATGGATATGTGTAATAGGCAACAGTTTGTACTTTTTGAACAAAAGAAAAAACTAGTTTTTACGTTCAAGGTTATATAAATTATCATCATTATGTTTAATGAATAAAATAATAATACCTTGTTTCTGAAATTTAGTAATGCTATAGAATATGTGTTATAGATTAAAGATCCAATAACTTTTAATAATAATATCCAAAACATTTAAGTACGTTAACAATTTCTTATTCGTTCGCTTTGCTCAAATTCACACATAAAAAGAACGATAAATCATCGTTTTTAAAAATGAATTTGAGCCAAGATCAAGTAGAATAAATAAATATTCTTTTATAATTATAATATGAATGAAAATTAACCTTGAAATAGTTGAAACTATAATGTATGAACAAAACTGCTTATATTTCAAATTAAACGTAGTTATATTACTTTATAATTTATCATTTCTTTGACATGATGAACCATTTTAACATAAAATAAATGTATAAAGCACAATAATTAAGATTACGGGTAGTTAACAAAAGTTTAATGGCTTAAAACTACACACTTCTTACTACATATTACAGAAACAGAATTAATGTATATTAATATAATTACTTTTGTAAGTGTAATTACTATTAAAGTTGCAGTTTACATCTTCTTTTTCACATTTCAAAATCTTTAGTTTAACATGCTGGCACCCTCACATGCTAAGCTTATAGTAACTTTTCTATTTGTAAGTAAATTGTCTTTTAAGTATTTAGGCATTTTAAAGTGATGAAACAAAATTCCTTTTTTTAATAGAACATTCGACAGACTTCCTTTCCATCATTTCCAACTACTCGATCATATTTGTTTATATAATATTACATAAACAGAAAAAATACATAAAACATTTTTAAAAATAATTAAAATATAAAATTATATATTTTTAAATATAACTTTAAAAAATTATAACTCATATATAGACACGTACTGTAATCTTATATTTTTGTATTTAGTTTTAGCTTTTACTGCTTTAAGCCATATCATCTATAAAAATTAATTTGACCATCCACGAAATCTCGTATGGTTTTGGGCCAAAGATGCAAAATACTGCAACGGGGACGATAGTAGGATGAGAATGAGGAGCAGCGTAAGTAAGAACATGATTTTGGCATAAAGTGCATAACGACACGTTTCCTTGACTACGAGTAATAAAACACCTCGGCTCCAGACACAGCACTGAGGATCTGTGGATACAAAATAACATAATAGTGTCTGACGGGTGACGGCGCCAAGTTTATATATTACTTACAGTCAAGTATTTAAAATAGTAACTGTAAGAATGACTAAAGTCAGTCGCACTGTAGAAGTCGTGCCAGTCACTATTATAGTTGGCCTATTAAATAACCGTACCTAATATACATATATACGAGTGTTTCGTTAGACAATATGATTTCGTCGATGAAAATTGTATTTGAAATCTGACACACTGAAGTAAGTTCGAAAATACATATAACGATCACATTTTGAATAATTTGGGTGGAACATTTATGGATTATATGAGTTTTACGGAATTAATGATATACACAATATGATTCCACTGTATATGAATATTATATAATATGGCATTTTAAAAATATAAAATGGGTACAAATTTATTGAGAATGCCGCGATTGTCGGTCTCGGAACTATATGCTCAACGACATTAATTGTTATTTGAATTAATTTTGGTCACACTATTTGGACCGATTAAGTTGACCGGTTCATTTATGTTATTTATAGTACGTTTTAACATGAGTACGAGCAGTGTTGTACAAAGATAACCTATAATTTCTCTAGATAAGATAACAGATAATTTTGATTCAAAAACTGATTTTGAATTTATCTAGATGAGATAAATAGATAGCACTTATAATTATGATTTAGATAAGAGATAAAAGATAACCAATTTTATCTAGATAAAAAAACAGATAACTAATATTTAATATTGTAGATCCAACTTTCGTACTTGGCATAAATTATGTTGTTATCATCATGATTATTTTATAAATATTATTATTATTAATTATAAATTATCTGATGCTCCATTTAAAACTATAAATAGTGTTTAGAGAGCGTGGTTTAATATAATTTTGTGTCAAAATTTTTTAAATCATTGATCGAATAATTATCTAGATGATTATTCTCAGATAGCCTATTTATTTATCAAAATTAGATAAAAAGATACTTAAATAATTTTTATCTAGATAAGATAAAAAGATAACTGTATGTTATCTAGATAATGCACAACACTGAGTACGAGCATGCTTACTCTTTGCTCATGCTCATCTTGGATCATTATAGCTCAAAAATTCTCTCGATCATGTTTAAAAGTGTGTGACATATAACCACGGATGTGAATATTAAGATAAACATTTTACAAATTAGTATTTTTTTTTTTTAATTTAAAATAATATTTCAAACATATTATACTATATATAGTGTATATAACGTCAAATTAATAAAACTTATATATTTTTATAATGTTGGATATTTACAAATATTTTACATACGAATTTGAAATCTGAAATAGAGATTTTGTTTTATTTAGTTTTTTATTTATGTATCATTATATTATTATAAAATATCTATGCGTTTTATTGTACAAAAAAATACACGTACCCAAAAAATTAAATATATTATAATATTAATATTTAACATTTATTTATTGAATATTGATGTGAAATAAAGTTAATTATTTTTTCATTAGTCAAAAACTACAATTCCTAATATGCATATACCTAATACGGTTTCTTATTTTAATAATGAATAAGTCATAAATAATTCATGACTTATACATTATTAAAATAACAAACATAAATCTGTAAATCAATAGATAATTTTTAAATCAATAAATTTGATTGACTACCATATCATTATTGTTGGAATTTTTATTTAATATTGTTACAACAAATCACTGAACATTGACAATGTAAATTTATCGTACAATTAATAATAATTATAATTTGCGAAAAATTACGTCGTCTGTAATTAATTATTGTCAGCGTTGGAAGGTAACGTTGAAAACAAACGTATTATTTAGTTAAATATTTCATCGAGATTTTTTTTTAAATTATTGTTGGCACGCAATGCGAATTATAAATTAGAATAAATATTTTATAGTAGGTATTATTTTACGTTAAAATTCTTATCTTTTATATAAATTGTTGCGCTTAACAAAGAATATTATACTGTACACTAATGTTTAATTATATTATATCATGCCGAAACTTATATAATATCATACAATATATAGTACTAAAATAATCCAATCCAAAATTTTACAACGTGTATAAAACTACCTATAAGAATATTAAAAAAAATATACAAGTACCTACGTTCAAAATTGCATTAGTTATGAAAAATTTTAAATCAATTTCATCAAAATTACGATTTTCGTCAATTTTTTCGTTTTTCCGTTATTTTTGGTAATTATTCTTTTTCCATGAAAAAGCTTTTGAGAAATTAGAAAAATGAGCTAAATAAAGTACCAAGTGGATGGAATTTTCTACCGATATCATACCTTATTTGTGGTAATCGGATCATTATTTCTACCCAAAAAAGTATCTCCAGACATAAAAAAATAAAAAAACATCATTTTTAAACCGATACATTCTTCGCTTCGCTCAGTATTTAAAATAATATTGAAACTAGTGGTAATTAATTACATTTTTCTACAATGTTAAATTCCACGTTTTATAAATAAATTAAAACAAATTTATTCTTGTGATAAATAGATTATAAATTCTATATAATATATATTATTACGTTGGGCTTTTGTTGTGTCAGAAGTTTTAACTATAATGTAATGCTTAAACAACCATCTTCAAAGTACCTACCTAATGGGCTATTGTACTAACCGCAGCTGACACTAATGAACTAAACACTAGTTTAAATAAAACATTCAAAGGATCAAGCAAATATCGACCGACAGAATTGAGATATGTTGTTGCTTTTATTTGGCTCCAAAACTATTAGCATTGCAAAATTTATGTTTAATAACAATTAATAACATGAGTAAATTATTAATTTTTTTTGAAATATAAATAAAAACTTTATACTTCTTTAATTTAGATATGTTATAATAAATTATGTTATATGTATTATTTATCTTATTTCATAGAAGTGCAACAAACTTATTATGTTAATCTTTTATTAGTATTGTTTATTTAAAAGTTGCTTATTATGTAAGAGAATATTACAATAACTTTAATTTTAAAAATATATAAATAAATTTAATATGTAATTAAGTTTGGCTTTATCGGTTTATAGTATTGTTAATAAATAGGTATATTATATTATAACTTATAATAATTATAATACTTAGTGAATTCCATACAACCATAAATTTATATGTTCTACACTTAAAATAAACAAAAATAGTAGAAATATAGATAATAAAGGTCAAATAATTTATTATGTACTAATTGAATTATTGATTATATACGAATTTCTTAAAACATTAGCCAAATTATTTGAAGTAAAAACAAATTGGATTAAGAGAATTGACCGAATCAGAAACTTTAAATTGCGTATTAGATTAATATATCTGCGAATGAGTCATACTAATATGCTATATATAGTATATACATTTCTATTGAAACTTTTAAAGAAATAAATGTAATATTTAGTACTTACAGTATAATCACAATATTTAATGAGGTATGAGAATTCATATCATTGTATTTTAACAAAATAACATAACGCAATTTCATCAAAATCTTATCTTTATCATTGTTATAAATAATACGGTTTACAGTCAAACTGAACAACTAAATCTGTATAAAACCATTTAAATTTATTCCTATATACATATAATAATAATATAATTCGCTTGTTTCATTTATTTTTAATTTTAAAAGTAATAATACAATTACAATACAATATGAAAATTATTATATTTATATTTATGTATAAAGAACAACGCGATTTAAAAAATTAAAAATTCTGAATTTAGGATTTAAATTTCCACTAATCTTTTGGTTGAAAGCAATTGAGGATTTTTTTTATGGGTGTACAGAGTTAGGTAGTTATTTATTTTGAAAGCTATGAAAAAAATCTATATGTGTATTAACCAAAAAACTTTTTTTGTTAAGGTGAGGTTTAGACTCATAAACAGAATCAACTTTACGTATTTTTTTTTTTGTCGATGGACTCAAGGGACTATTTTATTCGAACTCAAGACTTCGAATCGAAATTTCGATTTGTTATCTGGAATACGCTTTATCGGGGTTTTTTTTTATCTTCAAACTTCTTTGTAACTAAATAATATATTTCTTTATCAGATAAAACTTTATACGTTAATTAAAAATATATAATATGATTTGATATTTGAACATATTTAAGATAAATTGTTTTATCAAATAATAATTTGTGATGTTGGTATAGGTACTTTATTGTTCAGTAATAAATTAAGAGAAACAGTAAAATATCTCGTTTTATTAATTGTATCAAAATATATTCTAATCATTAGTATTTTTTATAGATTTATGTGTAATGATTGATTAAATAATATTTTTTTATATTAAAAAAAGATAGATAAATTAAGTTTATTAACATGTAGGTATACATACAATCACTGTATTGTATATTATTTAAATTATACCTACTTAATCTAATAATTAACCTATTATAAAAGAAAGAAAAGAATGTATGAGCGTATTGATAGGTAATAAATTGTGAATATGTCAATAAAGTCAGTTTAGTTGGTTTACTTATAGATTATAATAAAAACTGTTTTCATAAATTTTATTGTGGAAAAAGAGTAGAGGTTAATCAAGAATTTTTTTCTAATGGAATTTTTTTTTTTTAACTAAATATTTGTGTGCATTTATTAATAGTATGAGGTAATGGTGTTAACAAAATCAATAATTGTAATTAAAAATTGTTATTCTGTATTGTTTTGTTATTTAAAATAAAAGTTTAAAAATAGATATTTAGATACTGTCTAGATTATTTAGATAATAGATAATCATTGAATCTAGTAATCAAAAGATTAAGAAACCCACTACAATATTAGATTATTGTAGATTTGGACGGTAATTAATAACAGAAATTTTAAAAATTCGTATTTCTATAAGTATAAAAAGTTGAAATTATTATGTTTATAAAAAATAATAGGGTTTTATTATTTACAATTTTACTTGTTAAAATTATCTTCAAGATGAATGGAGACAGATACATAGAACTTAATAGCAACAAAAACGCTTAGAGAGTATATTCCTTCAGAAGAAGAAAGAGAAAGAAATATCTTCAAAATAACAATTAAATATATTCCATTATTTGAATAGGTATGTACTTATGAATATATAAATTTATATATTTGTATAAATATTCAGTTTTTTAAGGTAAATAATTAAATGTTAAATAATTAAAGATTATAATATTTGTGTTTAAAAAAAAAATAATAATTTAGATTATATCTAGTATATATACTTAGAGAATATGGAACATAAATAAACAAATTTATTATTATTTTTACAGCATCTATAATTTCTTATATATTTATGAACAAAAATAAATATTAAAAAACTTCATTGTTTACACAATTTATAATTAAAACATATTGTTATATAATACCTATATTTAATATTATTGAAAATTAATTAAAATATTGTAGCTATTTGACTTTTAATGTTTATTACATATTGGTTATAATATACTATTTGTAGGTTAGGTTTTAACCTAATCTAATCTAACCTAATATATGTAATATGTATTATTATTTTATATCCTATAGTTTAAAGCGATAAATTTTAAAATTATTATGAATATATTGTGTTATTTAATATAACTAGAACTAGACTGAAGACGTAAGTAAATATTAATAGGATGCACCCACATGTGTTGCCTCATCTATAGTGTCTGTTAGACAGTAAACGTAATATTTTATAATATAGAAGTATGTATTTGTTTTGCGTGGGATAACACTTTGCTCAATTTGTATTTTTATGGTTAGGTTAATTTTTATGGTATGGTACCAAATTTTAACAATTATTGTAAGAGAATTTTATATGTATTGTAGCGTTTTAATTTCTTTGATAGTACAACTTAATTACAAATAGTTAAAATTAATAAATTTAAACATTTAAAACCTAAACGAATATTTCTTGATAATAAATTTACATGACTGTAATGTAACAAATAAAAACTCTACGACTCAGATAAAGTACTCTATTAATTTTAAAATTTTGGTGATTCTGCTATAAATACAGATTGAGTAAAATTTCCCCCCGCAAAATAAGTATTATGTTTCCCGCCGGATAAAATATGTATGCAGGTTATGTGACGTACTGGCGTCCTCTTAATTAAAATTCTTGAGTTATTTGAAAAATTGTATACTGAACATAATATATTTATAAAATTATTTTTTGTAATTATAGTGTATTAATAAATTTAATTTAATTTTAATAAAAATGGATTATTAAATTATATTGTGTATAATAATGATTTCTTTGTTTTAATTTAAGTAAGTACCTACTTCATTTCAAATTTAAAAATATCAGTTAATATACGATGTGCCTACTCTTATATTAATCTATGAAGTATAAAATAACATCTTTATATTTTTGAATATTAAGAAAAATGAAATATATTCCACAAAAAATTTGAATAATATTATACATACTTATGATGCAATATAATATTCAATATAAATACTAACCTAATGTATCTAACAATTTTTGATCTTTTTAATTGAATAGGTACAATATAATAATATATAATGTTTATTCGATTTTAACGATGCCGATGGAATGACTCGAAAGAGTATAGCTTCTGATACGTTATCATTGGCTGATTGTAGCTGGTGAAGCATTTCATCTCTTATCTTATTTATGTATGTTTATTTTCAATGTTAAAATTAAAAAAATTAATATTTTGTCTACTTTTCTTGTATTTTCGTAATCATTTATGCTGTAAGGGTTTTTTTAAACATGTTTATATGGTTTTTTTGTGGTGTAATTATTATTTTGTGCCAACATTTATACAAATATAATATAAAAATTTTCGAGGCGACAAATAATAATTAAACATAACATATTAAAACATGTATTATAAATTATGTGAGTTTTATAAAAACATAATATTATAATATAAGGATATATTACGACATAAAAATATAAAAATAATTAAACTTAAATATAATAAAGTGCAAATGTGTAAATATTTAAACTTATAAATGTCTGTCGTAACAATTCCGAGTCTTTGAGTTATTCAAGTTTATTGTAGTATTTTATTTAAAGTTTAAACAAACACGTATCTACTGTTCCTCATTAACAATTAATAAAGTTGGGACTACCGGATTCATATTAAGTCGTAAATACTACATGATATGCAATAAATACATACATTTGTGATTTATATATGTAGGTACCATAAAAGTACTCTTTATAATATTATGGTCTTTTAATGGTTCATTAATTTTGGTGTTATATGTAATAAACGTTATTAATTGTTTTTTTTTTCTATTGCTTATAATATTTTTTTTGTACATTGAACGATATAATAGGTATCACAAATGTTTTTTTTCATAAATAAATTAAAAACTTCATAAATTAGAATTTCAACTTTGTATGCGAAAAAAGTGTAATAATTTTGATCAAGTACCGTAATGCATAAAATGCTTTTATTGTTCAACTAATCTATCGCTTATGATATATAATTAAAAACTAATATTTTTTTTTTTTTTATTTGAAATAAGAATTGAAATTTAAAAATTACAAATATACGCTTTAATAATTATTATTCGATGAATTATAAAAAAAAAAAAAAAAAAAAAAAAAAAAAATTAATATATTACTTTAAATTTTAACTATTTTATTTATTTATTACTTTTATTCAACCTAGACCACTTTATAAATTTTCTAAAAATATTCATTTTCATATTAATTTAGATTCCACATTTGTAATTATAATTTATTGATAGGAGAGTTATCAGGTTAGATATAAACGCAGTTTATAAATAATACCTATACCTTGATTTACATTTTTTTTTCTATAAAAAAAGAAATTTCATAAATTCATTATTTAACATATTTTTATTACACTTAAAATGTATTTTCTTTTTCACGAATAAACTGCGCATAGATTATATATCTATGATATATTGTAGGAATACACAATTCAAAAAATATTTTCATAAAAATAACCGAACTTCTTTATCGATTTTTTATTAGTCTTCTTTATGAACTATTTCCTTATTACACATTTTGGGAACGCTTAGTTTATATATACAGTTCTAACAAAATCAATGATAGGCGGTCTCGGTGGGTAACCTTGAATATAATATGATATAACTTTTCAGATGTGTTCGTCAGTTGATTAACAGCTGTTGATTTGGTGTGCTGCGACTACATGTTTTAATATTTTGGTTTTGTAACTTTTTATCTTTAAAATTTAACAGATTGAATTTAAAATAAAATTGTAATAAATTATTAATAAAATTATTTTTACAAAGACAATTTTTCAAAAAATGGTTGAACTGTATGACACTATTTAGATATTATCTAAACTATTGGTAAGTGTAATTATAATAATATTTAATACGTAATTAAAATTTATATTATGAATATATTAATATGATCAAATTTCACTATATAATATATACATAAATATATAAATTAAACAATTTAATATAATATATTTCTGATTTCACAATATAACATATTTAATGTGTAATTTTAAATTAAATATAGCTATGGCTATCTAATATGTAATTTAATTTAAATTATAATATAGATATAATAAAATTATAAGAATTTTATAATTATTACTTTAAACATGAAAATAATGAATATGAAATAATGCGGGGTATTGTCATCGGTATAAATATATTTTTTAGTGAGTAAAATTATTTTGAAATTAAATTCGATTGTTTGATTTGTTTAATACGTGCAGTTATAATATTTATTCTTTTAGATTCTAAGCGAAGCGAAGAATGTATTGATTTTACAAAGATGTTTTTTTTTTTTATGCATGAAAACACTTTTTTGAGTAGAAATAATGGTCCGATTATTACAAGTACCACAAGTAGGGTATGCTTTCGGTAGCGAATTGCATCTAGTTGGTACTTTGTTTGCTCATTTTTTAAATTTCTAAAAAATTTTTCCTTGGGAGGAAAAAAACTACCAAAAAATGGCGGAAAATCGGCAAAATTACGCTTTCTGTTATTTTAAATTTTTTAATTTTGTGATAACTAATCGAGTTTTGATCGTAGGGACTTGAAACATTTTTTGAGAATCAAAATAAGTGTTCTACATTATAGAAACAAATTTTGAAACTATTGGTTGATTTTATGACTAAGTATTGAGCCCTTAAATTTTTTTAAAAAAATGTTTAATTTTTCTTGCAATTTTTAGTTTATCGGTTTGAAATTTTATTGAACCTCAATCATATCATATCTAACCTTATTTTTTTACCAAATATTTTAAGAATCGTAATTCACAATTTTTTTTTTATAAGCTTCTAAAATTTGAATATATTTAGTAGAATTGAATATTATATATATATATATATATTTTTTTTTTTTGATGTATGAAAACATTTTTTCGGGTAGAAATAATGGTCTGATTACTACAAGTAGGGTATGCTTTCGGTAGCGAATTGCGTTTAGTTGGTACTTTATTTAGCTCATTTTTCAAATTTCTCAAACATTTTCCTTGGGAGAAGAAATATTTCCAAAAAATGGTGGAAAATCAGCAAAATTACGACTTCTGTTATTTCAAAATTTTAAATTTCGTGATTACTAATTGAGTTTTGATCGTAGGGTCTTGAAAATTTTTTTGAGTATTAACATATGTAGTATACAAGTGAGGTAAAATTTTGGAATAAATTATAAGTATAGTATATTGTAATGTATTGAGTTTCGCGCAGAATCGTATTTCTAATGCAATATCATTGCATTCAAATCTTAAGTATAATAAACCACTAATTTCTCCGAGGATCGAAGAGACGAAGGAGGAACATCCACAATCGTCATTTCCATTTTTTTAAATTTAAAAGTATATTTTAAATATATACAAACACTTATAAATTTTTATGACTTAAGATATTTTCTTTAAAATAATCATTAAATTATAATATATTTTAGTCAACTAAAATACTAAATCAAGTTTTTAAATAATTTGTAAATCGATCGTTTTTTTTATTACGTATATTTTAATGTAGATCTTTGTATTTGAAGCCTTATTCACACATTTTCTATTGCTATAATCTTTTTATTTTTGATGTGCTTATTTATTGTAAAAATGTCTAATCCTTAAAGTATTCATTCTAGTGTATGCTAGATATATATATAGATATATATGCTAAATATATATAACTCGTACGATTTGCCTTATATACGTTCTATTTTACCATAAAACGTATAGTAAATTGTAGTATTCGGGAGGATGTAATGCGAAATCAGTTCACTCTCAACTCTCGGTTCAAAAAAAAAAAAAAAATAACAATAATAATTCGTGGCGTGTAAACCCGTCTTCAAAGTTATAATAATATAATTACTGATTAATACTTTGTATATAACGAAATTATTATAAATAAAAACATTAAAATTAGTAACTTATAGGTATACCAACATGTACAACATTGTACACCAACATTTGAGACATTATAGAGAACAAACTAACTGTTGTAATTTTTATTAAGTGAAATTTAGTTAATTGTAACTTACAGAGTCGTATATCGAGGAGGGGGAGAATATGGGATTTAACTCCACCCCGAAAATTTTTATTAAAAATATTTTTCTGCTTTACTAAAATGAACTCGTATACTTTGAGATATACTTGGAAATATCTTTTATTAATATTATAATTATTATTATCCTTTATCCACATTATCATTTTATATCAATAAATAAACTCTATTATGCGATAACGATAGACAACCTTTTCTCGGCCCCAGAGATGTAATAAATTGTACCTAAGTATCTATTTTTTTCATTGAAAAAGTTTTTTTAATATAAATACTCTAAAATAATATTTAAAAATTTTTATCCAAATACTTCTATTAAAAATGTTTGAAATTCGCATTTATGTACTTACTTAAAAGTATTTGAATAATTTTACTCAAGTACTTTATAAGACTGCCGAAGAGACGAAATAGGAATATCGGGAATCAGTAATTTTTTTTTACAACAAATTAATTATAAATTTTGTTTAACCATGTGATAAATGACATTGATTAATAACTAAATTAATTAGTTATTCATATTATTGGACTAGATATATGAACTTATAATTTAGTTTGCCTTTATTTTAAGATTAAACTTTTTATTTACTTAAAAATACATCTAATCAAATGATGTAAAAAAATTTGTTTTTAGTATTACATAATTTAGAAATAATTAATATTTTTATTGATATTTAGCTTTAAGATAAAATAATCTTTAAGACAATATAATGTCATTATAAGAAAATTCACCAAAAGGTGAAACTAATAAGTGTTGCATTATATTTATTTAATTTTTTACATATAAGATTATATATTATTTCAGATAACGTATAGCAAAGAAAAAAACATTATTATATTATTCAAATTATGAAATACTTTACGTTATTAGTTATTTTGTTGTATTGTTATTTTCGTGCAATAAGATGTTCAAACATTCTTGTTTTTCTACCTTCGCCTTGGAAAAGTCATATTGTTTCCTTCCAGCCATTATTCTTAGAACTAGCTAATCGTGGTCATAATTTGACTGTAGTGTCAAAATTTGTTGTTAAAAATCCACCGGAAAATTATACTCAAGTGGTTCCTTTGTACGAGTTTGATATAGACGGAAGTAAGATATCCTTCTTTCTAAATTTTTATAACCTTATTGATCGACGATTTTTATAGTACTTTATAAAATATAAGATATTAATGTTTAATAATTTGTAATTATTAATTTAAAAATAAAACCTTACCATTTTAAAGAGTTTTTCAATTAATTTCGTTTTTTTATTTTTATAACAATAATGATACATATTTGGTATACATAAGATTTAATTAAATACCTTCGTGTAAATAATATATTATGATGTTTAGGGTCAGATTTGTTAATGCAAGAACGAAGCCTGTTTTACATGTTTTACGATGATATTTTACTACGCAATACAGTTTTAGTTGACACTACACAAATGTTCTTATCAGATGCAGAGGTACAAAGATTTATCAAGTATGATCAATCATCGTTTGATTTGGTCATAGTGGAATCGTTTTTCCAAGAATGTAACGTGGCACTGGGACACAAGTATAGTGCTCCGATAATTTCCATTGTTCCTGAACCACCTTGGGTGAGCGTATCTCGTTGGGCAGCAAACCCCATTGAATTTTCGTATATTAAAGACTTAATGGTGGATAGTGGTAAGTCTTTAAATTTTTGGGAACGGTTAACAAATACATATGTTGGATTATACTGTTTATTTATCGAACCAATTACGTATTTACCCCAATTGGAAAACATGATGAATAAATATTTTCAATATCCTGGATACGAAAATAGACCCACGATGAAGAAAATGCTCAAAAACATATCGCTTTCTTTAATCGATTCAGATATGATGATTCTTAGTTCGAGACCTTATGTACCAAGTTTCATTGAAGTACCTGGAATTCATATGCAAACTATCAAGAAAATGGACAAGGTAAATCATGAGTCCTAACCTTAGATATGTAACAAACCGTATATAGTACTTATACACAAATATATTTGATCTCTAGAATCTACTACATTTTATGAACAGTGCTACTAAGGGTGTTGTATATTTTAATTTTGGCACCATACTAAATGTTACAAGTATTCCTAAACCATCATTGCAAGCTTTAATAAGTGTATTGGGTCGATTGGAACAAAAAGTTATATTTCGATGGATAAACAATGACGCACGTGGATTTCCGAATAATTTTTACATTAATTCTTGGCTCCCACAAAGAGAAATCCTTAGTAATAATTTATTTAAGGTTTAAATTGTTTTTAAAATTTAATTACTTTACAGTCAAAAAATGTGATTTATTTAGATCATCCAAATTGTAAGCTTTTTATTACTCACGGAGGGATGCATGGTATAATGGAATCTATAGATGCTGGTGTTCCTATGTTAGGATTTCCTGTTTTTGGCGATCAATATCAAAATGTAAAAACTTGTCAAGATAATGAAGTTGCAATTATGAGTAATATATTTAGATTGTCGGAAGAGACATTAGAAAAGGATGTAAAACGTTTATTGACCGATCAGAAGTAAGAATTAAAAAATGAACTAATATTTATGAAATTCGTTATAATCAGGAATAAATAAATATTCAAACATTTTTTATGTTATTTGTGTTATAACTAGAATATGAGAAATCAGTTTTGAAAATTTGTATTTAATTTTTTGTTTTTAGCAAAAGTAATCTAGAACTAAAAACAATATTTTTTTCAAATAACTTTTTCCAAATTGTTTTCATAAGTGTAAGATTTTTACTATATTATTTTTTTATTAAATTAATAAATTTCACACTTAGATTGTTCAGTTACGGCTGCTTGAAATAAGCTAGCCGAGGTGAATATTATTCGTAATCGGTCTGGATAATTCAATAAATTAAAAATAGTTAAAATTGATTGATTCTCATTATTATTTTTTATTTATTTCAAATTAAAATACATTATTTCTTCATAAAATAAATATAAATATATATGTAATAATAACATAAAATATGTTTGCGATAATTCATATTTTCCAAATAACTACTAAAGTGTAAATTCAGATCCCAATTAATATGTGTGCAAAAATGATAATAAATATTTTTTTATTTTATATTATTGGTAAGTAAATAAATACGATTTATAATATTAGTGAATTGAACTAAACATGTGCGTACTATATTAAAGTATTTACACTTTCAAAAATATAATGTAAAATTTTGTATAAAACCATATTTTTAATCAAAATATATTTTTTTATTTTACTCAATATTTATTAAAATTTATTTTAATAAATATTTGTTAAAAATTTAAAATGTTTTTTTTAAACGTATTATAATATTTTATAAAATATATATAATATTGTACAAATTATAGCTTATTTGACTATTTAATACATTTTATTTGATACATTTAAAAACAACTAATTAAAAATCAAACAAATTTATAAAATCATAAATTCTTTATAATCATATAAAGTACGAGTATAACACATATTATGTCTTTTATTTATCTAGTATATTAGTTTTTTAGGAAGTAAATATTAGTGTTGCATGCGTTATCAACGTAAACTTTCTTTATTTCATATGCTATCTATTATTTATATAGTTAATCTAATATTTATTTAACCTACATATTTTACCTACATATATACATTTTTTTAAGATTAAATGGTTATATTAAATATAATACGAAAATATTATAAATTAATAGAAAATTTGCTTTGATTGTGTTAACATTAAAGTACCTAGTTTATATATTAACTCTCAATTTCAATTGTCATTCAGTCATTATAAGGTAATAAACATGTAAGATTATTTATATTTATTTTAGTATAATATATATTGTAGTTGTAGACAGGGTTGGAAAATTACTCTGCGAAATAGGTTAAATAATAGGTATATTAAAAAATAAGAACAATTAATTCGTAATAATTATTTTAATTTACAATATGACTCATAAATAAACATTTGAATAAATTAGCTGTGATATATAAATATTGTGTATAGCATGTGATAATATGACAATTGAACCTAACTGAATCTTGTAAGAAATCAAACATAATATGATACTCGTATGTATTGTATGTTAAATCAATTAATACTCGTAAATATAAAATCAAATATAATATTATGCATTTCAATAATATTTCGTAAAATAATAATTTAATTGATTTTTATATATTATAAATTATTATTTATACTTTTAACTATCAATAATTGTTCCGTAAAGTTATTTTCATCAATAAATTATCAATTTATAAAGGTTCTCTAAAAATGCTAGAAGACTGTCTGATATATATAAAGATCGACCAATGTCAGCTCTTGATAAAGCTGTTTATTGGGTGGAATACGTAATAAGACATAATGGAGCTCATCATTTACGTACATCAGCTGTCGAATTATCAGGATACCAATATTATTTGTTGGACGTTATTGCATTTATTACATCAATTATATTGTTATTTATATTTATTTGTTATTTTATAATGAAGAAAATAATTAAATTGTTATTTAATTTGTTTTTTAAGCAAAAAATCGATTAAAAATGAGCAAAATCTCACACAAATATTAATTTGTTATTATATAAATACAACATTTTTAATATTATTTTATGTAAGTAATTAGTAATTGCATAATAATAATAATAATACCATATTTTTTTTTAATGTCTTTAAAAATATAATTTACAATATTTTAAATTGTAGCTGAGTGAAAATGTATTTGTACCAAATAAATTATTGTTGTCATTTTTTTGAATAAATAAGCAAGTACCTTATTGAAGTTGTGAATATTATATTATTTATATTTGATAGTTATATTCGAAAATAGTTACAAGCAATTATCAAATGTTAACCGCCAATTCCATAAAATTTAATAAGCAATCTATTAAGTTCTCTTACAATTATAAAATTAATGGTTATTTCATTTTCTGCTTAATAATTTATTTATATTATTTCTTTTTCTTTTTTATTTAGTTATAACTTCATATCGTCCCCGTTCACGCAAAACACACCAAGTCCAAAAACATAATATTTGGGAATGAGCTTTTTAAAATAGTATAAACTTTAAAATATTCTCCTGGTGTAACTTATTTCATTTTCCGTGATTAATTTTATTTTCCTTTATACATATTAGTTTAATATGGTTATTTGTCGCTAATAATATAATTATTCTGCATTTTATAGTATAAAAATCCCAAATAATCCATTATCCACGAACTCCATGATCCAAGATTTAGTCTGTCTTGCGTGAACGGGGACGATATATTATTAAGGTAAAAATTGTTTTCTAATAATATAAATATGTACATAGAGTTACCTAACTGTACAGAATTACAGTTAAATTTAAAATGATTATAATATTATAATTTCTAATTGATATTAAATTTTGAATATTTATTATCTATCTACAAAAATAATGTTACTGATAATACACATTTTGGATTGGGTATATAGATAGAAAGTAGTCTAATACGTATTGGTATATAATATACAATAGTATGTGTATTATATACAGATTTAAATAAAAATATTATAAACTCATAAACAATATACAGTTAATATGTTCTAATTATTTTTTTTTTTTTTGGAAAAATAAGAAATTAAAATAGAACAGTTAAATGCGAGTTATTATTATATCATAATAATTATTACTTATATGTATAAAGTATAAAATATAACTGTAAGTTTATAAATACATATTGTGAAATTTTTTGAGTTATTATATCGAAGTTAATTAAAAATGTTTTATTTTTAAAAATTAATACTTTACTTTTTGATAAAAATAAAAATAATAACGTATAATTTTGATTTACACCTAGAAGCAATGTTTGTAATGGGATAAAGGAGTTATTATATATTTTTTAAAATTAAACATTTAAATTTTTTAAACAATAAAAATACATACAATTTTCATAACATAATAAATTAAAAGTTTAAAAATCATTAAAGTTCGCTTAATCATGGGCGTAGTTTAAAATAATTTTCAAAGAGGGCTATATAGTAGTAAATATTGTAATGAAGATATGAAACCTAGGTTAATAGCAATTAACAAGTTACAATTTTAAGTGGCTACGAAAGGTTCTAGTGGGCTGTAGCCCACCCCGCCACTAGCAAACTACACCCATGACCATGAGCTTAATAACTATTTAACAATAAAATTCGTATTTATTAGATAATTCGATTTTTTATTAAGATACATAAGCATTACATTAAAATTAGTTGGAACTAAATAATCTAGTAATTTTTTTTATATACTAAATTTGTAAATCATATGCCCTATATTCATGTTTATTAATATTTTTGAAATTAATTATTTAGAGACATTTAATATAAAAAATTGTTTATACAGTAACCTGATTGATGAAACTTTTAAATCTGTTTAATTGGAAACTAAGGACCTTTTAACTCATTTTTGTTTAGACAAATCCTTACAGCTGGATTTTGTTAACTATTAGTGGTTTAATGGCATTGTCATAACATCCCGATACTAATAGCCATATTGAAAAATTTTTCATATTCATATTTATACTTGAATAATATGGATCAAGTTCCTGGTAATTCTGTTTTTTAAATTTCAATAACAAGCATGTTTACTTTAATATTTTCTTTTTTTCACGTATCGTATTTGAAACTATTGAATATCACTGACAAAATAGTATTTGTACTAGGAGTTCTTACTTACATGAAGTTCAAGACATACTTAAGTACACGGATTTTGTGAACAGGTAAATAAATAAAAAAAATGAAACACGTATGCCGTTTATGTGAATATTAATAGACCTCAAAATATGTAATCACATATCAGAATCCTATACACGTGAAAAATTATGATACCTATGTGATATATGTTCTTATGATAACCTATATAGTTATTTATAATTTAGCGATTATTTTTCTTATCTCTTATTAGAAATTCATAACACGTTTTCAAATGTTTATGTTGAGCTACAAAATTTAGTATAAACAATTTATATTAATTGCGTATGATTTCGATAATTTCCGGACTAGCTTGATAGGCAATTCGCGTCTCCCGGGCGTTGTTTCATTGTTTTCATAATATAATTAGCAATGAAAGTATTTTTATATATATTTTTATCAATTTTAAAATTACTATTACATTATCGTTCATTTCGTGTATTCACTTTTTTTTAACAAAAAACACTACGAATCAATAATCATCATCTATTATCCATCTTATTATTATTTATACTCATTAAACTAAGATATAACAATTTTTAATAAAATAAATTTAAAAAAAAAAAAAAACAGAAATAAATAAATAAAATGCTAGTAGTCGGTTAAAATTGTAATAATTACAATATGATTATTTAAGTCTATATTTTATATTATATGGATTAATATTTCGATTTTAGAATGGAACTTATTAATAAACTTATATAGAATACAAGATTGTTAATATAAAATTTGTTGTTCCTAGGGCATTATAAAGGTACTAGAAGTTTTTTTTATTCCGCCGACAGCATGTCTTGTTGTTTCTTTAATCCCTTCTTATTGTCGTTAGTAGTTTCCGACTCTGGCAGCGACGTGTTCGTTAGGTATAGAGTATTCTAATTATTATACTAGATCAGTGCTTTTCAAACTTTTTTGTCGCGGTCCCACCCTAAATTTAATATGAAACTGTCAAGGCCCCCTAATCAAAATCATTAATTTTTTTTCTTAATTATATACTAAAATGGCATGCACTATTTCACACAAATCAATTATTAAAATAAATAGTAAATAAATGCATTGATTAATTATACATTAATTGTATAATTAATCAATGAAGTAAGTATTGCCACTTTTGAAATTAATGAATACTCTTGCTGCCGATTTAACCAAAATCAGTAAGTTATTTTTCTTTAAATTTTGTTTCAAGAGTTGAGTCTTCTTTAATTTCAATTGATTGCTCTTTTGCGGCCCATGAAATATGATCGTATTTCAATGAAATAGAAAATGGTATATTTACCCAATTGTGTTCATTATTTTTATTCAAATTTGGAAAATATTCAGATGAAAATTTTAGCATTGAAAACATATGGTCAGTTGGGTATTACACTTGAAACTGAAGTTGTTATTGAAAGCTTATTAACAGTGAGAAAGTCATGTAAATGATTCTAATGACTCCAATGTGAGATATACTTAACTCATTGCCTATTATTAAATAATCGTTATTTAATATTAGACTTCATCGACAATGATTAACCAAATGGTCGTTTATTTAATAACTAAATAACCAAAAATAAATATTTCATGGCTCACCAGTCATATAGCCACGATTCCCAGTTTGAGAAACACTGTACTAGATTATACTTATTTATTTATAGTAATACATATATTTATTCATAATAGATAATAAGTTAATAATTAGTTATATATTTCGGTTTTAATAACGGTTTATACAGCATGTTGCTTTTTATTTATACATGAGAATATTGAGTTTATCAATGTTATTCTATGTTTAAAACGGTATTGTCCGTAACACGTTTTTATTATATTTGTTAGGTCATGAGTTCCTGACCGTTAAAGTGTGGTATCTGAGTTAAGGTTATTTTTCATGATATAATGAAATACATTCGAATATTTCTTATTTCTAAAATTTTCATTATGATATGTACTCATATGCCATATCATTACAAATTTTAATGCCAATATCTCATATCTTATCTCGCGCGTATTTTAATTTTATGCCATTTTAAACTTTATAAATAGAACCTTAAATTCATGTAAACACGTAAAAATGTAGGTTTTCGTTAAAGTAGCTAAAGGAGCTCAAATTCATATCGATGTTGCAACGAAAAGAAAAACATTAATTATTACCATATTGATAATTTTAATTGGATTTATAATTTATGTTTTAACCATTACTGGAATATTAATTTATTTCATTAAACAGTTGAATAATTATGTGATTTCTATAATAATTTTAATTTAGGACAGATACTATTTTATGCGTGATATAAAATTATTATATTGCATGTGGAGCAAAAAAAAAAAAAAATGTTTCAAGAATTTTAAATAAAAGTCTTTAAACATTTTTTTATTAATGATTTTATATATGACAATTATTAAATTAAGAAAACGAAATGCTCAAATTGTTGTTCTCAATCTATCTAACAGAAAATATAACAAAGTCAAAGTCATGTATACTTGTCGCGGAATAAGAGCAAGTTCCTGATTCGTTCACAAAATATTTTACCAGCGCCATACAATGTGACCTCAAATAATCATTTATTAATTATCTTAATAATTAATTAATTTGCATGTGGCTCATGCACTACGTATACAAAAGTTGGTGTGGTCAAGGTGGTAGCCAGAAAAAAAATGTTAGGGGTTTTGATTATTTATTTTGACTAAAAGAAATAAAACATAAAAAGCTAAAGAAAAAGTGTTTGACATAATTTATAATTTAGATATATTTTATTTTTAAACATCATTTCAGGGGGGTTTGAACTTTTAAACCTCCACATGGATACGAACTTGGGTGTCGTCAACTATGGTGAGTGGTGCGATAGTTGAACTGGTTTTTCATGCGTTTCTTCCGCGCTGAGTGTAGAACTTAAATTATAGAATTTGAGTTAAACTTACAGATTAAACACTAATATTACCAAATTTGAAGATTGAAACATATCATATGTTCTTGTGTAGGTTTTTAGTGAATTTTTATTTGACAATATACTTATAATTATATTTTTAAAATACGAAAAAAATGAAAACACGTATAACTTAGTTGTTATATGTTATGTATAAATTACAAATTTACAACAATTTACAAAACATTCATGAGAAGACATCGAAAATTTAATCTTAACAAACGCCACAATTATGTTTCTACGTGGGTCGTGCCCGTGGTTTTATTATATTTTTAGTTGGATAGTTAAAGGCATCACAACAGTAAAATATGCAGGTATGGCGTAATATAATAGACGTAGTAAAATAGATCAAAAATTTTAAATAGTAGTTCATACTTATCAATAATTTCGCAACGCGTGATTTAGTATAATATACCATTTTTAATATAGGCAATAACCATAAGGAATTTCTTTATATAATAGTAGTAATAATTGATACACTTTTAAATTTTGTATCGTAGTTACAAGTGGTTATAAGTCAAGCATGTTTATTGGCTGTCTATAAATTAAAATAATAAGTAATAATATTATATCAATTATCGTATACAAAGAATCGTATACACAAACATAATGTTATCATTGTTATCTATTATATTATAGTATAAGTGTACTCACCTAAAATGCTTATTTTTGGACAGTAATTTGGTTTCATGTGTTAAATTATCGATTCCTTAAAAAATATGTATATTAATATTAAATATTTTTAAGCAAATATAATATTATTTATAATTTTTTACATTTTTTATAGAAACTACGTCTTTAAAAAAAAAAAAAAATAAATTTTTTTAAAATTGTGAAAGGTATAGGATTAATCTCATAAATATAATGTAATCCTTGATAAAACTGTTAATTAAGGTATAAAATATATTATGAATATAACATAATGAAAACAATCTGAAAAATAATGAATAAAATATTATTTTATATCAGTTTTCGTAATACATATATAATAAATCAACTTCTCAAATGAAGTCTATACTTGTAAATAGTATCCAAATGTTGTATTGTAAATTATAATATTTTTTAGTATAAACTTACTTTTTTTAAATTTACTATAAACATGGTAATTCTTCATAAATATTTTTTTGAAATCGAACAACTATTATTTATGATTCCAGAATATTCATTCAATATTTAGAACGGTTAAAGCTAACAATTCATAAAGCTGTTGTTTTGTATATTTCATTTAAACTTATTGACTAAAATAATTATCAAAATATATTATCTATTAAATTAACAGTTTCTTTCTATAGAAAAAACTTATGTTAAATGAATATTTGTTATTAATTTCGACATTTCGTACTAAACCTAGTAGTAACTAATAGGTCTGGTTTATTACCTAACTTTGTGGTGATACTGTTCCTCAATAGTCTTTCCTTGTAGTCAATAACTTTCCCTTAATTTGTAGTCTGTGTATATAAATATAATGTAACTAAATTGTATAATAAAAGTAGATTTTATGTTGAGTAATATTATACAGTTTTTTTATTATTCAATGTAGTTTTCATTCATTTTAGTTATCTTGCTAGACAAGAACTATTATTCCGATAATATTATTTTTTGTTCTTAACAAAATGTATTAACGTATTTTAAATAAATTATGTGTAATTTATAATTTTCTATATACCTAAATAAACAAAATGTAAATTGTAAGTTTTTTATTTTGTTTAAGAAATACATTATAATTATACTATAATTTAACTATAAAAACTATTTATGTACAAATTTAACTAAATATAGCTAATTAATGTTTGAAATTTTTAATACATTTTAATGTTTTTTATTTTATTTTTATATATATTTAAATATGTTTCGATACACAATTGAAAATAATTCTTAAACTCAAAATAATTACCTAAATATTTTTGAGGTTTATATAAGTTTCTGTGCTCAAATTTTCCATAGGTAAGATAATTCTCAATGATATTATTAACATAGTGTATTATTATCTAAAATACAAATTTCACTGAAAATTAAATTTATGTCTTAAGTAATGTTAATATCTTAATATAATTATTATATTATTAATTATGATATATAATTGTTTCTTTCAATTATGTTTATTATTGTATAGCTATTAAATTATTTGTGTGTTAAATATATATATCTATATTTCTATGTAGGTACATTATTTGAATGACATTTATTTTCTATCGAAATTGTTTTAGGTTTTTTTACTTATTTTACGCTAAAATTAAATTTAAATTTTAAATTTATTTAAATTTATTCCTAGAAATTACTATTTATGTCGCTTTTTATATTAAAAGAATATATATAATTATTATCATCCTACACAAACATATAATATTATATACTACCGTACAGACATTCACAAGCTTTTCTCAGCGAATCCACTTAATGTTTATTAAGTGCTGTTAAAATATTCTACATACTTAAACATATTAATCGGTAGTGTCGATTAGTTTTAAATTTTGGCGTTCACGTTAATATTATTGATATGACGTTAGAATACTCTTTATATTATTTTGTTTATAGCTCTAATATTAAATTACTCTCATTTTATCTATTATATTGTCAACTTCAATAAATTATTTTTAATTAGTTACAAATTTCTATATCATAATTGATATCTATAGAATAACATAAAGTAAAATAAATTATTGATAACATAATATTAAGTGATATGAGTAGTGAAATAAAAAAACAGTCGAATATAGTTATAGATTTTTTATGTTTCTTAAATATTTGTACGTACGAATAATTTGCAAAAATATGAAATATGTATAGTTACTTAACACTTATGATTGTATTGGACACTGTGATCAATTTTGAATATAGGTACCTAAAACATTGATTTTTAATATATTTGTATTATTATTTTAATTTGTTTTTGAGTGATATATTAATTAATATTATTATTTTTTTTATTTTATTTTATCAGGTATCTAAAAGTTATTTCACTTTGATTGAATAACAGTTTATTTAAAAAATTAAAACTAAGAATGAACTTCTTTCCGATATTGATAGTTAAAGTTTTAATTTGTGTTCCTATAATTAAAACCACAAATATACTTGTTTTTACACCATCACCATGGAAAAGTCATACAGTATCTTTCCATCCATTATTTTTGGAATTAGCACACCGAGGTCATAATGTTACTGTATTAACAAAATTTGCTGTCAAAAATCCACCAATTAACTATACACAAGTGATTATCAACTATGAGATCGATTTTGAATCAAGTAAATTGATATTACATTTTATAGTAATACAATTTTATTAAAGTAGTAATATAATATGGACTATAATTTAAGACGACAATGAATAATTTAATATAATTTGTTCTTTTAAAAAATAGGACGTTGATATACAAATTTGGTATTGATATGTTTTATTCTATTATTTCAGTGACGAAAGATATACTACAAGGGAAAAATAGATATCTTCTTTTATTCATCGAATTATTTGTAAGAAATATAATTAGTGTCGGAATCACAGAAACATATATATCATCACCAGATGTTCAACAATTTATTAATAATGATCAATCAAAGTTCGACTTAGTAATTGTAGAATCATTTTTTCAAGAATGTACCATTACTATGGGTCATAAATATAATGCTCCAGTTATTAGTTTGATTCCTGTATCCCCTTGGGTAACACCATCTCTTTACGCTGCTAACCCAATACACTCTGCGTACATTAAAGACTATACACTGAACAACGGTAAAATACTTGATTTCAAAGGGAGATTATTAAATACTTTATTTAATTTATACGGATTATATATTGAACCATTTACATATTTTCCACGTATGGAATCATTGATGAATAAATATTTTCAATATCCTGGATACGAAAACAGGCCATCGATGACGGAGATGCTGAAAAACATATCACTTAGTTTAATTGATAGTGATGTCGTAGTTCTCAGTTCGAGACCATATGTTCCAAGTTTTGTTGAAGTCCCTGGTATTACTATACGACCTACAAAAAAAATGAATAACGTATGTAATTTTTAAAATTTGTTTTAACTTTATTTTATAGTTTTAATACGCGAGTTAATGAATATAAATATTATTATACATCTACTTTATATACTTTAACATAGAAGCTACAACATTTTATGGATAATGCAAATATGGGAATTGTATATTTAAATTTTGGAACTATATTAAATATGGCAAGCTTACCAGAACCTACTTTGTTGGCTTTGATAAATGTCTTAGGACGATTGGAGCAGAAAGTTATATTTAAATGGAATAGCAACAATACCAGAATATTTCCCGATAATTTTTACGTCGATTCTTGGCTTCCACAATACGATATTCTGAGTAATAATTTATTTTGTTATAAATATTTAAAATATATTATATAGGTAGTATATATATATTGTTACAAAATTTGTTTATTTTAGAGCATCCGAATTGTAAGCTTTTTATAACTCATGGAGGATTTCATGGTTTAATAGAAACAATAGATGCAGGAATTCCATTCATCGGATTTCCTATTTTTGGTGATCAATATCAAAATTTAAGAACAAGTCAGGAAAATGGGTTAGGCATTATGAGCAATTTTTTTACGTTATCTGAAGAAACTTTTGAAAAAGATGTGAATCTTATATTAACTGATAAAAAGTAAGTACTAAGTAATAATAATAGTATATATAACGATAATATAATTAAACTATTTATAAGTTAACATATACAATACAAAGATAAATATGTGTGTTGTTTTGATATGAAAACATTTTTTTGAATATTTTCTTTTAGATTCTAAACAATTCGAGAAATGTATTGGTTTTACAAAGATTTTTTTTTGATGTATGAAAACATTTTTTCTGGGTATAAAAAATATAAATAATGGTCCAATTACCACAAATTGGGTATGGTTTCGATAGAAAATTGCATGTTCTTGGTACTTTACTTGATTTATTTTCCGAATTTCTTAAAAGTTTTTTCTTGGGAGAATAATAACTATCAAAAATGACGGAAAATCGGCAAAATTACGATTTTTGTTCATTTGAATTTTTATATTTTGTGAAAACTAATTCAGTTTTGATCATAGAGACTTGGAAACTATTTTTGAGTAACCTCATAGGTAATTTACATACATGGTAAAATTTTGTAACAAATTTTTTGTATAATATATTGTATATGTGACTGAGTTTTGCTCAAAATTGTATTTTCTAATGCAATACTATTGCATTTAAATCTTAATTATAATAATCCATCAATTTTTCCAAAGACCGAAGGGACAAAGGAGGAACGTCCAGATCGAACTTCCCGATTTTTATTTTTTTAATTAAAGGTTTTTGATAAGTTTTATGTATTTAATAATATCATTTATTACAGTGTACATAAACATAAAACAAATATAATAAAATATGTAATTTTAGATTCTGAGTGGAGCAAGGAATGTAATGTTTCTACAAAGATGTTTTTTTTTGTATGTACGAAAACATTTTTTCGGGTAGAAATAATTTTCCGATTACTACAAGTTAGGGTATTCTTTCGGTAGCAAATCACATCATCTTTGTACTTTATTAAGCTCATGTTTCGAATCTCCAAAGTTTTTCCCTAGAAGTAGAAAAACTAGTAAAAAATGGAAAAAAATCGGCAAAATTACGATTTTCGTAATTTTTTATTTTTTATTTATTAATTTATAACAAATTGAATTTTGATCATAGAGACTTGAAATTTTTTTTGAGTACTCACTTAAGTAATATTTACGTTGAGTAAAATTTTAGACCGGATTGGTTAATTTTTTGGCTAAATATAGACCTTTGAATTTTTTTACAAAAAAATAATATTACCTAAAATTTTTTGTTTATCGATTTGAAAATTTTACAGAAGCTTTATAATATACTACTTAATCTTTTTACAAAATATTTTGAAAATTGTGACTGACAATTATTTTTTTATAGGCTTTTTATTTTATTTGTCTAAAATATGAAAATATTTTTTTGGGTAGAAATAATGGTCCGATTACCATAAATAGAGTACCCTTTCCATACCAAATTTCATCTAGTTGGTACTTTATTTAGCTCATTTTTTGAATTTCCCAAAAATTTTTCCTTTAGAAGCGGAAAATTGGTAAAATTACGGTTTCCGTTATTTAATTTTTTTTTAATTTCATGATAACTAATTGAGTTTTGATCGTAGGGCCTTGAACATTTTTTTAAGTACTGACATAGGTAATATTTAGGTTTAGTAAAATTTTGGAATAGATTGGTTGATTTTTTTTGCTAAATATAGAGAGATTAATACATTGATCTTTGAATTTTTTCTAAAAATGGTTTGAAATTTTTGTAGAAATCTAATAACATATTATTATATTAATTAATCTATTTACAAAATATTTTGAAAATCGTGACTGACAAATTTTATCATAAAATGATAACTCCTTGAATTTTGATCGTATGGATTTGAAATTTATTTTGCATATTAACATATGTAATTTACATTCATTGTATATTTTGGAATGTCTTTTTCGTATAAAATATTGTACTATATTGAGATTCGCTCAGAATCGTATTTTCTAATGCAATATCATTGTATTCAAATCTTAATAATTATAATAAACCACTAATTTCTCCGAGGACCGAAGGGACGAAGGAGGAAGGTCACACAATCAAACTTCCTACGTTTGTTTTCTTCATCTTTATCAAAAAAATTTCATTATAATTATAATTTTTAAATTATTTTAGATTTACAGTAAATATTAAAAAATTATCTACTATATTTAACGATCGACAAATGACAACTCTTGATAAAGCAGTATACTGGGTGGAATATGTAGTCAGGTATAAAGGAGCCGATCATTTGCGTTCTACTTCAGTGGAATTATTATGGTATCAATACTATTCATTTGATATTATTGCATTTATTATTTTTATTATATTTTTATTTTTATTTATTTGTAATTTAATTTTTAAATGTATAATGAAACTCATAATTAATTTGATATCTAAAGGGAAAAAAAATAAAATTTCATAATACTATACAAATAATGAGTACATGGTTGTTTAGTACATAATATAATTTTTCAACTTAGAACTATTCACGATTTTATTTTAATAAAACAAGTTATGTTTCACTGAAAATTTAAAGTTATTTGCTATAATAATATACCTATATAACAAACTAACAACTGTTATATATCTTTCGTAAAATTATTAAATAATTTTGTTTAATAACATTTATACATTATTGTCATTATACCTATATGTTAAATACTTATTTTTGATTTTAAATGTTATTAAAATAATATAATATTGTGTTTATAAATTATGTGTATACAATATTATATCACTGAAATAAATATATGTAACAATGTAATAAATTATCATTATATCAATAATAATAATATGTATTATTATTAAAGAAATTAATAAAACAATTTATAATTATAATTTTAATGATAAATGTAAAAAATTATATATTAAGTAGTATATTATATTCTATTTCTGATTTATTTATAAGCTAACCTAATTTATAGTAAATATAAATTTGAGTATTGGTACATGTTCTTATTGATTTACATGAATTTCTTCATATCATATGAATATTCCGAGTTAGATTATCAATTCCACAATAAGATAGTTAAGATAATATTTATGTAATGTTTTAAAATTAACTTACATATTATTAACACTTATAAAAACAGGTAAAAATTTGTTTATGATGTTTTATATATAACTTTTCGGTTAAATATAACGTACCTACATAAGTATATAATATCAATTAACAATAAATTATATAACGTGTATAATAATATTTGTTTAAAAATATAGGTCAATTATAATAAACATATACCTAATAATATGTTTTATTCCACTATTATTATTGGTCAGCTAATAGACTAAGTTTTATTATATACCTTTAAAAATAATATAGTGTACTTATATCGAAATAAATATTATAAAAACATTAATATCCCAATAATATCTATATAAAAGTAATATATTAACATTTTAAGTCAGTTATTATTTTCGTTAGTACGTACCTATAAAAATATTTATATGAAACTTTGTACTCTTACCTACGTATATTCTATGTCATATTATATTTTATAAAATTTAACTTAATAGTAACTTAATAATTTGTACCGAAATATTATTTATATACATAATATAAAATAATGTAATTATTAGATTAATAATTTAATACAATATAACACAAATAATAATAACAATAGACATTATGTTCGGGCCGGGAACTTATAATAATAATAAGCGCGACCGGTCACCTTTTACTTCGCGTGCACCACCTACTGAATATATATGAATATACCTGGTCGGTCACACGGTGCGTAATATTTGTTTGTGTATACTAAAACTAAAAGGAAAGAGGTAACTATCGTTTGAAAATGGTAACGCTGGTCTATGGTAAATAAATTTTGAGTATTGCTGGTACAAGGTAAAATATAAACATAAATAGTAACATCAAAAACACAAAAATAGATAAATAATAATACACAATTGCCTGTTAGGCACAACGAATTAATAATTAAATAGCGCTTCTGGCTCAACAATAATAATAATAATAAGTAAAAATAAATCAATAAAACTCACAATTTTTATCGGTGTGACACACACACACACACAAATGGTAACAATCGGTAATAATTTTCAATATTGTTTAGCTATTGGAGCCGATTAGAACAATAATAATTAATAAAATAGAAAATAATAGAAGTTGCTATTACACGATTAGCGTGGTTACTCCCAATTCGATTAGCGAACGGAAAACAATACTATTTCGATCACAATGTTTTTGGCTATTTGAGCCAAATTATTTTTCGCGATTTTGCTTTAAGATAATCCACAAACTTCCTCATCCATGAAATCGCTCGTCGAAGTTTATACCATTTAGAATATATGTTAATAAGTCTTTAGCTTCATCTCTTCTTACTGCTAGGACAAGCTTTAACGTTCTTTGTTGAGGCAATTCTACTTCACTTGTCCATACTTCTATGTCATGCTTCCACTCATCATCTTTCGATTTAAACCAATTCGGTCCATGCCACCAAAGCTCTTTATTTTGCAATTCACTAGGTGCTATTCCACGCAATAATACATCTTCTGGGTTTTTATCCATTCGAACGTGTCTCCATTGCTGAGACTCTGTAATTTCTAGTATTTGCTGACACGATTGGCGACATATGTTTTTAATCTACATGACTGATTATTTATGCAACTGAGAACAACCATTGAATCAGTTCATAATTTAATTTCTGTACCTTTGAGTTTCAGCCATCAGCAGTCTTCTTTGCTAATTTAGCTAGGGTTAGTGCGCCCTTTAGTTCTAATCTTGGTATCGTAGGACCTTTTAAAGGCGCCACTCGTGTTTTTGCACACAATAGCTCTGAATGCTAATTACCTTCATGATCTATGATTCGAATATAAATTGCAGCTCCATATGCCTCTTCAGAGGTGTCACAAAATCCATGGATCTCCATTTTTAAACTTAAATGTGGTGTAGTGATCCTACACGTAACACGTTCTACGTTAATGTGACGAAATCAGGTCCACTGTGTTTCGGTTGACTTCGGGTAGGTGTTGTAGTTGAAATAAATATAATACTTAATAAAGTTACGAGTATTTATTTATTATACAAAAAATATAAGTTTAAAATTTTGAAGATAGAGTGTTAAACTCTACCCGAGAATAAATATATAATTATTATTAACAAGAGCGACGTGACGTCTGTATGTAACAAAAATATAGTCTATTCTAAATCTAAGATCGTCCCATCACCTGTACTTATAGTTACTCTACCCGGATTTTAGGAATTTTAGAAAGGACCGTAGTTGTTTACGCCGTTTAGTGATTGTCCTTCGTAAGTTCAGTGTCTTGGATATATATATTTTGAGAAAAACAAAATATGTTTTTCTGGGTCGCTGGTTTACGCTTCGAGTTCATATACCCCTTGTAATTTATGACTCTGTTTACTGGATACACTCGAAAACACCGTATTATACGTTACTAGGTTATATAATAAAATAAGTAGTAAACTCCGGTTTACTACAGTGGTATGCATTTTCTTGGAATGGAAAGTGAGTTTCAACTCTTGAGTTTTTGATAAAATTGCTGTCATCTTTTTATTAAGTCCTCTGATAGCGGCTGATCCCATTCGAATTTTAGCTGCCACAACTGTTGTAAAAATATTTTTCTGTTGATAAGGACAGACACTAAAAAGCCCAATGGGTCGAAAATTCTATTTAGGTCTGATAATAACATCCTTTTGGTTGACCTAGCTCTTATAGGATCACTTTCCACAATAAATCGGAATTCATCCATTGTGGCTTCCAACTTAATCCCAGTGACTTAACGATATCATCTTCGCCAATTTTCAATGCGAACAATGGATCCTTATTCGATCTTCCACGATATGTGGAACTTATCAAACTTCCAATATGTGATAAAATTTCCAACAAGTTCGAGCACCACTTATGTAAATGTAATTTTGCCATTTCAAGGATCGTACTTAATTGCTGCAGTAGTACACAACACACTTCGATTGTATTGGCACCTATCATTAAGTTATCCACGTAAAAGTCATTTTGAATGATTTTAGATGCTTCTGGTTAACCATTTTTATTTTCCTTCAACAATAATACAAGGCAGTTTATTGCTGTAAATGCTGCTGATGTAGTACCATATGTTACCGTTTTCAGGCGATAGTTTTCCAAAGCTTGATCTAGTTGTGCTCTCCAGACAATTCTCTGGAAATTTTGATCCTCCTTTGCTACCATTATCTGCCTAAACATTTTTTTCTACATCAGTCATTATAATGAATTGATGCTTGCAAAATCGCATCAATATGGAAACTAAATCATCCTGAACTATTGGCCCATTTATAAGAACATCGTTCAAAGATAATCTTCTTGAATTCTTGGCTGACGCATCAAAATCTCCACGCAGCTTCGTTGTAAGACTTGACATTTTAATAACTGAATGGTGAGGTAAATAGAAAATACCTTTCTCGTTCTCTATTGTCTTTGTAACCTTTTCTATGTGCCTCATTTGTAAATATTTATCCATAAATTTTGTGTATTATAATTTTAGTGATTCTACTTGTAGCTTTCATTTTACACTTATAAATGTGAATGTTGCTATTTCTAGAGTTTTTTCAAGCTCTCCTACTTCAAATTTTAAGGGAAGTCGTAATACAAATTTACCCGTTTCGTCTCTTTTTGCTGTCTTATCAAAGTGTTTTAAGGCTTCATTTTCCTCTATGACCCTTTTTTTATTATTTTGAAATTGATTCGTTAATTGTAAGTTTGTCTTTATACATGGCTCTATATTCGTTCTCGAATTTTTCTCCTATTAAATTCAAAGCTAACAGACACGTGGCTCCAAATTCTCCTGTAATTACCCATCCAAATTTTGTATCCTGTAGGGGAACAGTTTCTGTATGCAGCGAGATTCTATCAGCATCGAGTAAATCAAAAAATATACCTCCATCTATAAGTAAATAAACACCTTTTGCTGTGGCAAACGAAGAGTCAGCTAGCAGCAATATCAATAGTGGTGGTATATTTTATCCGTTTCTTGGTTTTGAACAACGAGGTAAATCACCTATTAATATAGATAAAATTTGACAATCTATATATTGTCTGATACAGTCTGATATTGTGTTAAACGAGATTGTATTTTCAGTGAAATGCTTGATACTGAATCAATGTGATTTGCTCTAATCCCACTTATAGGTAGTGTCATCTTCCTTCGAGGTAGTTGCAATAGATTAGCAAACTTATTAGATACAAAATTAATTTGTGATCTACTATCTAAAATAGCACGACATTCTTTGTAATTACTACGATTGTATAAAACAAGAACTGACACCATGGCAAGGAAAACATGTTTACATGCCCTATGTGCTGTAAGAGCTAAGTTATTTGGTAGTTGTTGTTTGGATATTGTTGGCGTATAATCATGACCGCTTCGTTGAATACATGGGTTTATCGTGGTGGCCAACTTTTCGCTTCTTAATTAAATCTTTATAAACCCTTTGGTCATTTTCCTCCATATTAAATATACTATAGAAAAATTAAATACAAATAATAATCAATAACACACGAAATTATACAAAGAAAATAATAGCAAGAAATAAATTAATGGCCAGGTATGATTATAAATTTAATATTTCGCATAATAATAATACAAAAAAAAATAATAGACATTATGTTTGGGTAAACATAATAACATTAAATAACATTAAATGTAGGTCAATTATAATAAACGTATACCTAATAATATGTTTTATTCCAC